>CM062806.1:923034736-924234736 GCA_031772625.1 Pinus tabuliformis
CACTGTGATACTCAAGCAGCCCAATTTCAAGTAATCAGCTGAGTCTTGGCAATGTGGTATTAAGGGCTTCTCATAGCTTCAATGGCAGAATCATCAGTGCCAGTTTTGCAATAGAAAAAGAGGGATATTTCTTTCAAGACGGAAAAGGATAACTATGCTCTTTTGGGTGTCTCTTGTCATGCCTCCTGCAATGATATTAGGGTTGCATACAAAAGACTGGCACTAAAATACCACCCTGATGTCATGCACACTACCAGGGTTGCAGAATCCCCATTCTCATTTGGGCATTGGAGAGGAAGGAATTTGGAAACAAATCAATGTTGGTGTTGAGGGGGAATTGTGACCATGTTCTTATTTCTAACTCCAGTGCATGGATTTTGGTTATGTATTAAATATGAATAAGACTTTTCAAGATCGTACCCTCTAGAGAAGGCAAAGGACCAAGATCCGTGGTGAAAATTTTCTTGAACATTTGTGTGGATTACTAAACATATAGATATGTGAGCATTCACTCTATGCATTTGGTTAGATCATCTATTTCGTATACCTCATTTACATGCTTTGGGTATTTGAAATCACTATTGTCCTTATAATGGCCTTCTCCACCAATGAGCATAATTCTCTCTCTTAGAAGCAGAGCTATTCCCTGTACAGAAAACTGGATTTCGGCCATGTATTTGGAGTGGTAGTGATCTAATTTTATGTCAAACTGATTAAGATTTGAAATATCACAGGAATGGTATAGAAAAGGGTCGAACTTCGTAAAGAGATTCAAGAATAAGATTTTAAACTATTTAAACAACCTCAAACTCAAGATCCCAAGTACTAATTGTATTAAGAGAAGTGGGTGTTATATCTTGGGGTGGGAAATTAAATTGAGTGTAACATAGATGATAAAGCGGGAGAGGCTAGAAGTGTAATTACTGCGTCTCCTCTTGTTGTGAGGAGGTCAGGTCGTGATGTCCAGTTTGCAGAAGTGGGGTTGTAGGACTCCATTTTCTTTGAAAATGAATTATTCACATTAAATCCACCCTGCCGATGCTTGTTACATAAGTCACCATTGGCACAAGACTGCCAAAGACATTTGTTCAAACCTAATTGTTTATAACTACTAACAATCCATTTTCTGAAATTTAGGAGTTTAAACAACTAAACATTGATCCAGGAATGTATGAAGAAAATCAGTTGTCATTTTTTTTATATAGGAATATTAATGATTATATAGTATTTTAAAAGAAAACTAGGACAAGTTGTCTGGAAGTTTACTCACATCATAATATCCTCCAAGTACATATATCTCCCCTGCAACCGCGACACACATGAGATCCCCTTTGGCAGTTGGCATATTAGGAAGCTGACTCCACTGGTCTCTTACAGGGTCATAGACTTTAGCTATGTCCAGGTATGAGTAATTTGCACCATACCCTCCGACCATGTAAATCTATTGATAAGATAAAGACAAGTTTTTTTCCAATAATATAAACACTAAGGGTGAATGAAATCATAGCTACACATGCATAATATACCGTTTTCTTGTAAGACCAAGCATCAAATAGTTTTGAGGGGTCGGGGATTGTCACATGGACTATAAATTGGTCAACAGAGAACCAAAGTGATCCAAAGGATTAATCAACCTCCAAATTGTTCTGGTTTATTCCATTATTTGTTCTTACTAGTGGAATCATAAAATGAAGTGTCAGGGTGTACTGATGGCAATTCCCTGACAGGAAGCAAAGAACACAACCAACTTTGAGATGCAACTCTCTCACTTTTAAGAGCTCTTTCTCTCCCAAATATAGTAAGGCTATTCGATTATAGAAAAATTTCAGGGTCATTAGTAAACATTGGTAACTAAAAATACTAATATGCAATAAATCATTTCCAAAATATATCAACTTCATTTTTGAAAGAATTTCTGTATGGTATTTACACGACAGGAAATGTTAATATACTGTCATGTGGGTGTAATGGTGCATTGGATCCACTGAATATGGATTTCAGTAAGAGTTGTTCCAAATACTAATATGCAATAAATCATTTCCAAAATATATCAACTTCATTTTTGAAAGAACTTTTGTATGGTATTTACACTACAGGAAATGTTAATATACTATCATGTGGGTGTAATGGTGCATTGGATCCAATGAATATGGATTTCAGTAAGAGTTGTTCCAAATACTAATATGCAATAAATCATTTCCAAAATATATCAACTTCATTTTTGAAAGAATTTCTGTATGGTATTTACACTACAGGAAATGTTAATATACTGTCATGTGGGTGTAATGGTGCATTGGATCCACTAAATATGGATTTCAGTAAGAGTTGTTCCAAATACTACCATGTGAGTGTAGCATTGGATGCTTAGTAAGACTTATTTCAAACATAGTCTCATGTTTACCTCCAGGTTGGAAAGTTGAATGTTGCATATCTATATTTGATACTATTTGTGTCAATCAAATATGCAATTTTAGTTTGGCAATCTAGAAGAACTTTGCAGAGTAAAAGGTTGCATATTTATATTTGATATTATTGTGTCAATTAGATATTCAATTTCAGTTTGGTAACCTAGAAGAACTTTGAAGATTAAGAGGTTACATATCTATATTTGATACTATTTGTGTCAATCAGATCTACAATTTCAATTTGGCAACTTAGAAGAACTTTGAAGAGTAAGGGTTTAGATGATGTACTTGATGCATTTAATATGGACTTTAACACGTACCCATCCATCGCAAGGTTGAGTGTACATCAAAATTCTAAGCGCCGAGTTGCACATTTATAATTGATACTCAATAATTTGTGTAAACTCAAGATTGCATTTTGTAGCTTTGCAGTTTGGCAACCTTTAAGTGACAAGGTTTAGATGATGGGCTGGATGCATTGAATATGAACATTAGAAAGCATACAAATGTTGATTCAATTTACACCTTGAAATTGGGAATTACAAACTCCAGGTTGCATATCTATAATTGATACCTTGCAATTTGTATAAACTCATATAGATTCTGCAACTTTTCAGTTTAGCAGCCTCGAAGTGTGAAGGTTCATCTCTGCACCATCAAGGTGAATTATCAAACTAGGTTTAGATGGGTCTGAGCTTGTGTACGGTTTCTCTAACCAGTGCATGTTGGAGAAAGGGACTTAAATTCACATTTTAAAACGACCACATCTCTGCCAAATGACAAAATTATGAAGTAATATGGACTTTACAAAGAAGATACAAATTTCATTGATCCCTAGACATGGAGATTAGCTAGCATACCTTTCCATTCAGGGAATCTGCGCATGTATCACTGTGATACTTAAGTGAATTTTTTCCTTTTGACCATCTATCTTTCTGGATATCGTAGATGAATGTAGATTTCACCATAGCTTCATTTGGTTGTCATCTATCAGATAAAGTCAGCAAAAGTGACAGTAATATTAACTCCACTTTTGAGCTAGAGGATCCTCACAAAACTTCAGTGAACTGCAGAATACAACTGGTGGATTTTTGTCACAATTATGTTGTTGTGAAGGGAATTAGTAAGAAAGGTTGACTTATTCAAAACAGGGGAACAAGGGATGGATCACTAAGACAATTTATTGCTATAGATTTGAGAATGCAGGCATGTTGGAGAAAGCTCACCATATTCAACAGGCATGCCATGTGAGAAGACTTTGCTTTCCATCATCTTTATTTTATTAATTAGATAATCAAAATATTTATTTTATTAACTAGACAATCTCTACTGCTAATAATATAAATGGTAGCCAATCCTCTCATTCTGAAATCATAAAAGTTTTGGATATCAGAGCATACATATAATTAGCCTTGTCTCCATATTTTCCAAAACAGAAATTAATCATGAAGATTTCCACACTTGGGTCTCTCACAATCAATTTCCCACTCTCATCTCCCAGAGGCCAATCCCCTCTAATTATGGGGGAATTGATATTCCCAACAAGTACCACAAGTAGCCCAATTTCAAGTAATCAATTGAGTCTTGGCAATGTGGTATTAAGGGCTTCTCACAACTTCAATGGTAGAACCATCAGTGCCAGTTTTGCAACAGAAGAAAAGAGGGATATTGCTTTCAGGAGGAAAAAGGATCACTATGCTCTTTTGGGGGTCTCCTGTCATGCCTCCTGCAATGATATCAGGGTTGCATACAGAAGACTGGCACTGAAATACCACCCTGATGTCATGCCTCTGCACCAGCTTGAGACAGCCACTGACCTTTTTTCTGAGATAAATCAGGCTTATGATACTCTGTCTGATCCACAAAAGAGAAAAGCATATGATGATCTGCACCTCATACCCAAGTTTGACACTGCCAGGCTGCAACATCCCCATCCTCATTTGGGCATTGGAGAGGAAGGAATTGGGAAAAAGATCAATGCTGGTGTTGAGGGGGAATTGTGACCATGTTCTTATTTCTAACTCCAATGCGTGGATTTTGGTTATGTATTAGAGATGAATAAGACCTTTCAAGATCATACCTTCTAGAGAAGGCAAAGGATCAAAATCTGCGGTGAAAATTTTCAGGCTGCAGGCTGCTTGAATGTACTTTGGTACTTTGCTTCCTATTTATGTATGGTGTGATGCTTGGACCCATGCCCTCTTGTTTAATATATGTTATTATGTATATATTTCTTTATGATGGGACGACTTTGTAATTAGTTTTGGTGGGATATTTGTTTGGAGGATTCTTACTGCTATCACAGTAGTCAAGATGGTCACTTCTAACTTTCTTGTACTCAAATCACATGGACATCATTGGATAATGGAGATCATCACAATGCAGCTTGCTGCAAGAATGCTTGGGACATTGAAGAAGCCATCAGATTTTTTGTGCCTCTTGCCATCTGTCCCCTCCCTCAACAATGGCTTACAACATCTATGGTATTTTATACAAACTTTTGTGCAAGATCAAGAGATCCATGCCTAACAGTCAACTCGACTTATCATGACTTTAGTATTTATATAAAAAAAAAACATAGATAGATAGATACATTGATTTTGATTAGAATTGTAACTTGTTTTCAATATTGATTTTTATACAATACCTATCATATGTTTATTGTAGATATTATCTAGCACCATTCAAAAGTTGTTTCCAAGGAAAGTACCTTCAACATTCTCATTTGTGTCCTCATAGGGTGATCACAAGCCCATTTTCCAGGTCTTTATATTGTTCTTTGTCGTGGTAATAAATGTTGATTGAATGATCTTGGACATTGTAAATATATAATTTTGAAACATTATAATGATGTGTAGAGATTGCATCGATTTTACAAGACACTTCAAGCTACTAGTTCCTTTTCTATTGCCTTATGGCATTTTCTTTGCAACATCTGGTGCAAATCAACAACATTAAATATCACAAGTGTGGTGTGAGGTTACTGGTGTCGAGTTAATTTTTGTTTTTTCATGATTGCTACATGAAATGGAATCGATTGTGAGATGTTGAGTTTATGAAATTTTAACTTTCAGAAACTCATTATTTTCTCATTATATAAAGATTTTTCATTTTCAACACATCTGGTGCAATTCGAACAATTCGAATAATATAGATTATTGATAATCAGCAAGATAAACGTGAATAGTTAAATTCTGTGACCTTGGGCTAGAGAAATATAAATATTGGAAAAACTTGAGATGATGTTAAATAATTATATATATGTTACACTCCCTCTACTCATTTGACATGTTTTAAGTTTTTTCCTTTTCAACGCATCTAGTGCAACAAAGAATTATTTGAATAATACATACTATTGTTAATCAGCAAGATTAAATATCACAGTTAAATACCGTGTGTTCAACCTTAGGACAAAGAAATACAAATAATTCAGCAAGATAAATATCACAGTTAAATACCCTCTGTTCAACCTTAGGACAGAGAAAATACAAATATTTTGAAATGATAATATTGTAAATAATTGAGAATATCTTAAATAATTATATATCTCTTATACTTTTTCTACTATTTTGACAAAATATTAAAAACTCAATTTATATAAAAAAACATATACTATTTCAAACAAATATTATATAACTAAAACATATACTATTTCAACCAAATATTAAAAAATTAAGTAATTGAAATATTAAAAAATTAAGCCATTTATATAATTAAAATATATGTTGTTTTTGTATTTTAAAATATAATTTGGAAAAATTATTATAAATTTCAATTTTTATATTATTAAATAATTACTCATTATTAAATTAATAATTTTATTATTTTTAATAAAATTATTTTTATTTTTAATTTTATTAAAACATAGTTTAATAATGAGGCATTCCATTGTTAGTTAGGAATTAACATAAATCTAAAAAAAAATAATCATTGTAATATGATGAGTCTTACTTTTTAACCTATATAGAATAGTGGACGCATTTTAACCTATATAGAATAGTTACGTGTATGGGTGAACACATACACGTCTTCCTAAGCGAGCACAGGGAATAGACTTCATCGGGGACATCTCCTTTGGTGTAATGGGACGTCGCGCAGATTGAACCTGCGACGAGGATCTGTTGAGGGTGAAACCGACTGAAGATGAAGCAGCTTCAGAAGTAGACAAAGAATAAGAAGAGGCGCCGCTAAATTTAGCACCGGTAGGCGAGAGGGTTCTGTGAACAACGAAGTTGGACATTGGGTACTTTAGAAAAAATCATAAAAAGAAAAGAATATGATTATAGAGTTTTTAAAATTCAGTACATCATTCATATTGAAATATAGTTTTTTAAGGAAAATGGTTGATTAATTATTTTGAAGTAATTATTTATATTTTTTTATTTTTATTGAGAAATTATTCATTATTATGTGTTTTTTAAATGATATCTCAAATTAATTAAGATGGATTACATTTTTAAAAGATTACTAAATATTTTCAATTTTGTAAATGACTATAATCAATCACATTTTGATTCTTTAATCATGGGTTAGATTTACTTAAGCAAAATTTGTTGGATTAAAATAAGAACATGGTAGACACTAAGGAGATTAGGAGACTAGAGATTAGCGGTATGGAGCAATGTGATATCTTGAATAGTTTCAAGAATCAGAAAGGAAACAATACAGAGATGAAAATTTAAATGTAAATTTTATTCGCAAATCATAATGGAAACAATACAGAGATGAAAATTTAAATGTAAATTTTATTCGCATCTAAAACACTGCACCAAAGTCGTACAAATTCAATAATTTTGATAAAATTTTGTGTTGGGAACTGGACACCAATAGTGAGAGAAAAGTGAGAAAAAACTTACCACAAATTCTATTAGCTAAATTTATTATTATAAATATTTCACTTTAATAAGTTTTTACTAAAATTTTAATTATTCAAATTCCATTTATATTCCATCTTACAAAACAAACATGAATAAAATATAACCTAAAATTTCAAACAGGTCTTTGCTAAAGAAATGTATCCTTATAAAAAATTGTGCTATGGATGCTCATGTTGACACTGGTTCGACATCATTGTGATTGGAGGTAAAAGTTGAAAAGACTTACCACTCATTCTATTAGCCAAATTTACTATTACAAATGTTTCAAATTTAAATTATTCAAATTCTATTTCACAATCATTAATGAAAATTTAAATGTAAATTGTTTGTCCATTCAAAACATTGGGCCAAAGGCATACAAATTGGATAATTTTGATAAAAAATTGTCCTAGAGATGCTCATCTAGAAATTGGGTTGCCACCGTTATGGTTGGAGGGAAAAGTTAAAAATACTTACCACACATTTTATTACCCAAATCATTGGGTACTTTAGAAAAAAATCATAAAATAAAAAGAATAGAATGTGATTATAGAGTTTTCTAAATTTGGTACATCATTCATATTGAAATATAGTTTTTTAAGAGGAGAATGGTTGGTTAATTATTTTGAAGTACTTATTTATATTTTTTATTTTCATTGAGAAATTATTCATTATTATGTGTTTTGTAAATGATATCTCAAATTAATTAATATGGATTACATTTTTGAAAGATTACTAAATATTTTCAATTTTGTAAATGACTATAATCAATCACATTTTGATTCTTTAATTAGTTTAGTTATACTTTTCATTTTTTAAAATTGTGAAAAGTTTTAAACCTTACTCTACATTAACATGATATATCAAAACTACTCTACAAGGAAAGATAATATTTGTAATGATCTCTACATTATTTTCAACTGCATGACATGGGTTAGATTTACTTAAGAAAAATTTGTTCGATTAAAATAAGAGCAGACACTAAGGAGATTAGAGATAAGGAGATTAGAGATAGCGGTATAGAAAATGTGATATTTTGAATAGTTTCAAGAATCATAAGGGAAACAATACAAAGGTGAGTCAAAATTCAAAAGAGAAACACATGCAATTTTCTTAAGAAGAGGTGTAGTTGATGCTATTCTTGGGTTTAATTTCTAAATTGGAGATATGTCCATTTTTATTCAAGGGTAGATCTTAATTCACATAGAAATTCAAAATTTATTTACAAAATTGTTATAGTCCTTTGTAGACACATGTTTCAAACTATAAAAAAAAAATTCTTTGTATTGATTAAGGTTGTCTATAGCAGGAGGAAGTGATGAAGAATAAATATGGAGGAATTGTACCAAAGACTATAGTAGGAGGAAGTGATCAAGAATAAATATGGATGATCAAGAATAATTATGGAGGAATTGTACCAAAACGACCTCTGATTACGAAGGTGATGAAGAATAAATATCGAGGAATTGTACCAAAGACCAAAGACTATAGCAGGAGGAAGTGATCAAGAATAAATATTGAGGAAAAGTGATCAAGAATAAATATGGAGGAATTATACCAAAAAGACCTCTGATTTCGAAGGTAGCAAAGATTTCGAAGGTAGCAAATGATGATCAGTATTTAACTTCAACATAGGCCTCATGATTTGTAAGGCTCAAGGAAACAATATTGTAGTATGATTTTATTATAGCATGGTCCTTGCCTTTTCTTGATATTTTTCTGTCTTTCAATAGTTGTTAAGGAATCATTAATTAAGTTGTCAAAGAATCATTAATTAGTGCTATATGTTATTGCCTTACGACATTTCCTTGCAACATCTGGTGCAATTGCTAGTTATTTATAAATCATAAATAAAAATTAAATATATTCATTTTTAGGATGTGGTTATGGAGCTTCATGTTCAAAATCCATGGTACCTATGATGTAGTGGGAAAAAAACACCTTAAATTAAATTTGATTTAAACAAGTCATTTTCAACATGGCATTTTACAGTAATCTTGATTCTAGCATATTAATCAATATGATAAGATTTACATTAAATTGTGTGTTTTTAAAGGTTTTCTCAGGTGTTTAAGGGATTTTTTTAAGGTAGAATGATATAAAATGTTTAATTGAAAAATTAAATGGGCTTAGTTTTGATTTTTTTCAACCAATTTACACTTAGATCATAACTTGAATAATATTTTATATAACATAAAATATCTAAATTTTTGGTGAAGTTCATATCAAAATTCCGGCTTTGGGGATTCTTAAGATAACTCCCACACAAAATTGCTTTAACTAATTATGATAAAGTCTCACCTTAAATCGTGTTCAACCTGAGACGTTATTGGGTATTTTTTTGTTTAGGAATGACCATCCTTGACATAAAGACTTCTTAACTACGATTAACTTACATGGTCACTTGTTATTGTGGGACCCGCACGAGTTGTGCAAAGGCAACCGTAATTACTTTTGGAAAGATGAGAAAGAAAGAAAGGAAGAAAATTTTAACGTCCATAAGGCTAAAGATAGCCTATGAGACCTCTTTTAGAGTGAAAAACATAAATAAAATAAAATAAAAAATAAATAAATAAATAAAATAAAATTTATATATATATATAGATATATATATATATATATATATATATTATATATGCACCTCAAGATATTTAATCCTCTTCAAAATGCATCTATATTGGTTCTATATATGCATAGAGCATGTGTAACTTTTCGTTTTTAAGTTTACTTGGACACTTGGATTGTGTAAACTGCACCACATAAATTTGCAATTTCAACAAATCTTTGCTAGAAAAAATTTAAAACTGGAATTAATGGCTCAAGGAAAATGACTCCAAATTAATTTTAAAATTTAAAAGGAGATAGCTAAAAATCTAAAACAAACTCTCTTATTTATGTTGATTGCAAAATATCCTCGAATCTGAAGGTCACTCGAGTGAAAGATGCTCTTTATGTAATCTCATTATCAACGCACACTGACTTTAGTCATTTCCTCTGTGCAATGAGGAACTATGGTAATGTTTCTCCTCATTACCTTACATGTTATAGCTTGGATATAATATGTATATAATATTTTGACATAGTGGTATGATTGGAAAAAATGATTTAGCCAGGTGGTTCAAGCAACGTCTGTCAGACAAGAATCAGCACAAGTGAGACTATTGAAAGCTAAACACATTTCCCCCCACCATCCTCCACCCTTTAGGTTGTTATCTTTCCTTTGCTGCAATATTTTTGCAGTAACATCATAGGCGTCTTCAATTCTTTCGGTGCATCTTTGCACCTTTAGGGGCAATTGCTAGTATTATTCCATTTAATATTTTAATATATAATATACATGGGCTATAGAATAGGCGATGATGTGTACTATTAAGGCACTTTGAGATCTGAATGTCACCAGTTGAAAACTCAAGGAAAAAATTCATCCATGTTAAGGGTTGGTGTCGCTGGCTAGGTGCAATCTCCGTTGTTTTTTTACGGCTTAGATGCCTTTGGCTCACGGTTTCTCAAAGAACTCAAACAACTTGACCATATATATATATATATATATAATCAATTAACTCTTACCTCAATTTAAATATTATTTTAACTCAAATTCATTGTTATTTATACTCATTAATTATTTCCTTCATTTCATTTTTAACCTTAACCTCTTCCTAATCCACAAATTCTTTAAATCAATTTGATTAATTAAAATTAATTATTTTATTTTATTCTCACTCTACACTCTCTTCCAAATTTAATTATTTTTATTAATTGTTATTATATAATGTAAACTCATTAATGTCGAGATTCTCTTTATTATAAAACATTAACTATTCAATGCTCTTATTTTCTTTTTCTTTACTTATCTTACTGGTCATATTTCGTTTATTGATTTGTGGAATAGCATTATGTATATCATTATTAGCTCAGTTTTTATTATCAGTGATCATGGTGTTATGAACTATTATGTAAATTTTAAGATTCAAAATTCAAAATTTCATAATAAAAAAATAAAACAAATAAAAAATGATAAATACTTTTTAATACATATAAAATTAAAATTACCTTATAAAATATATATATATATATATATATATAATTAATAAATTAATTAATTTAATTCAATCGAAAACAAGAAATTTCTTTACAAATTAGTATGGCAGAAATGTAATTGTACAAGAATATACTAAAAATAAAAAATGGAATATATTAGATGTAATTTTACCCGCATATTAAAAATAAAAAAATAACTTTAAAAAATTGATATTTAATAAATAGAAATAATATTTTTTATAAAAAAATTTAAATAATAAAAAAAATTAATTTAATTTAAAGAAATATTATAGAAATTGATTTGCTCTTTGATTCATTTATATAGAAAACGAATTCGGAAGCAAATAAATTTTTATATTTTTGTTTCGGCAAGAGTTAATATTTTTATAAAATTAATTATTTTTATTTATTATATATATATATATATATATATATATATATATTATTTTTAATATATTAAAAGATTAATCACTTCTATACTAAGTTGTAAAGCAATTTATTGCTTTCAATTGAATTAAATTAATAAATTATAAAAAAAATTTAATGAGAAAAAATGTTAAAATAAAAACACGTGTTGTTTTATTTTTAGGTCTGTAACTTGATAATTTTTTTATTTAAAAGTAAATTTATGTTGAGAATTTTTTACAATATGATATGATAATGAATATGTTTGTAACATTATATTTTTTATTTAAAAATAATTTTATGTTGAGAATTTTTTATAATATATATGATAAATGAAGAAGAGGATTCTTAATATTTATTCAAAATATGTTGGTAAGGAATTATTTGGATATTTTAAACTTCAATATACAAACTAAAAAATTATTAAGAAGTGTTACAAAATAATTATAATTTTGATGATTTAGGAAGTTAAGAAAGTTGATATTGTAACAAATATTTTGAAAATGTGATTTAATATGGATATATAGAAGACACAAGAGAAATAATTTTTCATCTTGAACCCTCTTAGTGTTACAAAGATGACATATCTTTCAACCCACAACATTTTGGGGATTGTCCAATGTCCAATTTCACTATGAAGCTCAAGATTTTGTTCTCATTTTGGAAATTTCCATTTTCTTCTTTATGTTAGTCAAATTAGAGACATTTTTTATCTTTTAGATGAGCATTGGTCACACCCTTATAGTATCTTACTTTTCTTTTACCCTCTAAATCTTTATTACACCACAATTTCTCCTTAAATGTAGATGAAATAATATTTTTAATATTATTATTATTATTCTATAAAAAGGCTTATTCCATCATTCCCCAATGATTTAACCAAGATCTAGCATCTTTAAGCCATCCCCACTTGAGTTGCAAGCAATTTTAGTTCAATATTGAAGTGGTTTTAGAGAACCCCTTATCTTCCATGTTTATCTTGTTCGTGTATGCTAGGTAGCTACTCATAGTCGTGTTCTTAATGGGAAAAAGTCTTACTTCTATAAGGAGAATAGGATAGGATGTATTGCCTTTGATTTTCATATTATAAGTTATAATATTTCTTTTGAATTTTATCCACATTTATCTAGGATTCTCTAAACATATTGCATATCCAAAGTTTACATCTATATAAGATGATAAGTCTGAGAACAATCTCAAAAATGATATTTTCTTAACCCATAGCCAAAGGTACATTGATTTTTTCCAAGCCTATAGTAAGCTATCCACCCTTTATTTAGCCCTTTTTGAATGTTGTAGTTCTAGTTGAGCTTATGATGAATATTGATTTCAAGATATTTGTAAGAAGAAACTTCTTTCAAGTTGTTGTTCTCATATATGGAAGTGTTTTTAGTGAACTTTTTAGATTTAATTATCACAATATTTATCTTATTGATGTTAACAGTAATACCCATACTGGAGTGTAAATATTTGGGGATTCTTATTTGTTTTCCTAGATCATAGGGTCTCATTGCCATAAGA
This sequence comes from Pinus tabuliformis, assembly GCA_031772625.1. NCBI lineage: Eukaryota > Viridiplantae > Streptophyta > Pinopsida > Pinales > Pinaceae > Pinus > Pinus tabuliformis. The sequence continues at coordinate 923,047,962 of CM062806.1, forward strand.
ATAATATTAAAGGCATAAAGAAGAAGGATGATAACAATATCAATGAGAGTTGAATCGACACAACCCATGTCTTCCAAATAATATTTTAAGTTGTCAGTGTATATGCCAAAATGGGTATAAGATAGGAGACACTCTAGCTTGAATCCTATATTGTAGTTAATTAATTTTGATCAATCATCAATGCTTCTAAACTTCACATTAATGTTCTCATATAATATTGCATCTGAAATTATTTTTCATCCCCCCAAAAATTCTTGTCATATGTAAAATTTGCAACATTCATCCTTACAAATCAAAATATAAAAATAAAATTAAACTCCATAAAATAAGAAATAAAATTTAAGAAAGAATACCAAGTGTGTGTGCACACACATGTGTGTATGTGCACATGTCCACACACACATGCATGTTCATCCTAATTAGTCCCAATGGCTAGCTTGATTAATGAAATCACTAATCTAAAGTACATTATTGGGAGGGAAGGAATATGTGATAGGTTCGAATATGGTCAAGTTCCTTGGGGTTATTAGTAGCTACTATGGAAAGAAATTGAATTTCCCTCCCCACACACACACACACATATATAATAAAGGAGAAGGATCCCATAAGTCTTTTCTTGAAATATGTATTTAGGCCCCAACACTTAGCTCAAGTGTTTGGGGTTGCCATGTCAAATCCATAATAAATAAGGAGGTCATAGGATTGAATCTACTTTGGTCCTTCAAGGTTAGATGTACATGTGGTCCACTGGTGATATTTACCCTGGGCACCAATAAAGGCATGTGAAGAGAAATTGGAGGGTTTCCCCAAGGAATTTTTTCATGGAATACAAATACAAATGTGTGTATGTGTGCATGTGTATATGTGCACTAGAAGGGGTTGAATCCACTGGTGAAGAGCGAGAAGTTTTTCAATAATGACCAAGGTTCAATTCTCATTGGGGATTTTCTTGGAGTCATGAGGTCCCCTTAATATAGATGTGAAAAGTGTGGTTGCACCCAATATTATATTAGATGATCTTGTGGCCTATGCATATATAAATGGAACAAACTCCACTTCTGGGTTCTTAAATATAAGAAAATTCACTAGGATAACTCAATTAATTTGAACAATGTATAGGTTGTCATTGTTGGGTGTGGAGCCTGATTATCTTTTGTATTCAAAGGTATTGCCACATTGGACCCTAGTTTGAAATGGGGCAGCAACGTCGCCCGTAAAATATTCACTGCAGGGGGGGTCCAGGGGGGGCGGCTGCGACCTTTGGGGACCCCCCCCTGGCGGGGGGTTTCGGGGGTAGCGCCCTCGAAGCTAAGAATAGATGTCAAATTGCCTTGTAAAAGTATAGTAATTTCTAGTCAATCTGGGCCATTCATTAGGTGGATATTTAACGGTAGAAGTTATGTTTAATTTAGGGTTTTTTGCCCTAGAAGGCAACCCCTCACTATATATGAGGGAATTGTATTGCGTCTATGTAGATCTGTATTCTGAGTGAGAAAGAGAGAGGAGATTGAGAGCGAAGAGGGTGTTACAGCGGATCTGTTGTAGGTTGTATCTCTTCAGTTTGCTGGATAATATAAAAGGAAGGACTAGTTGTTTCTTCGTGGACGTAGCCCAAACTGGGTGAACCACGTATATCTGCGTGTCTCTCTTGTTTTATGCGTTCTCTGTGTTTATATTTCTGCAATATTTTATGTGTTCCATTTCTCTATAATATATAATTTTCTAACAACTAGTATCAGAGCCGAAGGTCTATTTGGCTGATAAACTCGCAGAAAAGAAGGGTTCCTTGTTCAAGTGGGAGCAATGGCAGAAGATGGTAAGTTTAGGGTCGAGAAATTTAACGACCAAAAATTCTCGCTATGGAAGATACAGATGGAAGATTATCTATATCAGAAAGATCTGTACCTACCATTGGGTGGAAAAACAAAGACGCCGACGGGTATGACAGATGAAGAATGGAACCTTCTCAATAGAAAGGCACTCGGAACAGTACGATTGTGCCTCGCAGCGTCGGTCGCCTTCAACATTTCGAAGGAAACAATGACAAAGGGTTTGATTAAGGCATTGGCGAAACTATATGAAAAACCCTCGGCCTCAAACAAGGTATTTCTTATGAAACAGTTATTTCATATGAAGATGTCGGAAGGTGGATCTGTTGCAGACCATTTAAATGATTTTAATACTGTTACAAGTTAGTTAAATTCTGTAGGGGTAAACATTGATGATGAAGTTAGAGCTCTGTTATTCTTGTGCTCATTGCCAGAAAGTTGGAATGGTTTAGTAATGGCCATTAGTAACTCTGTTTCTAGATCTAATACTTTAAAGTTTGATGATGTTGTCGGTGCTATCCTTACGAGGAAATGCGACGGAAAAGCTCTGATGAGACATCGGGTAATGCTTTGAGTGCAAAGTCTAGGGGAAGAAAAATGGAAAGAGGAAAGAGCTCCGAATATCGCAGTAAATCAAGGAAAGGTAGATCCAAGTCTAGATCGGGGATAGTGTGCTAGAAATGCGGAAAGAAAGGACACCTAAAGAAAGATTGTAGATCTCGTAAGGGAAAAGAAGGAGATGCACAACAAGAAAACAATCGTGAAGCAAATGTGACAGATGAGGTGTTACAGGATGCTTTGATTCTTTCTTTCGAAAATATTATTGATTCCTGGGTGGTAGATTTAGGGGCCTCATTCCATGCCACACCTGATAAGAAATATTTTCATGACTATGTTCAAGGATATTTTGGACAAGTCCGTTTGGGTGATGATAAACCCTGTAAAATTGTTGGAATGGGTAAGGTTCTTGTAAAACAACAGAATGGAAACCAATGGCTACTAAAGGAGGTAAGGCATATTCCAGATCTAAAGAAAAATCTGATTTCAATAGGGCAGTTAGGCTGTGAAGGTTGTGTGACAACTTTCACAGATAAAGCTTGGAAGGTCACCAAAGGAGCCCTGGTAATAGCAAAAGGCAAAAAGGTTGGTACATTGTATTTATGCAATGGTATTTCTAACTATGTTAATGCTTTAACTTCCAAAGGAGCAGATGCAGCATTATGGCATCATAGGCTCGGACACATGAGTGAGAAGGGGATGAAGATCCTTCACTCAACGAATTTGTTGCCGGGTTTGAAGAATGTTAATTTGGACTTCTGTGAGAATTGCATTTATGGAAAACAGAAGAGAGTCAGATTTCTCAGAGTTGGGAAATAAAAGAAGAGCGAAAAATTAGAGCTTGTGCATACAGATGTATGGGGACCTGCTCATGTATCATCCCTCGGTGGCTCTCGTTATTATGTTACTTTTATTGATGATGCAACTAGAAAAACTTGGATTTATTGTATTAAGAATAAATCTGATGTATTTGATACTTTCAAGAAATGGAAATCTTTGGTTGAGATTGAGATAGGAAAGAAATTGAAGTGTCTCAGATCAGACAATGGAGGTGAATATTGCAGCAATGAGTTTGATAGGTACTATTCAAAGCATGGAATTCATAGAGAGAAGACAGCTCCAAGAACACCACAAGAAAATGGTGTGTCAGAAAGGATGAATAGAACTATCATGGAGCGTGCAAGGTGCATGAGATTGCATGTAGGATTGCCTTTACAATTTTGGGCAGATGTTCTAGATACTGTTGTTTATCTAATAAACAGAGGGCCTTCAAGTTCCTTGGATGGTGGTGTTCCAGAGAAGCATGGACAGGTAAAAAGGTAAACTACTCTTTTTTAAAGCCTTTTGGTTGTGAGGCATTTGTCCATATTAATAAAGAAAATAGAACAAAGCTTGAGGTAGAATCAAAGAAATGTACCTTTATTGGATATGGTGTTAATGATTTTGGTTATCACTTATATGATTATGAAAATCACAAAATCATTAGGAGCAGAGATGTAATATTCAATGAAAAGGTCTTGTATAAGAATCAGTTGCAGGAAAAGAAACAAGAAAAAGAAAACAAGGAATACACAGTTCTTGATGAGATCATTGAAAAAGTAAAGGTGCCTGAAAATAATAATAATCAACAACCACAACAATAGCAACCACCACAACAGCAACAGGCACCCCAAACACCTGAAAGTGGTGTTAGAAGATCTACCAGGATAAGTAGACCCCATGAACGATACTCTCCTTCATTATATTATTTATTGTTGACTGATTCTGGTGAACCCGAATTTTATGAAGAAGCAATGCAGGTTGAAAGCAGGAAGAAGTGGGAGCTAGCCATGGAAGAAGAGATGGACTCCTTAATGCATAACCAGACTTGGGACTTAGTCAGGTTGCCTGCAGGTAAAACTACATTGCAGAATAAATGGGTTTACACGCTGAAGGAAGAAGATGGAGGAAAACAGAGGTACAAAGCTAGACTTATGGTGAAGGGGTTTGCACAGAAGAAAGGTATTGATTTTGATGAAATATTTTCTCCTATTGTTAAAATGACTTCAATCAGAAATATTTTAAGTCTAGTAGCAGTTGAAGATTTGCATCTTGAGTAGTTAGATGTAAAGACAACCTTTCTCCATGGGGATTTGGAGGAAGAGATATATATGCAACAACCACAAGGATATGAGGTAAAAGGGAAGGAGAAACTAGTGTGTAGGTTGAAGAAGAGCTTGCATGGCTTAAAACAGGCTCCAAGGCAGTGGTATCTAAAATTTGACAAGTTTATGTCTGAACAAGGTTATACTAGATGTCACTCTGATCATTGTGTTTATCTGAAAAAGTAAAATGATGGCAACTATATTATATTGTTATTGTATGTAGATGACATGCTTGTTGCAGGGTCTAACATGCAGGAAATAAATGTGCTCAAAAGAAAATTGGCAAATTCATTTGCAATGAAGGATTTGGGAGCTGCAAAACAAATCCTTGGTATGAGAATAACTAAAGACAGGAAAAATCGCAAATTAACATTGTCTCAAAATGAGTACATACAAAAGGTGTTGAAAAGATTTAGTATGCACAATGCAAAACCAGTTAGTACACCTTTTGCTAGCCATTTCAAACTTAGTAAGGAAATATGCCCAAAGACCCAAGAAGACATGGATTGTATGTCTAAAGTTCCATATGCATCAACAGTTGGAAGCTTAGTGTATGCAATTGTCTGCACAAGGCATGATATTGCACATGCAGTGGGAGTTGTAAGTAGGTACATGAAAAATCCAGGAAAGGAACATTGGATGGTAGTGAAATGGATTCTCAGATATTTGAAAGGTACCACAAATCAAGCATTATGCTTTGGTGGTTCAAACATTTCTCTACAAGTATATGTTGATGCAGATATGGTAGGTGACAGAGATAACAGGAGGAGCACTACAGGATATGTATTTACTGTAGGTGGAACAACTATCAATTGGGTTTCAAAAATCCAAAGTGTTGTTCCACTTTCAACAACAAAAGCAGAGTATGTTGCTGTTAAAGAGGCTAGTAAAGAAATGATTTGGTTACAAAGGTTTATGGGTGAATTGGGTAAGGAACATGATATGGGCATGTTATACAGTGATAGCCAAAGTGCCATTCATCTTGCAAAGAACTCAGCATTTCATTCTAGGACTAAACACATACAGTTCAAGTACCATTTCATATGATCAGTGTTGGAAGATGGAGAGTTGAAGTTGGAAAAGATACACACTAGCCAGAATCCTGCAGATATGCTAACAAAAGTTGTAACCAGGGAGAAACTGAGAATATGCTCAGTTTCAATTGGTCTTCAAGTATGATGAAGAATATGAGAAACAACCAGGTCCAAAGAGGAGTCATTTTCCAGCAAAATGAAGCAGCGGTGGAGTTGTTATAATCAGTCTCCAAGTGGGAGATTGTTGGGTGTGGAGCCTGATTATCTTCTATATTCAAAGGTATTGCCACATTAGACCCCAGTTTGAAATGGGGCGGTAATGCCGCCCGTAAAATATTCGCTGCAGGGGGGTTCTGGGGGGTGGCGGCTATGACCTTTGGGGAGCCCCCCCCTTGGCGGGGGGTTTCGGGGGTAGTGCCCCCAAAGCTAAGAATAGATGTAAAATTGCCTTGTAAAAGTATAGTAATTTCTAGTCAATCTGGGCTGTTCATTAGGTGGAGATCTGACGATAGAAGTTATGTTTAATTTAGGGTTTTTTTCCCTAGAAGGCAACCCCTCACTATATATGAGGGAATTGTATTGCATCTATGTAGATCTATATTCTGAGTGAGAAAGAGAGAGGAGATTGAGAGCGAAGAGGGTGTTACAACGGATCTGTTGTAGGTTGTATCTCTTCAGTTTGCTGGATAATATAAAAGGAAGGACTGGTTGTTTCTCCGTGGACATAGCCCAAACTGGGTGAACCATGTATATCTGTGTCTTTCTTGTTTTATGCATTCTCTATGTTTATATTTCTGCAATATTTTATGTGTTCCGTTGCTCCGTAATATATAATTTTCTAATAGTCATGAGGCCTTCAATTCTAGTTGGATTGAGATTGTTTGGTTGCACCCAAAAGGATTATATTAAATGATATTGTGGCTCATCCATAGATAAGTGGATCAAAGTCCACTTCTAGGTTCTTAAATATTAAAAAATGGACTAGGTTAACTCAATTAACTTGAACGTGTTATGTTAATGTAGAGTTTGTCATGAGGCATTCATTTCTAGTTTGATTGAGGTTCGAGTCCTAATTGAGTCCCATTGACTACCACTATTGTTGTAGCTAGCAATTGAGGTTCCCTCCATTGATACACTGTGAGGAGAATGTGAGTCCCATTGGCTACCACTATTTTTGTGGCTAGCAAGTGGGATTCCCTTCATTGTATATTTTGAGGAGAGGGGAAACATCATGTGAGATTTTCCTTGAAATCTCACACACACAAGCATAAAATAATTTTAAATCAAAATATTTTAAACACCAACAAATTTACATCTATTTTTTTTAATCAGAAGTAAAACCAAAATTAAAATAACTCTATATTAAAGCTATAATCCAAAATAATTGAATCTATTAATGAAAAACCTCATCTATTAAGATTACCATTAAATTCCTAAATAGCGGTCAAATTAATGGGGCTTGCATTATAATCATTACAAACATATAAGTATATATAGATCAAAATTTATTATTTTGTCATCCTTACATAGGTGAGAGACTATTAAAACAACTATAAATCGATTCCAAACACCAAAACTCCACTATTGACCAATATGATTTTGTGATGTCCACTATTTTTTAATCAGAGTAATTGGATCAACATATTTTCGAAAAGGTTCATTACTTTCCGTCAATGTCATCTAGTGGTAATTCCGTCAATATTAGTGAAATGGCGTTATAAGGCTACGAAAAATGATTGATTAAGAATATTGTTTGACCTTGGCATCAAATGTGAGTCCATTATGGATTTCTTGACACTACACATAGTTTATTCCTCGCCAGCCATGGTCAAGCTGCCCTTGCAACTTTGATTTTTCTATCCAAAAATCAACATCTAATTTGATTTGATTCGATTATCGCCACCGACGAAGTGTTACAGATATTTGTCTTATTACACATGGAAAGGCTTGTCTAACGTCTATGATAATAATAGAATGTCATATAGTATGGACAGTATAGGGCCAACCTTTGTCCCAGTCGAATGGGTAGAACACAAGAAACCCATTCGAAGTAAAAACCCCATACTCACTATTGATCTAGGAAAACGTCTTTGATCATGAGCTATGAGGATCGTTAACAAGAATATTAAAAACCCTCTCTTCTAACATTTCCTCCTCCACAAGTATGACCTTCCAATTTGAAAATTTCTTAGATCTGCCATAAAGAGGATATTGATCACAACCAAGAAAACCAAAAGGAGAAGTGGAATGGAGTGTAGCTATACTTTGGGAGAGATCGCTAAGACTATCCAACTTTGAAATGGAAACCCCTAGAGTTACAAGATCAACCTTAATATCCAACAATGGCATAGGTTAAATAGGGTTAGTACTCTCCTCTCGACATGGAAAAATAGAAACTTGAACATTCTCTTGAGAAAAAGAAAGTTAATGCACCACCTGAGCAAGAAATACCCCACAACCTTCCTCTAAAGGAAATCTGGAAGGAAAGTTCCTTCATTTCTTATATGCAAAAGACTTTCTAGGGAAAGACCTCAAAATGTTCCCCATATCATGATAAAAACTACATCTAAAATGAGTATTCTTAGAATCTAATTCATGAACATATGGTAACATCCCACCCTCCAAAACCAAATTATCAAGTAGATCCATGTTCTAGTTCACTTGCACCAAAATGTGAGGAATTCCTTTCAAACTTCAAGTTTTTGAGTTTGCTCACTGGAATGAGATGAACACATCCCTTATGACTTGACTTGGCTAGAAGAAATGAGGAGGAATCCCAATGAGATGAACACATATAGAAACTAAATTTCTATGTGGGCTAAGAAAGGGTTGAAATGTTCATACCAAGGGAACAAATATAGGCTAATATTTTCAAACAACCTTAAGACCACCACTCAACAATACATCCAATTTATTTTCCCTATTTTCAAAATAATATCAATAAAAAAGACTCCATAGAGAGGTGAAAATTTGATCCTACTTGGCATTACATTACCGAAAACTTTTCCCCGACCAAGGTTTAAGCTTGGAGGCTAGAGCCTTCCGCTCACAAAAAAAAACCATATAAAGATTGATCTCTAAAATTTTCAACACCTTCTACAATCCAGTCGCAAGGTTGAAGGGGGGGTGATATTCCTTTCACCATCACTAACATATATACACCATTTATTTCTCATCGCCAAAGAAACATTTTCCCAGAAAATTGATCCCAAGGCTTCTTAAACACAAACCTCACCCAACTCATTCTAGAAACTAACATATTTCACTTCAAAGTAGTTATGTGTTAGATTTGCATGTATTACAGTATTAGGCCCTTTGAACTAACAGTTAAAATAATCTTGTTGTAATGCCTCCTCCCACATTTACCCAAATTCACAAGCTCACCAAGGTAAACATGAGATGAGAGTTACTATGCGAGATCTGATTTCCAAGATGCACTTATGGAAATTGGGGTCCACATGTCCAAAACTGACTGCAAACACCTAGTGACACATGATCACACTATTATCATTCTAACATGACCCAACACCATTCTTTTCAGTTTTGTTCCTTAAATTTAACACAACTTTCTATTTTTTGTAGTTTTTTGGGTTCTAAACTTTTGAGGTCGTTTTGAGGGCCTAAATGACATTTTCAAGGAAAACAGAGAGACCAAAAAAGTGAAATTATAGTTCCCTTGTTTGTTTCCAGCCTTCTCATGGAGATCTTCGAAACGAGGTATTATGATAGTCAAACGAAGATCGTATGCCAAATTTATGACCCTGAGAATTTGGAGGTCCAAATTACTCATTTATACAAACACTTTGTATACATAGTACTCTACAGGTAATAAATGCATATCTAAACATAGGGGTCTAATACTTATCTGAAAATCGTCAAGAATGTCTAATGCCTCTCATAATAGCTTCCATAACATTTATTAGATCATGCATTCAATAGTCAATCATTTACCAATCAAAACATGATAAGAGTCATAACTAGAATTTGTCATGAAACCATGCTTATAGCCATCATATAACTAGAATAATAAAAATGATAGAACAAACATCAAAGTCACATCATAACAAGTGCATTTACTCATATAGTATAAGAGAAAATAACTCTTATTAACATATGCCAAATCCAACCAAGTCAGGGACTTCCACGTACCACCCAACTATAGATTGGGCTGAACCAAATCTCTCTTTTAGCTAATCACCCCTACTCCATATTCCAAGCATGAATGTGGGATCTCATGGAATAAACCAAAAAAAAAACAAATCAGGGCTTCTAGAGGCCAAACCACCTCAACCCTCAACTAGTGATTCCACCTCATGGTCAGACATCGCTAACTTCAACAGATCGGTCTCTAAGCAAGTTGTCCAGGGCTCCAGAGTGTTTGTTCCAACTTGGCTCCAAGTCTGGTAACTCAAACCACATTTGTCGCAGGGATCCAAAGCGTTTGTCTAACCAAGGCTCCAAGGCTAGTAACTCAACCCACCAAGGGCTCCAGAACGTTTGTCTAACCAAGGCTTCCAAGACTAGTAACTCAACCCAAGATGTTTAAGGACTTCCAGAGCGTTTTTCCAAGCAAGTCTCTAGGAACTAATAACTCAACCCACATTCATAAGGAACATGATCACCAATCAGAAATAAAATTGGAAAACCCACAACACCATGACTATCCAGGAAACAACAAGGCTAGGAAAAACCACTGTCAATCCAGGCAATCCTCCATGCCAATGATGGATCATAACCAAATAACCACATGCATACACCATGTATGCCAAAACTAGAAAGTAAATCATACATGTGACTTGGTACCTCCAAAGTAATTCAGTTGTAACTTCTGATCTCGTTGTCCCCTTGTACTTTCATGCTTTCCTTTGCCTTATTTCTCTAAATCCAATGTGCTCCAAGAATGATCCAAGATTTCTCTAAGTGTGCAAGAGTGTGTGAGAGAGAGAGAATAGAAGAGAGCTCCAAGTTAAAAATAAAAAATAAAAATAAAAACAAAAACAAAAAAAAAAGTGATCCTCATAAGCCTTTTTATCATTGAGGCCTCTATCTTTTTTCATTTTCCTCTATTTTCCCTTCAATTTTCCTCACATGAAAATATGTGACCTTTTATCTCCCTTTTTCCTATTTTCCTTTATTTCATAAATAAAATTCCTCTTTGCCTTTTCCAATTCCTTTTCCAACTTCCATAGCCATTAATTAATCACTAGCGCTCCCCATTACTATGTTTTTGCCCAAAATTCAACTTGGAATACATGTCCTATGACCTTGGTCTTATTTTTGCCTTTATTAATTTTATTACATGGATTGTTAACTAGGGTTGTTATAGAACCCTCCCCCTTGGGGGAACACCATCCTCGATGTTCAATGACATTTATGAACTAGCAAAACACATGTTGCTTATGGATCTTTATAACATAGCTCGATGCAACATTTACATCATACCCATCTGCTGAAAACATAAAAAACATATCATGAACACCATACCACTTGTTGTAGCTTTATAACACAACTTGATGTGGTATTTAAAACATACATATGCTTATATAAACATAACAAAAACACAACATCAAGAACATATACCAAAAGACATCCGCTCAACCAGTGAATAGAGAAGGATACATAGCCTGCATCTGATCAGCCATTTCCCATGTAACTTCATCAAGCCCAATGTGCTTTCATTGCACTTTAACTTGCATTTTTGCTTGATTCTAGAGAATGGGCATCTTTCACTGCAAAATGCATTGAGGTTCCGGCTGGAATTCTCCTTCTAGCTCCACCTGCAATATAGACTATTCAATCACACGATCAACATATTTCACATACTTCTTAAGAAATGACACATGGAAAACAACATCGAATTTCATTGTCGGAGGCAGTGCAAGTCTATATGCTACTAGTCCAATCCTTTCAAGAATATCGAAAGGCCCACAATATCGAGGTGTCAACTTGGCACGTGATATAATCCTCAAGGAGCTCTTCTTGCGCTTGATACACAAGTATACATGTTCCCCAACATGAAACTTCTTAAATATATGTATTGATCTGCATAACTCTTTTGCCTATTCTCTTCTACGTTTAGATTCTTCTTGATAACCTGCATTTCTTGTTCCATCTCTGCAAACATGTCTGGTCTAATTAATAACCTATTAACTAGATCACTCCAACTAATAGGAATATTACAACTCCGCCCATATAGTGCCACAAACAGACTCATCCTCAGTGACTCCTAATACCCATTGTTGTAAGCAAAATCCATCAGTGGAAGATACTCTTCCCACTTCCGTTGCTAATGCATAATGTACATCCTCAACATCTCCTCCAAGATCCTATTGACCCTCTATGTCTGTCCATCTGTCTATGGATGATAAGTTGTATTGAAGGCTAACTTTGTACCTAACCTTGAAAATAACTATTTCCACAAACTGGAAGTGAACTTGTCATCTCTGTCAGATATAATATTCTTTAGAACACCATGCAGCCTCACTATATCTCTGATGAAGACATGTGCTACCTCACTAGTTGAATTAGTAGACTTTACTATAATGAAGTGAGCTACATTAGTCAACCTGTCAACCACCACCATAATAGAATCATGTTTTCTAGATGTCCTAGGAAAACCTATAAGGAACCATGGAGATGACCTCCCATTTCCACTATGGAATCAGAATTGTTGTAACAAACCACTTGGATGCTTACACTCTACTTTTACCTGTTGACAATCCAAACATCTCGCCACAAAATCTGCCACCTCTATCTTCAATTTTGGCCAATGGTAGAACTTCTTAACCGTTGTCAATGTCTTTTGATATCCTAGGTGACTGGAATATGGATTGATATGAAATTTCGTCAAGATAAGCTTCTTGAACTCACTATTTTCCATCACATAGATCCTGTCCCTAAATCATATCAAACCATATGTCATGAGACGATAGTCCACATCTTGTTCACCTACACCCTGCTCCTATAACCTGTGTTAAAGTTGTCAGTACCTATCATCCTATTGTCATGCCTGCAATATTTTATCCCTTAAATTTGTCCCATATGAAATCATAACTGTTATGTGACTTACATGTACTATTTTGCTAAGAGCATCTGCAACCTTGTTCTCTTTACTCTTAATATATCTGATCTCGAAGTCAAATTCGTTAAATGTAGCCAACCACCTATTTGTCCTTGCATTCATATTAGGTTGGTTAAAAAAATATCTCAATCCACTCTAATCACACATCAAGATGAACCTCCTACCAAGAAGATAGTGTCTCCACATCTTCAATGCATGGATGATCGCTTCCAACTCAAGATCACATGTCACGTAGTTCTACCCATGCCCATTCAATTTCATTGACTCATAGAATACTACCTATCCTTCCTACATCAAAACTACACCAAGTCCTCTCTTGCAAGAATTTGTACATACCACAGACTCTTTATCTGGATCTGCAATATTTAGAACTGCAACATTTGTAAAGCAATTGTTTCAACTGTTCAAAACTTGCTGCACATTCCTCAATTCATTCAAATTTCTTTTTCTTCTCTACAATGATGTAATAGGATAGGAAATTTGTGAGAAGTTTAAGATGAACCACCTATAATAACCTGCTAACCCCATGAATGCTTTGACCTCATCCACATTCCTAGGAGTTGCCCATTCCATTATATCTCTCTTATTTTGTGGATACACTGCTATACCTTCCTTGGAAACCACATGCAAGAAATAATGGACCTCTATTTGAAAGAAGATGCATTTACTAAGCTTGGCATACAATTGATGCTCTCTGAGCAGTATTAACATTGCTACTAAGTGTTTGGCATGCTCTTCCTAATTCTTAGAATATATCAATATATCATCAATTACTATGATAAAAAAGCTATCCAAATAAGGACACAACACACTATTCATCAAGCACATGAAAGTATACAGAGCATTAGTCAAACCAAAAGGAACTACAACAAACTCATAATGCCCATATCTAGTCTAGAAAACAATCTTGTAGATGTCCTCTTCTTTGACACATACCTGACGATATCTTGATCTCATATCAATCTTCGAGAACAATGTTGCTTCCTTCAACTAGTCAAAAAAAACATCAATCCTCAGTAATGGATACATGTTCTTAATCATCACCTTCTTTAGCTTCTTGTAATCAATACATAACCTGAGAGTGTCGTCCTTCTTCTTCACAAATGATACTGGTGCACCCCAAGGCGATACACTTGGTCTAATGTATCCCTTGCCAAGCATTTCCTTCAATTGAAACTTTAATTCCACTAACTCTGGAGTGCTCATCATGTATGGTGCCTTTGATGTTGGTGTTGCTCCTGGTACCATCTCAATAGAAATTTCCACTTCCCTGTGAGGCGACAACTTTGAAATGTCTACTGGAAACACATCCTGAAACTAATGTAAAATAAGATGCCTCTTCAAGACCTCAACATTCTCGACATCCTTATCTTTATCAATGGAAATATGAATTGCAAATAATACACACCCTTTCCTGCGACTACACTTTGCATGCATAGTTGTGACCATTCTAAATAATGTAGCCTTCTTCTTACCCTACAATATTTTTTGTTCTCCATTGTCATCTAAGCACTCAATTTCCTTTTCATAACAATCCACCTTAGTCCTGTGAATATACAACCAATCCATACCTAACAACATGTTGTATGATCCCAACAGAAGCATATTTAAATACGCTGATGTAGACATACTATTCAACTCAAATGCACAAGCTCTTGCCCAATGATGAACTCTCTTATTAGTACCTATAGCCAATTATACTAACCAAGACTCTGCATTCACTTCTTTATTCAAACCACACTTATCCACCAAGTAAGGATTAACATAACTATAATTATATCCAGGGTCAATCAAAATAGAAAAAACTTGATCACAAAGCTTACCGTCCATCTCGATAATTGATGCCTAGTGATCTGCCTGCCTATTATACAATACCACATATATCTGAGGAATTCTCTACCCAACATCCCCAACTGTTGTAGAAAATATGATTGTAGGTTAACCCGATAATGCAATATAAATCAAAGAAGAATCCTATAACCTACTTCTACTATCAATTTGTGGAAGCTTAAAGATTGAGCTGAACAATATAACCAGAAGAAGAAGAATCAATGGCACAATACACATTAAAATACTTTGGGGAAAGCCTCAGCTAAAAACCTCCACAGTATTGTATTATCATACATGGTGGAAATATATAGGAATTATACAAAGCCTGAGCTCTCACAGCTAGCCAACTCTCAGTACAATCCTCACAGATGCTCACAGGCAATCTTGGTTTCTCTCCAGCCTTTATCTCTGCCCTCCAAGCTCCTATTTCCTTGTGTCATTCCTTATGTATGATTTACCTTTACCAAGTGAATGATCAAGCCTCCAAAATTGCGCAATCCTCAAGGATGAATCCTTGACTACATGCATGAGTTTTATCCATGAGAAAACACATGCAACTGATAGTACACTGTCCTTGAACATTAATCTCAACTGGGTCTTTCTCAAAATAGACATGCATGAGTTTCTGATGAGGGAATCTTCAGTTAACTGGAGTAGCACTAGTTGAGTGCATTAATGCATCAACTGACTGTTAACTCACTATTAGTTCCTCAAACAGTTTGGAACTAATTTAACTGGACTTAACTCAGTAAACTGAGTTAACTAATTACAACTCAAATATAACTCAATCTTATCTCCTTAATTTAAGGGATAACTCTTGCATGACTTCAGAAAGACTTCTAACTTGAATTTCTCCAACTAATTAATTTAAAATAAATTAATTAACTATTTCCAAGTAGCTGTTAAGACTAAATTCGATTTTAATTCACAATTTAATTCAAGGACAAATTAAATTGGAATATTATTGTTGCCATATTTCAACAACTTTTTGTGCCTCCTGAGCATTATACATTTACGGTTTTCCACCCTAATGCTGTGGGAAATCTCTCCTACAATGGTCCTCTCCACAAGTCCAGCATTATAAATGCTTCCTGCCATCACTCTTGTTTTGCTCCTTAGATTGAAATCCCTGTCCTTTTTCAGCTATATTGAACTTCTTTTGCAACACTACACTTTCTTTATTACTTGTGTCATGTAGTCTATGTCGCTTCTTATCCCATTTTTCTTTAGTATTGTCATTACCTTTCCAATCTTGTTTAGGTTCAAACCTGTGCTTCGATTGTTCATACCAATGCTTCTACATTATGATGGCTTCCTTCAACAATCTAAGCTCATCAAACTTGACCATGTCCTTGAATGCTACTGAAAACCCATTGTTGAATCTTTGAATCTTTGCTTTCTCCTCCTTCAGATAAGGCACGTACCTCAACAACTCCAAGAACCTGCTAGTATAATCCTCGTGGTCATAGATCCCATCTTCAACTCATAGAACTCCTTTTCCCTGTCATCGTAGTATCTCTCAAATAGATACTTCTTCCTAAAATGTCTCCAAAACTCACTCCAAGTCAACTCCTCTTCCTAAATACCTCTGACATTCTTTACACCTTCCCACCAAATGTTTTCTTTGCCTTTAAGATTAAAAGTAGTTATCCTCACTTTCATATTCTTTGAGTAATCATGCAATCAAAAGAACTTTTTCACACCAAGTAACCAAGATTTTGCATCCTGTGACTTATTCATTTCTCCATAATATGTAGGAGGCTTTAAATTATTGAATTCCTATAGAAAGTACAACTTCTCATTCCTCCTATATGGATGGTGATGGTGATGATGATGTTGTCTCTCTTATCCAGATCTAGAATAGAACCCATAGTCATTTTCCCTCCTCTCGGGTGTATCCATGAACCTACCATCTCAAACTGTATCATTGTTGTCAAACCTGTATCCTAATTGAGACCTATTGCCATATGCCCCATTAGTTATTTTCTCCTATCCATGATTGATTCTAAGTTGTCCCTGTCTTTGAAAAAATGAAAAACTCTAAATAATACTACATTAACCTCTGCTTGTTTCTCCTATGCCCTAGCAAGTCTCTCATGTGGTTGAATTATTTTTTCATTGTCTGCCTTACAACTCCTTTTCTATACTTTCAAACTTCTCAGTGTGTTTGCTATGTGAGGGGTGTACTCCTCACCACGTTGCCCATGTGATCTAGAGGGGGAATCATGTGAATTGTAGTATACCATCTTGCTTGTCATATTTGATCCTCTACTCCCTGCAAACATACCATGTCAGATAACCAAATATAAACAAAATCACACGTACCTCAGTGAGGTTTAGGGGAGGCTATCTCTTTTGTACCAATCAGTCCGGATTAGCATAATATCTATATCTATATCTATATATATAAATGTAGCAACATAATAAACCTATACATGACGACACAAATACAACAACAACCAATACCATTCTTACATGATAAGCACATATACAACAAGCATGCATGCATGAAAAACACATTCCGCCCATCTAGTCCAAGTGTTGAATCTGTGAGCTCTGATATCACTCTGTAATGCCTCCTACATTTACCCAAATTTACAAGCTCACTCGGGTAAACATGAGATGAGAGTTACTATGTGAGATCTGATTTCCACGATGCACTTATGGAAAATGGGGTCCACATTTCCAGAACTAGCTCCAAACACTGAGTGACACATGATCATGGTGTTATATCCTAACTTGACCCAACACTATTCATTTTAGTTTCATTTCCTTAAATTTAACACAACTTTCTATTTTTGGCAGTCTTTTTGGTTCTAAACTTCTGAAGGCATTTTGAGGGCCTAATGACAATTTTAAGGGAAAATGGAGAATCTAGAAAATTTTGAGACTAATTTAATTGTTTTTTTTTTTTCTATCTCCTTGTCAAGATATTTGAAATGAGTTATTATGATAGTCAAACAGAGATTATATGCCAAATTTATGACCCCAGGAAGTTGGAAATCCAAATTATTAATTTATACAAACACTTTGTGTACATAATACTCTACATGTCATAAATGAATATCTTAGCATAACGGTTTGATTCTTATATGAAAATCATCAAGAAGTTCTAATGCCCTCTTGTAATAGTTGTTATAACATTTATTAGATCATGCATTCAATAGCCAATCATTTACTAATCAAAACATGATAAGAGCCGTAACTAAAATCTGTCATGACACCATTCTTATAACCAGCATATAACTAGAATAATAACAATGATAGAATAACCATCAAAGGCACATCATAACAAGTATGTGTATTCATAGAATACAAGAGGAAATAACTCTTATTAACATATGCAAAATCCAACCAAGTCAGGGACTGCCATGTATGACCCGACCATAAATTTGGCTTAACCAAATCTCTCTTTCATCCAATCACCCCTGCATCATATTCCAAGCATGAATGTGGGATCTCATGGAATAAACCAAGCAAAACCAAACCATGGATTTGAGAGGCCAAACCACCTAAACCCTCAACTAGTGATTCCACCTCACAGTCAGACATCACTAACATCAATAGATCAGTCTCTACCCAAGCCGTCCAGGGCTCTAGAGTGTTTGTTCCAACCCAACTTGAGGACTAGTAACTCAACCCACAGCTGCTGTAGGGTTCTAGAGTGTTTATCCAACCAAGGCTCCAGGACTAGTAACTCAACTCACCAAAGGCTCTAGAGCATTTGTCCAACCAAGGCTTCCAGGACTAGTAATTCAACCCAAGTTGTTCCAGGGCTTCCAGAGCGTTTGTCCAACCAAGGCTCCAGGAACTAATAACTCAACCGAAAGTGTTATGAAACCAGCTCAAGAAAAGATAGAAAAGATAGATCAACGCCTTAGAATTCAGCCTCTTCGAGGGGGCAACCTCCTTTACATTACATAAATGAACAATTCTTGGATGATACAAATGACAAAACCTCCTTTCTATATATAGGAGTCTAAGGAGTCACAATATAATCCAGCCGACCTAACAATAATAATATAAAGCCACAAAAATAACAATAGAGGGATTCTATGGGGCACAAAAATAACAATATGGGGGTAATAGGGGCACAACAATATAAATAAGGGGTATAACTACAATAGTAATGGGGTAATCACTAGTATTATAGGGACCCAACATGCCCCTCTCCTTCAAAAAAGTGTTGTCCTCAACGCTTGAGTAGTTCTGGATACTTCTGCATAAAATTCTCATCCTCCCATGTGGAATCTTCAGCGGATAAGTTCTTCCACTTGATAAGATACTCTGAAATTGATCGATTTCGTAGCTGTCGAGTTCTTGTTTCTGTGACTGCTTCCGGTTCCAATATAATTTTTCCTTCCTCGTCAAGTTCTGGCAATATTGTTTGAATTGGGAGCTTGTCACCTATAACCTTCTTTAAACATGAAACATGGAAAACTGGGTGCAATCGAGAAGCTGCAGGAAGCTCCAATTTGTATGCCATAGTACCAATCTTTTGCAACACCTTGTACGGACCATAATACTTTGGTGATAATTTATTATCCTTCTTAGCTTGCTTTAGGGACATTTTCTTATATGGTTGTAGCCGTAGGAATACCCAATCACCTACATCAAAACTTCTTTCACTGCGATGTTGATCTGCCTGTTGTTTCATTCTATTTTGTGCCAACACGAGGTTATCCTTTAAGAGTTGGAGGACTTGTTGTTGATGTTCGATGTGATGTTCCACTGCCTGAACCTTAGAATTTTCTCTTAAATATGATGTGATGGATGGTGGTTGATACCCATAAAGTGCCATAAATGGGGTCATTTTTGTTGCTGTATGGAAGGAAGTGTTATACCACCATTCAGCCAGAGGCAACCATTTGACCCATTGTGTCTGTTTATCAGATACAAAGCAACGAAGATATCCTTCCAAACATTTGTTTACTATCTCAGTTTGCCCATCAGATTGAGGATGATAAGATGAGCTATGAGCTAACTGAGTACCAAGACAAGAAAATAATTCTGTCCAAAAATTTCCAGTGAAAATGGGATCTCTGTCACTTACAATAATCTTTGGGTTTCCATGTAGCTTTTGAACTGTTTCCATAAATGCAGTAGAAACTGTACTGGCTTTAAATGGATGTGATAATGCACAAAAGTGTGCATACTTGGTAAGTCTGTCAACTACCACCATGATGACACTCTTTCCCTCAGACTTGGGTAAACCTGTGATAAAATCCATTGAAACCTCCTCCCAACGTTGGCTTGGAATGGATAAAGGTTGTAATAGACCCGGTGTCTTAATTGTTTCAACTTTATTTTGTTGGCAAACCAAACATTCCGCCACAAACTTTTGAATATCTGATTTAAGGCCATCCCAAAAAAATTCCTTCTTAACCCTGTGGTAAGTTTTTAAAAATCCTGAGTGCCCTCCTAAGGGAGAAGTGTGCAATTCCATAAGAATCTTTTGTTTTAGCTGGGAATTCTTACAGAGGTATAAGCGATCTTTGTACCATAACGAATCATTTTGCCAGCTAAATGTATCAGAAGTACTGGAATCTTGTTGTAGCTTTCGAATAAGTGCCCACACTTCTTCGTCATTCTTCCATTCCTCCCTTGCTTCGTTTATCCAATCTGGTTGGATAATAGAAATGGCACACAACAATGCTTCCACATCCTCATCCTTTCTTGAGAGTGCATCTGCCACCACATTTTGCTTCCCTTTTTTGTAGATGATTTCAAAGTCATAACCCAACATCTTTGTGACCCACTTTTGTTGCTCTTCAGAGGATAATCTTTGTTCTAAAAAGTATTTAAGGCTATCATGATCCGTTTTTACCTTGAAGTGTCTTCCCATTAGGTAGGGTCGCCATTTCTTAAGTGCATGGAGTATTGCCAACATTTCCTTCTCATAAATAGCTTTGCTTAAAAACTTTCCCTTGATTGGACGACTTTCAAAAGCAATGGGTCTTTCATCTTGCATTAGAACAGCACCAATTCCATTTCCTGAAGCATCACATTCCACAATAAAGGTTTTTGTGAAGTCCGGTGTAGCTAAGACCGGTGCTTGGCACATTGCCTCTTTAAGATGTTCAAAGGCCTTTGTTGCTTCCGGAGTCCATGAAAATGAATCTTTCTTCAATAATGTTGTTAGAGGTGCTGCTATTCTCCCATAATTCTTAACAAACTTGCGATAATACCCTGTCAACCCAAGAAATCCTCGCAGATGCTTTATGGATGTGGGGATTTTCCATTCCTTAATGGCTTTAATTTTGCTAGGGTCTACCTTAACTCCTTCATGAGATACAATATGACCCAAATATTCCACCTCCTGGACTCCAAAGAAACATTTGGATCTTTTTGCATATAATTGTTTCTCCTCCAATAGTTGTAGCACCCTGTCAACATGTTCAACATGATCCTTCCAAGACTTGCTGTAGATTAGTATATCATCAAAAAATACTAACACAAATTTTCTAAGGAATGGTTTGAAAATTGAATTCATCAAACCTTGAAATGTTGAAGGTGCATTGGTAAGGCCAAAAGGCATGACCAAAAATTCATAATGACCCTCATGAGTTCTAAATGCCGTTTTCGGAATGTCTTCAATCTTCATTCTGATTTGATGATATCCCGAACGAAGATCCAACTTGGTGAAGTAAATTGATCCATGCAATTCATCCAGTAATTCATCAATAACAGGAATGGGGAACTTATCTTTAATAGTGAGCTTGTTGAGCTCCCTATAATCCGGACACATGCGCCATGATCCATCCTTCTTGTGCACCAATACTACTGGAGCTGAGAAAGAACTTTGACTTGGTTGAATTATACCAGCCTCTAGCATTTCTGCAACCATACGTTCAATTTCACTCTTTTGGACATAGGGATATCTGTACGGCCTGATGTTTGGAGGAACACTTCCTGGAATCAGATGAATAGCATGATCATGATCACGCATAGGTGGGAGACCTTTGGGAGTCTCAAATACCTTGGAATGATTGTCCAGGACTTTTTGGAGATCTGGAGAAATAGATGATTCCAATGTGGAAACATCTAGCGAACATAATTGTGCAATTACACCTCTTTGCTCCTTTTTTAGAAGCTTTGTCATGCCATTAGAGCTGATTATCTTTCCTGGTTTCCCTGCAATACCCCTTAATTCAACTTCCTTTCCTTCCGTAGAAAATTTGATGAAAAGTTCTTGAAAATTAAAAGCTATTGTACCCAAGGATTGTAGCCATTGGACTCCTAGTACAACATCAGCACCTCCCATTGGAATGGAAAGCATTGGGCTAGTCAATACATATTCTCCCATGGATAGCTTGATATTATGGCACTTTCCAGAGCAATTTATTGTTCCTCCATTTGCAATCATCACTTGACACTCTGGTGCTGGATATAGGAAGCAATTCAATTCTTTTGCTACCCTACAATGAATAAAATTGTGGGTGCTTCCTGAATCAATCAACACTATTACCTTTTTCTTCTTGATTTGTCCTTCTATCTTGATGGTTTGAGGAGTGGTAATTCCCGCCAATGCATTACAAGATATGGTCGGATTTATTTGTTCTTCATCTAGGCTTTGTTCCTGGAGTATATCTTCTTCTTTTGACCTTTCTTGCTCCTTTTCTTCTTCCTCTTCACAATCTATGTAGAATAATTTCTTCTCAGCACACTTATGACCTTTAGTGTATTTGCTATCACAACTGTAACAAAGCCCTTTTGCTCTTTTTTCTTCCAATTGTTGTGGTGTCAACCTTATAGGTTGTGGAAGACTAGGGGCAACAACACTTCCGTCTTTATAGTTGTGAGTGGTATGCTTCCTGGTTGCCATAATTTTGCTTTCCATTTTTCTTGCTAACCTGAATGCCTTCTCTAATGAATCAGGTTCCCAAAGGCGAACATCATGTTGGATATTATCCTTTAAAGACCCTATGAACACATCAATCCTATGCTCCTCTGGAATATCTTTTACCCTTATGTTCAATTTTTGGAACTCCTCAATGTGCTCCATTATTGAACCCTTTTGTTTGAGACTTATCAATTGGCTAAAAAAAGTGTTGCTTTTTGTATCTTCATAATGTGCTATCAATTCTTCCGTAAAAATTGCCCAAGTGATAAATTGTTTACGAGAGCAAAGCCATTGATACCATACAAACTGATTTGGTTCCAAATATACAGTTGCCATACGTACCTTTTGTGTGTTTTGCACATTATTGAGATCGAAGAATTGCTCCATCTGTAATATCCATGTGGCGGGATCCTTGCCATCAAACTTCCTCATATCGATTTTTGGAATATGGTGATTCTTCGATCCAACATTAGCATCTATGGAATCATGATTAACATTTCTTTTGTTCTCATCATGAGTTTCCTTTACTACCTTTTCACCATTAGTGACCCTTTCTTGTAGCAACTTCTTCAATTCTTCCATGTCTGTCTTCAAATCTATCTTCAAATCATCCATCTTACCTTCCATGCCCTTTATCTTAGATTCCACGCCATTTATCTTAGATTCCACGCCACTTATCTTAGCCTCTGTTAGCTTTTGTGAGCATGACATTTGTTGCACTTGTTCTTGTAATTTTGATATATCATGTAGCATTTCTTCCTCTTCTTCATGAGTCATGCTAGAGCTTTCAGGTTCCTTACTAGGTGTTTGCATTTTCTTTCCTCGGGGCATCAGTTACCGATAATAATGCTTTACTATGCCCTTTGAATTCCGTTAAACCAAGCTTACAAAAAAATTTAAAAAAAAACTACACACCTTTTTTCACTTTATAGAAGCCTGATATTGAATCTGATGTATCTCTGTAATTTTGGATCATCCAGTTCTGAAATTGCCACCTGTAGTAGCCTTCTGCGTCCTCTTTCCAATGCCACAAGTCTGAGCCAAATTGGATTCTCCAAGGAAGAGTTATGTGAAATCTCCCACAGTGACTTGCTTTTAGACTGGTTCAGTAGAGCGAACTTGTACGACGTGCCACGAGTCACTGTTTCAACCTTTGAATCTGAAATACACATACAAGAAACTACAGTCCATCCTCTTTCTGTACCTTCTTACGAAATTTCAATCTGATCTCCAGAGAGAAAGTTATGACGATTTTCCCCAGGTCACCTGTTTTGAATGTAATTCAGGAGTCTGCAAAAAGACCAACTTCCTCAGATCATATCTCCGCAAATATCGCGCAAAAAGCTCTGAAATTCAGACCCAAGGTTCAGCGCGATCCTTTCTCAAATGGGTTTTTTTTTGCGACTTCTGAAATGTCACAGAAAAAAAGTTATAGCGAAAATGCCACGATGACCTGTTTGGAGCAGCGAAACCCTAGAATCCAAAGCTCTGATACCAAATGTTATGAAACCAGCTCAAGAAAAGATAGAAAAGATAGATCAACGCCTTAGAATTCAGCCTCTTCGAGGGGGAAACCTCCTTTACATTACATAAATGAACAATTCTTGGATGATACAAATGACAAAACCTCCTTTCTATATATAGGAGTCTAAGGAGTCACAATATAATCCAGCCGACCTAACAATAATAATATAAAGCCACAAAAATAACAATAGAGGGATTCTATGGGGCACAGAAATAACAATATGGGGGTAATAGGGGCACAACAATATAAATAAGGGGTATAACTACAATAGTAATGGGGTAATCACTAGTATTATAGGGACCCAACAGAAAGTCATAAGGAACATGAGCACCAATCAGAAAACAAATGGGAAAACCCACAACACCATGAATATCCAAGAAATGGCAAGGTTATTCAAAACCACTGTCAATCTCGGCAATCCTCCATGCCAATGAAAAATCATAACCAAATAACCACATGCATACACCATGCATGCCAAAAGTAGCAAGTAAATCATACATGTGACTCGGTACCTGCAAAGAAATTTAGTTGTAATTGTTGATCATGTTGTCCCCTTGCACATTCCTGCTTTCCTTTTCCTTCTTTCCCTAAATCCAATGTGCTCCAAGAATGCTCCAATATTTCTCTAAGTAAACAAGAGTGTTTTTGTGAGAGAGAGAAAGAATAGAAGAGAGCTCCAAGATAAAACTAACGAAAATCCCTGAAATGATCCTCAAAATCCTTTTTATCATTGAGGCCTCTATTTTCTTCATTTTTCTCTATTTTTCCTTCAATTTTCCTCACATGCAAATATGTGACCTTTCATCTCCCTTTTTCCTATTTTCCATTATTTCGTAAACAAAATGCCTCTTTGCCTTTGCCAATTCCTTTTCTAACTTCCATAACCATTAATTAATCACCAGTGCTCCTCATTACTACATTTTTTCCCAACATTCAGCTTGGAATATGTGTTCCATGACCTCGATCTTCTTTTTTCCTTTATTAAGTTTATTACATGGATTTTTAACTAGGGTTGTTACATAACCTCCCCCCCCTTTTGGGGGAACATCGTCCTTGATGTTCGATGAACTTATAAACCAACAAAACACATGTTGCCTATGGAGCTTTATAACATAGCTCGATGCAACATTTACATCATATCCATCTGCTAAAAACATAAATAGCATATCATGAACACCATACTGCTTATTGGAGCTTTATAGCACAAATCGACGCAGTATTTACAACATACATATGCTTATATAAAAATAACCAAAACACAACATCAAGAACATATATCAAAAGACATACACAGCTTGATGTTGTATTTAGAACATATAAACATAACTAAAACACAACATCAAGAAAATATACCAAAAGACATTTGCTCAACCAATGAATAGAGAAGGATACATAGCCCACATTTGATCAACCATTTCTCGTGTATCTTCATCAGGACCAAAGTGCTTCCACTACACTTTAACTTGCTCGATTGCTTGATTCTGGAGCATGATCAACGTCTTTCACATAATTATTAACCAATGACACATGGAAAACATCATGGACTTTCACTTTTGTAAGAAGTGCAGGCTGCTAGGCTATTGGTCCAATCCTTTCAAGAATCTCTAAAGGCCCACAATATCGAGGTTCCAGCTTGGCACATGATCCAATCCTCAAGGAGCTCTTCATGTGCTTGATGTGCAAGTATACATATTCCCCAACCTGAAAACTCCTTAAATTCCCTGTGATGATCTGCATAACTCTTTTTCCTATCATGTGCTGCCTTTAGATTCTAATTGATAACGTACATTTCTTGTTCCATCTCTACCAACATGTCTTGTCCAATCAATACCTTGTTAAATATATCACTCCAACTCATAGGAGTATTACAAGTCTACCCATACTTTTCCTCAAACAGACTCATCCTTAGTGACTCTAGATACCCATTGTTGTAAGAAAATTCCACCAGTGGAATATACTCTTCCCATTTCCGTTGCTGATGCATGACGTACATACTCAACATGTCCTCCAAGATCCTGTTGACCCTCTCTATTTTCCCATATTTCTGTGGATGATAATTTGTACTAAAGGCTAGCTCTATACCCAACCCTGCAAATAACTCTTTCCAAAAACTTGAAACAAACTTGGCATCTCTATCGGATACAATTTTCTAGAAAAACCTATAATGAAGTCCATGGGAATGACCTCCCATTTCCACTCTAGATTCGGAATCAATTGTAACAAACCACCTGGATGCTTACACTTTTCTTTTAACTATTGACAATCCAAACATCTCGCCACAAACTCTACCACCTCTTTCCTCAAGTTCAACCAATGGTAGAACTTCTTAACCACTTTTAATGTCTTCTAATATCTAGGGTGACCTAAATACGACTTGACATGAAATTCCCTCAAGATAAGCTTCTTGATATCATGGTTGTCTGACATAGATCCTGTCCCTAAATCTGATCATTAGAGAACTTTTGAGGTCTAAAATGGGCCTCCTAAGAAAAATGTACAACCAAAATAAACTTTATAATAACCAATAGGATTCAAGATGATGATGTCAACCATGGGGGATGATTCACTGTTTTTGGGGTAGAAAAGTAAAAAGATTAAAACATAATAAAATAATAAAACTACTTTTTCAACTTATCTCCCTAGGTTTTACTCAAATTTCGAGTGGGAGTACTCTTTGGATGCAAATTTTGATTCCTCATCGAAGGAGAACCCATGTTGCATACTTTCGATGGACCCTGCTACACGAAAAACGAGAAATACGTGAAAAAACATGATTGCAATCATGTTTTTCATGTATTTCTCATTTTTCGTTAGCAGGGTCCATCAAAAGCATGCAACATGGGTTCTCCTTGGATGAAGAATCAAATTATGCATCCAATGAGTGTTCCCACTCGAAATTTGAGTAAACCCATAGGGAGATAAGTTGAAATTATGAGTTGAAAAAGTAGTTTTTTCTTTTTTCCCTCTAAAATTTGATGATGTGATATAGTATTATTTTATTATTTCCACTATTATTTTATAATTTCCTTAGGAGGCCCATTTTATACCTCAAAATTCCCCTAATTCAAACCATTTTTTGTGAGATGATAGTCCACATCCTGTTCACCTATACCTTACTACTCTAACATGTGATTAAGTTGTTATACTTGTCACCTTGTTGTGCTTTCTGCAAGGTCTGATCCTGTAAATCTATCCCATATGAACTCATGGCTACTATGTGACTTACATGTAATCTTATGCTAAGAGCATTTTCAACCAAGTTCTCTTTACCCTTAATATATCTTATCTCGAAGTCAAATTTGTTGAGCGTATCCAACCACCTAGCTTTCCTAAAATTCAGATTAGGTTGGTCAAACAAATATCTCAATGCACTATGATCACTCATTAGGATGAACCTCCTGCCAAGAATATAGAGTCTCCACATCTTTAACACATGGATGATCACTTCCAACTCAATATCATGTGTCACGTAGTTATGCTCGTGCTTAGTTTCCTTGACTCATAGCATAATATTTGTCTTTCCTGCATCAAAACTCCACCAAGTCATATCTTGCAAGCATCTGTACATACCACAAATTCTTTATCTGGATTTTCAATCTTTAGAACTGCTACATTTGTAAGCAATTGTTTCAATTGTTCAACACTTGCTGCACATTCCTTTGTCCATTAAAACTTCTTTCCTTTTCTTTGCAACAATGTAATAGGATAGGTAATATGTAAGAAGTTTCTTATGAACTTCCTGTAATAGCCTACTAACCCCATAAATGATCTGACATCATCCACATTCCTATGAGCTTCCCATTCCATGATAGCTCTTTTCTTTTTTGAATCCACTAGTATACCTTCCTTGGAAACCGCATGCCCAAAATAATGGACCTCTGTCTGAAAGAAGCTACATTAACTAAGCTTGACATACAATTGATGCTCTCTTAATCATCTTAACATTGCTGCTAAGTGTTTGGCATTCTCTTCCTCATTCTTAAAATATATCAATATATCATCAATGAATACAATCACAAACTTGTCCAAATAAGTGGTGAGCCCTGGTATTGCACCAAGAATGTTACAACTCCCAAGGTCTCCTCTACTCATATTATCAACCCGGGGTTCGTACAAAATTCGAGGTGGCGGTGCTATATGCATAGCAAATAGGATTCCACTCAAGCCACCCTTAATTATGACATTAGATCAAAAAGTGCTCAAAAACCCTTCCTTCTACTAAATTAGAATGAAAGCTTAATAAAAGGACAAATTGGAAATTTCCTATAAGTATGAAAATAGAAATGCCATTGACTCAACTTGTAAAACCCTAATTACTCAATTCATGAAAAGATAAAGTATCACCTACTTATAGAAATGAAGCTATGTTATCTTGTAGGATTCATCAAACTACCTCATCTACTTGCAGAAAATAAACTAATCAATCTTACATAATTCATCAAACTACCAATCAAAATCACAGGTACCATCTACCTAGTTCATACTTGCTCATAAATCAATAACCTACTTGAATGATAAAGAAACTCACTCTACTTTGTTTCTTTATTGTAGACAAGGAAGGTTTGGAGTGGCCTAGGAGCTTTTCCTGATCATATTATCACATCTACAGGTCATGATGCATTTATGCTAATTCAAAGTTGCAATGTGGATTGAAACCAGTGAAGAAAAAGGTTGTTATAGGTTCTCTACAGGTGATTTCTACAAGAGGCCTGTAATGCTACAGGAGGGTATCCGAGTGGTTTGTGAAGGTGAATATGTTGGCTTGAGAGTATGGGGGAGTGAAAAGTAGTTGAAACAAATGGAAGGAGGTTGGTTTGAGCCCCTATCCAAGCTCAAGATCTCTTAGAGGCATGTCTTTCACTAGGATGATTGCTCTCAGTGACCTAGATAGAATAGCTTATAAAACATGGTTTTCTTGGGACAGAGCATGAAGGTGAAGGAGAAGGTGAAAGAGCTCAGGATGGAAGTGAATAAGGTTCCCTTCCCTGCAAATCAATTAGCTATGCAATCAATCACATGCATGCATCCATTTATCATTTACAAAATGAAATAACTTATGATGGAAAAGATGAGTTGAATTTAAATGACATCTAATTCATGCAAACCATTGATCTAATCACTGAACTAACTTCTAAACTACAGAAATAAAATGTAAAATGAGACAACCAACACTAATATCTTTTCAAGAAATCATAAACACAATCTTTTTGGGTTGTTGTGAGACCTTCCACTCATTCTCCCACAAGAGAGGTGATGTAGAGGTTGTAACCACAGGATTTTAGAGGTTAACTTCTATTGAAATGCAAGAAACTATGAATTTCTTGGAATCAAGAAGAAACATAAGTACAAGAAGAGGGTCCAAAGTTTGTGGGTTGGGCCCAAACCCAAGGGTCTCAACCCTCTGAAACTAACTCAGATGTAGCTTAAAATCCAAATTCTCATTATCAAAAGTTGTAGGTCTAATACATCACATAAAAGTTGAAAATAGCAATGGCAATGCTTGGAGCTCAATAGCTACACCTATCTTAACAAAAACTTCAAATCTTAATGAGCTATTCCGCTAGTTTATTAATACAAAATGGAATTTGAAGCAACTCCCTTGAAAATATGAATGGTTCCCTCCTTGATCTCGAAATGGTGGATCTTGTCCTCCCTGGTCTTCACTTGGACTAAGAGTCACTCGACTACCAATGAAATCGAAATGGTGAGAAAGGATATGGTGATCCCAAGTCGAGTTTAGGGAGTTAAGGAGGTGGACAAACCCCCTATATTCTCTCCTAGTTGTCTCCATTGATCCCCCGCATAGTAGTAGCCTAAAAAATGCTTCATTTTCCTACAACTAGACCACATTAAGCCACATACTATCACAAACACCTTTTACTCCTCTTATTAAGCATAATATAACAAGAAATGTGAATTAATGCAAGAGAAGTATAATTTTAAGGATGGAGGATGGAATATTGATATTCAAAATGTACCTATTGATGGAACTCGTCATCACCCCCTACTGAAAGTGTTGCTCATCCTATAAGAAACTCAGTCATCCATGTGCAACTCTTTCATGGCCTTGGTGGCCTCCCTGATACCCCAAGGCTTCTCAGATGATTTTCCCTCTTGGTGGTAAAATCATGCATTCTTCTCTATTTATGTCCATTCCTTCTACTCTCATGCTTCATTTCTTCCTTCTTGTAAGCCTAGCAGCAAGGGTGGACTGAACTTGAGTCCTATTCACATGAGCTTCATCCTCTGCATGTTCCTCTTGTATAATGGTGTTATCTCCAAGGAATTCCTTAGCCTTTCACGAGAGTGATATTATCTAATCTGTAGACTGTGGGGTAAGGCATGCCATCTCCTCTAGAAAGCTTGCAGACTTTATGTTCCCAACAACCTGAATGTGTCTTCAAAGTGTAGAATGGCTTGCTCCTGGGTAGCAAGGTATTTGGGTGCTAAAGCAACATCATTAGAGATGAGACCATGATTGCTAATGACATCCCTTGGGCTCATTAGCTCTACCCTAATGGTTCCTTTTCTTCCTTTGTCATTACCCTTTTCACTTCCTCAACTCTTGTCTCCTCATGAGTCATCTAGGATGCTAAGGCCATCAGCTGCATATCTCCCAATCTTGCATTAGGGTCCCAAAAATTCATATTTTTCAAAGTGAGGTTGTGCATGTAAAACTCAACCAATTTTTCTTTGTCTTCCATGTTATCTTGGCTACAAAATTCAATGAACTGTTTGTAATCCTAAAAGGGCATAGATCCATGTTGTGAAAAGGTTTTGATTTGGAATTGCAGCCACTGTTCTTTGAGAAAGAGGGCATCATACTTTGATGGTTGTCTACATTGCAATGCTTCCATGGAGAGACTTTCCATGGTGGCAAGTTGTGTTTCTTTCTCTTGCAGCATCTCTCTCAACCTCATATTCTCTGCTTGTATCTGCTCCTTCATTATAGACTCTCTCATTCTCAGCTCACTTAATTCTTTTCTCATTTCAATGACCTTTTTTGCCATGAGGCATACATAATGTATGCCTTCTTAGATTTAGCAATTCACATCCAACTGTGGGTTCTACCTCTTTCTATCTCTAGCTCATAAAGGAGTAGGATTGCAAATGTTTTAGGGAAAATCCTCCCTCCTTCAATGAATGTATAGTAGGAGTCAAGCTAGGTTGTTGGCTAGGTTCTTGGAGCTCTTGTAGGTATTTTGCAATAGTTTTTGAGGTGGTGGATACTTCTTATGAATCTTTGTTGGGTTCTTGTAGCTTCCCCTGTTCTGCCAGTAGAAAACTATGCCCCTCCTATAGCAAACCCTATCTCTCCTGTAGCTTCTATTTTTCCTCTTCCTCAAATGCATATTGTGTCCTTGGCTTCTTGAAGGTGACATACCTAGTCGTAGGCCTACTCATAGGTGCTATGGGTGACTTGTTTTTGGTTCTAGGAGGAGTGACCTCCTCAATTTTTCCCTCACTAGGTCCTATTTATTCCTATTTTCTTGGTGATTCATCAATAATTATAGGCACACTTGTAGGAGTTTATGGCCTTCCTTGTATAATTCTAGTGCTCTTCATGGTTCTAAAATAAATTTGACTTGGCCTTGATTGCTTCCTTTTTGGCTTGACAGGAGTGCCCAATGTAGCTAAGGTTGTAGCCACTTCATGTTCAGTGTATTTTGTTCCTTGGGATGGAGAAGTATTCTAAGGGCTTATTCTTTATTATCCTTTCTTATCCTCCTCTTCTCCTTCCATCTATGTTTCTCCTTCCTCTGTCTCTGTTGCCTCTTTTTCTTTTGCTTTTGTTTCTTCTTCTCCAGTTCTTGTTGCATCTTCCTCTTTGTCTTCCTTTCTTCTTCTTCTAATCTTATTGCCTCTTCCTCTTCTGTCTTTTCCCCTTCTTATTCCTCTGTTTTTTCCTCTCTTCCTCCAACACTATAGGTTGGGGTTTCTCCTAGTGTGAGGGCTTGTGTTTCTATGAAAGTCTCCCTATCCATGTCTACAAATTTGTTCCATAGGACAGGGATTCTCAAATGGTTCAAAGCATCTACCACTATCAATTTGATGAGGCCATGGTGAGCTAAATGTTGATGTTTTCCTTCCCTTACCTTCTAACTCATCTCCATGATTGAATGTAGAAGAAAATTAGGGACACTGAGTATTTGATAAAGGATTACATATGCCTTGAATCTTAGCTCTTGGAGAAACCTAAAGTGGTAGGCATAAACTACACTTAATCTCCCTTCACAATATATGTATTTAAGGATATGGTAGGCTACCTCATCCCAAGGGTAAGGCAGAATTTATCTCCTCACTCCATTCTTGTCTTCTACAGGCTTCTCTTTTGAAAGGAAGAAGTTTTTCCTAGCTGTGACACTTACTTGCTTGTCTTCTTTGCTCCATCTCATTCCTAGAGGCAAGGTGGTTACTCTGCTGATAGTTTTTGGACTGAGAGAAATGGCCAACCCTCTGACAACAGTTGTGGAATTGTCTTCCCCTTGAGAGTATAATGTTGTGGAAAATTCATGGGAGAGGTAATCATCATACCCTTTAGTAGCTCAAAGAAGCCCAACCACTGGTGGTTTCTGAAGATGTCAACTACATGAGAGTGTTGGTGAATTCTCTTAGTGTCTAAGGGTTCCCTTTTGTTAAATCCTCCCCCCATTTATTCTCTATTACTCCTTGATGCTATGTAGGTGTGGAATTTCAAAAATTCAAGTAGTCTCAGTGGTGAAATAGTGGCATAAACAATGGTGAAATAATGGCACAATGCTTGGTGATAGTGAGGAATAAGGGTGCTCAAATTTATATTCACCAAGCTATTTATTTTATCTTAACCACAACAACCTCCAAAAGGATCCCCTACTGATCAATTGATTGTTATATGCTCTTAATTTCAAGCAGACTGTTCATGAAATTAGGTGTAGAAACAAAGAAGGAGGGTATCACTTACTTCTTATCAGCACAATTATGGGTGTGCATGAAGTTTTTGAGACAATATCGAGCCACTATGACTCATTTTTCTCCTCTCAATTCCTCTTGTAGCTCCTCTTGGCCCTCCTATAGAAATTGCAAGTAGGGTTTGAAACTCCTTGGTGGAACTCTAGCTACTTGATGCATTAGCTCGTCCTTCCTCCACCGGTTTTTGGAATCAGTGATGGTGTAAATGGAGTCGATCCAACACATAATATCCATTTTTGGTTAAAATATTGGAGCACTTTGGTGACTTGGAATTAACATGAGTTTCTTCTTTTGGACCGTTTTCCCCACTAATTGTAATCATCTCTCCCCCCTATTTATTATCACCCCACTCTTCCAGGACACCAGTTTCTTTTGAGTTGAAATTTCCATGTTGCATGGGTAACTTAACTCACCCTTGAGTTGACTAGTCAACGGTGGCCATGTTCACTGCCACCTCCAGCGTATTAAAACACCTTTTCTCTCTTAAAACACATTTTTTCCATTTTTATGCAGTGGGAGGACGTTAGGGTTTCCATACCTAAGCCTACCTGTGGATCGACCTGTTGTAGAAGCTTGCATGCTAGAGCTGGACCATACATCGATATGAATAAGGGAGTTTGCCTCTTTGACTTATTTCCTATGCATGTCTTCATTTTTATGTTGCCTTGACTGTTGCTAGTTTTATGTGTTTGTAGGGGCTTCTTCTAATATCGAAGCTACTACTGCTGATGGAAAGCCTCCTTGAGAATGAGGTGTCTCTTCATTCCTGTAAACCAAGATTCGTCATCCCTTATAGTATTGAAAAAAAATATCAGTGTTTGTTGTGTGGTTGTACAAGTTGTTACAAGAGGAGTTTCTTCCTCTAGCAGTCTCTTGTTCTCCCCTTTAAGTCTTTAGTTGGCATGAGGTAGATGAGGGAGATGATGATGAGTGATGAGGATAGTGTTAGAATTATGGAGGAGTAGTGTAGGCACTGTAGAGATAGAAAATGATAGCTTTTGTGTTTTTTTAAGGTAAGATAGAATGGAGAAGTTTGAGCAAAATTTTGGTGAAATGAGTGGATGGATGATGGATGAGTGGTGGAAATGTCATAGGAGGACCCTCTTTACCATTTCTCAGATTCAAGATGGTATTTTAGATCATTTCCTCCTTGGATCTCACTTCTGTAGCTCCACAGGCTCCTCCTATAGCATTATAGGACCTTCTTGTAGCAACACAAAGAGGAGGTGAATTTCATATTTCTTGATGATGGGATGGTGGAGAGAGATAGTAATGCAAATGGAGAGGAATGGATGGCATCATGTAGGTCTTGGCCTGTAACCATGAAATATGCCACTGTGTATAACTCTGCAAAACAAAAGAAAGGTTAGCAAATAGGATATAATCTCCTTTCTTTTTCTCTCTTTTTTTTCTTTTTCTTTTTCCTTTTCTTGAGACACACAGGCTGCCTCAGAGAAGGTTTTCAACTTGCATGCTTGCCCTAGGTTCCTCAAGAGAGTTTTTCACCTAGGGATCTTTATTATTATTTTTCTCTCTTTGTTTTTTCCTCCTAGGATGCCTTGGAGAGGTTTTCAAGCCAGGAGTTGGCCTCAAATGCCTCATAGAGGTTTTCATCCAAGCCTCTTATTTTTCTTTTCTCTTTTTTTTTTTTTTCTAAATTTCTATGGGTGTTATGGACTGGAAGTTATGACACACCCAATCACATTCAATTCCTTGCTGACTGAACTGATAAATTCCTCCTTGGATAGAGTTCTTCTATATAACTTCAACCTGTAACCATTTACAAGCAAGGGGATTCCTTCCTCATCAATGGTTCTTATATGGACAGATCCATTTTCATGACACTTTTCCACTAGGTGTGGGCCCAACCATCTTGTGATTAGATTCCCTTTAAAATATTTGAACTTAGAATCATATAATTGGGCCCAATCCCCTTCTTGAAAATTCTTTTCCTTGATATGCTTGTTATGCCAAACCTTCCTTTGCAGCTATATGACTTCAATGTGTAAGAGAGCTTGCATTGAAAATTATTTTCCTTGATATGCTTGTATGCTAAACCTTCATTTGCAGCTATATGACTTCAATGTGTAAGAAAGGCTACTCCATCTAGTTGGAGTAACCTTTCTTGTTGTGTTGTGGTGACATTTAAGTCCAAATGATCTGTCATTCTCATAGTGTTATATTCAAACTCAATAGAAAGCAGAGTTTTCTTCCCATAAACAAAATCATATGGAGTGAATCCAGTGGTGGTTTTCCAATTGGTATTGTATGCCCAAGTGACCTCTACTAGTCTCTCTGCCCAATATTTCCTTATGTTTCTAACAACTTTGGGTAGGATACTCTCCAGTGCTCTATTTGTGACCTCTACTTTCCCATTTTCTTGAGGATGATAGGAAGTAGATGTCTTGTGCTTGATATGGTGTTGCCTCATGAGATCCTCAATCAAGTTGGGTGTGAACTATGCCCTTTGATTAGCGACTACCTCTCTTGGATACCCAAACTTATAGAAGATGTTCTCTCTTAAAAATTTTCCACTTTCTACTCAATTGTTGCTTTGACTGCCTTTGTCTCAACCCACTTTGTCAAGTAATTAGTGCACACAATGATGTACTTTTTCTTCCCTGATGGTGGATCAATTGGCCCAATGAAATCCATGCCCACTTGTCAAATGGCTCTAAGGCCACTTGAGGTTGTAGGGGAATTTCATCCCTGGGTGTGGGTTTTCCCATTCTTTGGCACTGATCACATCTAGTGGTATATCTCCTTGCATCTTGATGTAAGGTGGGCCAATAGTAACTAGCTTGTAAAACTTTAAAGGTTGTCCTTTTTGTAGAAAAATGACCTCCACAAGGACCATCATGACATGCTAAGAGGATGTCAAATACCTCCTCCTCTCTTACACATCTCCTCAAGATTTGATCTGGTCCCAATCTAAAAATATTGCCCCCAATCCAAGTGAAAGGAGAGATTTTCCTTACAATCTTGCTTTTCTCCCTGGGTGATAGATTAGGAGGGAACCTCCCAGTAACCAAGTAGTTTTCTATGTCAGAAAACTAGGGAGAAAGAACCGAGATAGAAAATAGGTGCTCATATGGTAGTTTATCATCCACCATATCTTCATTACCTACATGCAAGGGTAAACTGGATAAAAAATCTGCAACCACATTTTTTTTCCTAGTTTGTCAATGATAGTCAAATCAAACTATTGTAGAAATAACAACCACCTAATTATCCTATCATTAACATCGGGCTTAGTCATCAAATATTTAGTAGTTACATGATCAGTATGAAAAAAAGTTTGGTACTTAGTGATATAGTTCCTAAATTTGTTTAAAGAATTTACTACAACTAAGAGCTCTTTTTCAGTGAAAGTGTAATTAAGCTCAGTTTTAGACAAATTATTACTAATGAAGTAAATGGCATAAGTAAAATTATCCTCTACTTGACCCAAGTCTCCCCCCACAAATTTTTCTGATGAATCAAGATGGATATGGAAAGGAAATTCCCAGTTGGGACCTCTTAGGATGGGTGCAATAATCAACTTTTCTCTCAACACTTCAAGGGCATCTTGACAATTGTTGGTCCAACAAAAATCTACAACTTTGGCTAGTAAACCAAACAAAGGTGAAGCCACTTTAGTAAAGTCTTGGATGAATCTCCTATAATACCCTACTAGTCCAAAGAATCTCTTGACATCCATTTGCTTCTGAGGGGTAGGGACCCTTTTGATGATAGCACTTTTGTTTGGGTCCACTTGTATCCCTTCCTTGGAGATGGAGTGGCCAAGGATAGTCCCCTCATTCATCAAGAACTCACATTTCTCAGGGCTTAGAGAGATATTCATTTCAATGCATTTTTTCAAAACGTTTCATAGATTGGAGAGAGCTTCGTGGAACTCACATCCATAACGAGTGAAATCATCCATGTAGATTTCCACATAATCATGAACCAATTCAACAAAAATACTCAAAACTGCCCTCTGGAAAGTAGCAGGGGAATTGCACAAACCAAATGGAAGGACTCTATAAGAAAAGGTACCCCAAGGACATGTGAATGTGGTCTTGTCTTGGTATTCAAGGCTAATATGGATTTGATTGTATCCACTAAATCCATCTAGGAGGGAGAAGAATTTCTTCCCTACAAGGTCATCTAGGACTTGGTCAATTAAGGGAAAGGGAAAATGGTCCTTATTTGTGGCCTTGTTGAGCTCCCTGTAATCCACACAAATCCTCCACTTCCTGTTATTTTTGGAACTAACACAAGAGGTGACACCCACTCACTATCTGAAATAGGGTATATGAACCTTGCATCCAATAGTTTTTGCAGTTCTTCCTTCACAATATCCTTAAGGGTTGGGTTCATCCTCCTCTAGGGTTGGCGCATAGGCTTGCATCCCTCCTTGATGTAAATATGGTGGGTACAGACTAAGGGATGCACACCTTTCATTTCCTTATAGTCCCAAGCAAAAGCATCCAAGTGTTGCCTCAGCACTTTACACAATTGTTCTTCATGTTTGGTCGAGAGAGAAGGGTTGATATTTAAGGTTTTGGATGGGCCAAACTCTACAATCTTGACATGGTTTGGACTTGATTCAATAGGGCATAATTCATCCCAAGGATTACTCTCAGATCCTTTCATCAACTCATCAATGGGTATGGGAGTGGGAGGTTGATTTTGAAGGATGTGGTCAATGAGATCATCTTCATCTGGTTGACCCCCTCCTGTAATTATTCTCAAAGTGCATATTGGGTGGGGGTGGTGTGATATAGTTCATCTTCTTCCTCCTATTATAGCCACAAGGGTAATTCATGCTCAATGGAAGGTTGAGTAGGAGGATACAATACCAATTGTTTAGACAGATGTCCATTCTTAATGGTCATGTTCTCATCCTTACAACTAATGTAAGCATCAGCAGTGGCTAACCACGGCCTTCCTAAGATGAGAGGATAACCATTAAACTTAGTTTTGGGCTGGAGAACCAGGAAATCAGTAGGATACTCCCAAGAGTCAATGGATACCATAACATCTTCAACAACTCCCTCAAGAGCTACTGTGGATCTGTCTGTAAGCTGCAGCACTATCGTGGTATTTATTAAAGATCCTTGGAGGTTTAGCTTTAGCATAGTTTCCTTAGTCATCACATTGATGCATCCCCAAGGTCAATCAAGGTGTTAGGGACTATAATGCCATCAATGTGCACATCTACTACAAGGCTTCCAGGGTCTAGATATTTCAGGAAGATCACCCTCTCAAGCATCAAATAATATAATTTTCCAACAACATTTATGGTGGGGGTGTCTCTTTTTCTTCTCCCAGGATGTTTGAAACATTTCTCCTTGATGAGCTTATTATAGATGGGAACATCTTTAATAGCTTAGATAAGCAGTATTTTAACACACAAATTCTTCAGTTCTCCCAAAACTTCAACCTCTTCTAGGGTGTGTTGGCTAGGGTGCATCAGCCTTTCAAGAAAAGGAGGTAGATTTAATTGAGGAATTCTCTCTTCCTTCTCTCCTTCAAGATATTTAGGTGGAGAAGGTGGGTGGTTATACAGAAACACTTTCCAAGACTGAAGGTTGATCTCTTGGATTTCCACAACATAAGCAGGGTAATATGTCTCTCCACTATAGACCTATTGGGCTTGCTTGTTGTTCGAGTTTGGATTTGGTTGAGAAGGCATTTGAGGTTGCTTTGGTGGAGTAGGATGAGTGATCTATGGTTGAGGTTAGGGTGGAGGTAGAAAAGTAGGAGGTTGGTTAACTTGAGGCCTCCACCCTTGTGATGGTTTTCCTCATTAAGAAGATTCGAGTGGATATGGCTAAAAAGGATGCTTGACAAGTTGAGGAGGATATGGAGGAGCATAAGGCCAAGAAGGGGTTGTGGACCAGGATAGGTGAGTGGAAGAGTACCAAGGTCGCAAGGGTGTATTCTAATTTGGATTATAATAAGATTAGTGTGCACCTTGCATGCCTTGTTGATATGGCCTACGTTCTTGAGGCATTCTTTGATTGGTGAGGTATTTTTGGTGCATCTTGGGCAGAAAATAGCTAGTTCCCTTTTTGATTCCTCCTGTTTTATTTTGATTTGCATGGTATCCATTTGCAGTGCAAATGTAAGCATAATTTCACTCTTGAAATCCTCCAACATGTTTCCTATCTCATTCTTAATGGAAGTTGTGGAGGGAGAGGAACTAACCAAGCCTTGACTATCCCTACCCTTCTTTCTAGCAGCCCTAGAGTAATTCTTGAACATAATTTTAATGTCATCATAGGATAAATGATAGATATCTCCCCCAGATAGCATGTTGAGGGTCTCCAACATGTCTTCTCTGATCCCTTGGAGAAGAACTAGTTTGAGTGATTCAAGATCAAGGGTGCAACTGGCCCTCTTATAACTGAATTGAAAACTCTCCTCATAGTATTCTAGGGATTCATCAGGTCCAAGATTCATCCTAAATATTTCTTCCTTGGTTTCTTTGGACCTACAGTGTAGTTTTTATTTAAGGCTTGTTGCATTTGAGCCCACGTAGCGATGCTACCCCCAGGCAGACCCATAAACCTGTGTAAAGTTGCATCCTTAAGGATAGAGGGGAATAACTTCAACTTCTTCTCATTAGAGGCATAGTCTAAGGTCCTATAGACAACAAAAAATTCAAACATGAAGGTATCGTGATCCTAAGAGGTTAAGACATGGAAGTGTGGAAGGGAATTAGGGCTTATATTCTTCATTCTATCCTCTCAATTGGTCTCTCTAAAAGGGAAAACTCATTGTCCCTGTGTTTAGCCATAATTTGGGTAGGTGAAGTGGGTTCTTCTTCTTCCCCAATAGGTTCTTCAAAAATTTCATGTTGCTCACCTAGAGGGTCTTCTAACTCCCTTGTTGTTAGAGAGGGAAGTTGACTGTCATCGAAGAAGAGTGAAGGTTGACTGCTTGAGGGTGTGGGGGTTTTTGGTAAGAATTTTCCTTGAGTATCTCTACTCCTACGAGGCATGAAAGAATTTTTTTTCTCTTTTTCTTTTATGTTACTTCTTCAAAAATTATATGAAAAATAGAAAACAATTCTTAAGTAGAAACAACATCTACCTAGACACCTCCCAGACAACGGCGCCAAAAAGTCGTGAGCCCTGGTATTGCACCAAGAATGTTGAAACTCCTAAGGAATCCTCAACTCAAATTATCAACTTGGAGTTCACATAAATTTCGAGGAGACAATTTTATATGCACAACATATAGGATTCTACTCAGGCCACACTAAATTATGACATCAGATCAAAAAGTGATCAAAGGCCCTTCCTTCTACTAAATTAGAATGAAAGCTTGATAAAAGGGTGAATTGGAAATTTATTCTAAGTGTGAAAATAGAAATTCCATTGACCCAACTTGTAAAACCCTAAGTACTCAATTCATGAAAAGATAAAGGCTAACCTACTTACAAAAATGAAGTTATCTTGTAGGATTCATCAAATTACCTCATCTACTTGTATAAAAGAAACTAATCTATCTTGCATAACTCATCAAACTACCAATAAAAATCATAGGTACCATATACCTATTTCATACTTTCTCATAAATCAATAGCCTACTTCCATGATAAAGAAATTAACTCTACTTTGTTTTTGTATTGCAGACAAGGAAGGTTTGGAGTGGCCTTGGAGATTTTCTTGATCATATTATCATAACTGGAGGTCATGATGCATCTATGCTAAGTCAAAGTTGTAGTGTGGGTCGAAACTGATGAAGAAAAATGCTGCTACAAGTTTTCTACAGGCAAATCCTACAGGGGGTTTGTAATGCTATAGGCAGGCTTGTAATGCTACAAGAGAGCATCCGAGTGGTTTTTGAAGATGAATACTCTGGCTTCGGGATAAGGGGAGGTGAATAGTAGTTTAAGAAAATGGAAGGAGTTTGATTTG
This sequence comes from Pinus tabuliformis, assembly GCA_031772625.1. Lineage (NCBI taxonomy): Eukaryota > Viridiplantae > Streptophyta > Pinopsida > Pinales > Pinaceae > Pinus > Pinus tabuliformis. The sequence continues at coordinate 923,088,668 of CM062806.1, forward strand.
AGCCCCTAGCCAAGATCAGGACCTCTTGGAGGCATGTCTTGCACTAGGATGAGTGCTCTTGGTGACCTAGACAAAATAGCTTATAAAACAAGGTTTTCTTGGGACAAAGCTTGGAGGTGGAAGGAGAAGGTGAAAGAGCTTAGGATGGAAGTGATGAAGGTTCCCTTCCTTGTAGATCAATCATATATGCAATAAATCACATGCATGCATCCATTTATCATTTACAAAATGAAATAACTTATGATGGAAAAGATGAGTTGAATTTAAATGACATCTAATTCATACAACCACTGATCTAATCATTGAACTAACTTCTAAACTATAGAAAGAAAATGTAAAATAGGAAAACCAACACTAATATATTTCCAAGAAATCATAAACACAATATTTTTGGGTTGTGGTTGTGAGACCTTCCACTCATTCTCCCACAAGAGAGGTGATGTAGAGGCTGCAACCACAGGATTTTAGAGGTTAACTTCTACTGAAATGCAAGAAATTATGAACTCCTTGGAATTAAGAAGAAACATAAGTACAAGAAGAGGGGCCAAAGCCTTTGGGTTGGGCCCAAACCCAAGGGTTTCATCCCTCTGAAACTAACTCAGATGCAGCTTAAAATCCAACTTCTCATTATCCAAAGGTGTAGGCCTAATACATCACATAAAAGTTAGAAATAACAATGTCAATTCTTGGAGCTCAATAGCTACACCTAACTGAACAAAAACTTCAAATCTTAACGAGATCTTCCTCTATTTTATTTATACAAAAGGGAAGTGGAAGCAGCTCCCTTGAAAATAGGAATGTTTCCCTCCTTGATCTCGAAAATGGTGGATTTTTTCCTCCTTGATCTTCACTTGGATTAGGAGTCACTCGGGTGCCTATGAACTCGAAATGGTGAGAGATGATATGGTGATCCTAAGCCAAGTTTAGGGAGTTAAGGAGGTTGAAAAACCCCCTAGATTCTCTCCTAGGTGTCTCCATTGAGCTCTTGCATAGTAATAGCCTAAAAAATGCTTCATTTTCCTACAATTAGACAACATTAAGCCACATACTATGACAAACACCTTTTTCTCCTCTTACTAAGCATAATATAACAAAAAATGTGAATTAATGCTAGAAAAGGATAGTTTTAAGGCTGGAGGATGGCATATTAATATTCAAAATGTTCCTATTAATGGGACTCATCAATAAGGATGAAACACACTATTCATCAAGCACATGAAAGTAGTTGGAGCATTAGTCAAACAAAAAGGAAATACAACAAACTCATAATGCCCATACCTGGTCTAGAAAGTAATCTTGTAAATGTTCTCTTCTTTGATGTGCACCTGATGATATCCTGATCTCGGATCAATCTTCAAGAAAATTGATGCTCCCTTCAATTGGTCAAACAAATCACCAATCCTCAACAACATATACATGTTCTTAATCAACACCTTGTTCAGCTGCATGTAATCAATACATAACCTGGGAGTAAGATCCTTCTTCTTCACAAACAATATTGGTGCACCCTAAGATGACATACTTGGTCTAATATATCCCTTGTCAAGAATTTCCTTCAACTACAACATCAATTCCACTAACTCTGGAGTGCTCATCATGTATGATGCATTTTGTGCTGGTGTTGCTCTTGGTACCAACTCAATAGAAAAGTCAACTTCCATGTGAGACAAAAGCTCTAAAATCTATGTTGGAAGAACATCTTGAAACTGATGTAAAATTGGATACTTCATTAAGGCCTTATCACCCTCAACATCCTTTATCACTAGAAATATGAACTACAAATAATACACACCCTTTCCCACGACTATGTTATGCCTGCATAGTTGTGAACATTCTAACTGATGTATCCTTCTTCTTACCCTGCAAGATTCTATGTGCTCCATTGGCATCCAAGCACTCAATTTCCTTTTCATAACAATCCACCTTAGTCCTATGAAGATATAACCAATCCATACCCAACAACGTACTTCAAGATCCCCTCAGAAGCACATTTAAATGCGTTGATGCAAACATATCATTCAACTCAAATGCACAAGCTCTTACCCAATGATGAACTCTCTTCTCAAGACCTATATCCAATAGTACTAACCAAGACTCTACATGCACTAGTTTATTCAAAGCATGCTTATCCACTAAGTCAGGATTAACACAACTATAATTATATCCAGGGTCAATCAAAATAGAAATAATGTGGTCAAAAATCTTAACATCCATCTCGATAATGGATGTTTGGTGATATTCCTGCCTGTTATCCAATGCCCCATAGATCCAAGGAACACTCTGCCCAACATCCCCAACTGTTTGTGCCACTTGAGCACTGTAGATATGCGGTCTACCACCCTGATGATGTGGGAAATATCTCCTGTGATGGTCCTTGCCATAAGTCCAAAACTATAAAGGCTTCCTTCCATCACCCTTGTTTAGCTCCTCAAATTGAAATCCATGTCCTCTATCAATTGAATTGAACTTCTCGTTCGACACTTCATTCTCTTTATTACATGTGTCATGTAGTATGCCCATCTTCTTATCCCATTTTCCTTTAGTGTTGTCATTACCTTTCCAATCCTATTTAGATTCATACCTATGCTTTGATTACTCATAACAATGCTTCAATTTTCTGATGGCTTCCTAAACCGATCTAGGCTCATTAAAGTTGATCATGTCTTTGAATACTACTGGAAACCCACTGATGAATCTATGAATATTTTCTTTCTCCTCCTTCAGATAAGGCACATACCTCAACAACTCTAAGAACCTGCTAATATACTCTTCACCGGTCATAGATCCCATCTTCAAATCATAGAACTCATTTTCCCTGTTATAATAGTATCTCTCAGATAAATACTTCTTCCTGAAAAGTCTCTCGAACTCACTCCAAGTCAATTCATCTTCCTGAATACCTCTAAAATTCTTTACATCCTCCCACCAAATTTTTTCTTTTCCTTTAAGACTAAAAGTAGATATCCTAGCTTTCATATTATCCGAGTAATCATGCAGTTGAAAGAATTTGTTCATCCCAAGTAACCAAAATTTTGCATCTTGTGACTTCTTCATTTCTCCATCAAATGTAGGAAGCATTTCTTTCTTGAATTCCTTTGGCAATTACTGCTTCTCATTCCTCCTGTACATATGGTGATCATGATGATTATGTTGTCTCTCTAATCTAGAACTATAATAGAACCCATGGTCATTATCCCTCCTGTCAGGTGTATCCATGAACCTACCATCTTTGATTGTATCATCCCTATCAAACCTGTATTCTGATTGAAACCTGCTGCCACATGCCCCATTAGTCCTTTCCTCCTATCCATGACTTGTCCTAAGCGATCCCTGCCTCTGCAATTTTGACAAACTTTGAAGGATAATTGCATTAAACTATTCTTGTTTATCATGTGCCCTAGCAAGTCTCTCCTGTGACTGAATTATTTTGTCATTGTTTGCCTTACAACTCCTTTTCTCTTCTTTCAAACTTCTCAAAGTGTCTGCAATGTGAGGGGAGTACTCATCACCATGCTACTCATTTGAACTATAGGGGGAATCATGTGAACTATAGTCTATCTTCTTGCTTTTCATATTTGATCCTCAAGTTGCTACAAACATACCATGTCATATAACCAAATATAAAAAAATGACACGTACCTCAGTGTAGTTTAGGGGAGGCTATCTCGTATGTACCAATTAGTCCATATTAGCATAACATATGTATATATATAATGAAATCAACATATCAAACATACCAGCATCATCAACCTACACACGACACAACTACAACAATGACCAATACCATGCATACATGACAAGCACATATACAACAAGCATGCATGCATCCAATCCATGTGTTGAACCTAAGAGCTTTGATACCAAATGGGAGTTACTATGCGAGATCCTATTTCCAAGATGAAATTATGGAAAATGGGGTCCACATGTCCATAAATGACTACAAACACCTAGTGGCACATGATCACACTATTATCATCCTAACTTGACTTGACAGTACTCTTTTCAGTTTTGTTTCATTAAATTTAACACAACTTTATATTCTTGGTAGTTTTTCGGGTTCTAAACTTTGGAGGTCGTTTTGAGAGTGTAAACGACATTATAAGGGGAAAAAGATATATAGGATAAGTACATTTAATCATAGAATACAAGAGGAAATAACTCTTATTAACATAGGCAAAATCCAATCAAGTCAAGGACTTCCACATACCACCCGACCATAGATTGGGCTGAACAAAATCTCTCTTTCCACCAATCACCCTCATGCCATATTCCAAGCATGAATGTGGGATCTCATGGAATAAACCAAGCAAAACAAAACAAGGGCTCCCAGAGGTCAAACCACCTCACTTGTCAACCAGTGATTCCACCTCATGGTCAGACATCATTAACATCAATGGATCGGTCTCTACCCAAGTTGTTCAGGGCTCTAGAGCATTTTCCCAAAAATGGCTCTAGGACTATTAACTCAACCCAGAACTACCATAGGGTTCCAGAGTGTTTGTCCAACCAAGGCTCTAGGACCAGTAACTCAACCCACCAAGGACTCCAGAGCATTTTTCCAATCAAGGCTTCTAGGAATAATAACTCAACCCGATTTGTTCCAGGACTTCCAGAGAATTCGTCCAACCAAAGCTTAAGGAACTAATAACTCAACCCACAACCATAAGGAGAATGAGCACCAATTAGAAAAAATGGGAAAACCCACAACACCATGGTTATCCAAGAAATGGAAAGGCTAGGCAAAACCATTGTCAATGCAGGAAATCATCCATGCCAATGAAATATCATAACCAAATAAACACATGCTGTTATAGACATTTTTGTGCCTTACAACATCGAGCATGAAATGTCCATAATCTAAGGGATCCAAAGTCCCTAAACATGTTGTTCCTACCCCTAGAGGAACAAGGCTAACAAACCACAGCAATTCACAGAAGTTCTCCACCAGAAACTGCTCAAAAACAAGTCAATTCAGGATCAATTCAGTGGCTCCACTAGCTGTCTGCGCTGAATGTCAAAGCCAACACTGGCTACCTGCGCTGAATGTCAAAGCCAACACTGGCTACCTGCGCTGAGCGAGAGTTGACATGTGGCAAGTTCATTCCACAAGGTGTCAAAACCCAGGAAGCTTCCAAAATCTTCCTCAATGACACTTGCCTCAAGGAATTCGACTATGATGAGTAAGAGGTTCCAAATCTCCAAGTGGAAGCAAGAACCTCCAAGTGGAATCAAGAACTGACAGAGGGAGAGGACACTAGTCAGATCTCAAGCTGACTCATCCTCTCTCCAAACATCTATATATGGATCTCTCCTCCATGAGATCTAGAGGCTGGAATTTTGTTATTGCAAAGAATTGTTGTTGGTTTGAGATCAGAATCATTGGGTGCTTAATGCTTTGAAGGGAGGTGAAGATAGGAATTCCATTTTGCTGGGAAGGAGATGCTGGATTGGAGCCCTCTGGGTTGTATCTCTTCCTGAACCTTGTTATTCATCAATAAAGCTATCTTGATTTCTCCTATATACTGGTGTATCTTTGATGTATGATTGCATTAGTATGTTTAGTTTATTTCTAATCCTGAACTAGTTATGAATATGAATCTATGTCTTGTGTAGTGTTCTTCTCTTGTGATCTTGCAGAAACCTGTTGAAGCTGGGCGAGCGAGAAGGCAAGTAGCTGGGAACTCTCCAAGAGAAGAGAAACTGGATCGAGGGACAAACGAAATACACCGGTTAGTCAATCCATCTCTCTTCATTCTAATTCATAAAGGAAGAATACTAGAATAGCTGTCTCTGTTTGTTGCTAAGGCACTGTCACACCTTAGGTGGATAGGATCGTCCTGCATAGGCATTTTTCCCCACAACAAATTGGCGACTCCACTGGGGAGATCTGTTTAGTCATTTTATTTGTGTCTCTATCATTGTTTGTTTCATAGACTCAACAGCAACAATCGAACTGCATCTGCTCTTCTCAGATGCAAAGTAGACAGTTGCTGCTTTGATCCAATCACTGGATTTGTCTATGAGCTGAACAATGGACTCACAAATGATTTGATGATCCTTTGTGATAGATCTTAGTACTCCCTCAAAGCATCCCTTTGATTGTACCTTGCTTGTTGCTTTTATTTGGCCTGAAACCATTGATTAATCAGCAATCTGTGACCCAGAACCCAGTGAGAAACTCTCATTTCTCCTTCAGCGCGACCCCTGTGAAGAGGTTCTGCATTTCAACGCAGGTCCCGTGAAGGCTACCTGCGTTGAATGTAAAAACCTCTGTGTTGAGGTTGCGCTGAACCAGTTTGGCCTTGTGCAGCTGGGGTTCTCTGCTCTGTTTTTCCCTGTTTTGATCTCTGATTTTTATAGCCTGTAACCAGCATAGGTACTAGTCTGATAACTCCTTTTCTCTGCTTAAATTCCGCCTCCTTTTGTACAAAAAGACTGTGAGTGTTTTTATGTGTTTGTGGCATCATTTACAGTTTTCCTTTGCATGAGTGAAATAATCATCCTGTAGCCCTTGATTCAGATCTGTCGATTGTGATCTTAGGAGAGAGTTCATTGGCTGTTTACAGTTGATTATACATTTGCTTTTGCTTTTGGTTTGAGTTTGTCTCTTTTAAGTGTCGAAACAAGTGTTCATTTCGAAAGTCGTAAAGTGTTGTATTCTCTTCTACCCTTTCTGATTTCGAAAAAAGTAAACTTGTTTGTATTTGTCATTTAAAAGCAAATTCAAAGTTGTACAAAAAGCTTTCTTTGTAGGCATCAATACTAAGAAAGAGGAAAACAAACACCTGCATTGTGCATTTGCATTTTTGATAGTTTGCATGCTTGATTTAGGAAAAGTGCATTAGAGTGTGCTGATTGCTCTTTGAGAAAAGATGGTGTCTTTCTTTTCCCTTTGTAGCTAGGATTTTCAAAGTTGAAAAGATATAAAGCTTGCTTATCATCTTTAGACTGCATTTAGGAATTGTACCATACATCTCGTGGTGATCCAGAAAGGCAAACTTCTAAAAAGATCAACCTAAAATAAACTGAATGAACTTAACAACGCTTTGCAACATAACGCACAACATAGAGGTCTAGGCTAGAGACGTGTTCCGGCGTCGTAAAGCCTGGTGACTGTCGATCTCGTTGAAGGTGGGTGATTCCTCCTGAGGGACGATAGCGCCAGTACGGATTGTGCTCCCACGTACCGTTACGTATATATTGGGAGACCCCTATAGGAATAAAACCTTTATCCTTAGGATGCCGTGTCGGTCGCCCTATTGATCGCAATGCACTGAACACAGCATTCAGGAAGATCGACCGCCCGTACCCTAAAAAGTATTATGCGGTTTTGCGAAAAGTTTGGCACACCCTCTGCCTAGAACTCCAGAGCAGTTCCTTTTGGCCTTTTTCAGACTCTATAACGGAAAAAGTCCATCCGAGCATTTGTCACTTCGGGCTCGTTAAAACATCGAAGGAGACTAGAGTCATCTTTAGCTTTTTCTTGACTCTTTAAAAGTGAAAAAGCAAGTTGTGTCTAAAGCGTCTAAAAATTCATTTAATTCAGAAACACACTTTCCCCTTTTGTATTTTGGTTGATCGAGTAATCCGCAATCGTGGAAGAAAGTCAATTGAAACCCCGTCGTTCACGGAGGCTTACGAGTCAACCGTCTTTGTCTCCGGAATCGAAAACAGTACGGACAAAGCGAACTCGTTTAACCGGTTCGAAATCTCCTATCAAAGTTAGAACAAGTGTTCCAACAACATCTGAGATTCCGGTTACTCCAAACATTTCTGGAAACCCTGCCTCCACAGAAGAAGTTCAACAGCCACAGAGGAACAGTGACACTGATCCTAGTCTGAGAACAAATACTTGTGTTACTGAACCAGTTCCATCTGTGACCGGTTCAGAGAGTCTTGCTCCTCAAACAACTGTCGCTGTCGAATCAACCCCTTCTTCGGCACCAGAAATATTTTACGGACCTGACGGTCTTCCTCTTCCACCTGGTTTGATTGCGATAGAGGAAATTGTAGAAGATCCGCAAGCAAATACTCCAACACATTTTGGAGTAGGGGTCACTCTATTTCCTTCTACATCAGAAGTTAGTCTATCACCAGTGGAAGTTCCTGTAGAATCGCTAGGAAATCTTTTGGATAGACTAAATATGTCTGAACAACTGTCGACATCCAGGACTGTGTCATCCGACACAGCAGCGGCAGAGCCTCCTGCTGCTACTCCAATGATGTTCACTGGTATACCATCTGTCCCGGCAAATTGTCAACAACAAGCTGGAGTCCAATCAGAGACTGTTTCGACGACATGGTTAGTTCCTATTTCTTCATCCGGATTATCATCTGGTATTTCTTATGTTGAAACTCAACAAATTGATCCAATGTGTCTTCAAAGGCCAATCTACCCTTTAAGTACTGGATTGCCACCATATGGAGGGCAGTATGCCTTTTCATTGTTCCCCCCCGGAGAACAACCATATGGGAGTTTACAACAAAGTTCAGGTCAAACTGGAATTACATCCAGCGGATGGGTACCAATACTGCCTCAGCAACCAAGGGTTGCATATTCAATGCAACCAGTCCACCCTGTGTCGAATGTTGCCACTATACCTGGTATGGTGATTGTGTCGCAAGTACAAGCGCTACCTGTTGTATGTCAACCCCAAGTTTCTCAGGTTGCCATACAACAGCCTCTTGTCTCGACAACTCAATCACAACCTTCAGTTAGTGCCTCCTTATCTGGAGCGACTCAGGCTCAAACAAGTACTATGACTCCTCATCTTGGTCAATCATCCAGTATTGGACAACAGCAGATGGTCCAACAACCAGAGCTGGTTCAAACTCATCAACCCCCATTCCAGCAATCATATCGAGGACCTGAGCAACAAGTCTTTGTAAGTAATGGGCAATCGCATTTACAAAGCGGTCACCAACAACCATATTATAATGGTTATGCCCATCAACCTTGTCAAAGTTGCCAGCATCAAATACATTATGCTGGTATGCAAAGACCCACTGCTCAGGCGATTCCATCTTATCCTGGGTATGCTTCGCCTAACCTGAATCAACAGTTTCCCTTTGTAGCAACTCTAGAATTACCAGATCTAAACCGGCTTACGAATGATGCAATTGCTTATGCCCCTTGGTGGCCAGCGATTCCGCATAAACTTCCGTCAGATATTCCTAAATTTAATGGAAATCCGGGTGAAGATCCGTCGAATCATGTGATGACCTTTCATCTGTGGTGTTCATCAAACACCCTAAATGATGATTCGATTAGGCTTTGCCTTTTTCAGAGGACGTTAACTGGTTCGGCAACAAAATGGTATATCGAATTGCCTAGAGCTTCATTCGACAACTTCAGTACCCTAGCCACAACCTTTTTAACCCATTTTCAGTTACTGATAAGGTACGAAACGGGAACCGAACTTCTTACCAACTTCAAACAGACAACGGCCACTCACATATCTGATCATATACATGAGTGGCGACGTCGTCGTAGGATGGTAAAAACGTACGTTCCCGATCAGCTATTAGCTGAATGGTTTATCAAGTCATTACTTCCTGCCATCACGGAAGATGTGGCAAAGGGGGGAGTCGTAACGGAAGAGCAAGTTATCGCTCGTGCGCAATATCTGGACTTGGTCTATACTCAGTCTGGCACGCTCTACGACAAAATACCTGACGCCCCTAGACCGGAATTCTCAATTCCTCCTCCTCCTAAATCAAACAATGACTCTCATGTCGGCGATGGTGTGATTGGCACGACAAACGCGAAATCGACAAAGGCCACATCCAAGAAGGCCCGTAAGATTTCAGATCAAAATGCAAATGAGGAACTTCTTGCCTCGGAAGTAAATGCCGTGTCGACCGACAAGGGCAAACAACTGAAGCAACCAGGGGGCAAGAAGAAAAAGAAAGGGAGAAAAAGGAAACCCCCTGCGGGGTGTCATATATGCGATGAGGATCATTGGACGAGAGATTGTCCACATATAGCTGAAGTTAAGAAACTCTTTAAGAGTTCAAAAACCTCAGCAGTATTGACTGATCCGTTTCCAAGCCCGGGAACCAAACTGGTTGCTAATCAAAATGCTTCCCGATCCCAAGTGCTTATGTTGTCTATCTCAAAGCAGCAAAATGATGCTTTGGCAAGGAATAAAGATTACAGGAATCCACAGGTGTCGAATAACAAGACTAATGAACAACCTAGTAGTTCGACAACAACTTTGACCAAAGTTGTGCCACCCATCATTCCTGAACAAATGATAAAGTCGCCAAAGGGAGTAGTGCACAAATCGACAGTTAATCCTCGTGCAAAAATAGCACAGAATTATAATATAATAGAGGACCTGGCCCAATCGCCGTCCGCTATGTCGACACTTGAGGTACCACAAAATTGCCTCTCCCAAGAGCAAGCTTTATTATCAGCAATAGGTGGGGTTGACCCAATGGATTCCAATCTTGTATCCTTTGACCACAAAGGGTACGATCCTCAGTTACCAGCTCAATTAGCTTTCCTTGTTCAAGTGAAAGCCCTCAACAAAACTGTTCACCGAACGATTATTGATGAGGGGGCATCTACATGTATTATGTCGATGAGTTGCTGGAAAACTTTAGGATCTCCAACCTTGTCGCGATCTGCGACAACATTAAAAGCATTCGACGGAAGGACATATACCCCGTACGGTATCCTAAATAACTTGAAAGTTGAACTAGGGGGCAAAACAGTAGAAATAGATGCTGAAGTCATCGATGGGAATCTTGATTACAACATCCTACTGGGATGACCATGGATATATGCCATGGCAACTATTGTGTCGACCTATTTTAGAAAGATTGCATTTCCCTTTCAAGGAGGAATTACAATCGTCGACCAACAAACATTTCTCCCCAATGGTTCTCAAGTTACTGGAAGCATTCCAATGATCCATGGAAGCAATCATTTGCTCCAAAATATCGGAGTAGGTCTCTTAAAAGACCCTGCCTTAATGGGTACTTTTGCCCTACCGCCTCCGAGTAATCTGGCGGAAGTGGCCACAGTGGAATATGAAACCTTCTATATCTAATGGATTTGGACTCCGAGGACGGTTCTTATCTTGTGTCAACCTCGTTAAAAAAAGAAACAAGGAGTCATGAGGATAGTTCTTTTACTGTGTCAACCTCATTAAAAAATGAAACAAATCCCCTTTTCAAATCTCAAAGGTAAACCTTCATTCCAACCACCGAGTTGAATGCAATGAAGCTTGGGGGGCATGCACCTCGATTTGCGTTATTATGCTGGGGGCATGCAAGCTTATCATCGAGCAGTTTTAGCACATAGTTCATGCTCGTTAAAAAATAAACATAAGATCGAGCAAGTGTTTCGACCCGTGTTTAAGCTCGTTAAAAAATGAACTACCCGGTAAATAACCACTGTGAATGTAACATTATCAGCCATTAAAGCCTTGGTCGTGTTTGCACCGTCACCTCCACTTTTCCATTGGCCGATCGTTCACCTCCATATGATTGTTTACCTGTTTTGAGGAACAACTGCGAAGAGTGATTTCACCTAGCCATCCTTGTGACACTGCCGTGATTGGAAAATTCCAACCTGTACCTGGAATCAGCTGCTAACCCGTTTCATCACTCGTTCCTCAAAAGACGAGTCTTCTTTAAGCTCTTTTCATCTGACTCGTAAAATATGAAAAGATTGCCGAGTCCTTGGCCTTCCAGCTCATTAAAGGGATAGGAAGTGCTATCCCTCCTCTAGATTTTAATCTTTTTGGACCTGAGGGATTATTGCACAAAAAGATCGAGCGCTTGTTTTGTTCGGCTCGTTAAAACTATCGAAAACTCATCCCTTCTGTATTGTTTTATACTTTTTCGGACTTAAGGGATTAGATGACGAAAAAGGAACTTTGGAGTTATCTTTACGTACCTTTTCAGACTCTCTAAAAATGAAAAGGGACCGAGTTGTCTTTGTCGTTAGACTCATTAAAATCATTAAATAGCGACAAACTTGTCTTTAGACGAGAACGAGTTTCACTATCGCTAGGCTCGTTAAAACATAGCGATGGGCTTGCCCGAAGGGCAGGTTATAGAACAAGCATATGTTATCCTCCTCAAGCTTGACAAAAATAAAGAGGTACTGGTCAGCAATGACTGGGGAAAAATTGGGAGAAACTCAAGAAAACTTTGATGGTAGCAAGTCGCTCTTGAACATGACACTTTTCCTCCGTACCACAATCGGGTTGGGTTGTTTCATTCACCGGTCACATCACCATGGTCTCGCCATACCATCCATATTTGGGGTAATGCTACCGATCCATCGCATCAGTGTCGCCATATGTTCAAGAGAAGTCGTTCAGAAAAGTCAACCGTGTCCCATCCACTGCCATACATTATCCTTCATCCTTTCATGACCGCCACCCTGAATCATATGTCACAGATCGTTTTCACCTCCATCAAAATCATTAGCTCCGTTCCGTGTCACTGATGTGGGATTCATTAAGGCCCTCCTTTAACGGATCGCTTCTTGTCGACATCAGCTCATTATCCAAGAAGTTGATCTAGGAACAACCCCTTCAGTACTTTGAAGCTTGCATGCCTCAATGGCAAGTTTCTCACTTCTGGCGACAGGTATACATCAATGACCTTCGACCGAAAGATTTTGCGTGGTGTTCGACGCCAAGTCCTTTATTCACACCACGTGAATTGTACTGCAGTACCTTGAGGGTCATTATCATTATCGGTGATTCCTCTCGCACTTGTTAACGGTTTACCTCATTGACCGGTAATCAAGCGATGTCTTTCCATGTTCGACTTCATAACATTTCTCACATGGATCGACTTGTACTTAGAGTGAAGATCGAACGAGTTTGAAGACCCCAGATCTAGTTTCATCCATCCGGGCTGCGATATATATTCAGGAAAAATAAAGACATTGACATGTACATCATTGTAGCAGATAATCATCCTACTCAAAGGATGATAATTTCATCAAAATTATCAGTCTACCATCAGACGATTGTCTGTTCTATGTACAGAAAAATGAATTTATAAAGCTGAGCAAGGGAATGCCCGCCTCAGCTAGATCATGAAAGCAGTATGAAAAATAATGCATTGTATTGTATCTTATTACAGGTCTCCTCCCAGCATGGATGAACTTCGGACCCTCCTGGATAAAGCATTTCACCCGATAAACGACCTCATACTTTAGCAGGCAACTGTTATAGACATTTTTGTGCCTTACAGCATCGAGCATGAAATGTCCATAATCTAAGGGATCCAAAGTCCCTAAACATGTTGTTCCTACCCCTAGAGGAACAAGGCTAACAAACCACAGCAATTCACAGAAGTTCTCCACCAGAAACTGCTCAAAAACAAGTCAATTCAGGATCAATTCAGTGGCTCCACTAGCTGTCTGCGCTGAATGTCAAAGCCAACACTGGCTACCTGCGCTGAATGTCAAAGCTAACACTGGCTACCTGCGCTGAGCGAGAGTTGACATGTGGCAAGTTCATTCCACAAGGTGTCAAAACCCAGGAAGCTTCCAAAATCTTCCTCAATGACACTTGCCTCAGGGAATTCGACTATGATGAGTAAGAGGTTCCAAATCTCCAAGTGGAAGCAAGAACCTCCAAGTGGAATCAAGAACTGACAGAGGGAGAGGACACTAGTCAGATCTCAAGCTGACTCATCCTCTCTCCAAACATCTATATATGGATCTCTCCTCCATGAGATCTAGAGGCTGGAATTTTGTTATTGCAAAGAATTGTTGTTGGTTTGAGATCAGAATCATTGGGTGCTTAATGCTTTGAAGGGAGGTGAAGATAGGAATTTCATTTTGCTGGGAAGGAGATGCTGGATTGGAGCCCTCTGGGTTGTATCTCTTCCTGAACCTTGTTATTCATCAATAAAGCTATCTTGATTTCTCCTATATACTGGTGTATCTTTGATGTATGATTGCATTAGTATGTTTAGTTTATTTCTAATCCTAAACTAGTTATGAATATGAATCTATGTCTTGTGTAGTGTTCTTCTCTTGTGATCTTGCAGAAACCTGTTGAAGCTGGGCGAGCGAGAAGGCAAGTAGCTGGGAACTCTCCAAGAGAAGAGAAACTGGATCGAGGGACAAACGGAAGACACCGGTTAGTCCATCCATCTCTCTTCATTCTAATTCATAAAGGAAGAATACTAGAATAGCTGTCTCTGTTTGTTGCTAAGGCACTGTCACACCTTAGGTGGATAGGATCGTCCTGCATAGGCATTTTTCCCCACAACACATGCATACACCATGCATGCAAAAGCTAGGAAGTAAATCATACATGCAACTCAGTACCTGTAAAGTAATCTAGTTTTATTTTTTGATCTAGATGTCCCCTTGTGCTTTCCTTCTTTCCTTTTCCTCCTTTCTCCAAATCCAATGTGCTCCAAGATCTCTCTAAGTGTGCAAGAGTGTGTGAGAGAGAGAGAATAGAAGAGAGCTCCAAGCTAAAATTGACAAAAATCCCTAAAATGATCCTCAAAAGCCTTTTTATCATTGAGGTCTCTATTTTCTTCATTTTACTCTATTTTTCCTTTAATTTTCCTCACGTGAAAATTTGTGACCTTTCATCTCCCTCTTTCCTATTTTCCTTTACTTCATAAATAAAATGTCGATACATGCCTCTTTTCCTTTTCCAATTCCTTTTCCAACTTCCATAGCCATTAATTAATCACCAGTACTCCACACTACTATGTTTTTTCTTAACTTTCATCTTTGAATACGTCTCCCATGACCTCGATCTTATTTTTTCCTTTATTAACTTTATTACGTGGATTTTTAACTATGATTGTTACAGAACCCTCCCCCTTGGGCGAGCACCATCGTTAGTGTTCGATGACAATTATAAACCAACAAACACATGTTACCTATGGAGATTTAAAACATAGCTCAATGCAACATTTACATCTTATCCATCTACTAAAAACATAACCAACATATCATGAACACCATACCTCTTCTTGGAGCTTTATAACACAACTTGATGCGGTATTTACAACATAAATAGGATTTTATAAACATACCCAAAATACAACATCAAGGACATATGCCAAAAGACATTCGCTCAACCAACGAATAAAGAAGGATACATAGGCCAAATTTGATCAACCATTTCCCATGTAACTTCATCGGGCTCAAAGTGCTCCCACTGCACTTTAACTTGCTCGATTAATCGATTCTAAAGGATGAGCATCTTTTGCTTGAAAATGCATTAAGGTTCTAGTTGGAATTCTCTTTCTGGACCCACTTGAAATATAGACCAGTCAATCACATGATCGAAATATTTCACATACTTCTTAAGAATGACACATGGAAAACATCGTGGACTTTCACTGTCGAAGGCTATGTAAGTCGATAGGCTATTGGTCCAATCCTTTCAAGAATATTGAAAGGCTCACAATATCAAGGTTCCAACTTGGCATATGATCCAATACTCAAGGAGATCTTCTAGGGCTTGATGCATAACTATACATGTTCCAACTGCAAAATTCATTGAGGTTCCAGTTGGAATTCTCCTTCTGGCTCCATCGAAAATACAAACTACTCAATCACATGATCAAAATCTTTCACATACTTCTTAAGAAATGACACATGGAAAACACCATGGAATTTCATTGTCAGAGGCAGAGCAAGTCGATAGGCTACTGGTCCAATCCTTTCAAGAATCTCAAAAGGACCACAATATCGAGGTTCCAATTTGACATATGATCCAATACTCAAGGAGCTCTTCTTAGGCTTGATGCGCAACTTTACATGTTCCCCAACCTGAAAATCCTTAAATGCCATATGTTGATCTACATAACTCTTCTTCCTATTTTATGCTACCTTTATATTCTTCTTGATAACTTGCATTTCTCATTCCATCTTTGGCAACATGTCTGGTCCAATGAATACCTTGTTAATTGGATCACTCTAACTGATAGGAGTATTACAACTATGTCAATATAGTGCCTTAAACGAACTCATCCTCAATGACTCCTGATACCCATTGTTGTAAGAAAACTCCACCTATGGAAGATACTTTTCCCACTTCCGCTACAGATGTGTGACGTACATCCCCAACATGTCCTCCAAGATCCTGTTGATGATAAGTTGTACTGAAGGCCAACTATGTACCCAACCCTGAAAATAACTCTTTCGAGAATCTAGAAGTGAATTTGGCATCGTTATCTAATACAATCTTCTTTGGAACACCATGAGACCTGACTACATCTCTAATGAAGACCTATGCTACCTCACTAGCTGAATTTGTAGACTTTACTAGAATGAAGTGAGCTACCTTAGTCAACCTTTCAACCACCACCTTAATAAACTCATGTTGTCTAGATGTCCTCAGAAAACTTGTAATGAAGTCCATGGAGACGACCTCCCATTTCCACACTGGAATCAAAATTGGTTGTAACAAATCACCTGGATGCTTACATTATGATTTTCCCTCAAGATAAGCTTCTTGAGCTCACAGTTTCCTGAAACATAGATCTTGTCCCTAAATATTATCAAACCATTTGACGTGAGATGGTAATCCACATCATGTACACCTATACCCCACTGCTATAACCTATGCTTAAGTTTCTGATACATGTCATCCTATTGTCCTTCCTACAAGATCTGATCCTATAAATTTGTCCCATATGAAATCATAGTTGTTATTTGACTTACATGTACTCTTTTGCTAAGAGCATTTTCTAACCTTTTCTCTTTACCCTTAATATATATGATCTCAAAGTCAAATTCGTTGATCTTATCCAACCACCTAGCTTGTCTGGAATTCATATTAGGTTGGTCAAACAAATATCTCAATCCATTGTGATCACTCATTAGGATGAACCTCTTGCCAAGAAGATAGTGTCTCCACATATTCAATGCATGGATGATCACTTCCAACTCCAGATCATGTGTCACGAAGTTCTACGCTTACTCATTCATTTTCCTTGACTCAAAGCATACTACCTGTCCTTCCTACATCAAAACTCCAAAAATTCCTCTCTTACAAGTATCTATACATACCACAAAATCTTTATTTGGATCTACAATATTTAGAACTAGAGTATTGTAATCAATTGTTTCAACTGTTCAAAACTTGTTGCACATTCCTTTGTCCATTCAAATTTCTTTCTTCTTCTCTGTAATGATGTAATAGTATAGGCAATCCATGAGAATTTTCTAGTGAACCACATGTAATAACTTGATAACCCCATGAATTATCTAACCTCATCCACATTCCTAGGAGTTTCCCATTCCATGACATCTCTTTTCTTTTCTGGATCCACTGTTATACCTTCCTAGGAAACCACATGCCCCAAATAATGGACCTCTATTTGAAAGAATATGCATTTACTAAGCTTGGCATAGAACTGATGCTCTTTGGGCAGTATTAACACTACTGTCAAGTGTTCAACATGCTCTTCCTCCTTCTTAGAATATATCAATATATCATCAAGGAATACAATCACAAACTTGTCTAGATAAGAACGCAAAAAACTATTCATCAAGCACATGAAAGTAGTTGGAGAATTAGTCAAACCAAAAGGAACTAATACAAAATCATAATGCCCATACTTGGTCCAAAAATTAGTCTTATAGATGTCCTCTTCTTTGATGCGTACCTGATGATATCATGATATTAGATCAATCTTTGAGGAAACTACTTCTCCCTTCAACTGGTCAAAGAAATCATCAATCTTTGACAATGTATACCTATTCTTAATCATCACCTTGTTCAGTTTCTTGTGGTCAATACATAACCTAAGAGTAACATCCTTCTTCTTCAAAAACAATATTGGTAAACCCCGAGGTGACACACTTGGTCTAATGTATCCCTTGTCAATCATTTCCTTCATCTGCAACTTCATTTCCACTAACTCTACAATGCTCATCATGTATGGTGCCTTTGATGTTGGTGCTGCCACTTTTACCAACTCAATAGAAAAATCCTCTTCCCTATGAGGCAGAAAATCTGAAATCTCTACTGGAAACACATCCCAAAACATGTTGTAAAATTGTATACCTCTTCAAGACCTCAACATCCTTGACATCCTTACCTTTATCACTGGAAATATGAACTGCAAATAATGCACACCCTTTCCTGCGACTACGCTTTGCCTCCATAGTTGTGACCATTCTAATTGATGTAGCCTTCTTCTTACCCTACAATATTCTATGTTCTCCATTGTCATCAAAGCACTCAATTTCCTTTTCATAACAATCCACCTTAGTCGTATGAAGATACAACCAATCATACCAAACAACATATTGTATGATCCCAACATAAGCACATTTAAATGTGTTGATGTAGACATATCATTCAACTCAAATACACAAGCTCTTACCCAATGATGAACTCTCTTCTTAGTACATGTAGCCATGTATACTAACCAAGACATGCACTTCTTTATTCAAACCACACTTATCCACCAGGTAGGATTAAAATAACTGTAATCAGATCCAGGGTCAATCAAAATAGAAACAACTTGATCACAAAGCTTATCGTCCATCTCGATAATGGATGCCTAGTGACCCGCCTGTCTATTATCCAATGACACAAAGATCTAAGTAATGCTTTGCCCAACATCCCCAACTATATGTGCCTCCTTATCACTATAGATCTGTGATCTTCCACCCTAATTTTGTGGGAAATCACTCATGCGATGGTCCTTACCACAAGTCCAGCACTGTAAAGGCTTCCTACCATCACCCTTGTTTTGCTCCTCAATCTAAATTCCCTGTCCTTTTTAAGTTGTATTGAACTTCTTGTGTGGCACTACATTCTCTTTATTACTTGTGTCCTGTAGTTTGCCTTGTTTCTTATCCCATTTTCCTTTAGTATTGTCATTACCTTTTCAATCTTGTTTAGATTCAGACCTATTCTTCAATTGCTCATAACAATGCTTCAACTTTTTGATGGCTTCCTCCAACTATCTAGGCTCATCAAATTCGATCTTGTACTTGAATGCTATGGGAACCCCATTGATGAATATCTGAATCTTTGCTTTCTCCTCCTCAAGGTAAGGCACACAACTCAACAACTCGAAGAACCTGCTACTATACTCCTCGTCGGTCATAGATCCCATCTTCAACTCATATAACTCCTTTTCCCTATCATCATAGTATCTCTTAGATACATACTTCTTCCTGAAAAGTCTCTCGAACTCACTCCAAGTCAACTCCTCTTCCTAAATACGTATGACATTCTTTACATCTTCCCACCAAATGTTTGCTTTTCCTTTAAGACTACATGTAGCTATAGTGGCTTTCATATTCTTTGAGTAATCATGTAATTGAAAGAGCTTGTTCATCCCAAGTAACCAAGATTTTGCATACTGTGACTTCTTCGTTTCTATCAAATGTAGGAGGCTTTGCTTTCTTGAATTCCTATAGAAAGTATTGCTTCTCATTCCTCATATATGAATGGTCATTGTGACGATGATGTTGTCTCTCTGATCTAGAACTAGAATAGAAACTATGGTCGTTATCCCTCCTATCAGGTGTATCCATGAACCTACCATCTATGACTGTATCATCTTGTCAAACCTATATCTTGATTGAGACCTATTTCCATATGCCCCATTAGTTCTTTCCTCCTATCCATGACTGGTCCTAAGTAGTCCCTATCTCTACAAGTCTAATAAACTCTAAAGGATGACTGCATTAACCTCTTCTTGTTTCTCTTGTGCCCTAGCAAGTCTCTCTTGTGACTGAATTATTTTGTCATTGTTCACCTTAAAACTCCTTATCTCTTCTTTCAAACTTCTCAATGTGTCTGTTATCTAAGGGGAGTATTCATGACCATGTTTCGCATCTAATTTGTAGAGGGAATCACGTGAACTGTAGTCTACCATCTTGATTGTCATATTTGATCCTCTACTCCCTGCAAACATACCATGTTAGATAACCTAATATAAACAAAATCACATGTACCTTAGTGAAGTTCAGGAGAGGCTATCGTGTCTGTACCAATCAGTCTGTATTAGCATAACATACGTATATATATAATAAAATCAACATACCAAACATACAAGCACATATGCAACAACGACCAATACCATACATACATGACAATCACATATACAACAAGCATGCATGCATGACAAATACATTTCACCCATTAAGTCCAAGTGTTTAACCTAGGAGTTCTGATACCACTCTGTAATGCCTCCTCTCTCATTTACCCAAATTCACAAGCTCACCAGGGTAAACATGAGATGAGAGTTACTATGTGAGATCTGATTTCCATGATGCACTTATGGAAAATGGGGTCCACATGTCCAGAACTAATTGCAAACACCTAGTGACACATGATCACACTATTATCATCCTAACTTGACCCAACACTATTATTTTCAATTTTGTTTCCTTAAATTTAACACAACTTTCTTTTTTTCGTAGTTTTTGGTGTTCTAAACTTCTGAGGTCGTTCTGAGGGCCTAAATGACATTTTCAGGGAAAATAGAGAGACCAAAAGAGTGCTAGACTATTTCAATTATATGTTTTCAATCTTCTCACATAGATCTTCGAAACGATGTATTATGATAGTCAAACGAAGATCATATGCCAAAGTTATGACCCCAAGAAGTTGGAAGTTCAAATTACTCATTTATACAAACACTTTGTGTACATAGTACTCTATAGGTTATAACCGCATATCTGAACATAGGGGTATGATAATTATCTAAGAATCATCAAGAAGGTCTAATTCCCTCTCATAATAATTGTCGTAACATTTATTAGATCATGCATTCAATAGCCAATCCTTTACCAATCAAAACATGATAAGAGCCATAACTAGAATATGTCATGAAACCATGCCTATAACCACCATATAACTAGAATAATAACAATCATAGAAAAACCATCAAATCCACATCATAACAAGTACATTTACTCATAGAATACAAGAGGAAATAACTCTTATGAACATGTGCAAAATCCAACCAAGTTAGGGACTTTCGTGTACCACCCGACCATAGATTAGTCTAAACGAAATCTCTCTTTCAGCCAATCACCCCCACGCCATATTCCAAGCATGAATGTGTGATATCATGGAATAAACCAAGAAAAACCAAACCAGGGCTTCTAGAGGCCAAACCACCTCAACCCTTAAGGACTAGTAACTTAACCCACCAAGGGCTCTAGAGCGTTTGTCCAACCAAGGCTTCTAGGACTAGTAACTCAACCTAATTTGTTTCATGGTTTCCAGATCGTTTGTCAAACCAAGGCTCCTAGAACTAATAACTCAACCCACAACCATAAGGAACATGCACACCAATCAGAAAACAAATAGGAAAACCCACAACACCATGGCTATCTAGGAAATGGCAAGGCTAGGAAAAACCATTTTCAAACCAAGCAATCCTCAATGCCAATGACATATCATAACCTAAAAACCACATGCATACAACATGCATGCCAAAACTATCAAGTAAATCATGCATGTGACTCGGTACCTTCAAAGCAATCCAATTGTAGTTGTTGATCCTGTTGTCCCCTTGCACTTTCCTGATTTCCTTTTCCTTCTTTCTCCAAATCCAATGTGCTCCAGCAATGCTCCAAGATTTCTCTGAGTGAGAGAGAGATAGAGAATAGAAGAGAGCTCTAAGCTAAAACTGACAAAAATCCCTGAAATGGTCCTGAAAAGCCTTTTTATCATTGAGGCTCAATGTTCTTCATTTTCCTCTATTTTTCCTTCAATTTTCCTCACATGCAAACATTTGGCCTGTCATCTCTCTTTTTCCTATTTTCCTTTATTTCATAAATAAAAGGCCAATAAATGCCTCTTTTCCTTTACCAACTTCCATAGTCATTAATTAATCACCAATGATCACCATTACTATGTTTTTTCCCAACATTCAGCTTGGAATACATATCCCATGACCTCGGTCATATTTTTGCCTTTATTAACTTTCTTACATGGATTTTTAACAAGGGTTGTTACAAAACCCTCCCCCTTGGAGGAACACCATCCTTAGTGTTCGATGACACTTATAAACCAACAAACACATGTTGCCTATGGATCTTTATAACATAGCTCGATGCAACATTTATATCATATCCATCTACTGAAAACATAACCAACCTATCATGAACACCATATCACTTATTGGAGCTTTGTAACACTACTCGATGCAATATTTACAACATACATATGCTTATATAAACATAACAAAAACATGGCATCAAGAAAATATACCAAAATACATCCACTCAACCAGCCAATAGAGAAGGATACATAAGCTGCATCCGATCATCCATTTCCCATGTAGCTTCATCGGGCCCAAAGTGCTTCCACTACACTTTAACTTGCTCGATTGCTCGATTCGAGAGCATGAGCATATTTCACTGCAAAATGCATTGAGGTTCGGGTTGGAATTATCCTTTTGGCTCCACCTAAAATACAGACCATTCAATCACATGATCAACATCTTTCACATACTTCTTAAGAAATGACACATGGAAAACATCATGGATTTTCACTGTTGGAGGTAGTGCAAGTCGATAGGCTATTGGTCTAATCCTTTCAAGAACGTCGAAAGGCACACAATATTGAGATGCAATCATGGCACATGATACAATCCTCAAGGAGCTCTTCTTGGGCTTGACGCGCAAGTATACATGTTCCCCAAACTGAAACTCCTTAAATGCCTTGTGAAGATCTACATAATTCTTATGTTTGTCCTATGCTACCTTTAGATTCTTCTTGATAACCTGCATTTCCTACTCCATATTTTCCAACATGTTTGTTCCAATCAATACCCTATTAACTCGATCACTCCAATTGATGAGAGTATTACAACTCTACCCATATGGTGCCTGAAACAGACTCATCCTCAAGGACTCTTGATACCCATTGTTGTAAGAAAACTCCACTAGTGGAAGGTACTCTTCCCACTTCCGTTGTTGATTCATGACGTACATCCTCAAAATTTCCTCCAAGATCCTATTGACCCTCTATGTCTGTCCATCTGTCTAGGGATGATAAGTTGTATTGAAGGCCAACTATGTACCCAACCTTGCCAATAACTCTTTCCAGAAATTAGAAGTGAACTTGGCATCTTTGTCGGATACAATCTTCTTTGAAACACCATGCAACCTCATTGTATGATCCAGGTGGATATTAGTGGCCACCTTGCTATTCCACTTGGACCCCCACCGCTGTTTCTTTTCAGTTTCCTTAATTGTAGCACACCTTACTATTTTTGGCAATTTTTTGGGTCCTAAATATTCGGAGCCGTTTTGAGGGACTAAAAGACATTTTTAGGGAAAATAGAGAAACTAGAAAAGTCCCAAACCAATTCTCAAGTTTTCTTTCGGCCTCTTCTTCGATATCTTCGAAACGAGGTATTATGATAGCCAAATAGAGATTGTATGCCAAAGTTACGACCCTGGGAAGTTGATGTACCAATTTACCCAAACGGGGCCCATAGTTTTGGCACTTCATCTCCTAGGGTTAGGTTTTTGGATGTTTATGGTTTTCCATTGTTTCTCAATAATAAATATGCCTTTGAGCCTCAGTGTAACACAGTTTAGAGGCATGTAGTCGCCACATCTCTTCTCAGAGATAAGCTAACATCGCGAGAGCTAGTTTTTTTTTTTTTTGTATGTAAGCATATTTCAGTTCTTTAATATTAATGAAATGAAGTTTTATTTTTGTTGCATCTTTGTGTATATGGGTTTTTATTTTTATTTTGTTGTGTTCTTGTATAAGCTCAGATAATTGTATCTCTGATGAAGACCTGTGTTACCTCACTAGCTAAATTCATAGACTTTACTATAATGAAGTGAGATACTTTTGTCAACCTATCAACCACCACCATAATATAATCATGTTGTGTAGATGTCATTGGAAAACCTGTAATGAAGTCCATGGATATGACCTCCCATTTCCACTCTAGAATCATAATTGGTTGTAACAAACCACCTAGATGCTTACAATCCGCTTTTACCTATTGACAATCCAAACATCTTGCCACAAACTATGCCACCTCTTTGTTCAAGTTCGACCAATGGTAGAGCTTCTTAACCACTGTCAATGTCTTCCCATCTCCTGGGTTACCTGAATATAGCTTGACATGAAATTCCCTCAAGATAAGCTTCTTGATCTCACTGATGTCTGGCACATAGATCTTGTCCCTAAATATGATCAAACAATCTTTCATGAGACGATAGCCCACATCATGTTCACCTATACCATGTTATTGTAACATGTGCTTAAGTTGTTGTTACCTTCCATCCTATTGTCCTGCCTTCAAGATATAATCTTGTAAATCTGTCCCATGTGAACTCATATATGCTATGTGACTTACATGTACTCTTCTGCTAAGAGCATTTGCAACCCTATTCTCTTTACCCTTAATATATCTGATCTCAAAGTCAATTTTGTTGATCGTATCCAACCACCTAGCTTTCCTAGCCTTCAGATTAAGTTGGTGAAACAAATATCTCAATCCACTTTGATCACTCATCAGGATGAACCTCTTGCCAAGAAGATAGTGTCTCCACATATTCAACACATGGATGATCATTGCCAACTCAAGATCATGTGTCACATAGTTCTTCTTGTGCCTATTCAGTTTATTTGACTCGTAGCATACTACCTATCCTTCCTTCATCAAAACTCTACCAAGTCCTCTCTTACAAGCATATGTACATACCAAAAACTCTTTATCTATATCTGTAATCTTTAGAACTGGATCATTTGTAAGAAATTGTTTAAATTGTTCAAAACTTGATGCACATTCCTCTGTCCATTCAAATTTCTTTTTTTTTTCTCTGCAATGATGTAATAGGACAGGAAATATGTGAAAAGTTTAAGATGAACTACCTGTAATAACTTGCTAACCCCATGAATGATCTGACCCCATCCAAATTCAAAGTTTCCAATTCCAAGATAACTCTTTTATTTTCTGGATCCATTATTATACCTACCTTGGAAACCATATGCCCCAAATAATGGACCTCTACCTGAAAGAAGTTGCATTTACTAAGCTTGGAATACAACTAATTGTCTCATAGTAGTCTCAACACTGCTGCTAAGTGTTCAATGTGCTCTTCCTCATTCTTAGAATATATCAATATATCATCAATGAATACAATCACAAAATTTTCCAGAGAAGGACACAACACAATATTCATCAAGCACATGAAAGTACCTAGAGAATTAGTCAAAACAAAAGGAACTACAACAAACTCATATTTCCCATAACTAGTCGGAAAGCAGTCTTGTAGATTTCTTCTTCTTTGATGCGTACCTAATTATATCTTGATCTCAGATCAATCTTTGAGAACACTTTTGCTCCCTTCGACTGGTCAAACAAATCATCAATCCTTGGCAACAATTACCTATTCTTAATCATCACCTTGTTCAGCTACCTGTAATCAATACATAACCTGAGAGTACCATCCTTCTTCTTCACAAGCAATACTGGTGCACCCCAAGGCGATGCACTTGATCTAACATATCCCTTGTCAAGCTACTCTTTGTACCAACACAATAGAAAAGTACACTTCCCTGTGAGGCAGAAACTTTGAAATCTTTGTTACAAACACATCCTGAAACTTTTGTAAAACTGGATACCTCTTCAAGAAATTAAAGGATCCTACATGGTTCCTTTAATGTTGGTGGTACTCTCTTGGTACCAACGCAATAGAAAAGTACACTTCCCTGTGAGGCAAAAACTTTGAAATCTTTGTTACAAACACATCTTGAAACTTTTGTAAAACTGAATACCTCTTCAAGACCTCAGCATCCTCGACACCCTTACCTTTATCACTAGAAATATGAACTGCAAATAATAAACACACTTTCCTATGACTAAACTTTTCCTGCATAGTTGTGACCATTCTAACATATGTAGCCTTCTTCTTACCCTGCAAGATTATTTGTTCTCCATTGTCATCCAAGCACTCAATTTCCTTTTCACAACAATCCACCTTAGTCGTGTGAAGATACAACCAATGCATACCCAACTACATATCGTATGATCCCGACGGAAGCACATTTAAATATGTTGATGTAGACATACCATTCAACTCAAATGCACAAATTCTTACACAATGATGAACTCTCTTCTTAGTACCTGTAGCCAACTGTACTAACCAAGACTCTGCATGCACTTCTTTATTCAAACCACACTTATCCACCAGGTCAGGATTAACATAACTATAATTAGATCCAAGTTCAATCAAAATAAAAACAACTTGATCACAAAGCTTACTGTTCATCTTGATAATTGATGTCTAGTGATCCGCCTGCCTGTTATCCAATGCCGCATAGATCTGAGGGACACTCTGCCCAACATCCGCAACTATTTGTGCCTCCTGGGCACTATAGATCCGCGGTCTGCCACCATGATGTTGTGGGTAATCTCTCCTATGATGGTCCTTGCCACAAGTTCAGCACAGTAAAGGCTTCCTATCATCACCCTTGTTCTGTTACTCAAACTGAAATTCTTTTCCTCTGTCAACTGTATAGAACTTCTTGTGCGCCATTGCATTCTCTTTATTACCAATGTCCTATAGTCTTCCTCAATTTTTATCCCATTTTCCTTTAGTCTTGTCATTACCTTTCAAATCTTGTTTAGATTCAAACCTATGCTTTGATTGTTCATAACAATGCTTCAACTTCTGATGGCTTCCTCGAATGATCTAGTCTCATCAAACTCGATCCTATCCTTGAATACTACGGGAAACACACTGATGAATCTATGAATATTTGATTTATCCTCCTTTAGATAAATAATATACCTCAACAAATCTAAGTACCTGCTAGTATACTCCTCATCGGTCATAGATCCCATCTTCAACTCATAAAACTCCTTTTCCCTGTCATCATAGTATCTCTCAGATAGATACTTCTTCCTAAAAATTCTCTCAAGCTCACTCCAAGTCAACTCCTCTTCCTTAATACCTCTAACATTCTTTATATCTTCCCACCAAATGTTTGTTTTTCCTTTAAGACTGAAAGTAGCTATCTTGGCTTTCATATTCCCTGAGTAATCATGCAATTGAAAGAACTTTCTCATCCCAAGTATCTAAGCTTTTGCATCCTATGAATTCTTCATTTCTCCATCAAATGTAGGAGGCTTTGCTTTCTTGAATTCCTATGGCAAGTATTGCTTCTGATTCCTCCTATACTATTGGTGATGGTGGTGACGATGTTGTCTCTCTAATCTAGAACTAGAATATAACCCATGGTCATTATCCCTCTTGTCAGGTGTATCCATGAACCTACCATCTCTGACTGTATCATCCTTTCAAACCTGTATCCTGATTGAGACTTGTTTCCATATGCCCCATTAGTTCTTTCCTCTTGTCCATGATTGATCCTAAGTGGTCCCTATCTATGCAAGTCTGAAAAACTCTGAAGGATAACTGGATTAACCTCTGTGTGTTTCTCCTATGACTGAATTATTTTGTCATTTTCCGCCTTACAACTCCTTATATCTTCTTTCAAACTTCTTCATGTGTCTGGTGTGTGAGGGGAGTAATCATTAACATGTTGCTCATCTAATCTATAGTGAGAATCACATGAATTGTAGTTTACCATCTTGCTTGTCATCTCTGATCCTCCACTTCCTACAAACATACCATGTCAGAGAACCAAATATAAACAAAATCATACGTACCTCAATGAAGTTCAGGGCAGGTTATCTTATCTATACAAATAAGTCTGGATTAGCATAACATACATATATATAATGAAATCAACAAACCAAACATACCAACATCGTCAACCTATATATGACAGCACACCTACAACAACGACCAATACCATGCTTACATGACAAGCACATATACAACAAGCATGCATGCATGACAAACAAATGTTTCCCATTCAGTCCAAGTGTTGAACCTGAGACCTCTAATACCACTCTGTAACACCTCCACCCACATTTACCAAATTCACAAGCTCACGAGGGTATCCATGACCATGTTTCTCATCTAATTTGTAGAGGGAATCACGTGAACTATAGTCTACCATCTTGATTGTAATATTTGATCCTCTACTCCCTGTAAACATACCATGTTAGATAACCTAATATAAACAAAATCACATGTACCTTGGTGAAGTTTAGGGGAGGCTATCACGTCTATACCAATCAGTCTATATTAGCATAACATACGTATATATATAATAAAATCAACATACCAAACATTCAAGCACATATACACAATGACCAATACCATACATACATGACAATCACATATACAACAAGCATGCATGCATGACAAATACATTTCGCCCATTAAGTCCAAGTGTTTAAACTAGGAGTTTTGATACCACTCTGTAATGCCTCCACTCACATTTACCCAAATTCACAAGCTCACCAAGGTAAACATGAGATGAGAGTTACTATGCGAGATCCGATTTCCATGATGCACTTAAGGAAAATGGGGTCAACATGTCCAAAAATTACTGCAAACACCCAGTGATACATGATCACACTGTTATCATGCTAACTTGACCCAACACTATTATTTTCAGTGTGGTTTCCTTAAATTTAACACAATCTTACTATTTTTGGTAGTTTTTCAGATTCTAAACTTTCAAGGTCATTTTGAGGGCATAAACAACATTTTTAGGGAAAACAGAGAGACTAGAAAAGTGCAAGACCAATTCACCTATTTTTTTTTCCCTCCTCATGGATATCTTCGAAATGAGGCATTATAATAGTTAAACAGAGATCGTATGCAAAATTTATGACCCTGAGAAGTTGGAGGTCCAAATTAATCATTTATACAAACACTTTGTGTACATATTACTCTATAGGTCATAAATTCATATTTGAACATAGGGGTCTGAAACTTATCTGAAAATCATCAAGAAGGTCTAATTCCCTCTCATAATATCTTTCATAACATTTATTAGATCATGCATTCAAAGGCCAATCATTTACCAATCAAAACATGATAAGAGTCGTAACTACAATATGTGATGAAACCATGCTTATAACCAACATATAACCAGAATAATAACAATGATATAATAACCATCAAAGACACATCATAACAAGCACATTTACTTATAGAATACAAGATGAAATAACTCTTATTAACATATGCAAAATCCAACCAAGTCAAGGACTTCCATGTACCATTCGACCGTAGCTTGGGCTGAACCAAATATCTCTTTCAACCAATCAACCCCGTGCTATATTCCAAGCATGAATGTGGGATCTCATGGAATAAACCAAGAAAAACCAAACTAGGGCTTCCAGAGGCCAAACCACCTCAACTATCAACCCGTAATTCCACCTCACGGTAGGACATCACTAACATCAACAGATCATTTTGAGAAATGGAAACAGGAAATTCTAGTTTAATTTGTCCTTGAATTAAACTAAGTAAAAATCGAATTCTATTCTCATATCAACTTGTAAATGGTTAATTAAATTTAATTGACTTAATTAGCTTAGGAATTTCTAGTTCGAAGCCTTTCTGTAGTCATGTATATGTTCTGCCTAATTTTTAGGGGTTCAGTATGAGTTTAAATTGAGTTGTAATTAGATAATTCAGTTTACTGAGTTATGGTCAGTTAAATTAGTTCTAACTATTTGTGGAACTAATATAATACTAACAGTCAGTTGGTGCACTGGTGCATCCACAAGTGTTACTCCAGTTAACTGAAGTTTCCCTCGTGAGAAATCCATGCATGTTAGTTCAGAGAAAGACCCACTTGAGACTAGAGTGCAGGGACAGTGTAATATTAGTTGTATGATTTCCTAAGTTGTAAATATCATGCATGCAGTCAGGAAGAGGACCTAATTAGGATTGCTTAGTCTTGTAAGCATGAATTCCTTTGAATACGGGTTATTCATCCTAGGAATTGTGCAAGAGAATAGGGGCTTGGCAGGCAGTGGAAATTGGCTAAGTGTTGGCTAATAGTGGGCTTGTGAGGTAGAGACTTGAGCATACTTGTGTGGAATTGTTCTTGTGAGAACAATATTTGTATCTTCACTCATATTTATGATTTAATGTAATATAGATAGATGGGTTTTGAGTAGTGGCTTTCCCTAGGAAAACTTATTGTGTTATGTGCTATTGATTTGTCTTCTTCTTTTTCATATTGTTTTCATTGATCTATTGGCTTATGTTGGTTGAAAGTAGAAGTATATTCTTGTAATGTGCTTTAGTAAATTGCATGAGCTTGTGAATCTACAGGAAATTATACATGGTATCAGAGCTTAATTCAATATAGTAGAGGAGATTTCAAAATTTTTAGGTTTGGGTTATAGGTGAAATTTGAATTTGAAATACATACTTTAGATGGAATTCTGAGGTTTGCGACTCGAGTATGCCTTGGAAGGCAACACAAATTATATATCCTGGAGGGAAAGAATGGATACTATTTTGGAGGATAATGGCTTGAAGGAATTCATTGATCAAGACATTCCTAAGCGAGCAGCATCATATGCACAGAATCTGGCTGAATGGAAGAAGTGTGTGGTGAAGGCGAGGCGGATAATCCTTGAGGGAGTTCAAGACCACATTGTCTCGAGTCTCCATGGAAAGGAAATTTTGTATGTTATAGGGAAAGCATTGACAGAATTGTATCAAAACAACAGTGACCAAAGGAAATTTGCACTTAAGGACAAACTTCGAAAAATAAAAATGGAGAAAGGCAAGACTATTCCAAAATACTTGACCAAGTTCACTCAATGTTGTGATGAACTTGGAAGTGATGGAATCATGGTTTCCGAGGATGATATGTTGAGTATTTCTCTTCTTGGACTCCCAAAAAGTTGGCATAGTTATCAAGACTCTGTCAATGGTCGAGGGAAGCTGCCAGATTGGGAACAAATGTGGTTGGATTTGATGCAGGAGGAGAATAGGAGGAACACTAAGGATGGATCTTCATCAAAGACTGATGATGAAGAGAACTATGACTTAATGATTAAGGTGAAGAAGGGGAAAGGGAAAGCTTCCCATTCAAAATAGGATTCTTTCCATGGAGGTAAGAATAAATACATGATGAAAGTGAAATGTTTTCATTGTCATGAGCTAGGCCATTTTTCTACAAATTGTCCACTCAAGAAGTCCAAGAAGAAGTCCTCAGGAGGAGCGGCGAGTGAGGATTTGACCTCTCAATTCGAATTGGACTTTTCCATCGTTGCATGCATGGTGTGATCAATGATGGGAAGTGCATGGTACTTAGAAAGTGGAGCTTCATTCCACATGACTGACAACAAGGAGTTATTCAGTGACCTAGAGGAGAACGATCTCCAGATGCATATCAAGATGGGTGATGACAGGAGGTATAGTGCTACTAGATTGGGCATAGTTATTTTTTAGAAGGAGCATGGGGATCCACTCATCTTGAAGAATGTTATGTATGTGCCCAAGCTGAAGAAGAACTTGGTATCCATTGCCATGCTTGAGGATAGAGGCTATGATGTGATCTTCTTGAAAGGAAAAGTGTTCCTTTGACACATAGCCACGGGTCAGGTAAAGAAGATAGGGATTTAGATTAATAATATATATAAGCTGGAGGTAGATGATTGTGCTTCTTTGAGCACAAAAGCAGAGATGGTGCAGAGCTGAGATGTTGGCGAGTTGTGGCATAGGCGATTGGGCCATTTTCATCACGGGGCTTTAAAGATCATGCAACAGATCTCCATTGGTTTTCCCAAAGGTACACTAGAGAAAGTTGATACATGCAAGGGGTGTACTTCAGGTAAATGCACCAAGTCTTCCTTTCACGACAGAGACAGTCAAGCAGAGGCTATTCTAGAGATATTCCATTCAAATGTGTGTAGACCATTCTCGACAACGTCCATGACCAAACACAGGTATTATGTTAAATTTGTTGATTATTTTTCTTGAAAATGCTGGATATCTTTCATGCAGAAGAAGGATCAAAATTTCACAAATTTTTGTGAATTTAAAGCATTGTTTGAGAAAGTGTCAGGAAAGAAGGTGAAATCTCTACAAAGTGATAACGGTGGTGAGTATGTATCAAACAAATTTAAGAACTTATGTGCAACGGAAGGGATTAAATGGGAGTTGACGACACCCCATAACCCTCAGCGGAATGGGGTGGCTGAGAGGAAGAACAAAATCATAATAGGGGTAGCGAGGGTGATATTGCATCATTAGGGTCTCCCACTACTCTTGTGGGTTGAGGCATGTAACACAATGGTTTATGTTTAGAACCGTAGCCCACATCATATACTTGGGATGAGGACACCAAAGGAGGCTTATTCCGGAAAGAGGCTAGATGTTGGTCACTTCAAAAAAATTTGGTCATTGGTATATTTCCATGTGACCAAAGATACACGAAAGAAGCTTGAGCTGACAATAGAGTTGGGGATATTTGTGGGGTGTTATCACTTAGGTTGTTCCCAAAAGTTGTAAGAAAGGGAATATGGCCGAGGTAACCACGGACTAATCTTTTAGATACAGAGTCTAGCCAATCTGTATCCAGAGAGGGCTCTCTCTTTATGATTTAGCTTTGTTTTTTTTAAAGGTATTAGGCTAGTTATGAAGTTCAAGGGTTTTGTTTTGAGTTTGGGTGGTGAGATTCAATAGAACAGAGAGGTAAAACTAAAAAGTTCAGTCCATTGGGCATGATTGTTGTGGGGAAAAATGCCTATGCAGGACGATCCTATCCACCTAAGGTGTGACAGTGCCTTAGCAACAAACAGAGACAACTATTCTGGTATTCTTCCTTTATGAAATGTGACAGAAGAGAGAGATAAATAGACTTACCGATGTCTTCTATTTGTCCCTCGATCCGGTCTCTCTTCTCTTTGGGAGTTCACAGCTACTTGCCTTCTTGCCCGTCCAGCTTCAATAGATTCCTGCAAGATCACAAGAGAACAGCTACTTGTGACAAGAGAACAGCTACTTGCGACAAGAGAAGAACTCTACACAAAGACAGATATTCACATTCATAACTGATTTAGGATTACAAATAAATCAAATACACTAATGCAATCATACATCAAAGATACACCAATGTATAGGAGAAACCAAGATAGCTTTATTGATGAATAACAAGGTTCAGGAAGAGATACAACCCAGAGAGGCCCAATCCAGCATCTCCTTCCCAGCAAATGGAATTCCTATCTTTACCTCCCTTCAAAGCATTAAGCACCCAATGATCTCAGTCTCAAACCAGCAGCAATTCTTTGCAATAACAAAATTCCAGCCTCTAGATCTCATGGAGGAGAGATCCATATATAGATGTTTGGAGAGAGGATGAGTCAGCTTGAGATCTGACTAGTGTCCTCTCCCTCTGTCAGTTCTTGATTCCACTTGGAGGTTCTTGCTTCCACTTGGAGATTTGGAACCTCTTACTCATCACCAGTCGAATTCCCTGAGGCAAGTGTCATTTTGGAAGCTTCCTGGGTTTTGACACCTTGAGAAATGAACTTGCCACATGTCCAATCTCGCTCAGCGCAGGTAGCCAGTGTTGGATTTGACATTCAGTGCAGGTAGCCAATGGATCCATTGACATTCAACGCAAACAGCTAGTGTAGTCACTGAAATGATCTTGAATTGACTTGTTTTTGAGCAGTTTCAGGTGGAGAACTTCTGTGAATTGCTGTGGTTTGTTAGCCTTGTTCCTCTAGGGGTAGGAACAACATGTTTAGGGACTTTGGATCCCTTAGATTATGGACATTTCATGCTCAATGCTGTAAGGCACAAAAATGTCTATAACAGTTGCCCCCTAAAGTATGAGGCCGTTTATCGGGAAAAATGCTTTATCAGGGGGATCCGAAGTTCATCCAATGCTGGGAGGAGACCTGTAATACAATACAATACAATACATTATTTTTCATACTGCTTTCATGATCTAGCTGAGGCGGGCATTCCCATGCTCAGCTTTATAAGTTCATTTTTCTGTACATAGAACAGACAATCGTCTGATGGTAGACTGATAATTTTGATGAAATTATCATCCTTTGAGTAGGATGATTATCTGCTGCAATGATGTACATGTCAATGTCTTTATCTTTCCTGAATATATATCGCAGCCCAGATGGATGAAACTAGATCCGGGGTCTTCAAACTCGTTCGATCTTCACTCCAAGTACAAGTCGATCCATGTGGGAATTGTTCTGAAGTCGAACATGGAAAGACATCGCTTGATTACCGGTCAATGAGGTAAACCGTTAACAAGCGCGAGAGGAATCACCGATAATGATAATGACCCTCAAGGTACTGCAGTACAATTCACATGGTGTGAATAAAGGACTTGGCGTCGAACACCACGCAAAATCTTTCGGTCGAAGGTCATTGATGTATACCTGTCGCCGGAAGTGAGAAACTTGCCATTGAGGCATGCAAGCTTCAAAGTACTGAAGGGGTTGTTCCTAGATCAACTTCTTGGATAATGAGCTGATGTCGACAAGAAGCGATCCGTCAAAGGAGGGCCTTAATGAATCCCACATCAGTGACACGGAATGGAGATAATGATTTTAATGGAGGTGAAAACGATCTGTGACATATGATTCAGGGTGGCAGTCATGAAAGGATGAAGGATAATGTATGGCAGTGGATGGGACACGGTTGACTTTTCTGAACGACTTCTCTTGAACATGTGGCAACACTGATGCGATGGATCGGTAGCATTACCCCAAATATGGATGGTATGGCGAGACCATGGATGTGACCGGTGAATGAAACAACCCAACCCGATTGTGGTACGGAGGAAAAGTGTCATGTTCTAGAGCGACTTGCTACCATCAAAGTTTTCTTTAGTTTCTCCCAATTTTTCCCCGGTCATTGCTGACCAGTACCTCTTTATTTTTGTCAAGCTTGAGGAGGATAACATATGCTTGTTCTATAACCTGCCCTTCGGGCAAGCCCATCGCTATGTTTTAACGAGCCTAGCGATAGTGAAACTCGTTCTCGTCTAAAGACAAGTTTGTCGCTATTTAATGATTTTAACGAGTCTAACGACAAGGATAACTCGGTCCTTTTCATTTTTAGAGAGTCTGAAAAGGTACATAAAGTTAACTCCAAAAGTCCTTTTTCGTCATCTAATCCCTTAAGTCCGAAAAAGTATAAAACAATACAGAAGGGATGAGTTTTCGATAGTTTTAACGAGCCGAAAAAAACAAGCGCTCGATCTTTTTGTGCAATAATCCCTCAAGTCCAAAAAGATTAAAATCTAGAGGAGGGATAGCACTTCCGGTCGCTTTAACGAGCTGGAAGGCCAAAACTCAACAATCTTTTCATATTTCACGAGTCAGTTGAAAAGAGCTTAAAGAAGACTCGTCTTTTGAGGAACGAGTGATAAACAGGGTTAGCAGCTGATTCCAGGTACAGGTTGGAATTTTCCAATCACGGCAGTGTCATAAGGATGGCTAGGTGAAATCACTCTTCGCAACTGTTCCTCAAAATGGGTAAACAATCATATGGAGGTGAACGATCGGCCAAATGAAAAGTGGAGGTGACGGTGCAAACACGACCAAGGCTTTAATGGCTGATAGAGTTACATTCACAATGGTTATTTACCGGGATAGGTTCATTTTTTAACGAGCTTGAACGCAGAAAAACACTGCTCAAACTTATGTTTATTTTTTAACGAGCATGAACTATGCGCTAAAACTGCTCGGATCTTGCGTTTATTTTTTAACGAGCATGAACTTTGTGCTAAAACTGCTCGAAGATAAGTTTGCATGCCCCCAGCATAACAACGCAAATCGAGGTGCATGCCCCCCAAGCTTTATTGCATTCAACTTGGTGGTTGGAATGAAGGTTTACCTTTGAGATTTGGAAAGGAGATTGTTTCATTTTTTAATGAGGTTGACACAGTAAAAGAACTATCCTCATGACTCCTTGTTTCATTTTTTAACGAGGTTGACACGAGATTAGAACCGTCCTCGGAGCCCACTATATTTACAGTATTTCTATTAGGGCGATGATCCACCCTGACAAAATGTTTAGGAATCTTCCGAATCCATTAGATATAGAAGATTTCATATTGTAGGTTTCCACTGTGGCCACTTCCACCAGATTACTTGCAGGCGGTAGGGCAAAAGTACCCATTAAGGCAGGGTCTTTTAGGAGACCTACTCCAATATTTTGAAGCGAATGATTGCTTCCGTGGATCATTGGAATGCTTCCCGTAACTTGTGAACTGTCGGGGAGGAAAGCTTGTTGGTCGATGACTATAATTCCTCCTTGAAAGGGAAATGCAATCTTCCTGAAGTAGGTCGGCACAACTGCGGCCATGGCATATATCCAGGGCCTTCCCAGTAGGATGTTGTAATCGAGGTTTCCATCAATTACTTCAACATCAATTCCTATTGTTTTGCCCCCTAGTTCAACTTGCAAGTTACTTAAAATCCCGTATGGAGTGTATGATCGTCCATCAAATGCTTTTAACGTCGTTGACGATCTCGACAAGGGTGGTGAGCCTAAATTCTTCCAGCAACTCATCGACATAATACACGTAGATGCCCCCTCATCAATAATTGTTCGATGAACAGTTTTTTTGAGGGCTTTCACTTGAATAAGGAAAGCTAGTTGAGCTAGTGACTGAGGGTCATATCCTTTATGATCAAAGGCCACAAGATTGGAGTCCATTGGGTCAGTTTCACTTATTGTTGATAATAAAGCTTGCTCTTGGGAGAGGCAATTTTGCGGTACCTCAAGCGTCGACATAGCAGACGGCGATTGGGCCAAGTCCTCTATTATATTATAATTCTGTGCTATTTTTGCACGAGGATTAAATGTCGACTTGTACACTACTCCCTTTGGCGACTTTATCATTTGTTCAGGAATGGTGGGTGGCACAACTTTGGTCAAAGTTGTTGTCGAACTACTAGGTTGTTCATTAGCCTTGTTATTCGACACCTGTGGATTCCCGTAATCTTTATTCCTTGCCAAAGCATCATTTTGCTACTTTGAGATAGACAACATAAGCACTTGGGATCGAGAAGCATTTCGATTAGCAACCAGTTTGGTACCTGGGCTTGGAAACGGATCAGTCAATACTGCTGAGGTTTTTGAACTCTTAAAGAGTTTCTTAACTTCAGCTATATGTGGACAATCTCTCGTCCAATGATCCTCATCGCATATATGACACCCCGCAGGGGGTTTCCTTTTTCTCCCTTTCTTTTTCTTCTTGCCCCCTGGTTGCTTCAGTTGTTTGCCCTTGTCGGTCGACGCAGCATTTACTTCCGAGGCAAGAAGTTCCTCATTTGCATTTTGACTGGAAATCTTACGGGCCCTTGTAGATGTAGCCTTTGTCGATTTCGTGTCTGTCGTGCCAATCACGCCATCGATGGCATGAGAGTCATTGTTTGATTTAGGAGGAGGAGGAATTGAGAATTCCGGTCTAGGGGCGTCAAGTATTTTGTCGTAGAGCGTGCCAGACTGAGTATAGACCAAGTCCAGATATTGCGCACGAGCGATGACTTGCTCTTTCGTTACGACTCCCCCCTTTGCCACATCTTCCGTGATTGTAGGAAGTAAGGATTTGATAAACCATTCAGCTAATAGCTGATCGGGAACGTACGTTTTTACCATCCTACGACGACGTCGCCACTCATGTATATGATCAGATATGTGAGTGGCCGTTGTCTGTTTGAAGTTGGTTAGGAGTTCCGTTCCCGTTTCATACCTTATCGGTAATTGAAAATGGGTTAAGAAAGTCGTGGCTAAGGTACTGAAGTTGTTGAACGAAGCTCTAGGCAATTCAATATACCATTTTGCCGCTGGACCAGTTAACGTCCTCTGAAAAAGGCGAAGCCTAATCGAATCATCGTTTAGGGTGTTTGATGAACACCACAGATGAAATGTCATCACATGATTCGACGGATCTTCACCCGGATTTCCATTAAATTTAGGAATATCTGACGGAAGTTTATGCGGAATCGCTGGCCACCAAGGGGCATAAGCAATTGGATCATTCGTCAGCCGGTTTAGATCTGGTAATTCTAGAGTTGCTACAAAGGGCAACTGTTGATTCAGGTTAGGTGAAGCATACCCAGGATAAGATGGAATCGCCTGAGCAGTGGGCCTTTGCATACCAGCATAATGTATTTGATGCTGGCAACTTTGACAAGGTTGATGGGCATAACCATTATAATATGGTTGTTGATTACCGCTTTGGAAATGCGATTGCCCATTACTTACAAAGACTTGTTGCTCAGGTCCTCGATATGATTGCTGGAATGGGGGTTGTTGAGTTTGAACCAGCTCTGGTTGTTGAACCATTTGCTGTTGACCAATACTGGATGATTGACCAAGATGAGGAGTCACAGTACTTGTTTGATCCTGAGTCGCTCCAGATAAGGAGGCACTAACCTGAGGTTGCGATTGAGTCGTTGAGACAAGAGGCTGTTGTATTGCAACCTG
Organism: Pinus tabuliformis; assembly: GCA_031772625.1. NCBI lineage: Eukaryota > Viridiplantae > Streptophyta > Pinopsida > Pinales > Pinaceae > Pinus > Pinus tabuliformis. The sequence continues at coordinate 923,126,994 of CM062806.1, forward strand.
AGGCTGTTGGGGTTGACATACAACAGGTAGCGCTTGTACTTGCGACGCAGTAACCATAGCAGGTATAGTGGGAATATTCGACATAGGGTGGACTGGTTGCATTGAATATACAACCCTTGGTTGCTGAGGCAATATTGGTACCCAACCGCTGGATGTAATTCCAGTTTGACCTGAACTTTGTTGTAAACTCCCATATGGTTGTTCTCCGGGAGGGAACAATGAAAAGGCATACTGCCCTCCATATGGTGGCAATCCAGTACTTAAAGGGCAGATTGGCCTTTGAAGACACATTGGATCAATTTGTTGAGTTTCAACATAAGAAATACCAGATGATAATCCGGATGAAGAAATAGGAACTAACCATGTCGTCGAAGTAGTCCCTGATGGGACTCCGGCTTGTTGTTGATAACTTGCCGGGACAGATGGTATACCATCGAACATCGTTGGGGTAGCAGCAGGAGGCTCTGCCACTGCTGTGTCGGATGACACAGTCCTAGATGTCGACGGTTGTTCAGACATATCTAGTCTATCCAAAAGATTTTCTAGCGATTCTACAAGAACTTACGATGCAAAGAGACTAACTTCGAAGATCAACGAGGGAATGGTGATGATTATTCCGTTTAAAATAAATTTTAACGACGCTTAGACACAACCTGCTTTTTCAATTTTAAAGAGTCGAGAAAAAGAAAAAGATGACTCTAGTCTCCTTCGATGTTTTAACGAGCCCGAAGTGACAAATGCTCGGATGGACTTTTTCTGTTATAGAGTCTGAAAAAGGCCAAAAGAAACTACTCTGGAGTGCTAGGCAGAGGGTGTGCCAAACTTTTCGCAAAACCGCAGAATACTTTTTAGGGTACGGGCGATCGATCTTCCTGAATGTTGTGTTCAGTGCATTGCGATCAGTAGGGCGGCCGACACGGCTTCCTAAGGATAAAGGTTTTATGCCTATAGGGGTCTCCCAATATATACGCGACGGTACGTGGGAGCACAATCCGTACTGGCGCTATCGTCCCTCAGGAGGAATCACCCACCTTCAACGAGATCGACAGTCACCAGGCTTTACGACGCCGGAACACGTCTCTAGCCTATACCTCTATGTTGTGCGTTATGTTGCAAAGCGTTGTTAAGTTCATTCAATTTATTTTAGGTTGATCTTTTTAAAGTTTGCCTTTCAAGGTTCACCACGAGATGTATGATACAATTCCTAAATGCAGTCTAAAGATGATAAGGAAGCTTTATATCTTTTCAACTTTGAAAATCCTAGCTACTAAGGGAAAAGAAAGACACCATCTTTTCTCAAAGAGCAATCAGCACACTCTAATGCACTTTTCCTAAATCAGACATGCAAACTATCAAATGCAAATGCACAATGCAGGTGTTTGTTTTCCTCTTTCTTAGTATTGATGCCTACAAAGAAAGCTTTTTGTACAACTTTGAATTTGCTTTTAAATGACAAATACAAACAAGTTTACTTTTTTGAAATCAGAGAGGGTAGAAGAGATTACAACACTTAATGATTCTCGAAATGAATACTTGTTTTGACACTTAAAAGAGACAAACTCAAACCAATAAGCAAAAGCAAATGTATAATCAACTGTAAACAGCCAATGAACTCTCTCCTAAGATCACAATCAACAGATCTGAATCAAAGGCTACAGGATGACTATTTCACTCAAGCAAAGGAAAACTGTAAATGACGCCACAAACACATAAAAACACTCACAGTCTTTTTGTACAAAAGGAGGCGGAATCTAAGCAGAGAAAAGGAGTTATCAGACTGGTACCTATGCTGGTTACAGGCTGCAAAAATCAGAGATCAAAACAAGGCAAAACAGAGCAGAGAACCCCAGCTGCACAAGGCCAAACTGGTTCAGCGCAACCTCAACACGGGGGTTTTGACATTCAACGCAGGTAACCTTCACGGGAACTGCGTTGAAATGCAGAATCCCTTCACTGGGTCTGCGTTGAAGGAGAAACTCTCGTTTCCCACAGGTTCTGGGTCACAGATTGCTATTTAATTCACTGTTTCAGGCCAAATAAAAGCAACAAGCAAGGTACAATCAAAGGGATGCTTTGAGGGAGTACTAAGATCTATCACAAAGGATCATCAAATCATTTGTGAGTCCATTGTTCAGATCATAGACAAGTCCAGTGATTGGATCAAGGCAGCAACTGTCTACTTTGCATCCGGGAATAGCAGATGCAGTTCGATTGTTGTTGTCAAGTCTATGAAGCAAACAATGATAGAAACACAAATAAAATGACTAAACAGATCTCCCCAGCGGAGTCACCAATTTGTTGTGGGGAAAAATGCCTATGTAGGACGATCTTATCCACCTAAGGTGTGACAGTGCCTTAGCAACAAACAGAGACAGCTATTCTGGTATTCTTCCTTTATGAAATGTGACAGAAGAGAGAGATAAATAGACTTACCGATGTCTTCCGTTTGTCCCTTGATCCGGTCTCTCTTCTCTTTGGGAGTTCACAGCTACTTGCCTTCTTGCCTGTCTAGCTTCAATAGATTCCTACAAGATCACAAGAGAATAGCTACTTGCGACAAGAGAACAGCTACTTGCGACAAGAGAAGAACTCTACACAAAGACAGATATTCACATTCATAACTGATTTAGGATTAGAAATAAATCAAATACATTAATGCAATCATACATCAAAGATACACCAATGTATAGGAGAAACCAAGATAGCTTTATTGATGAATAACAAGGTTCAGGAAGAGATACAACCCAGAGAGGCCCAATCCAGCATCTCCTTCCCAGCAAATGGAATTCCTATCTTCACCTCCCTTCAAAGCATTAAGCACCCAATGATCTCAGTCTCAAACCAACAGCAATTCTTTGCAATAACAAAATTCCAGCCTCTAGATCTCATGGAGGAGAGATCCATATATAGATGTTTGGAGAGAGGATGAGTCAGCTTGAGATCTGACTAGTGTCCTCTCCCTCTGCCAGTTCTTGATTCCACTTGGAGGTTCTTGCTTCCACTTGGAGATTTGGAACCTCTTACTCATCACCAGTCAAATTCCCTGAGGCAAGTGTCATTTTGGAAGCTTCCTGGGTTTTGACACCTTGAGAAATGAACTTGCCACATGTCCAATCTCGCTCAGCGCAGGTAGCCAGTGTTGGCTTTGACATTCAGCGTAGGTAGCCAGTGGAGCCATTGACATTCAGCACAAACAACTAGTGTAGTCACTAAAATGATCCTGAATTGACTTGTTTTTGAGCAGTTTCAGGTGGAGAACTTCTGTGAATTGATGTGGTTTGTTAGCCTTATTCCTCTAGGGGTAGGAACAACATGTTTAGGGACTTTGGATCCCTTAGATTATGGACATTTCATGCTCAATGCTGTAAGGCACAAAAATGTCTATAACAATGATGGAGTCAAAGAAGGTGGTTTTTTGGATTTGGTTTCTTAACAGAGGATGGCATCACAGAGCAAGGTAGTCAAACAGAGAAAAATTCAAGAGCTGAAAACAGCTGGAATGGACTCAAATGGGTGAAGGGCAGTTAAGAATCCTTCAACATATTGAAATAGGGAAAATGGATGCTTACCGACAAAGAGCAGTTAAGAATTCTTTATCAAACAATCAATATGAGAGAATCAGGGAACAGGAGCAATTAAGAATTCACTGTTTATTCTAATTCTGAAGAAAACACAAAGAATAATAAAGACTGAAAATAAAGTGCAGTTAAGCAAATTCTGAATTATTCTTTCTCTTTATCATTCAGATCATGAAACATAGATGACATAATAAACAAGAAAACTGTAAAACATAAGATATAGGGGACTTATTGATCCGGAGTTTGATTCAAGAATTCTGTGATAAGTCCTCTGCATCAATTCTTCATCCAGTAGACCGGACAATAGTTGGTTCCAACAGCTCTTTATTCCAAAGTTCAATATTACAACAAAGTCTAAGAAATCTACACACACCCAACCTCTTCAAAACTCTGATGAAGGGGGTATTTATACAACAAAATATGTACAACAGGTATCTCATCAAAGCTGTGAGATAATATCTAGTTTTTAACCTAAAGTAATTTACAAGTAACATAGAAGCGGCTCGAGGAAGATAACTGATGTAGTGCTGGAGGCTAGCTCTTTAGGATTCGGCTTGCAGCTGTCCTGCAGTAGCTCTGCGCCAACTATTTCTCTTAATTGCTCTTTAATTCTGATCTACTTTTCTTTGCCGGCTCCGATACTCTTTATTTCTGACTTGATTTGCCTTTAATTATGCACTGATACTCTTTAACGCTTGATCTAATACTCTTTAATCCGTTTTGACTTTTGCTCACCGCTGTCTGGCAATTCGCCCAAAATTTCCTTTCTCCAAGGCTAACAACGTAATTATGGAAAAACACCTGTTTCTGGGGCACTGGAGGTTATTCTGCACCTTCCAATTCATAGCTTTTGGATCTTTCTGGGAAGGTTGCTGAGAAATTCTGGTATTTGATGCACTAACGGCCGATTGTTTGGAGATAGCTGGAAAAGGTACCTGTATTTATAGTGGAAAACTGTCTGCTGCCATTTTAAATGGTCGTGATCCCGTCGACGTAGCCTTTCTGGTTGGGGGCCGGTCTAAACTGATTCTAAAAACTCGGTTGATTGCATGTCCGGAGTGCAGTTTGCAGAAAAAAATATAACAAAAATGACTCTTTTCCCCTTTATTCGACAAAAAGAATTTTTGGCGAGAAATTTTGGTTTCAATGACGGATGACGCAAGCATGACGTCAGTGGGGGGTACGGGATAGATGATGTGGAAAGTGATGTCAGCAAAGGACAACTGATGTCAACAGATGACGTCAATGGAGGGAGGGCGGTAAATGGTTTTGCCCGCACCGCTTTTGGGCTTGGGCGGTTTCGGGCGGAGGGCTAGTGAACACAGTGGGCGCGCGACAAGTGGATTTGGTACGGTGCCAAAACCATCGTTTCCCTGGGAGGTAACGTTCGGCAAACGGGGGGGTCGCGAAATGAATATCGGTCGTCGGATGGATGGGCCGAGATCGGATGATGGGCGCTCTACGGAGATGGTGGGGAGTTAACGCGTGGGCCCGGTGAATTAATCATGTTTTTTAATTGTATCGGGTGCATTTTCATTGGTTATCGGGGTGACTAAGTTATTAATTAACATGGGGTTAATTAATCCTTTGAGCGCGCAGGGAAAGGTTATTAATAAGCTCTGAATGAACTTATTAATCCCAACTTAATCAGTACTATGGTTATAGTTAACCGAGGGTGGGGATAGTAATATTTGGGGATTTTTTAATATATTTTATATAATACGAGAAAGGGGAATGGGGTGGGATTTAAATAATAAAGTCAAAGTTAAGATGAAAAATGAATCAAGCGCTAAGTTATAGTGTTGAAAACTTAGGAAAAGGGGAAAAAACAGGGGTTTTGGGGTGATAGTATGCATTTTTCCTAAGTAAAATGGGAACTCACTTAGGCCAATTATGAAATGGAATGAGTGGCTTAGTGATATTAAGCAGATCTTAATATCTCTGGGGGAAATTAGTAAATGATTTGGGAAAGGACATGAAGGGAAGTTAGTTATGAAATCTGCCTCGCTTGAGCTGATCCAAAAATATCTGCCTTACACTTGTGATGAGTAAAAGTTAACACATTTGAGAGACATGATTCATCACAAGTCTCATTCTGCAACATCAATCTACCTACCCTGCCTACTTTGCCTAACATTTTTTCTTCTTTTACTTGGGTGCACTTAGACTAGCAAACCCTTTTCAACTTTTCTTTTTCTTTACATGATGAGCCTACCTAAGTCTGCACTTATTACTTCCAAGGGCTCAGATTAAACTGTTGAGCTCCTTTGCTTCTCTACCTATCTACTTATCTGCCAAGATTAAACAGTTTGGACAAATTTTTATTCTCTATCTCTAAAACATGAAATTCAAACATGAACTGGCCAAGATTAAGCTGTTTGGCCATTCATCAATTGTGGCATGAAGTTCAACAAGCTGTACATGATGCTTTATTTACAGAAAATGAAATAGTAGTGGCATTTGGACTTGCACACTTTCCTGGTCTATTTTTATTTGGGGTTCATTTCTTTTCATTTTTTCTTTTGACCATTTATTTTTTCACCCTTTGATTTTTCTTTTAGGGTATACCCTCTTTACATTTTTTTATTTTTTTGATTTTTTGATAATATGGAAACCTTTACAACAAGGAAAGGATGAACATATTACAGAGCTCAATCAGTTAATCATGAAATATGACACCTATTACTATAGGAGTATAACACTGGCTCCACTTGGGGATGGCTTTCCCTGGTGGAAAGTCAAGAATAGCAGGTCAGATGGCCTTATAAGTAACTTTTACTGTGCTCTGAAATCTTCCTTTGATGAATCTAGAAAACTGTACAAAAGGATCATGTAAAGTATATACATTATTCTTGCGCTGATTCAAACAACTGTACATCTGTTTTGGATAGTCTGCCTGCCAAGACATGATTTCAAAAATTTTCTGCTCTTTCCTCCTCATTCTTATGGCTACAATGAAAAAGATGATTACTTCTTTCGAGCTGTTGGTTTTGAATTTTCTTATGTACATGTTAGAGTCAGAATATATCAACAAACTAGATCAAAGTAATGTTTCAGCATTCGACCATTCACTGGTCCTTCTTCTGTTTCTGTACCATCCAGGCTCTTCAGAAAGTAAGTATTGTTCCCTTGCAATGCCTGGATGATATATGGTCCTTTCCATAGGAAGTCAAACTTCCCATGTTTTCCCTTGTCTTCTTTCCTGGAATCCCACTTTAGAACTTTGTCTCCAATGTAGAAATCTTTTGCCTTGGTCCTTTTATCAAATATTTTCTTGAGTTTTTCTTGTAACACTTGGGATCTTCGGTGCACTTCTTCTCTGGTCTGTTGCAAATGGATGGTTTGATTTATTCTCCTTTGAATGTTATTTGGTTCCACCTGAGCTTCTTGCAGCAATTTCATCACAGGAACTCCTAAAGATGAAGGAAACACAACCTCCATGCCATAAACTAACTCATAAGGGCTGGTTCCAATAGATCTCTTTGTAGTAAGTCTGTCTGCCCATAGTGCATTTGTGAGTTTCTTGTGCCAGCTTTTCTTGTTCTCCTCTAGTAGTTTTTTAATAATATTGATCAGGCTTTTATTGGAAGACTCAGCTAGACCATTACCTTGAGGGTAATAGGCTGTGGAATGGCCTAAAGTGATGTGGTATTTGCTGCAAAAATTTATTAGTTTCTTGGATTTGAAGGCAGCAGCATTGTCGGTTATGATCTTTTCAGGACAGCCAAACCTAGACAAGATGTTGGTTTCTAAGAATCCTATGATCACTGTATCATTGGCTTGTCTAGCAGGGATGGCTTCTATCCATTTGGTGAAATAGTCTGTGGCAGTTAGAATCCATTTATGTTGGCCAGAAGAGGAAGGGTGGATTTCTCCAATGAAGTCTAAACCCCTTTTGCCTTCAAAAATTTGGCATTTGTGGCAAGTAGTGACAAACTTCTTTACATCAGCGAACAAGGTTGGCAAGTAAAATCCAGCCCTCAGGATTTTGTCTGCAGTTGATTTCCAGTAGAGGTGTCCACCGCAGTCCCCTGCATGAAATTCTTTGAGAATTTTGTCAGCTTCTTCTTTTATTAAACAATTCAATAAAATATATTCATGATTTTTCCAAAAAAGAGCATTATTTACAATACAGAATTTTGAAGCTTTCATCTTTAAAAATCTTTTCTTTGTTCTGGATAACCCTGTAGGAGCCTGCAGGTTTAATAATACGTGAATTATGTCAGCAATCCAAGGTGATTCTAAGAAGGCCTGGCTGATTTGTGGAGTCGCCATCTCCTGTTCATTATCCAATTCATTAACATCTAGCGCTTGAAAGTTTGTTTCAGTCATGAGTTTAGCCAATCCCTGTCCTTTTATCAGCTTTGCAGGTTTTATTTCAATGTCATAATCCAATATTTTAGCTATCCATTTATCTCGTTTGCCTTCAATTCCATCTTGAGTCAGGATGTCTTTTATGATAGCATTTGGCACATAAGCTATTACATGTGAGTACAATATTTACACTCTGAAGTCTTGAATAGCTTTCACAAGTGCAAAGGCCTGTTTTTCCATGATTTTGTAATTCAGAGGTGCATCTCTAAGTGCTTTACTGAAAAAGGCTATGGGTTTTTCAGATCCTTGATCATCTTTTTGCAGTAAAACAGCTGTTATGGTGTGTTCTGATGCAAATGAGAAAATTATGAAGTCTCTGTCGAATTTTGGACTTGTGAGGACTGGTGTTCTAGTTAAAGCCAATTTAATTTCTTCAAATGCTTGTTTGGCTTCTGCTATCCATTTAACCTTTGAATCCTTTTTGAACATGTTGTTCAGAAATTTAATCAATTCAGCCAAATTAGGTATGAATCTTCTCAAAAAGTTAATCTTCCCTAGGAAAGCTTGAAGTTCTTTGACATTTCTGGGGTGGGGTATTTGCAGAATAGCTTCAATCCTAGCAGGATCAATTATGATCCCATCTTTGGAGATGATATGGCCTAAGAGTTTCCCTTCTTCTAGACCAAACAAATATTTTTTACGATTCAGTGAAATATCATATTCTTTTCATTTTAAAAACAATTGTCTCAAATGATCTAAATGTTGTTGATTTGATTTGGAAAACACAGTGAGATCATCTAGATATACAACCAGGAAATCGTGAATCTCTTTGGCAAAAGCTATGTCCATTGCTCGTTGAAAGGTTGCCCCTGCATTCTTAAGTCCGAATGGCATTTTAACATATTTGAATGTACCCCATGGTGTTGTAAATGCAGTCTTTTCTTGGTCATTAGGATGAACTAGAATCTGATTAAAACCTGAAAACCCATCCAAAAGTGAAATTCTAGAAGCACCTACTACCCTTTGTAAAATATGATCCATCTTGGGTAAAGGGTAGTTGTCCTTCAAAGAAACCTTGTTTACATTTCTTAAGTCAACACATAATCTGATTTCCCCTGTTTTCTTCCTGGTAGGCACTAAGTTAGACACCCACTCTGAAAATCTGATTGGGGCAACTATCCCTGCATCATGCATTCGTCTGATTTCTTTTTCAATTAAAGCAAGCAGTAGAGGGTTGATTCTTCTGAGCTTCTGTTTGAATGGTTTTTTATTTTCCTTGAGGGGTATTATATGTTGAATAACAGAGGTGTCATAAGATTTCAGGTCATCATAGCTCTAGGAAAAAACATCTTGGAATTCTTTGATCAGTTCAACATACTTAAGCTTTTGATCAGGGGGCAAAGATTTGGACAGTTTTATCATTTTTGGATTCTCTTCAGTTCCTATGTTGTAGTCTTCAATGTCTGCTTTTGGAGGTTCCATCTGAGGTTTCTTTGGAATATCGTTGAAATCAAAGAGATCTTCCAAAGGAGTTAATCCCTTGGGTAAATGATTGTCTTTCAAATTGATAATTTCAATTTCTCCTTCAGCAATTTCACCAACATCTGTTTGTTTGAGCTATTGTATTTCTTCTTTGATGAATTTTGTTAGATGAAGCATTTGACTTGTATTTTCTGCTGAAATGTCTATTTGTATCTGATTGGCTGGATCAAACTCACTAACTGTGTCTTCATCTGCGTTAGTGCTGGAAAATTCCTCTTCTAGGGTCAAAAAATTGTTGATCTGTTTATCACTTTCAAACACTTGCCAGTTCTTAAAATTATCAGGTATGGCTGGCCTGTGTCTAATTTCTATTGTGAATTGATGATTTGATTCAAATGGTAATTTACAGGTGTTGGCAAACATTGCTAAGCTATGAGCTTGCAAGTTATGTTTTTTTGGAATTTTGGCAAGCTGAGTTTCTAGAAATGTATTGAGGATTTCTAGAACTGTTCCTCTGTATTTTCTCAATCTGGGACCATTTGTCAAGAACTTCCCTGTTATCTGTTGAATGATTAAATCAGAATCTCCTAGGATTGACACTCTAGTTGCTCCCAATTTCTTTAGCAGTTTAAGACCTAGCAGCAGAGCTTCATATTCAGCCATGTTATTAGTACATCTAAAGTTTAACCTATAGACATGGCCTTCAACATGATTGTTTTTAAGATTGTGCACCCAGACTCCTGCTCCTGCTCCTAACTTGTTGACAGAACCATCAAATTCCAAGTACCAAAAGATTTCATGTTCACAATTAGTATTTGGAGTTTCAGGGATCTGTTTAAGAGGGAGATCTGGTTTTTGAGCTTCTTCTGGTTTATCTGATCTGTCATGATTTTCAAAAATTTCTTGGATTTGAGCACTAGACCTTGCATTTGTTGTTTCTTCTATTTATCTGCCAAAACTTTTATTGCATGTGGGGGACCAAATTTAGCATTGTAAAGAATAAAAGAATCCATATCTGAATGTACTATCTAGATAGGGAAATTTTGAGGTTTCTCTTGACTACATACTTCATTAAAGTTTCTCTGTATAGTCTCTTGAGTTGACCATACAATGAAATAGTAGCGTAAGACATGTCTAACTATAGAGATCCTTGAAGCTTTGCACCCCAAGATCTAGACAATAACATACCATACTTCGGTGGAATATCAGCTACTACTATGTCCATCAAGATGGTTTTGGCAGGATATTGGACTAGTGACACACATAAATCTTTGATTAAACCCAAACACTTGACCTGAATTGAATCAAAAGAGAAAAGGTCTTTATATGGCCTGGTGATGTCAAGATCAAGTTTCTCCATTACAGATTTAGGCATTAAGTTATGAGAAGCACCAAAATCGAACATGGCGTTATGGAGTATTTTATCATGTATGTTTAAACCCACATAGAAAGGAGGAATTTCTCCCTCTGCTATTTTTCCATTTACTTCAGGGCCAAATATCAGTTTTGGCTGGTCATCAAAAACGTTTACTGAATCTTCATTCACAGAAATTTTGAGTGATCTGCTGATTTGATTTATGTAGACATCATGTTTAGCTAATTCTGATAATGGAACAACTATCTTTAGTTTGCCTACTTTTGTCTCAAGATTGAAAGGTTTTTCGGTCTGAGTTCTTGCATTTCTAACAGCTGAATTTTCTGCATTTTTGTCCTCTTCAGGACTGGGATTATGGGTCGAAGTATTTTCCAAATCAAGTTGTAGAGGCTCTTCTTGTTTTTCTTTAGAAGGAATATCAGTGGAAGGTTGTGTGTTAGGTGGTTGATTGTTTGATATATATTCAACAATTGGATTAGTTGGGTTAGGGTCTGTTTTAGAAAGAATATGTACAGGGGTGTTATTGATCTTACCTATGTTGGGCTATTTGGTATCTTTCTGTTTATTGTTTTCAAGGACATCAATTCTTCTGCTCCTCAGATTGTACTGTTTATGGACTTCATAAATGGTTGTGTCATATCCCTCCCTAAAGTCAAATGATTCACCTGACTGAGTTTGGAATTGTTTAAGAATGTGAGCTTCTTGATCCTCTTGGGTCAAGAAAACTTATTGTTCATTGTTGAGTCCCATCAAATTAATTTGAGTGTCTTCTGTTGGTTCATCAGATTTTGAGGCTTCAGCATAATTTTCTTGAAATGGGGGCCTAATATTTTGGTCAGGTCCTGTCTTTCCAGTGATAGGATTTTGGTTCTTCCTGAAATTTGGATTTCTGCAAGTGTTGCTTGGTTGACCATCCCAAGGGGATTTTCTCTCAATTGTTTCTACTCTATCTCCAAGTTTTTCCATTCCTTTAATGATAACATCTAATTTTTGTTCAAAGGCAGAAGGTTCTTCTTTGAAAGGTGTCCTCCTTTCAGCTCTGGCTCTAGACCGTTTAGATATCAGATTGGCTTCAACACTGACAGCTATACGCTGCATCTCTTCTAAGTTTCGAGGAGCTCTTTCCCTAAGTTGGTATGCCATATCAGAATCAAATGCATTAGAGAATTTGATCAAGGCCAAATCTGGAGGAGGTCTGAGATTCTGAGGAATAGAATTGTAAACATTGTTGAATCTAGTACAGTAATCTTGGACGGTTTCTTGTGTGCCTCTTCTTAGGTTCTCATATTCTGATAAAATGTGGAGAGGATCTTTCTTCTTTTCCCATCTGTTCAAGAAGGTCTGATAAAGAGCTTGTGGGTCATTGATACTATTTGCAGGGAGGGCTCTAAACTAGGTTCTAACATCTCCAGTTAAACTTTGAACAAATACTTTCATTCTAACATCATCATCATCAATCTCATAGTTTTCAAAATAGTCAGTGATTTTCTTGGTATGTTGTTGAACTCTGTAAGTACCAGTACCATCAAAATAGGTGATTTTACTTTGATAGTCTTAAGGCATAGCCCCTGGATTGGCAGGCAAGTTTAGGGGAGTATATCGGTTTGCCATGATTGCAGAAATAACTGTGACAACTGGAAGAGTAGGGATAACAATAGAAATATGTGCTGTATATGGAGTGGAAAAGGTAGCTTGAGGAGCTGATGGTGAACTTGGAGAGGCTGTAGTAATCACAGAAAGGTTTGGTTTTTTTTTAGAGGTAAGCTCAGATGGAATGGAGTTCTGCAAATTTTTGTCAAGGTGTGAACTAGTAGAATTTTCTTGGCTCTCTTGTCTTCTAAGGATCCTGGGAATCAGATTAGGATTTTCAAACACAGGTGGGGGATTAGGATTAGGATTTGATCTGGTGTAATGAATCCTTTCTGAAGCTAGTTTCTAGGTATATTTTTTGGTTTTTTCTTGAAGTAGTTTTGACAATACAACTTTAATAGTCTCTTCTAGGAAGTTTTGGATGTTGGGGTTTTGAACTTACCTAGAGATTTATTTGAAAAGAGGAACTGATCAAGTATTTGGAACCAACTATTCAAAACATAAACTAGACTGGAGATAGACTGAAGCAACATTTATTTACTTCTGCAATTGCAAAGCAAAAGCAGTTTCAAAGGCTACCTGGCTAACTTCAGGCTCCATCTGTAGCTTATGAAATAAACAATAGTAACACATTTATTCAGATTCCCCAGTGGAGTCGCCAATGATGTTATCACTCAGGTTGTTCCCAAAAGTTGTAATAAAGGGAATACGGTCGAGGTAACCACAAACCAATCTTTTAGATACAGAGTCCAGCCAATATGTATCCAGAGAGGGCTCTCTCTTTATGATTTAGCTTTGTTTTTTTTAAAGGTATTAGGCTAGTTATGAAGTTCAAGGGTTTTGTTTTGAGTTTGGGTGGTGAGATTCAATAGAACAGAGAGGTAAAACTAAAAAGTTCAGTCTGTTGGGCATGATGGAGTCAAAGAAGGTGGTTTTCTGGATTTGGTTTCTTAACAGAGGATGGCATCACAGAGCAAGGTAGTCAAATAGAGAACAATTCAAGAGTTGAAAACAGATGGAATGGGCTCAAATGGGTGAAGGGCAGTTAAGAATCCTTCAACATATTGAAAGAGGGAAAATGGATGCTTACCAACAAAGAGCAATTAAGAATTCTTTATCAAATAATCAATATGAGAGAATCAGGAAAAAGGAGCAATTAAGAATTCACTGTTTATTCTAATTCTGAAGAAAACACAGAGAATAAGAAAGACTGAAAACAGAGTGTAGTTAAGAAAATTTTGAATTATTCTTTCTCTTTATCATTCAGATCATGAAACATAGATGACATAATAAACAAGAAAACTATAAAACATAAGATATAGGGGACTTATTGATCCGGAGTTTGATTCAAGAATTCTGTGATAAGTCCTCGACATCAATTCTTCATCCAGTAGACCAGACAACAGTTGGTTCCAACAGCTCTTTATTCCAAAGTTCAATATTATAGCAAAGTCTAAGAAATCTACAGACACCCAACCTCTTCAAAACTCTGATGAAGGGGGTATTTATACAACAAAATATGTACAACAGGTATCTCATCAAAGCTGTGATTAATATCTACTTTTTAATCTAAAGTAATTTACAAGTAACATAGAAGCGGCTCGAGGAAGATAACTGATGTAGTGCTGGAGGCTGGCTCTTTAGGGTTCGGCTTGCAGTCCTGCAGTAGCTCTGCGCTGACTGTTTGTCTTAACTACTCTTTAATTCTGATTTGCTTTTCTTTGTCGGCTCCAATACTCTTTATTTCTGACTTGACTTGCCTTTAATTCTGCATTGATACTCTTTAATGCTTGATCTGATACTCTTTAATGTGTTTTGATTTCTGCTCACCGTTGTCTGGCAATTCACCCAAAATTTCCTTTCTCCAAGGGTAACAGCGTAATTATGGAAAAACATCTGTTTCTGGGGCACTAGAGGTTATTCTGCGCCTTCCAATTCATAGCCTTTGGATCTTTCTGGGAAGGTTGCTGAGAAATTCAGGCATTTGATGCGCTGGCGACCGATTGTTTGGAGGTAGCTGGAAAAGGTACCTGTATTTACAGTGGAAAACTGTCTGCTGCCGTTTTAAATGGCCGTGAGCCCGTCGGCGTAGCCTTTCTGGTTGGGGGCCTATCTGACTGATTCTAAAAACTCAGTCGATTTCATGCCCGAAGCATAATTTGTAGAAAAAATATAACAAAAATGACTCTTTTCCCCTTTATTCGACAAAAAGAATTTTTGGCGAGAAATTTTGGTTTCAAGGACGGATGACACAAGCATGACCCCAGCGGGGGGTTTGGGATAGATGACATGGCAGTTTGTGGTGGTGATGTGTTGGTGATGTGGCAAGTGATGTCAGCAAAGGATAGCTGACGTCAGCAGATGACGTCAATGGAGGGGGGGCGGTAAATGGTTTTTCCCGCACCGCTTTTGGGCTTGGGCGGTTTCAGGCAGAGGGCTAGCAAACACAAAGGGCGCGTGACACATGGATTTGGTACAGCGCCAAAACCACCGTTTCCCTGGAAGGTAACGTTCGGCAGACAAGGGGGGTCGCGAAATGAATATCGGCCGTTGAATGGATGGGCCGAGATCAGACGGTGGGTGCTCTACGGAGATGGCGAGGAGTTAACGCGCGGGCCCGATGAATTAATCATGTTTTTTAATTGTATCGTGCGCGTTTTCATTGGTTATCAGGGTGATTAAGTTATTAATTAACGTGGGGTTAATTAATCCTTTGAGCGCGCGGGGAAAGGCTATTAATAAGCTCTGAATGAACTTATTAATCCCAACTTAATCAGTACTATGGTTATAGATAACCGAGGGCAGGGATAGTAATATTTGGGGATTTTTTAATATATTTTATATAATACGGGAAAGGGCAATGGGGCAGGATTTAAATAATAAAGTCAAAGTTAATATGAAAAATGAATCGAGGGCTAAGTTATAGTGTTGAAAACTTAGGCAAAAGGGAAAAAAAAGGGGTTTTGGGGTGATAGTATGCATTTTTCCTAAGTAAAATGGGAATTCACTTAGGCCAATTATGAAATGGAATGAGTGGCTTAGTGATATTAAGCAGATCTTAATATCTCTGGGGGAAATTAGTAAATGATTTGGGGAAAGGACATGAAGGGAAGTTAGTTATGAAATCTGCCTCGCTTGAGCTGCTCCAAAAATATCTGCCTTGCACTTGTGATGAGTAAAAGTTAACAAATTTGAGAGACATGATACATCACAAGTCTCATTCTGCATCATCAACCTACCTACCCTGCCTAATTTTCCTAACATTTTTTCTTCTTTTACTCAGGTGCACTTAGACTAGCAAACCCTTTTCAATTTTATTTTTTTTTACATGATGAGCCTACCTAAGTCTGCACTTATTACTTCCAAGGGCTCAGATTAAACTGTTGAGCTCCTTTGCTTCTCTACCTATCTACTTATCTGCCAAGATTAAACAGTTTGGACAGATTTTTATTCTCTATCTCTAAAACATGAAATTCAAACATGAACTGGCCAAGATTAAGTTGTTTGGCCATTCATCAATTGTGGCATGAAGTTCAACAAGCTGTACATGATACTTTATTTACAGAAAATGAAATAGTAGTGGCATTTGGACTTGCACACTTTCTTGGTCTATTTTTATTTGGGGTTCATTTTTTTTCATTTTTTCTTTTGACCATTTATTTTTTCACCCTTTGATTTTTCTTTTAGGGTATACCCTCTTTACATTTTTTATTTTTTATTATTTTTTGATAATATGGAAACCTTTACAGCAAGGAAAGGATGAACATATTACATAGCTCAATCAGTCAATCCTGAAATATGACACTTATTGCTATAGGAGTATAACATGGGGTACAATGATACACCTCACAACTATCAGGTGTACTTTCCGACCAGCAGGATGACAGTGGTTCGCATGGATGTCAAATTTGATGAGGAGAAGACCATGCAAGTTTCCTTTGAGAGGGAGTTTCCGCTACATATGGTTGAGGAGATTTTAGCTCCTAAGGTTGACGAGCCTCAAATTGATGTGGAGCAGCCACATGTAGAGGATCCGAGAGTGGAGACATCCACTCTGGTAGAGTCTTCCAAAGATGGGAGAAAGTGCACCAGAGAGGAAAATAGATTGTTTTCAGATGCTAGAGAGAATGTGGGAGTACCCACATCACAACGAAAATAGAGGAGGTCACTTGATAGATACACTGGATACATGGCTCTTATGAGCAGATGTGTTGTGACGGAGCCATCTTCCTTTGAGTAAGCAGTGCAGAAGTGGATTTGGGTTGATGCCATGGTGGATGAGTATGACTCCACAGTTCGTAACAGTGTTTGGGATGTGGTTTTGAGACCAGAGGATAAGTCCGTGGTGAGATCTCATTGGCTTTACAAAGTAAAGCAAGTTGCAAATGGTAATGTGGAGAAGCATAAGGCTATATTTGTAGTTTGTGGCTTTGTTGGGTGTGGAGCCTAATTATCTTCTTTATTCAGAGGTATCATTGCATTGGACCCTAGTTCGTACTGTGGTGGCAACACCACCAGTAAATGTGTGCCGCTAGGGGGGTCCAGGGGGGGTGACGACAATTATTTGGAGCCCCCCCCCCCCCCCGGAGGGGGATCGGGGGCAGCGTCCCCGAAGATAAAAATAGATTTAAAATTATCTTTAAAATTTTGTAATTTCATAGTCAATCTAGGTCATTCATTAGGTAGAAATCTGACAGTAGAAGTTATGTTTAATTTAGGGTTTTTTTCACTAGAAGGAAACCCCTTGCTATATATGAGGGAATTGTATTGCGGCTATGTAGATCTATATTCTGAGTGAGGAAGAGAGAGGAGATTGAGAGGGAAGAGGGAAGTACAAGAGATCTGTTGTAGGTTGTATCTCTTCATTTTGCTAGATAATATAAAAGGAAGTACTGGTTGTTTCTTCGTGGACATAGCCAAAATTGGTGAACCACATATATCTGTGTCTCTCTTGTTTTATGCGTTTTCTATGTTTATATTTCTGCAATATTTTATGTGTTCCATTGCTCTGTAATATATAATTTTCTAACAGGCTTTTCACAGGTAGAGGGGATTGACTATGATGGGACCTTTGTTCCTGTTGCAAGGTACTCATCGATCAGGTATAGATTGGCACTATCAGCACAGATGGGTTGGAAGATATATCATATGGATGTGAAGACAACCTTTCTTAATGGAACGATTGAGGAAGAGGTGTACATAGAGCATATTGAAGTTTTTGAAACCTTTTACCGTGATTCGTATATGTGTCAGCTCAAGAGAGCATTATATGGGCTGAAACAAGCACCTCGTGCTTGGTATACTAGGATATACAACTACTTCACCGAGTGGGCTTCATGAAGAGTGAAGTGGATGTGAACTTGTACCATATAGTGGTGGAAGGTAAATTGTTGATCATTTTACTTTATGTTGATGGTCTCATACTGACAGGTGATGATTAGCTGATCAAATTTTGCAAGGAGGACCTTGCAAGAGAGTTTGAGATGAAGGAATGGGGACTCATGCATTACTTTATGGGCAGGGAAGTATGGTAGGGTGATGGAGAGTTGTTTGTGTCTCAAGGCAAGTATGTCAATGAGATACTTAGGAGGTTCCACATGGAGAGTTGCAAGCCTATGGAGACTCCTCTAGATGATAAATGGAGGAAGGAGGATGCTACTTCGAGAGAGGTAGTAAAAGCTATTGTTTATAGGCAGCTTGTGGGTTCACTCATGTACTTGGTGAACACATGACTAAATTTATGCTATTCAGTTAACCAGCTTAGTCAAGCGATGGTTAGGCCTACCAAGTTGTATTGGAAGGCGACAAAGCATGTATTGAGATACCTCAGGGGCACTACTTAGTACGGATTATGGTACAAACAAACAGAGGGAGTGAAGCTTCAAGGCTTCATAGATGAAGATTGGGCAGGGAGTCCATCTGACCGGAAAATCACATCAGGATGGATTTTTAGTATTGGGTCAGCAACAATTTCTTGGTACAACAGGAAACAGAGATTGGTTGCACTCAGCTCGGTAAAGACAGAGTACATGGCTGCGAGTAAGGTAGGATTCCATCTGGATGAGGAAGATCCTGGTTGGTTTGTTTGGGCAATAGATGGATCCAACTATTCTTTACTGTGATAATTAGAGTTGTATCAAACTCTCTGAAAATCCTGTTTTTCATGATAGGTCCAAGCACATTGATATCAATATCATCATCTCAGAGATTGTGTGTTGAGGTGGATCATGTTGTTAGAGTACATTCCCACGGAGGAGAATTTTAGGTCCCTATACTACTAGTGTAACCCCTTATTGTTATAAGTGTAACCCCCTTATTATATTTTTGTGCCTATGTAGTACCCATATTGTTATTATTGTGCCCCATAGAAGGCCACTCTTGTTATTGTTGTGCCCTTACATTATTATTGTTATGTTGGCTCTGATTATATTATCACCCCTTAGACTCCTATATATAGAAAGGAGGTCTTGTCATTTGTACCATCCAAGAATTGTTCATTTGTGTAATGTAAAGGAGGTCGCCCCCTCGAAGAGGCTTATTTATAAGGTGTTGATCTATCTTTTCTATCTTTTTGTGAGTTGGTTTCATAACATTTGGTATCAGAGCTTTGCATTCTAGGGTTTCGCTGCTCCAAACAGGTCATCGTGGCATTTTCATTATAACTATTTCGCTACAAAGTTTCAGAAGCTAAAAAAAAAAACAACCCATTTGAGACGGAATCAGTCTGAACCTTGGGCCTGAATTTCAGATCTTGTCTCACTATATTTTCAAAGATATAATCTAAGGAAGTTAGGGTGTTTGGAAACTTTTGAATTACATTCTAAACAGGTGAACTTAGGAAAATTGTCATAACTTTCTCTCTGAGCATCAGATTGAAATTTCGTAAGAAGTTTCAGAAAGAGCATGGATTGTAGTTTTTTGGGTATCATTTTCAGAACCTAAGGTTCAAACAGTGTCCTGTGGCACGTCATACAAGTTCGCTCTACTAAACCAAATCAATTTTTATGGTATAAAGGACTTTGTTCTCATAAACCACTTGTTACGTGGTCAATTTTCACGGAGGAAATGATAGCACATTATGAGGATACAAAGAGCAACACCTTCTTTAGCCAATTGATAAATCTCAAACAAAAGTGTTCAATGGTAGAGCACATTGAGAACTTTCAAAAATTGAATATAAGGGAAAATGATATTCCAGAGAAGCAGAGGATTGATGTCTCCATAGGGACTTTAAAGGGTAAAATTCAATATGAGGTTCGTCTTTGGGAACCTGATTCATGGGAGAAGGCATTCAGGTTGGCAAGAAAAGTGGAAAGCAAAATTATGGCAACAAGGAAGTCTACTCGTCACAACTATAAAGATGGAAGTGTTGTTTCTCCTAGCCTTCCAAAACCTACAAGGTTGACACCACAACAATTGGAAGAAAAAAGAGCAAAAGGGCTTTGTTACAATTGTGATAACAAATACTTTAAAAGTGATAAGTGTGCGGAGAAGAAATTATTTTACATTGATTGTGAAGAGGAGGAAGAAAAGGATCAAGAAACATCAAAATAAGAGGATATACACCAGGAACCAACCCCAGAGAAAGAAGAAATGAATCCGACCATATCTTGTAAAGCATTGGCAAGAATTACCACACCTCAAACTCTCAAGATAGAAGGACATATCAAGAAGAAATATGTTCAAGAAGTGAAAGATCACATCGAGGATCAAGAAATGAATTCAGCCATATCTTGTAATGCATTGGTAGAAATTACCATTCCTAAAACTCTCAAGATAGAAGGACATATCAAGAAGAAAAAGGTTCAAGCAGTGAAAGATCACCTCAAGCATCAACAACAAGTTCTCCAACTTTTAAAGGATAACGCCACTTTGGTGCATAATCGAATGAAACAATAGGCATATCAACATTGCAGTGAAAGAAGTTCTGATGTAGGTGATTGGGTATTTTTACGGTTAAATGCATACAAACAAATGTCCCTCAAGAAAGATATTTATGAGAAGGAATGGAAATACTACATGCACTTAAGAAATGGTGACCTTACCTAATGGGAGGGCACTTCAAGGTAAAAATGGATCATGACAGTCTTAAATACTTTTTAGAACAAATATTATCTTCAGAAGAACAGAAATAATGGGTCACAAATATCTTGGGTTACGACTTTGAAATCATCTACAAAAAAGGGAAGCAAAATGTTGTTGCAGATGCACTCTCAAGAAAGGATGAGGATGTGGAAGCATTGTTTTGTTATCCAACCAAATTGGATAAATGAAGCAAGGGATGAATGGAAGAAGGATGAAGAAGTGTGGCCACTCATTCAAAATTTGTAGAAGATCCCAGTTCAAATAATATTACTATAACTTGACGAGGAAGGAAAATCATATTGGAACCTAAAGCAGTCACAAAAAAAAAAAATCGACAGTTGCGAAAACGATCAATTTAAAAGTATCTCATCAAGTGCAAGAACTTACCTGCTGAAGATTCCACATGGAAGGATGATAATTTTATACAGAAGCATCCAGAACTACTCAAGCATTGAGGACAACAATTTTTGAAGGAGAGGGGCATGTTAGGTCACTAAACTACTAGTGTAACCCCTTATTGTTATAAGTGCAACCCCCTTATTATATTGTTGTGCCCATGTTGTACCCATATTGTCATTATTGTGCCCCATAGAAGCCCACTATTGTTATTGTTGTGCCCTTATATTATTATTGTTATGTCGGCTCTAATTATATTATGACCCCTTAGACTCCTATATATAGAAAGGAGGTCTTGTCATTTGTATCATCCAAGAATTGTTCATTTGTGTAATGTAAAGGAGGTTGCCCCCTTGAAGAGGCTTATTTCTAAGGCGTTGATCTATCTTTTCTATCTTTTTGTGAGTTGATTCCATAACAGAGAAAGATGTCGACATTTTGAAAAAGGCATTATCAAAATGTAAATTCGAGTTTCATAGAGACAGGATCGGGGTAGCAGATAATCCCTTTCTTGTTGAGAGGGAATGTTGAGAAATGGAAACAAGAAATTCCAGTTTAATTTGTCCTTGAATTAAAATAAGAATTAAAAGTTGAATTATATTCTCATAACAACTTGTAAATAGTTAATTAATTTTAATTGACTTAATTAGCTTATGAATTTGGATTTGGAAGTCTTTCTGTAGTCATGTATATGTTCTCCCTAAATTTTAGGGGTTCAGTATGAGTTTAAATTGAGTTGTAATTAGATAACTCGGTTCACTGAGTTATGGTCAGTTAAATTAGTTCTAACTGTTTATGGAACTAATAGAGGACTAGCAATCAGTTGGTGCACTAGTGCATCCACAAGTGTTACTCCAGTTAACTGAATATTCCCTCATGAGAAACTCATGCATATCAGTTCAAAGAAAGGCCTGGTTGAGACTATAGTGCAGGGACAGTGTACTATCAGTTTTATGATTTACTGAGTTGTAAATATCATGCATGCAATCAGGAAGGGGACCTAATTAGGATTGCACAGTTTTGGAAGCATGAATTCCCCTTAAATACAAGCTATTCATCCTAGGAATTACACAATAGAATAGGGGCTTGGCAGGTAGTGGAAATTAGCTAAGTGTTGGCTAATATCAGGCTTGTGAGGTAGAGAGTTGAGCATACTTGTACGGAATTATTCTTGTGAGAACAAGATTTGTATCTCCACTCATATTTATGATTTAATGCAATACAGATAGACAGGGTTTTGGGTAGTGGATTTCCCCAGGAAAACTTATTGTGTTATGTGCCATTGATTTGTCTTCTTCTTATTCATATTGTTTTCATCAATCTATTGCCTTCCACTGGTTGAAAGTAGAAGTAGATTCTTGTCATGTGCTTTAGTAAATTGCATGAGCTTGTGAATCTAAAAGAAATTACACATATTGGTCTCTACCCAAGCTTTCGAGGGCTCCAGAGCATTCATTCCAACCTGGCTCCAGGACTAGTAACTCAACCCATAAGTGCAACAGGGTTCTAAAGCATTTGTCCAACCAAGGGTCCAGGACTAGTAACTCAAACCACTAAGGGATCTAGAGCGCTTGTCCAACCAAGGCTTCTAGGATTAGTAACTCAACCTAAGTTGTTATAGGGATTCCATAGCGTTTTTCCAACCGAGGCTCTAAGAACTAATAACTCAAACCATAGACATAAGGAGCATGAGCACAAATCAAAAAAAAATGGGAAAACCCACAACAACATGTCTATCCACGAAATGACAAGGCTAGGCAAAATGACTATCAATCCAGGCAATCCTCCATGCCAATGACATATCATAACCAAATAACCACATGGATACAACATGTATGCCGAAACTAGCAATTAAATCATACATGTGACTTAGTACCTGCAAAGCAATCCAACTGTATTTGTTGATCCCATCGTCCCTTGCGCTTTCCTTCTCTCCTTTTCCTTCTTTCTCCAAATCCATTGTGATCCAAGAATGCTCCAAGATTTCTCTAAGTGTGTGTGTGTGTGTGTGAGAGAGAGAGAGAGAGAGAGAATAGAAGAGAGATCCAAGCTAAATTTGACAAAAAGCCTTGAAATGATCCTCAGAAGCATTTTTATGATTGAGGTTTCTATTTTTTTCAGTTTCCTCTATTTTTCTTTCAATTTTCCTCACATGCAAATATGTGACCTTTCATCTACCTTTTTCCTATTTTCCTTTATTTCATAAATAAAATGCCAATAAATTCCTTTTTTCACTTGTCAATGCCTTTTCCCAACTTCGATAGCCATTAGTTAATCACCAGTGATCCCCATTACTATGTTTTTCCCAACATTTAGCATGGAATACGTGTCCCATGACCTTAGTCTTATTTTTTCCTTTATTAATTTTATTACATGGATTTTTAGCAAGGGTTGTTACAAAACCCTCCCCCTTGGGGGAACACTGTCCTTGGTGTTCGATGACACTTATAAACCAATAAACACATGTTTCCTATGGATCTTTATAACATAGCTCAATGCAACATTTACATCATATCCATCTACTAAAACCATAACCAACGTATCATGAACACCATACCACTTATTGGAGATTTAAAACACATCTCGATGCGGTATTTACAACATACATATTCTTATATAAACATAACCAAAACACAACATCAAGAACATATACCAAAAGACATCTGCTCAACCAACCAATAGGGAAGGATACATATCCTGTGTCTGATTATCCATTTCCCATGTAGCTTCATCGGGCCCAAAGTGCTTCCACTACACTTTAACTTGCTCGATTGCTCAATTCCAGAGCATGAGCATCTTTCACTACAAAATGCATTGAGGTTCTAGATGAAATTCTCCTTCTGAATCCACCTGTAATACATACCAATCAATCATATGATGAACATATTTCACATACTTTTTAAGTAGTGACACATGAAAAACATCATGGAATTTCATTGTCGAAGGCGGTGCAAGTGAATATGCTACTAGTCCAATCCTTTCAAGAATCTAAAAGGGCCTGCAATATTGAGGTACAAACTTGGCACATGATCCAATCCTCAAGGAGATCTTCTTGGGTTTGATGCACAAGTTACATGTTCCCCAGCCTGAAACTCCTTAAATGCCCTGTGTTGATCTGCATAAATATTATGCCTGTCTTATGCCACCTTTAGATTCTTCTTGATAAATTGCATTTCATGTTTCGTCTCTACCAACATGTTTCGTCCAATTAATACCTTGTTAACTGGATCACTCCAACTGATAGGAGTATTAACTATGCCCATACAGTACCTCAAACAAACTCATCCTCAGTGACTCCTGATACCCATTGTTGTAAGAAAACTCCACCAATGGAAGATACTCTTCCGACTTCCATTGTTGATGAATGACATACATTGTCAACATGTCCTCCAAGATCTTGTTGACCCTCTCTATTTTTCCATCAGTGTGTGGATGATATGTTGTACTATAGGCCAACTCTCTATCCAACCATGCAAATAACTCTTTCCATAAACTAGAAGTGAACTTTGGATCTCTGTTAGATACAATATTCTTTGAAACACCATGTAGCCTCACTATATCTTTGATGAAGAACTGTGCTACCTTACTAGCTGAATTCGTAGACTTTACTAGAATGAAGTGAGCTACCTTAGTCAAACTGTCAACCACCACCATAATAAAATAATGTTGTGTTGGGTTGTGTTATATTCTTTCCACGACTAGCCCACATAGTTACCCGGGGTTAGAGCAGGGGAGGTCACAAGGGGTTTGAGGGGTACCTGTAACCCCACTTTATGGGGTCCGGGGCAGTGCCCTAGAAAATTTTGGTTTTGGACCCTATGTTAGGTTGGGCGGACCCACCTATGGTTTTCTGCATGATTTTCGCACATGTTTTTTGGACGCGATGGTTTTCGGTCCATGGTTTTGGATGCAATGGTTTTCGGTCCATGGTATTGGATGCTTCAGCATGTATAAATATGTATTGTAACATTGAAAGGAACATAATGAAAAATCAAGCTGGTAGTCCTGGCTTTGGGATCCAGGGGAAATCTCTGTGTATAGGTGTTTTATGTGTTATTCTCTTGTATTTTTATTTTATGTGTTTTAGAATTCGTATGCAGGTAATTTCTGTACAAGGTTAAAACCTACATTTGGTATCAGAGTTGTTTTGGCTTCAAGGAGATGCCTTTGTTGCTGAGGGGTTTCGCTTGGGCCTGTGGTAGACCCTGTTCAGTGGGAGATCTGCGAGATTGATTTTGTTGGTGAAAGAAGATGGCGAGCAGTGGAAAGATAGAGATCGAGAAATTTAATGGTCAGAGTTTTGAGTTGTGGAAACTCAAGATGGAGGATCTATTGGTGGATAAAGATCAGTGGATCGTGGTAGATCTGGGTACTAAACCAACGAGAGTTTCCGATGAAGAATAGAAGAAGTTGGATTGGAAGGCAAAGAGCACAATACGATTGTGTGTCTCAGATTCAGTATTGTTGAATGTATCAGGGGAAGCTATGGCGAAGGCTTTGTGGGACAAGTTAGGTACTTTGTACCAATCCAAGTCTTTGGTGAATAAACTGTTCCTGCGGAAAAAGTTGTATAACTTGAGGATGAAAGATGGAGACTCAGTGACAGAGCATCTGAATTCATTTAATACTGTGGTAAGTCAGTTAGCATCTGTTGATATTACAATTTTAGATGAAGATAAGTGCATCAGTTTGTTGTGTTCTCTACCAGATTCGTGGGATAGTCTAGTTATTGCAATAGGTAGCAAAGCAACTGCCTTGCAGTTTGATGAAATAGTCCCATCCTTGTTGACGGAGGAGATGAGACGAAAAAATATGGAGAGCCAGAATGGTGATGCCTTTTCTGTATGAGGATGGTCCCAGAATAGAAACAAAAATAATTCATCGAGTGGGAGATCTAAATCTAGAGGGAGATCTAAATCTCCAGGAAAACTTGTAAAGGTGGTGTGCTGGAAATGCGGAAAGGAAGGGCACTACAAAAGGGATTGTAATCTAAAGCTCCTGACAAAGGAAAGGGATCTGATGATGCTCCTTCTGCAGAGGCGAAAACCACCTCAGATGAAGGTGGGGATGTGTACTTGGCTTCTTCAAGTACACATGTAGATCATGAGGCATGGTTGATTGACTTAGGTGCATCCTTTCACTTCACTGCCCATAGAGAGTGGTTCTGCGAGTATGAGAAATATGATGGTGGTGATGTCTTCTTGGGGGATGACAAGAAGGCTAGAATCATTGGTCACGGAAAAGTAAAGTTGAAGTTGCAAGGTGGAAGGGTTAGAACACTTCCAGGTGTTCTACATATTCCTGCATTAGCTAGAAATCTGATTTCTGTAAGCAAGCTAGATGATGTAGGTGTAAAAACAGTGTTCGAGAAGGATACCTGCAAAATGATTCGGGGAGCACTGGTATTGATGTGGGGAGTTCGGAATGAAACTCTGTACAAGCTGCAAGGTAGCACTGTTATTGATGGGTGCAACAGTTCTGTGGTTACTGAAAGTGGAGCAGAAAATCTAGTGGTCTCTAGAGAAAAGACCATGCTGTGGCATCAAAGGCCTGGACATATTGGAGAGAAGGGCCTTCGAATACTTCGTGGTAAAGGTATGGTAGAAGATATGAGTAATAGCTCTCTGGATTTTGATTTTTGTGAAAATTGTGTATATGGGAAGTAAAATCGGGTGAGTTTCCTCTCTGGTAGTAAGAGGGCGAAACAGATATTAGAGCTTGTGCACAGTGATGTGTTTGGACCTGTGAAGGTTCCATCACTGGGTATGTCTGTGTACTATGTATCATTTATAGATGACTTCTCAAGGAATACATGGATATATTTCCTTAAGAAGAAATCTGAAGTCTTTGACAGGTTTAAAGATTTTAAAGCTCTCATGGAAAATCGGGCAGAGAAGAAGATAAAGGTGCTGTGGAAAGATAATGGTGGAGAGTTTTGCAGCAAGGAATTTGAAGAATTCTGTAAGAAGTGTGGTGTATCATGACAGAAGACTGCTCCATATACACCTCAACAAAATGGAGTTGCAGAAAGAATGAACAAGACGTTGATGGAAAGGGCAAGAAGCATGCTCAGTGGTGCCGTGTTAGGACATGAATTCTGGGCAGAGGCAGTGGATACTGCATGTTACTTGGTCAACAGGTCACCTTCATCAGCGTTGGAGGATAAGACTCCACAAGAGGTATGGACTGGTAAGAAACCCTCTCTTTCACATCTAAGGGTATTTGGATGTGATGCATATGTACATGTTCCAAAGGAGAAATGAACCAATTTGGATAGTAAATCTGAAAAGTGCATCTTCATTGGGTATAAGGATGGTTTAAAGGGTTATAAGCTTTGGAACCCAGTAACAAGGAAGGTTGTGTACAACTGAGATGTGGTGTTCAAAGAGGTGAAAGATGTTATTAAACATGAAGTCCAACCAAAGGAACCTGAGAAGATAGAGTTTGAGCTAAAGGAAGAAGAATCAGACTCTACAGTAGAGGAGGAATCAGAAGATGAAGAGCCACAAACTTCGGCTGTGAGAAGATCAGTTCGAGAAAGAAGGCAGCCAGAAAGGTATAGTCCATCTGCTTTATGTTCAAATTTTGCTTTGTCTGTTACTGATGATGATCCCAAAACTGTGAAGGAAGCAGTGGATTCAGAGGATGGAAAACTCTAGAAAGAGGCCATGGTTGATGAAATGGCATTTTGCACAAAAATGAGGCTTGGGATCTGGTGGAGTTGGCGGCTGGAAGGAAACCCATTGGCAACAAATGGGTGTTCAAAAAGAAGACAAATATAGAAGGAAAAGTGGAGAAATACAAAGCTCGGTTGGTAGCAAAAAAATATTCCCAGGTGTCAGGAGTTGATTTTGGTGATATTGTTTCTCTTGTTGCCAAGGTAACTTCTATTAGATTACTTTTATTTTTTGCTACTGCTTTTGATTTTGAGGTAGAACAGATGGATGTGAAGACAACATTTCTTCACGGGGATCTGGAAGAGGAAATCTACATGAAGCAACCTGAAGGCTTTGCAGTGAAGGGTAAGAAAGAACTGGTATGCAAGTTAAAGAAGTCTCTATATGGGTTAAAACAGTCACCAAGGATGTGGTGTCAAAAATTTGATACATTTATACGGGGACTTGACTTCACCAAAAGCAAAGCAAATGACTATGTGTATTTTAAATTAATTGGTGGCCGTGTTATTTATCTGGTCTTGTATGTGGATGATATGTTGCTGGTTGGAAATGACAAAGAAATTATCTAGGATTTGAAGACCCAATTGTCCTCCAAATTTGACATGAAAGATCTTGGTGCTGCAAACTATATTTTGGGCATGGAAATTAAAAGAGATCAGGCAAAGAGGAAGCTTTGGTTAAACTAGAGGAAGTATGTCAAGACAATACTACAGAGGTTTAATATGCAAGATAGTAAACCGGTGAAGGTTCCTATTCCTGTAGGTGTGAGGTTATCTGTTGAACAGTGTCCCAAGACACAAGAAGAGGAAGAGGACATGTCCCGTGTTCCATATGAAAGTGCAGTCGGTAGCCTGATGTATGCAATGGTCTGTACTAGACCAGACATTACACATGCAGTGGGAGTATTGAGCAGGTTTATGTCAAAACCAGGGAAGGAGCACTGGACAACAGTGAAGCGGGTTTTCAGGTATTTACATGGCACTAGTGATTATGGTTTGTGCTACCAAGGAAGACCAGGATTGGACAGAATGTTGGATATTCGTGGCTTTCTTGATGCTGACTGGGCTGGAGATCTAGATCAGAGAAGATCTACAAGTGGGTATGTGTTTAACCTATTTGGAGGTGCAGTTAGTTGGATGAGTAAGAAACAATCTGTAGTGGCACTATCAACTACAGAGGCAAAATACATGGTAGCCACTCATGCAAGCAAGGAAGCAGTTTGGTTGCAAAGATTGTGTTCAAGTATGGGGTTGGTACAGGAAGCTATAAGGATAGACTATGACAACCAAAATGCAATTTTCTTGGCAAAGGACCCTGCATATCATTCAAAGACAAAGCACATTTATGTTCAGTATCACTTTGTGAGGGATATGATAGAAGACAAAAAGGTGTTGCTAGTAAAGGTGGACACTTTGAAGAACACTGCAAATGCATTGAGCTCTGAGAAGTTCTCTTGGTGTAGAGAAACAATGGGCGTTGCAGGGCTGGATAAATGACTAAGCTCCTTGTGGCCCCCTGTAGAAAGAAAACAAGAAGTGGAAGAATGTTTGGTTGTGTTATATTCTTTCCATGACTAGCCCACGTAGTTACCTGGGGATTAGAGGGGGAGAGGTCATAGGGGTTTGAGGGGTACCTGTAACCCCACTTTATGGGGTCCAGGGCAGCACCCCGGAAAAATTTTGGTTTTGGACCTTATGTTAGGTTGGGCGAACCCACCTATGGTTTTGTGCATGATTTTCGCACATGTTTTTTGGACGCGATGGTTTTCAATCCATGGTATTGGATGCTTCGGCATGTATAAATATGTATTGTAACATTGAAAGGAACATAATGAAAAATCAAGCTGGTAGTCCCGGTTTTGGGATCCAGGGGAAATCTCTGTGTATATGTGTTTTATGTGTTATGCTCTCGCATTTTTATTTTATGTGTTTTAGAATTCGTATGTAGGTAATTTCTGTACGGGGTTAAAACCTACATGTTGTATAGATGTCCTCGGCAAACTTGTAAGGAATTCCATGGAGATGACCTCCCATTTCCACTCTAGAATCAGAATAGGTTGTAACAAACCACCTAGATCCTTACACTTTGCCTTTACCTGCTGACAATCTAAACATCTTGCCAAAAAATCTGCCACTGCTTTCTTCGGGTTCGACCAATGGTAGAACTTCTTAACCATTGTTAATGTCTTCTGATATTCTGGGTGACTAAATAATGCTTGACATGAAATTCCCTCAAGATAAGCTTCTTGAGCTCATTGTTGACTGACACATAGATCCTGTTCCTAAATCTGATCAAACCATCTGTTGTGAGACGATTGTACACATCTTGTTCAACTGTACCCTACTGTTGTAACCTGTGCTTAAGTTACTGGTACCTGCCATCTTGTTTTCTTGCCTGCAAGATCTGATCCTGTAAACCTGTCCCATATGAACTCATAGTTGCTTTGTGACTTACATGTACTATTATGTTCAGATAATCAACAAAGATGTTCTCTTTACCCTTAATATATTTGATCTCGAAATCAAATTCATTGATCATAGCCAACCACC
The DNA here is from genome assembly GCA_031772625.1 of Pinus tabuliformis. NCBI lineage: Eukaryota > Viridiplantae > Streptophyta > Pinopsida > Pinales > Pinaceae > Pinus > Pinus tabuliformis. Next base: position 923,157,040 of record CM062806.1, read on the forward strand.
TAGCTTGCCTGACATTCAGATTAGGTTCGTCAAACAAATATCTCAATCCACTGTAATCACCCATCAGGATGAACCTCTTGCCAAGAAGATATTGTCTCCACATCTTCAACACATGGATGATCGCTGCCAACTCAAGATCATGTGTCACGTAGTTCTGCTCATGCTCATTTAGTTTCCTTGACTCATATCATACTACATGTCCTTCCTGCATCAAAAATCCACCAATTCCTCTCTTGCAAGCATTTGTACATACCACAAACTTTTTTTCTGGATATGCAATCTTTAGAACTGGAGTATTTGTAAGTAATTTTTTCAACTGTTCAAAACTTGTTGCACATTCCTCTATCCATTCAAATTTATTTCCTTTTCTCTGTAATGATGTAATAGGATAGGTATCTATGAGAAGTTTATGATGAAGAACCTATAATAACTTGTTAACCCCATGAATGATCTGACCTCATCCACATTCCTAGGAGTTTCCTATTCCATGATAGCTCTTATCTTTTCCGGATCCACTGATATACCTTCCCTGGAGACCACATGCCCCAAATAATAGACCTTTGTCTTAACGTAATCTGTGAGAAGTTTACGATGAAGAACCCGGTAATAACTTGCTAACCCCATGAATGATATGACCTCCTCCACATTCCTAGGAGTTACCCATTCCATGATAACTCTTATCTTTTCCGTATCCACTACTATACCTTCCCTAGAAACCACATGCCCCAAATAATAGACCTCTATCTGAAAGAAGCTACAATTACTAAGATTCGCATAAAATTGATGCTCTCTGAGCTGTCTTAACATTGATGCTAAGTGTTCGATATTCTCTTCCTCATTATTTAAATATATCAATATATCATCAATGGATACAATCAAAAACTTGTCCAAATAAGGGTGCAAAACACTATTCATCAAGCAAATGAAAGTAGCTAGAGCATTATTCAAACTAAAAGGAACTATATAAATATCATAATGCCCATACCTAGTCTGGAAAGAAGTCTTTTAGATGTCCTCTTCTTTGGTGCATACCTAATGATATCCTGATCTCAAATATCTATTCGAGAACATTGTTGCTCCCTTCAACTAGTCAAACAAATCAGCAATCCCTGACAACGAATACATGTTATTAATCGTCACCTTGTTCAACTGCCTATAATCAATACATAATCTGAGAGTACCATCCTTCTTCTTCACAAACAATAGTGGTGAACCCCAAGGTGACACACTTGGTCTAATCTATCCCTTGTCAAGCATTTCCTTCAACTCCAACTCCAATTCCGCTAACTTTGGAGTGCTCATCATGTATGGTGTCTTTGATGCTGGTGCTACTCCTGGTATCAACTCAATAGAAAATCCCACTCCCCTATGAGGCGACAACTTTGAAATATCCACTAGAAACACATCTTGAAACTATTGTAAAATCAAATACCTTTTCAAGATCTCAACATCCTCGACATCCTTACCTTTATCACTGGAAATATGAACTACAAATAATAAACACCCTTTCCTATGACTACGCTTTGTCTGCATAGCTGTGACCATTCTAACTGATGTAGCATTCTTCTTACCCTGCATGATTCTTTGTTCTCCATTTTCATCCAAGCACTCAATTTCCTTATGATAACAATCCACCTTAGTCCTATAAAGATATAACCAATTCATGCCCAACAACATATTGTATGATCCCAACAAAAGCACATTTAAATGCCCTGATGTAGACATACCATTCAATTCAAATCCACAATCTCTTACCCAATGATGAACTCCCTTAGTACCTGTAACCAACTGTACTAACCAAGAATTTGCATGCACTTCTTTATTCAAACCACACTTATCCACCAAGTCAGGATTAACATAACTATAATTAGATTTAGGGTCAATAAAAATAGAAATAACTTGATCACAAAGTTTATCATCCATCTCGATAATGAATGTCTAGTGATCAGCCCACCTGTTATCTAATGTTGCATAGATTTGAGGAATGCTATGTCCAACATCCACAACTATATGTGCTTCTTGAACACTGTAGATCTTCGGTCTTCCACCCTGATGCTATGGGAAATCTCTCCTGTGATGGTCCTTGCCAAAATTCCCACACTGTAAAGGCTTGCTATCCTGCTCCTCAAACTAAAATCCCTATCCTATGTCAGTTGTATTGAATTTCTTGTGTGGCACTACATTCTCTTTATTGCATGTGTGGTATAGTCCACCTCGCTTCTTATCCCATTTTCCTTTACACTTGTCATTACCTTTCCAATCCTATTTAGAGTCAGACCTGCACTTCAATTGCTCATAATAATGCTTCAACTTTCTAATGGCTTCCTCCAACAAACTAGGCTCATCAAACTCGATCCTGTCCTTGAATGCTACTAGCAACCCACTAATGAAACTATGCATATTTTCTTTCTCCTCCTTCAGATAAGGCACATACCTTAACAACTCCAAGAACTTGCTATAATCCTCTTCAGTCATAGATCCCATATTCAACTCATCAAACTCCTTTGCCTTGTCATCAAAGTATCTCTCAGATAGATACTTCTTCATGAAAAGTCTCTCGAACTCACTCCAAGTCAACTCCTCTTCCTGAATACATATGACATTATTTACATATTCCCACAAAATTCATGCTTTACCTTTAAGACTGAAAGTAGCTATCCTTGATTTCATATTCTTTGAATAATCATGTAATCGAAAGAACTTGTTCATCCCAAGTAACCAAGCTTTTGCATCCTGTGACTTCTTCATTTCTCCATAAAATGTAGGAGGCTTTGCTTTCTTGAATTCCTCTGGAAAGAACTACTTCTCATTCCTCCTATACAAATGGTGATGGTGATGACGATGTTGTCTCTCTGATCCAGAACTAGAATAGAACCCATGGTCATTTTCCCTCCTATAAGGTGTATCCATGAACCTACTATCTCTCATTGTATCATCCCTGTCAAACCTATATCCTAATTGAGACTTGCTGCCATATGCGCCATTAGTTCTTTCCTCTTGTCCATGACTGGTCCTAAGCAGTCCCTGTCTTTGCAAGTCTGACAAACTCTGAAGGATAACCGCATTAAACTCTGCTTGTTTCTCCTATTCCCTAGCAAGTCTCTCCTATGACTGAATTATTTTTTCATTGTCTGCCTTACAACTCCTTATCTCTACTTTAAAATTTCTCAGTGTGTCTTCTATGTGATGGGAGTAATCATCACCATGTTACTCATCTAATCTATAAGGGGAATCACATGAACTGTAGTCTACCATATTGCTTGTCATCTTTAATCCTCTACTTCCTCCAAACATACCATGTTAGATAACCAAATATAAACAAAATCACACGTACCTCAGTTAAGTTTAGGGGAGGCTATATCTTCTTTACCAATCAATCCAAAATAACATAACATACATATATATAATGAAATAAACATACCAAACATACCAACATCATCAACTTGTACACGACGACATGACTGCAACAATGACTAATACAATGGATACATGACAAGCACATATACAACATCAAGCATGCATGCATGAAAAAACAAATCTCCTCATCCAGTCTAAGTGTTGAACCTGGGAGCTCTAATACCACTCTATAATGCCTCCTCCCACATTTACCAAAATTCACAAGCTGACTAGGGTAAACATGAGTTGATAGTTACTATGCGAGATCTGATTCCCAAGATGCACTTATGGTCTTTTTGAGGGCGTAAGCAACCTTTTTAGGGAAAACGGAGAGACTGAAACAACACAAGTGTAGTTCTCTTGCATATTTTCACTCACCTTGTGGAGATCTTCAAAATGAGGTATTGTGATAGTCAAACAGAGATCGTATGCCAAAGTTATGACCTTAGGAAGTTGGAGGTCCAACTTACTCAGTTATACAAACACTTTATGTACATAGTACCGCACAGTTCATAAATGCATATCTGAACATAGGGGTCTAATACTTATATGAAAATCATAAAGAATGTCTAATTCCCTCTCATAATATCTACCATAACATTTATTAGAACATGCATTCAATAGCCAATCATTTACTAATCAAAACATGATAAGAGCCATAACTAGAATATGTCATGAAGCCATGCTTATACCTAGCATATAACTAGAATAATAACAATGATAGAACAACCATCAAAGCCACATCATAAATATTACATTTACTCATAGAATACAAGAAGAAATAACTATCATTAACATATGCAAAATCCAACCAAGTCAATGACTTCCACGTACCATCTGACCATAGATTGGGTTGAACCAAATCTCTCTTTCAGCCAATCACCCACATACCATATTCCAAGCATAAATGTGGAATCTCCTGGAATAAACCAAGAAAAACCAAACCAGGGCTTCTAGAGGCCAAAACACCTTAACCCTCAACCAATGATTCCACCTCACAACCATAAATCACTAACATCAACAAATAAGTCTCTACCCAAGTTGTCTAGGGTTGCAGAGTGTTTTTTTCAACCCAACTCCAAGACTAGTAACTCAACACACAGTTCTCGCAGGGCTCCAGAGAATTTTTCCAACCAAGGCTCAAGGAATAGTAACTCAACCCATAGTCATAAGGAACATGAGCACCAATCAGAAAAAAGGGAAAACCCATAACAACATGGCTATCTAGGAAATTGAAAGGCTAGGAAAAACCATTGTCAATCTAGGCAATCCTCCATGCCAATGACAGATCATAACCAAATAACCACATGCATACACCATGCATGCCAAAACTATCAAGAAAATCATACATGCGATTAGTACCTGCAAATCAATCCAGTTGTAGTTGTTGATCCCATTACCCCCTTGTGCTTTCCTTCTTTCCTTTGCCTTCTTTCTCCAAATCCAATGTGCTCCAATATTTCTATAAGTGTGCAAGAGTGAGAGAGAGAGAGAGAATAGAAGAGAGATCCAAGCTAAAACTGACAAAAATCCATGAAATGATCCTCAGAAGCCTTTTTATCATTGAGGCCTCTATTTTCTTCATTTTCCTCTATTTTTCCTTCAATTTTACTCACATGCAAATATGTGACCTTTCATTTCCCTTTTTCCTATTTTCCTTTATTTCATAAATAAAATGCCAATACATTCCTCTTTTCCTTTGCCAATGCTTTTTCCAACTTCCATAGCCATTAATTAATCACCAGTGATTCCCATTACTATGTTTTTTCCCAACATTCAGCTTGGAATACGTGTCCCATGGCCTCGGCCTTATTTGTCTTTATTAACTTTATTACATGCATTTTTAACTAGGCTTGTTACATCTCATATACATTAAGATCTATTCAACAAGAGTTAAAGAAATATCTCAAAAAGATAAGTCAAATAATAAGAGATCAAAATAGTTGGAATTAAAATCAACGAGAAAAATAAGGAAGGCTAAGATTTAAAGGCAATGGACCGTCAACAATTTTTTGTTTATATGCAAGTTGCTCTTTTTCATTATTGTAGTGATTGTAATACTATGCTTTCAAAGAAATCTTATTTAATCTTGCCAATCCTTCCATGTTGCATTCATAGCCTATGTCTTCCATGTCAAAACTCTAGACGAATTTATCCTACAAAATAGCAACACACTTAAATTTGAAATTGGTGATAAAGACGGGTATAAGGTCATTCCGGGTCATTGTCAAAAGCCTTATTCCTATCTCTATGGAAGGAAGTACTTTTTTATGCATCCTTAGCAGCACTAGAAACTTGTGCAACATATGTAGGTCCATATTTTATAGGTGCCTTTGTTTTGTTTCTAGATGGAAATAAATAGTTTGAAAGTCAAGGCTATGTGCTAGTTTGTGCATTTTTTGTGGCTTAGGTATTAGGATCCTTGTTACATCGACAAGGGAATTTCAAACAATGCCAGTTAGCTTCACTATTCAATGCAACATTGACAACTATTATATACAAGAAAGGATTGTTGATTTTAAATCAATCGAGACAAAAGCATACAAGCAGAGAGATTATCAACTACATGAGTATAAATGTTCATAATGTTGGAGCTTTTTGTTGACATATGCATGTAATATGTTCTTTTGTTTGCTATTATGTCATTACTTAAACAACATGCTATGACGATATTCTATATGTTCCAAGCACTACACTTTTTTTTTGTAATAACAGGATGTCTAGTTTTTATGTCATGACTTTATTTCTTAAGAGGAACCATTTTCCTTTTTTATTGAGGCCTCTTATATTCCATGATATAAGTCACATATTTCATCGGGAAAGGTATGGATCAAATATTTATCTAAAATTGCTTTTCTTTGTCCTAAGAATGAATACATGAATATGGGTAACATGTTTTTAGTGAAATGTGGTGATGAAAAATTGAATTTTTCATATTTTTAAAATTTTGAAGCCCTTAAATCTCATATACACCTTCTGAATTTTGATGTGTAATGAAAGAACAATTTGTGGAGAATTTTATTGTCTTTAGGGGTTTTGAAGGTTTTTTTTTTTTATGAAAAAACATTATTCTTGTCAGGGAAGAGGTTCTTGATCCAAGCATGGGTCCCTCTTTAGATGATGAGGATGTCTAGCTAATAGGATACTTGGATGAATCTCTCTCCAAGGATCATATTTTCTTATAGCTAGTTATCATAATTATGTTGTCACAAATATAAAAAAATCACTCTAACAATGATACAGGGTTATATCATGGTGACATGATAAAGACGAGTAAGTATTATTTGACAATTCCTAACATTTCCACTCATGGATTTGGCAGTCTACATCCACCATCATTTGAGGTTAATAATAGGAATGAGTCCTCTCATGTGGCACTTAATGTGAATTTTTTTGTGGGTATGGGTGTCTATAACATGAAGTGTAACACTATCCCAATGGAAGGTGGGTCAAACTCTACGTTTGGCACTCTTCGTCCTTTCCCTCCATCAGAGTGGGATTAGGGATTGAGGAACATAGAGGTTCATTACTTGTTCCAAAACCAAGCCACAATAATCATTGGTATAGGACAAGGCCCATCAAATCCCATGGGAATAGTATTGCTCTTGTGGTAGGTTTTGTAGCTTTTTCTTGTTCAAGAAAAGTTAAATTTTTTTTCTAAATTTTGCTAATTGCTTTCATGGCGAAACCTTCAAGTATATGTGAACCTTGGTGGAAAAATTGGTTTTTATACAAGTTTCCGGGGTGTTATTTATAATAGTTTTGATTTTAAATAAATTTAATTTTATAAAATATATATAATTATATTTTTTATAAAATTATTTATTTAAAATATTAAACTTATGTTAAAAATATTGAGTCAACCACAACCACTAAGTACGACAACCACATTTATTACCATATATTATGAGGGGTCAAAAGTCAAATTAGCCAATTTACATTATAAAGTGCATAAATTAGAATGCCTCAAGATGTGTGAAATAATAATTTATGGTTTGTGGGGCTCGACTAAATGACTTTTAACCTAACCCCCTGCAAAGTTGTTTTATTTTTACCACTTTTTACACGTGTCTTTACCTCATGTATTGAGGACCCCACCACCCCCCCCCCCCCCCCTTCATAAACCATTTACCACCTACTACACCCCCTCGCAATATCGTTGCCATACCATTTACCATATGGATTTGAATTTATAAATGACACATGGGAAATTTAAAAAAATTATAAAGTCTACATTGAAGGCGATAATGGAGGGAAGACTTTTATAGTCCTATTTTTCTGGAATGAGCTTATGGGTGAAAGCTTGAGGTAAGAGGAGGTTAGGTAAACAATTGAAATATATTTTTGTGCAGGTAAAATGAGGATACATGTTCCAGAAGTACATTTCAATACAAATCATGGAGTTTCCAATGTTATAAAGAAATATTTTCTCCCTGTAGAATAATTTTACAGAAGTGAAAATTAAATTTTACAAAGTAGACAAATGAATGTTTTTTGCTATGGATATAAGGAGGAAAATAATTATAAAGAGGAAAATTAATGTGAAGAGAAAGTTGGGATAATTTCTTATCCAAAGTTTTTACATGAGTGAAAAGGGAGGATAGAAAAGATATTTTCATAATTTACTAAACATGGTTGGAGACATGGTTTTCAAAACCATGGGAAGAAAACTAAGAAAAATGAGAATTATTTATGAAGTTTCATTTATTCATAAGTATACCAAAAGTGGGAAAAACTAAATATGAAAACCATGGATGGTTTGGATAAATTGTTCTAAATTTCATTTATGAAATTCATAAACAAATAAATGCTACAATGGATATTTATTACAAGATATGGTTTTCAAAACAATGGATGGTTTTACAAAGCAAAGATTATTTAAGGAAATATTTCGAGATTTGATTTATGAAATTCATGAAGAAAAAAACAGTTTTACAGGTAAAAACGACATGGTTTTCTATTGAAGACATGGTTTTTCAAAACCACGGGTAGAAATTATTTTTATGGAAATATGGAAATATGATTTTATATATTTTTGGGAAATATTTTATTCAAAATATCTTATTCCCAAAAATTTTAAATTGTTATTTTTGAAAATTAAAGAGGATATTTTTGCAAGTATTAGAGAGGCCCATAAGGTACATTGGCTTATTAAACTTAAATACATTTACTAGAAATATGTTGCCTCCTAATCAAGTAGAGTTTATGCTTGGGAACTTTTACAGAATTATTTCCAGAACATGATAACTTTTCTTTTAAATTTTCCCCAAAAGATGCCAACATGAAAGGTGAAGGTTTTGAAAATTACATTTCAAATAGCTAGAAAACACAATTAAAGATAGTTGGAGAATAGGTGGAAGAATTGACTGGGATTAAAGGGAAGATAACATATTTTCAGGGAGTAGCTTCAACAACCTCCAGATTCCAAGGAAAAATATCAGCAGGCAGAAGATTAATGCAGATTTGTGACAAAAAATGAGCAACCAGTTTCAAGAATAAAGGCAATTAATCAACAATCAGTGAGCCAATTTCCAGATTTGGAGGCACAAGACTTTCAATTAGCTCAAGATTTCCTACAATTATTTAGAGATTATTTTTATTTTTAGTGAATTGTTTAGATTTTTATTTCAGGCAGCTAGACACAATCAACTAGGTGTAATGTTCTATATATTGGATGATTTTGAATGTAAAAGGGTTGGCTTTTGTTGCCAAAACCCTGCCATTTTTCTAAAGACTTCTATTGCAGAATTTTTAATTGAAGTGTTCTGGCTTTAGTTTCATGACATAATTTGTTTCTCATGTATTTCTTTCCCTGTGATTTCATAATCTATTTTTGCATATGTTCAAGGTAACATAGGATCTAGGGCAAGGCTAGGCTTGAGTATTAAGTTCCCTGACAACGCATGCAAAGTTATCATCATTATAGAGACTAGATAATTGAACAGTTTGTTTAAAACAACTCCTATGCATCATTTAATTTTTGTCTTTTGTCATCTCTTGAATGTATATTTGTTTGGATGTAGAATTATTCTACACACATCTACTATATCTAGTTGATTAAGTATTCAATATGAATGTTTAATTATCATATATTCTCTTCTATTCCTCTACCAAACTCTCTAAATTTATGTTATTCTATCGGAACTGGATGTTGGCACTTTGATCAAGTTTTAACAAGAAGAGAGCTCTATTTCTGAGCAGAGATTGGATACTCATCAGCAACCACCTACAAAAGATAATAGATCTGGCTATTGTGCTTCATAGGCTATTTTCTAGTGATAGTGAACAACGTTAAAAAATCCTCGTAACACTTGAGGGAGACCCCTCTGGTTTGAGGGCTAGCTTGAACCTAAAGTTTGGTCGAGTTGGTTTCTCGACGTAGTTTCGCAGCCAAGAACTACCTTGTCGGGGAACGAAGTAACGAAGAAACCTTTCCCTGGACAATGATCAAGACTAGATTTATTCCTTGTTGGTGAAAACAGAGTAGGCATTTGATATTGGTTGCAATTCCTTCACCTGGTGGATCCACTTTATTTATATGGTGATTCCACTGGTTCCAGATGTCAAATGCCTTTACTAATGTTCTTATGCAAGGCTCAGTGATGGTTGCAGTCAGCAGTATATTTTTCTTCCCCTTGAAGAAAAAACTATGCAGTCTTCAAAGTTCATCAATATTTTATGTCTTAGTAGCTTACTGATATTCATCGATAAGTATTAACAACTCATAGAATTTAATGTTTATAGTGTATATTCTTGTCAAAATTTCAACTTCATGCAAGGTGGCCTATCAATTAATCCAATGCTCACATGGTTGCACTGGAAGCATGATTACACTTGACAGTGTACAATTTTATCTCAATTAAGTAATGGTGTCTAAATAGATAAGTTTGTTTTCAGAGCATATGATGTGCATTTTTTCTTCAATTGTTTTCAGCTTCGTTTTAGTTGCAGTTTCAGTGTCAGTTGTTTACTTCAACAATTTTTAGTTTTCAGATTTCAGTGTGATTCAATCTCTGAAATAATGTAGGCAATATGGTTTCAATTTGCAAATGCAATTGTAGATTACAGGTTGATGAATTGACTCCATGTCGAACAGATTCAAGGCACAGGTCTACAAGTTCTTTGCTTCCCACAGGGGGAAGCAGTCCCCAATTGGAGTCGATGTTGTAGTTTTTTCTTGTCTAAGAAAAGTTACAAAATATTTCTGAATTGTGCTAATTTCTTTCCTAGCCAGACCCTCAAGTATATGTGAACCTTGTTGGAAAAATTGGATTTAATACAATTTTCTAGGGTATTATTTATAATAGATTTGATTTTAAATAAATTTAATTTTATAAAATATATATAATTATATTTTTTATAAAATTATTTATTTAAAATATTAAACTTATGTTAAAAATATTGAGTCAGCCTCAATCTCTAAGTACGAACCACATTTATTACCATATATTACCTGACATTTAATCTAACCCCCCCTGCAAAGTTGTTTTATTTTCACCACTTTTTACATGTGTCTTTACCTCATGTATTGTGAACCCCCCTTCATAAACCATTTACCACCTACTACCCCCTGCAATATCGTTGTCATGCCATTTACCATATGGATTTGAATTTATAAACGGTACATGGGAAATTTAAAAAAACATTAAAGTCTGCATCGAAGGCAATAATGGAAGGAAGACTTTTATATTCCTGTTTTTCTAGAATGAGATTATGCCAGTTAAAGCTTGAGGCAAGAGGAGGCTCGGTAAACAATTGAAATGTATTTTTGTGCAGGTAAAATGACATTACATGTTCCAGAAGTACATTTCAATACAAATCATGGAGTTTCCAATGTTATAAAGAAATATTTCCTCCCCATGGAATACTTTTACATAATTGAAAATTAAATTTTACAAAGCAGACAAATAAATGTTTTTTGCTATGGATATAAGGAGGAAAATAATTATAAAGATAAAATGCATGTGAAGAGAAAATTTGGATAATTTCTTATCCAAAGTTTTTACAGGAGCAAAAAGGGAGGATAGAAAAGATATTCTCATAATTTACTAAACATGTTTGCAGACATGCTTTTCAAAACCAGTAAATGGTTTTCAGAGAAAAATGAGAATTATTTATGAAGTTTCATTTATTCATAAGTATACCAAAAGTTGGAAAAACTAAATATGAAAATAGAGGATGGTTTGGGTAAATTATTCTAAATTTCATTTATGAAATTCATAAACAAATAAATGCTACAATGGATAATTATTACAAGACACAGTTTTCAAAACTGTGGATGGTTTTACAGAGCAAAGATTATTTAAGGAAATATTTTGGGATTTGATTTATGAAATTCATGAAGAAAATAATAGTTTTACAGGTCAAAACAAGACATGGTTTTCTATTGAAGACATGGTTTTCAAAACCACAGGGATAAATTATTTTTATGGAAATATGATTTTATAGATTTTTGGGAAATATTTTATTCAAAATATATTATTCCCAAAAATTTAAAATTGATATTTTTGAAAATTAAAGAGTGGATATTTTTGCAAGTATTAGAGAGGCCCATAAAGTACATTGGTTTATTAAACTCAAATACATTTACTGGAAATATGTTTCCTCCTAATCAAGTTGAGTTTATGCTTGGGAACTTTTATAGAATTATTTCTAGAGCATGATAACTTTTCTTTTAAATTTTTCCCAAAAAAATGCCAACGTGAAAGGTGAAGGTTTTGAAAATTACATTTCAAACCGCTGGAAAACACAGTTAAAAACAATTGGAGAATAGGTGGAAGAATTAGCTAGGATTAAAGCGAAGATAACAAAATATTAGGAAGCATATTCAATGAACTCCATATTACAAGGGAAAAGATCTACAGGTAGAAGATTAAGGTATATTTGTGACGAAAAATGGCAACCAGTTTCAAGAATAAAGGTAATCAATCAACAATTAATTCCCAGATTTGGAGGCACAATACTTTCAATCAGCGCTAGATTTCTTGCAATTATTTAGAGATTATTTTTATTTTTAGTGAATTTTTTAGATTTTTATTCCAGGAAGCTAGACACAATCATCTGGGTATAATGTTCTATATATTGTATGATTTTGAATGTAAAAGGGTTGGCTTTTGATGCCAAAACCCTGCCATTTTTGTAAAGACTTCTATTGTAGAATTTTTAATTGAAGTATTATGGCTTTAGTTTCATAACAAAAAAAAAAATTCTCATGTATGTCTTTCCCTGTGATTTCATAATATCTTTCTGCATATGTTTAAGGTAACATTGGAGCTAGGGCAAGGCTAGGGTTGAGTATCAAACTCCCTGACAACCCGCTACAAAGTTATCATCATTATGGATACTAGCTAATTCAGAATAACTTGTTTAAAACAACTCCTCTACATCATTTAATTGTTGTATTCTATTATCTCTTGAAAGTATATTTGTTTGGCTGTAGAATTATTCCACATGCGTCTATTATATATGGTTGATTAATTATTAAGTATGAATGTTTAATTATCATATATTCTCTTCTATTCCTCTACCAAACTCTCTAAAGCCATGTTATCCTGTCAGAACTTGACATTGACACTTTGATCAAGTTTCAGCGAGCAGAGGGATTTATTTCTGAGTAGAGATTGGATACTCATTAACAACCACCTACAAAAAATAATAGATCTGGCCATTGTGCTTCATAGGTTGTTATCCAATGATAGTGAACAATGTTAAAAAAAACCTCATAACACTTGATGGATTCCCCCTCTAGTTTGAGGGCCAACTTGAATCTAAAGTTTGGTCGAGTTGGTTTCTCAGCGTAGTTTCACAGCCAAGAATTGCCTTCCAGAAACAGATACAACAGTATCAAAGGACATTTCTCTTTATCAAGTTGAGGAATTTCTCAACAAAACATTAGTGAGTAAGTTCTTCAATTGATGTTATAATATAGGTCATTTTTCTTTATGGATGCAATAATTTGGGTTTCATTTTCTCATGTATAGCACCATTAGTCATTTCATGTTGAGAGGATGGTATGGTTTTATCCTTTGGTATGAGGAAGAAGCATGGAAGATATTGGCCCAAACATGGTTTATGAATCATTATTTTCTTGGGATTATACTGTGGCACCATTTTTTTGATATGTGGATATGTATAAATCATATAATGTTTTGATTTGGGTAAAATTTCCCAATATCCCACTTGAATGTTAGGGTTTCATTTACCCATGAAAAATTTCATTCATGTTCCATATTTGATCGATTTCTTGACCTCTAGTGGGAGGGACCCATACCTCCTTAGACCCCAATCAAGATCTCAACCTTGTTGGGGTTTGGAGTTAATCTTGTCATTGATAGGGTTTGATGAAAGTTGAATATAAGTGCATAAAAATTATGTCTATGAGTGTTAGAGGCATAGGAGGGAAGCCCAAAATATTATCCCTCTAAATGTTAGCTGGGTTAAAAATCATATACATAATTTTACTACATGAATCCATGACTAGTTGTGATTTTGTAATTAGTATTCTAAGGACAAATTTAAGGGTTGGCACTTTGTGGGCTAGATTCCTTTGGGTTTTTGGGTGGATTATTTTTGTTTTATAGGGATTCACTCATCCTCTCTTACACTTTATAGTTCACTCAAGCTTGATGATTTATCTCAATGGTTGTGAACTTGTTATGAAATTTTACATATTGGATCTATATGGGCTCTACAAGGGAAAATAACATTTTTTGGGTTGACTTTGTTCCCTAAAATTTCTATAAGTGGATAATCACATCGTAGGAAGTGATCTCAATCTCACACTAGATCAATTGGAAATATGAAGTAATCATGCTAGGGAGGATATATTATTCAACCTCTAACCATCTTGAACAAGTTGGTTGTGTTGACTTGGAGCTTATTTAGGATATGTCCACCTAGTCCAATAATAGTGTGGGGGATGTTGTAGTATCAAAATGACTAGATTAGTTACTATCTCATTGGGATATGATTCCACATATTGACCAATACATATCTTGGATGATGAAAGTATGAATTTCAAACCACTATCCAATATTCTTGGAGCTAGGAAAAAGTGATAAAAATCCTGGTCCACCATTTAGGTACAATCCTCATTGGGGCAATGATGAGAAGTTTTGATCCCTTATAATATATAATTTGGTGCCCCTTTGATAGAAGGATGTTCCACCATGTGCACAATTTGTATGGTCCTAGGAAATACCCACCTCCAGCTGAGTTGATGGACATCCAAAAAAATATCCTTTTATTCCACCGAAACTAGTTACATTCTTCAACATATCGAAGTATGTGGGTATTTTTTTGTAATGGAAGATTAAATGCTATCATATTATGTTGAGTTCTCAAGTTATCGAGTGAGTTCATTCAACATTGGTTAGGATGAATAGGTTCTCAAGTTCTCAAGTTTTAAAATATTACTTGAATATTTTAAATGCAGAGAACTTACTTGTAACTCACTTGTACTATTATAATGTTCTTGTGGTTTTGTCAAGACATTTTTAAACATACCTTATGACATTAGTTAATAGTTTCTCTTTGATGGAGTGTTATAGGACTTTCAACCAAACAGGTATTTTTCATATCTATCTTTGTTGAGTGACAAAAGTTCAGGTAGGATAAAATAATTTGACCAAACATCTGCTATGTTGTCTAGTAGGTGAAGATCAACTAGAGGTGAAAATATTAGAAGAAAATTCCATTGATGCATGGTTTTTTTTCTCAATAAAGGGGGGTCATGTTATTATAATAATTAGAGCATAAATGACATTGAGGTGCCCTTGAGATACAAACCTCTAGTGAAACAATGGGCACCCAAGGATCTTCCTGAAATAAAAATTGATTTTTCTATCAATGAAAGGATATACCGCATTGCCTCATCATCATTACATGGTTTGGGGCTATTTTCCATGTATGGAATTAAGGTATTTTACGTAAGATTATTAGAATTGATGGAGTATGTCGGACCCTGCTACAACTATAATGATTGGGTACGGCTAGTATAATAGACCAAAAGTATGCAAAGATATAGAGTGGTCGTAAATTATATACAACTAAAAGACAATGATCAAAATAAAGGCGCAACTATGTATATTGATGGAAGGCCAAAATTAGCAGGAAATATTGCAGGGTTTATAAATAGTGCATGGCCTATGACCACAAATAAGTAACCCAATTTCATACTAGAGGGGCATGAAGGAAACTGTGTATTCGTATGTGCCATTAAATCAATAGCTGCAAGGGAAGAATTGCTCATTGATTACAGTTTGAATCAAATAGATACAAATATTTTTATTATGGGGGTGGTATGTATTCAATTTTACCCAACTTGTAAGCAATGTCTATTATATGTTATGATTGTCATTTACTACAATATATTGTCAAGCATCTTGTAAGTTAAGGAAACATTTTAATACGTCATGGTTATAATATTGTGGCAGGTTGATCAAGGTCAAAGGGAACCAACCTCACAACAAGTAAACATCAATGTAGTTGTACGTAAAATAATATAACCATGAGATTTATTCTAGAGTATCATTTTATCCATTATAGAGTAAACAAAATTCATATTTTTAGGCATCATATAACTAAATGAAAGATTCACTATGCATATGACCAACTTGAGCAAATACATTCCTTCATCCTTTTCAAAGTATTTTTCTATACAATATGGAATATATATTGATCCTAACATAATGCCTCTTCCAAGAGCCTTCCAAGATGATGAAGATTTTATAAATTTCAAACCTTTTATATTGGCCATGATATAATGTGAATTTTCTATATAAATTCCATTTCCCCAAAAATTACTCTCGGGAAACCCCAGATGTTTCCTCCATCATGCATCTATTGATTTTCTCTGAGGTGGACCTTCTGGGATCAAACTTCTGCGAAACCTCATCGGTCCCATTTCCCCAGTAATTACTCCCGGGTGCACCTCGGTTGTTTCTTCGGGTGCACGTTGGGGTTGTTCTCCAAGCAAATTTCTATGGGGCTACACCTCCAGGTGTGTCATTATTCTGCCATCCTTGACTTCAGTTCCTCGACAGTAACTCCCAACATCCCCTGACTATTACTCCTAGGTGCTTCTGATGATTCCCTCTAGGGTGGACCTTTCAACCTTCCATTTTGTGATAAGGCATCATCTAAACTTTCATAATATTGCCTCCACGATGGGGCTTCTTATCTGTTTGCGAAACTAAGGTTGGGTGATCGATACTATAAGGTTAATTCTAATCTTGAGGTCACAATCACGCCACTCACAACATAACTTCACCATGGCCCGAATTGAGGAGGCTTTACCAGATCTTGAGCAACATGCCCAATCTTGAATCTAGTGGTTTTTCATAAAGGTTTCCTCCCTTTCAACACTATGCGTCATTCACCAAGGAGTTCCATCTTGGCCTGGCCATAATGGTTCTACAAACATCTGTACCTTCACCAAAGTTCTACCATGGCCATTAGAGCTTGCTAAGGCACCAACCAGTGTTATCCCTACTGATCTTACCATAGGTTTCTCCTTTCAAGGTCCTAGGGTTTTATAGGGTACCAAGAATGCTACTAGGATATCATTTCTCCTCAAAAATGTGCACATAAAGGTGTACCCTAGGGCTTACAACGACCTATCTAGTAACACTACAGTGCTTGTGAAGAATATCCAAGACATTTGGCTCTTAGTAGGGACCATATTTTTATTCCTTTGAACGCAATAATTGTCCCTAGAACACCATGGATATCACCAGCGATTCAAGCACGAAGTTTCCAAACCATCTCATCACCGACGTAAGGAATAGATTATGGTGTCCAGCCTAAGGAGGTTCAACATTAGAGAAAATAGAATGAGGATGCATTCTGCTGAGAATGCAAGGCTAGAAACATCAGGTCAACCCATCCTGTAAGGTCAAGCCCTACTCATGAGAGTTCATAGAACCTCTAAACCAAGCCCTGGTTCCAATGAATGTGCATATCCATCACCAGGGCACATAGTACAATAGGCTAAAGCTATCATCCATGTAAATCACAATTCAATAAGGATAAGGGAGAAATAAAGTCCTCAACATTATCACATTGTAACAATAATCATATCAATGCAGACTATCATTAATGTAAGAATCACATTGTAACAAGAAGAAGTCCTCTTCTAAATATTTGTGTAAACAAATCAAGCCTCTTATGAGCTATTCTAGTTCCTTTTATATTCTGCACTATCCATCAATTAATTGTGTAACAATAATAATACAATCATGTATTTTCCTTATGCATAGCAACATTGTTTCAACCAAAAAATGTAGCAAACAATCATGTATTTTCCTTGTGCATGGCAACACCATTTCAACCAGAAATGAAAACATACAATCATTATCATGTAAAGGATTCATAAGAGTACTTATCTTGTGAGCTTTTAGGGAAACTGAGTCAAGTACTATGAATCTCCACCCAACCGTAGATAGTTGCAACCAATCCTCACGTGTAGTTATCACCCCCAAGCTAGATTTTAGAGACTCAAATGGCTTTCTCAAGGGATTGTGTACCAAATGCTACTTGAAACAGGGACTCTAAAGGCTCTCCCACCTCCACCCACCAACCACATAGTATTCCATAATTTCATAGTGAATCCAGAGGCATATTGCCTCCACCCTTCAGTTGATTGACAACTAGAAAACTACATGGAATCCATAGGCTTCACCTCCACCCTCTAGGGAATCCATAGGCTTCACCTCAACCCTCCAGGGAATCCAAAGGCTTCACCTCCACCCTCCATGTAAACTAGAGGCTTCACATCCACCTTGAAACACAATGGTTCCACCCACTAAGGGAATATAGAACCCATTGTCAATATTCAAACAAGAAAAGGAAACTTTAGAACTTCCTGCCAGGAATACAAGAGATAAACCTCTACCCAAGCTTTCAAGGGATTCCAAAGAAAACCCATCTCCACCCTTTATCCCCCTAGGTGTCCTAAGATTTATCCTCACCTAGAGAAGCTCCTCTTGTCCCCTATTGCTAAACCAAAAATTAAACAACTCGTTTCAGAGCGTTGGATTAGACCAAAAGTGCCTCTTTTCTTGTGTTTTTCCACAAGGATCTCCCCTACCTATTCTTGCTCATAGTGGTTCTCTCTGCCATTTTTTTTTTGCAGTGGATCTCTCTTTGATTTCTTGTCCACTCTCTCCAAATTTCATTTGCGGTGGTTATTTTCCTCCAATCTACAACTGCATAACCCTTGACATATGACACCGCCAGTAGATCTTTCCAATCAATGGAAAGTGAGCCATTTACTCCTCTACCTCAGTTGGTTAATGTGGTTCAACAAGTCCCATTAACTTCCTCCTCTCGCCAGTGCCCTACATTGTATGGGTTCTCATTAATGTTTCTCATTGTTGTGTCCTTCTTTGCCCCAAGCATCATGGTTACATATTGCTTTTGTAGTCCTTACATTAAGAGCACCAATTCCATTAAAGGCACAACAAACAACCTTCAATGGTTGTTTCCAACAATCTAATTTCTCTTACAACAAGTAAACTAAGCATCTCAAGCAAGAAACCACCCAGTCTCTGGAATCTGTGTCTCATAAGTTAGCCCATAAGTATTTTTGAAAAATATTTACATTGAAAAATGAGATTAAGAAATTGGGGTTGTCATGGATAGTGCTTCTTAGTATCTTATACAAAGTTTCAATCCAAACTCCCCTCAACAATACCACTGCTCCTTAACTGCAAGCATACTTTTCCAAAACTACTTTTATATCTACGTTGCTCATCTTGCTTATAAAAATCAAATTTCCAACTAATCCTAAGATGTTTATAACACCAAGTGTTCTAATCCTTCGACTCATGACCTTCAACTTGACTTTTCCTTGTCCTATGATTTTGGATGTCAAATAATCTCCTAGGAAAACATCACCACCATCATATCTTTCATACTCACAAAACCACTCCTTCTAAAGAGTCATATGAAAGGATGCCTCTGAGTCAACCAACCATGCCTCATGATATACATGCGTACTTAAAGAATCCAAGTACACATCCCTTCCTTCATGTAAGGATTTTTTTGTAGAAGAATCATAATCAAATCCCTTCCCTTCCTCCACCCTTCTTTTCCACAACTCTAACTATTGGGTAGCGGAAGCCCCGCGCAACGATCATGAGGCACAAAGCCTGAAATTTTGGGTAAAGATAGGGTAAAGACTCCGCGGGATGTGCGGAGCGCGATTTATGATAAGCTGAGTCAAAGGGTAGTCCACCCAAAAATAATGTAAAGAAATGTAAGTGAGTTGGCCTGCCCATGGATCACGGTCCATGGAAATGTATAAATAGAGAAAGGCTCTATGGATAGAAAGTAGCTTTTGGTATGTAATTTTGGATCTGTTATGTAATGGGTTTTTGAGAAGAAAAGTCTTTAAGCGTCTATAAGTCCGAGTTGAGGGTTTTGGGTAGTAGATAGAGGCTCTGCAGTTGTGTGCGCAGAGGCTTGGAAGAGTCCGCAGCTATGTGTGCGGACCCCTGCAGCTGAGTGCGCAGGACGGATCTGGATGTATTAGTGAAGAAAGCGAATAAAGATAAGTTGCTTCTGAATCTCTGTGTGAAATCTGAACTATCGTGGATCTGGTTAATGTATGGTTAATATAACTATTTGATCTATGTGCATATGCTCATGTTATGAATTTATGTGAATCTATATCTATTCTAAGTGCGCGAACTAGTTAATTCTATTAAATGTTTGCTTAAAGACCATAAAAAGTAGGTTGAATCTATAAATAACGCATTAATAAGTATCAAGGAGTATTCTGGGACTGGATTTGCACGAAGCAGAGTGGCGCAAAGCCACGGAATGGTGTGTGAAACCTCCAGACCACATCAAGACATCCCAAGGGTGTAGAAACCTGGTTCCAGCACCCTCCCCTGCTACCTCGGGTGAGACCTCAATCCGCGCTCCACGGGCTGTTGCCGAAAGGGTCGGTAGCTACAGGATTTGTTTGGCTAAATAATTCTTCCGAACCTGGGTCAAGCCCATATAAGCCAAAAAATGGTTCCGTTGCCAGGACCGGGATCTGCCTAAGGGGTGTCTGATGTTGGAACACTGGAACCCTACAAAGAAAGAGCTTGAAGAGTGGTTGGATCTGAAGCTCCACGAGTTCGCGGTTCAGGAAAATAGAAATCCGTGGATATCAGAGGAAGATTGGTTGGACCACTATATATACACAGATATCCACGAGGTCTTCTTCACGACATTTCTGGTAGAGATTTACGAGTGGATCGCGAGGTTAGCTGACAGCGTGGGAAGGTGCAGATTAGATCAGCCTATTGTGTGGACTCCAGAACTGGTGCGCAGGCTAGAAGCCACCAAGGATAAAATCACACACGTAGTAGATCATTGGCTGGATCGGGTAATAGGAGGATTTATCACTAAGTTCGCGATAGACACAACTGTGAGTTATAGTGAAGCAAAAAGGCAATTTCTCCAAGGACTGCGGGGTAAGTATATCAAATCATTGAATACTTGGATTAAGATGTTGTTGTGTGAAAAATAGATTATGTGTGTTTATTGATGTCTGGAGTAACACGGAGTGGAAGAGGTTACTGTGAAACGAGAGGGGCAGAGAACAGTCCTCTGATTTCTATTTCATGGGAAAGCGAGGAGGAGCTCGCAAAGTTCTCACCAAGAAGTGCAGTCTGGTTGATCAAGGAGCGCTTCCCACTAATACCACCTCCGTCCACACCACCACCCACTTCACTTACATCAACTCCGTCCACACCAACACCAACCCCATCTCCAACCCCACCACCACCAAAAGTTGGGATGGCGAGCACAGTAAAGCTGTCGATATTTAAGGGTGTAGGAAATGAGGAACCAGGTCAGTTCTGGTTTGTGATAAAATCTATGTGGGACACTCAAGGCATAACAGATGAAAACATCAAGAAGGCTACCCTAGTTAGTGCACCGTAGGACCGCATGTTGACGTGGTACATAAAATACTCAATCGATCATCCGAACGAGGGAATAGTAGCAATCTAGGAGGCACTAAACAAGGAGTTTGGCTGACCAAAATCGGAAACATAGTCGGTTATTGGGTTCAAAGAGATTGCAATGTTTCCTGGTGAAACTACATGGGATCTGGACCAGAGGTTAAAAATCACTATTCGTGAGGCTAACATGACATTGATGGATGCGTAGCACTGCGCGTGGTTTGTGGCGTCATTGACACCACATCTAAGGATGGCTCTATCACAACAAAAGATCTCAACCCAATTTGAAGCGCTGGAGACAACAATGAGGTTACATGAAACCCCAATACCGGATCCAAGGTTGGGAGTTCAGCAAATCCACGCGCAACTACAAAACCTGAGTTTAGAAATGCAAATCTTGAAGGAAGAAAGGGTGCCCTGATCGGAGGCACATGCTGAGGTAGGTTGTATTAAATGCAAGAGTCAAGGGCATGATAAGGACCACTGCCCCGTCTTCGTGAACTATCTGGTGGGGGGGATGCCGTTAAAAGTTGAGGTATAAGTAGGACCGAGTGCTGCACTTGCACTTTGGTATGCAATTTGTCAAGTGGGTGGAAAACATGCAACAGATAACTGTCACCTATTACAGAAGTATACCCAAAGCTCGCAGTAGCTGTATTGAAACTTTTGTCGATCAGTGGGTCATGATGAGCGGACGTGTTGAAGTTATGACTTAATGATGGAAAGAACCCCAGCTTACCGAGTGCAGACTAAAGCATGAGGAGGATTTCAAGGACGCGGCCGAGGAAGAGGAATGGGGCCTGGGCGGGGCTACGGACAGCTGATCTGCTATAACTGTGGAGGGCCAAGACACTATGCTTGCGACTGCACTAACCCAACCAGGATCTCTTGCCCCTATTGTGAGCAGTTTGATCATGAAATGGTAGATTGTCCAACGTTAATTGCCCAGATGCATGAGAAGGGAGTGTCACAACCTACACCGACTCAAAATGTCCATATGATGCAATCGGAACCCCGCGAAGTGGACACCAGTATAAATATGGTATTGAGAAGCGGCACAACCATAGGAGGTGATACGCGGGAAGAGCTTGCAGGAGATGGGAAGAGGCGCGACACACCTACAAAGGAACCTGACTCTGAGCCAGAACAAGGGATGCAGATGCCTAAGGAAGCTCAGAAGACCTTCGCGAAAATCTCTACTCCAAGTAGGAGGGATCAAACAGAGCAAGGATTGGATCCCTCCATGATTGCTACCTTTCTCAAAACCTGCATGAAGCTGTTGCACAATAGTCAAGCCGTTAAAGGACTACAGGAGCTGATCACTAAGTGCGCCGAATCAGGGGAACCGCACGTAATCTGAAAAATAGGAAGACATGCTCTGCGCACTAGACGAGAAATGAGAATGACAGCGCAAATCGGCGAATACAAGATGGATCAGGTCATCATGGACTTAGGCTCAGATGTGAATGTGTTGCCTAAGAAAACATGGGAATGCATGGGCAAGTCCGCACTGCAATGGTCCCCAATCCAACTAAGGATGGCCAACCAACAAAAGATCTTACCAATGGGCCGACTGCAAGGGGTGGCCATGGACATCGAAGGCATAAGTACGTAGACCGATTTCGAGGTAATAGAAATTGTTGATGACAGTAATCCTTACCTTGCATTTCTCAGAATTTATTGGGCCACAGACATGAATGGGATCATTAATTTGAAGAGACGGAAAATGACATTCGAAAAGAAGTCACTGCAGGTAGTAGTTCTGTTGGACCCAGTGGAAGGAGAGCGTTACACTAAACCAGTGCGTGATGAGGAGATTGATGATGAACTGGATTACATCTATTAGATAGCAGCACAAGAGCATGATCGGGTGCATCCCACAGATGAGGGAAGAATCTCATGGGAGCGCGATAACACCTGCACCATGGATTCAGATGAGGAGACTGAGCAATGGCAAAACTGATTGCAGGAAGTTACAACACTTAACTGTAATATGATGATTTGATCTTTGTGATGCGTGACCACAGAAGAAAGACAACGGCCAACGAAGAACGACGCAATGAATGAGGGGCAGCTTGGTATCACAGGAACAACCTGGTGCATCAGAAGGCACACCACGCGCACTCGGATGGAAGGCGCAAATGCTGAGATGCAGGAGGCGGTTCCAGGTACGAATTGGAGGATGTGCATGGCAGCCACGTTGGTGCAGAGTGGTCATACATCAACAATGAAGGGTACGGGTGTACATTATGCGACCATCACCCCAACTGGAGCTACGCGAAATGATGGCTTAGGGGGCCGGGCAGGGAACTCTCTCCACGACCAGTACCTCTACAGTCCATCCTGCCTATAACAACATCCGCGAAAGGATTCAGAAGCTATGGGCAGCCATTCAATGTGGCAAAATACAACTTTGTAAGTTAGAAGAAATGGGGGCCAGACTCCGAGAACACAGTACGAGGCTGGATGCAGAAATTGATAAGCTCAACTTAGAAGTTACCCACACAGGCTACACAAAGGAACTAATGAAGGGATTGGGCATGGCTAGCTCTCCTACACTACTACACCAAGCTGTGACCTCGCTAGCATGGTTGCGATTACACCTTGGAGTACCGAGACGCATAAACCACAATCCGCTATAAGAATCAAGGGAAAGAAAAGGGTGCTCGTAGCCTGGGCTAGTCGGGAAACGAAAGGCCTGCACGATGGGTGCAACCACCTGACTATCCGTAGGAGGCCCAGTCCCATTGCCCCATGCAGTTAAAAGAGGGTGCGAGACTATACAACAAGTTGCCGAGACGCTGCACGACATGACCGCAGCGCACATACGAAAACCGCACCTGCATACCTGGGGATCCACTACCACGGGGAAAGGATGGAAAGCGACCATTGTAGGTACTATTCACAATATGATGGCCCATTTAAGGCACGGTGGAGCGGGTGGCGGGAAATTAAGGCAGACTTTAAATTTGAAACCATATATAAACATAGTAAGGGTCACACAACCCCACTTTACCATTCAAAAAAAAAGACACCGTGGGTCCAAGCCGAGCGCAAGATGAATGACAAGGAACTAGAAGAAAGTCCATGGTTTCAGGCATTGCCAAAACATTATCAGGAAGCAATCCTCAAATCATCAAACCCTACATCAGATAGTCCACAGAAAGCCACGCCGCAGATGGTCGAGCTCTCTAAATCACCCTGGACGCCACGAACTAGGAAGGACCCCTAGATTCCAGAACCAGTAAGGAGGTCACCACGACACCTGCACTTTAGCAAGCTCACAATGGAGGAAAAGGGTAAAACTATCACAATTGAAAGCGACGAGGAGGAAGAGGGTTCTCCAACATATGTCAAAGAAGTAAACCCTGAAGAGGATCCCATCTAGCCAGTACGATGACCCAAGTATGTGGCCCCAAGCAAGGGGAAGGTGAAGGTACCTACCAATCTGGATGAAGTCGACACTATACTCATCACCCTGTCTCTTCCAAAAGGAGTCCCAGTGGAAAGCTCAGTGGTTGGCCATATTGCGACAATGAAATTTGAAGACTGGGACCTGGAAGATACAACAAAATTTCCCCATTTGGCGACTGGCGCACTGATGGAGCAGAGTGCAGAGGGTACGGTTACAACACTACAGCCAAAGGAGTGGCTACAGAAGGTGGAAAAAGCTGGGTTGCTTTGTCTCTTATCCATTCCCCACTTTCTTTGGCCCCCTATCACAATGTTGGTCATAAGGTAGTTGCTTTGTTTGGTCCATGAGGACATATTATGGATCGACAAACCCGTCCGCATCACAACCGAACTTGTTCATCAGATCTCGCAGCTTCCCTGTGAGGGAAGAGACCCCCAGGAAATTGTTGATAGAAGTGGCGATGTAACAATGATAGACAACCTAAAAAAGAAGTATAAGCTCGAGAAGGGGCAGTGAGGATACGTCATTGATAGCATTTCAGATAACACAGTCTGCATTGACACCTAGTTGTTGGCAGGGAAAGTGATGCGGAAATGTTGTGGCACTAAGGTTTCGGTAGTATTCATTGCGCTCGCTGAGGAATGCGCAGCTGGAGAATGGTTCAATTGGTCACAATTCCTTTGTGAAGAGTTCCTGACCAACTGTCGAGAGGTCTAGGAGGAGGGCAAGACCTTCCATTATGCGTGGCTATTGCTATCCATTATGTTGGTTACCACTGACTTACCCGAAGACAGCCAATTTCCTATTTTGGACCAGGACTAGCTAGAAGCCACCAAATACACTTCTCTTTGGGCGACAAGGGACGCTGGATGAATCCGAAGCATCAATATCTTTTGGATACTCATGGACACGAATGTGCACCAATGGATTAACAAGCAACCCCACCTGTCCAACGAAATCTATGAAAGCGTGAAGCATATTGTCAAGTTTAAAGTGAACATGCACTTTGTCTACATCAGGGCGCGCAAGGACCCTAACCACATATGGACCTCACTCCCTTTTGTTGCCATTGATGAAGCTATTGACGCGGTTTTGGATACCTGGCCACTGGCATGGCGTGGACCAGAGGCAGTAGGGCACGATGAGGCCGCTATCCGGAAGCAAAAGGAGGAAGCTAAGTGCGCCACACAGCAAAAGCAGAATGAACAGCACACTGCGGAGGTTCAGGCAGCCCGGGAGGTGGCACAGATGGCAACAGGAAAGGCACCACTAGGAGGGGCTGCATCGACAAAGGACAAAAGCAGTCAGAAGGCACCCACTAAGATGGCCGCAGAAGAACCACCATCAACTGCCACGGGTGCGCCATTGAAATGACCAGCGCAAACAGAACAAACGAAGCCACAAAAAGAAGGCGAAGGCATCTAAATCGAACAGCGAAGTAACCACTTTGACCGAGCACGACCTAAATGACATAGGGGACACCGTTCATGATGCCGCTTGGGATGTCCTCGACGAGGCCATGTTAGAGCAGCAGATTGTGTTGGGGGAGCTCCGTACGCAGCTACAGGAACTTGGGATACGGATCGCGCCAATGGGCACCAGTGCTACTCAGGGGGTTCCTGGTATGACAGCCACTGAGCCATTGTTGAAGGCCCAAATGGCTCATACCATCGCGATTCTAGCAGGAGCATTGATCACCGCAAATGCGGAGGACTGAGTTGTGCTAGGACGGCTTACAGGGCTGGGACTAAACATGGCTGCCCTACTGCAAGAAAGGTTGCAACAGCTCCAGGACAGTGCCACAATGGAGCTCCGCACTAGGGAAGGCCGCACCAAACAGGTACTCTGGGAATAGAAAATTAATATAGAACAGCTATGCCTCTAACGGGACGAAGCAGTCACACAGAAGCAACAGGTGGAACAGCTAGTAGCGGAAGCCTGCGCGAGTGCCCCTGAGCTGGAGATTGGGGTTGAGCTGCCTATTGAGACACGAATCCACAAATTGGCTACTGGGTTCCATCAAGCAAAGGAGGAGGCCGCGCGGATCCAGCTAGAGCTCAGTTTGCAAATCGCGGACTTAAAACTGCAGGTTCAACCGTCGACACCCCCAGAGATCACCGAGCAACGCAGAAACATCATTACCTTTGGGCGCGAGATGCTCACACGTTCAATGAAGGAATGTACCGACCTGTTAACCCAGTCGATTGTTACGCTCACCTCCCTCCAGGAGGATCCAACACTTCAGCGACTGGAAACTGAGGCCAGGGAGATCCAGCTAGCCTACGATACAATTAAAGGAACCGTGCAGACCATTTCTATTATGTAGTGCTTGGCTAAGATAAGGGAGGCCCAGTACTTGAAAATCTAAGTTGACGCCGCCAGACAGAAGGAAGCGGTGATTAAAGCCCATCTCCAGCTGTGGCTGGATGAGGCATTTGTAGTCTCGACCACCATAGAGCACAAGGTAGCACACATGCAGATAGAATTTGCCACCATGGAGCCAGCAAAGACAAAGATTGATGTGTCAGTGGCACGCGTGGAACTGATACAGCGAATGACGAAAGATTTTACTGCTAGTACAATCGAAGCACAGAGGTTGCTAATCGACCTCCACGCAAAGATTTCCACACCAGTTGAGTGACTTAGGACGAGTCATGATGATTGTGTTGGGGGACTGTTGGGTAGCGGAAGCCCCACACAACGGTCATGGGGCACGAAGCCCGAAATTTTGGGTAAGATAGAGTAAAGACTCCGCGGGATGCGCGGAGCGCAATTTATAATAAGCTAAGTCAAAGGGTAGTCCACCCAAAAATAATGTAAAGAAATGTAAGTGATTCGGCCCACCCATGGATTGCGGTCCATGGAAATGTATAAATAAAGTGAGGCTCTATGGATAGAAAGTAGATTTTGGTATGTAATCTTGGATCTATTATGTAATGGGTTTTTGAGAAGAAAAGTCTTGAAGCGTTTGTAAGTCCGAGTCGAGGGTTTTGGGTAGTAGATAAAGGTTCTACAGCTATGTGCGCAAAGACCTGGAAGAGTCTGCAGTTGTGTGTGCGAACCCCTGCAGCTGAGTGCGCAATACGGATCTAGATGTATGAGTGAAGAAAGTGAATAAAGATAAGTTTCTTTTCAAATTCTGTGTTAAATATGAACTATCGTGGATCTGGTTAATGTATGGTTAATATAACTGTTTGATCTATGCATGTATGCTCATGTTATGAATTTATGTGAATCTATATCTATTCTAAGTGCGTGAACTGGTTAATTCTGTTAAATGTTTGCTTAAAGACCATAAAAAGTAGATTGAATCTATAAATAGCGCATTAATAAGTATCAAGGAGTATTTTGGGACTAGATCTACGTGAAGCAGAGTAGCGTGAAGCCACAGAATGGTGCGCGAAACCTCCAGACCACATCAAGACATCCCAAGGGTGCAAAAACCTGGTTCCAGCACCCTCCCCTGCTACCTCGGGTGAGACCTCAATCCGCGCTCCGCGGGTTGTTGCCAAAAGGGTCGGTAGCTATAGGATTTGTTTGGCTAAATAATTCTTCTGAACCTGGGTCAAGCCCATATAAGCCAACACTAACATATGTTTACGAATTTTCCTGGAGATTTAGATCTTCCTCTAGATTTAGATCTCCCACTTGAGGACTTTTTTAATTTCTATTATGGGAGCACCCTCTTACAAAGAAAAAAACATCTACGTTCCAAATTTCCATGTTTTTCCATCTTATCTCATTTGATAACAAGAATGAGACTATATTGTCAAAACTTAACGTAGTTGCATTAGTTCAAAAACCTATCCAATATTTTTGCAATGATATCACCTCTAACTCTTTTGTTCCTCCAAGTGTCTTTTAACTCGATTAGGTTAATCCCCAATAACCCTTCATCATTTTATTTCTCAAAAATATTTTGTTAATGACTCCACTTATGTTGTAGATCCCCTAACCTTGAAACAAACCCCAAGAAAAATTAAACCTTGGACCCCCAATGACTATATTACCTTGTCTTAACCTACCACAACTAAAAGAATTATCCTAATAATAAATCCTATTAGAGTAAGGGAGATCAATGTTTAGGATCTTGAGCTCCTTTCCTAAATCTTGGGAGTAGAGAGCAATTCCCAAACTTGAACCAAATGAATAACAATTAGAAATGGACAAATACCTTATTTTCCATCCATTAACCATGCCCCTAAATATACCTTTGGAATCAATATACACAAACTATGATACATGAAAATTGAGTGTGTTATATGTATGTATGTATGTATTATGTATATGGAATGAATAAAATAATAGATGAATGGTTTTTACAATGCTTGGTCTCCGCTTAAATATGGCCTAGGCCCACCTTTTCAAGAACAATCATGCCCCAAAGTCATGAAACATTTAGTTAATTATTATTTTTTTATAACATTGCATTCCCCTCAAAAGAAATGTTTTTTCCTCAGAGCATAGGTAACAAAGAGTGTTGCTGGTGAAAATGTTTTGAGTCGTATAACTCTAACAGGTCAACAGAAATCCACCCAACTTCTCTCTAAGTTCTTGCTCATCCTTACTTTAAAATCTATGATCAAACATAAGTGTTTCAACTAAACCACAACCTCTATCACTACTTCTACTAATGAATGATCAAGAATCTCCAATATTAGAAACCACTAAGTTACCATTGATAATGAGAGTAGCATGGAAAATTTTAGGGGCTAATGTTCGCCCAGTGGGCTAATTTTCCATGATTTTTCCACAAAAAAGATTCGCCAATTTCCAATTTTATAAAAGACGATTCGCCCAAATTTTAGAATATAAAATTATTTTACCTTAAAAATCGCCAACATTATATAGAGACTATATATAAAATAATTATAAATTTGATTAATTTTACAAATATATCAATAAACATTTATAATTTGCATATTAGGGATTAGTGAGATTCGCCAATATTTTAAACTTCAAGAAAATTTTCCGTCCTTAAAATTTTCCTTGGAGAGTAGTTACACGAGTAGAACCCCCAGGAACACCCTATTGAAAAGTGTAACTAGGTTCAGTCTTCATAATGACATGTGAAATTATGATTTTTTGTAATTAATGAAAAAATATATATATATTTTTTTTGAATGCTTGTCTCATGGGTTTCGTGAGCAAGGAATTTTATTTTTAGTGAAGGTTCCCATTATGAGCTCTTAGGATTGGTCATAAAGTCAATTGAGTCAATGTCATGTATGAAAGACTCTTCTTGGGCATGTTGCATACGTTTGTGAGTCATTGAAAGAGTCAAAACACCCTCCAAGACCAAGCTCAAGCACCTCCAGCAAGTTAGCCTTAAGCAATGAGCCTACACCAAATGACATGTCGGCCTAGGACTCTCTCAAGTCAGATTATTTACATGGGCTAAACATTATATATAGTGCAGCTTCGTTTTCTTTTGGAGACAAAATTTCAGACAAGCAAGAAGAAGAGAATAGAAGTGTGAGGATCTCAATGAGTGTCATCATTAAGCGAAGTAAGGAGAATCATCACTGAAGTGTTTTTCTAATCTGTTTTTGGGCTAGTACACTCAACATGTGTGAGGATCCAAGGGTTTCTACTGCAGGAAGGACCGAGATACCACAATTACAATGAGAGGGAAGTTTTGGAGAAAACAAGGAGATTCTCAAGACAAGTTGAAGGAGAGAAAGTATCCATCTAGAGCAAAGAGAAAAAGTGTTTCCCTCTCTCTCATGTGCCTTAGCTAGGGTTTTTGAAATAGGGTCAGGAATTGCAGTGTTGAACCAAGAGACTGAAATAGAAAAGGATAGTCAAGAAAGAGAAAGCAACCAACATTTTGATCATTGTTGACTCAAGAAAGAGGAGGAAGCTTTGTGTCTTGTTCTTGGGAGGCAAATAGGTCAAGGGTCTTGGTCTTGGTATTTGTCAATTTAAGTCTCTATAAGAAGAATTCGTTTGGGTTCTCCTCTCAAGTTGGAGAGGTTTTGGCCCTGGATAATTGCCGCATTCTGTGTCTCTTGTCTTTTTATTATTCATGCTCTAGTAACTGTTAGATGAAGAAGAACACTATAATAATCTAAGAAAATAAATACCTTAATCTTAAGAAGTAAAAATCATTCACAAGCAGTTGTCATTGGTAGAGAAATCACCTAATCTTGATGCCCTAGATTTCTCAACATGGTATCATAGCTAAGGTGACAAATCAAGGAAAGGGCATCTCATCAAGGGACACACAAGCACTCAAGGATCAAATCTCGAAGGATATCAAAGTGAAGTTAATATCTACAACGAAGTGTCAAAACCCTAGATTGAAGAAGAATTCTACACTAGAAAAAGTCTTGGGATCCTCAAAAGACCACAAAGACCCTACTCAAGTTGAAGGGACTTATAAATCAAAGTTCCTTGAAGACTATTCATCCTAGAGAAGTAAGATCACGTTGTCAACATCTTCAAAAGTTCTAAGGCAATTTCCTCTTGTTGAAGCAAGGACCTTACCATTGAAGAATATCATCCAAGAAGCAACTAGACATCATCAATATGTCATCTTTATCAACAAGGACATCACCATCAAAGGATCTAAAGTGATATCCCTCTTTGTGGGGACAAGGATCATTCTTGAAGAGAACTATCTTCATTAAGGAGAAGTTTTAAATTAACTATATCATCACCAAATTCAAGGAGGCAGAAAGTGGAAGAAGCATCTGTTGGAAATAATACTGAGAGGGGGGGTGAATCAGTATTATCTAGCAATTAAATAAATCTTCCTTATTTGATCTTTGAATTATTTTAGCATATCAGTACCATAAAATAATGAGCATGAAAAACAGATAGTCACACCAAAGAACACAAGATGTAAGGTGGAAACCCAATGTGGGTGAAAACCACCTGCTGCAATATGTCTCTATCTTCTTTCAATTTAGAAACTTCTTTTACAATGATTTTGTACTGGTGCAGTCCTTTACCAGTACGCAGGCTGCAACCTGCAGAGAGCTACAACTCTCTCTCTCTCTCATTTTCCAGTCTACTCCTGGAAGGGAGCTAAAACCCCCTACTTCTTTTTATAAAGCATCAGATAATCAACAAGTACATAACAGATATAGATCACTACAGATATCAAATCAGCAACAACAGAACTAACCCAGAACACCTTATCAATAGAGAAATTCAATCAACAGAACATCTTAAAACAGAGACGCAATTTTTTCTTTCTGTGGCCTGCGACCAGACGCCGTTAACCTTCTGCTACTCTGCGTCCACACGCAGATATCCTTCTGCTCCACTGCGTGCCCACGCACTGTTCCTTTGACTGCTCTGCGTTTTGTTGCTTCAGGGACGCACCCAAAGATACTATCGCGCCGCGTCTTTCGCTACAGAGACGCACCTGAAAACACTATCGCGCCGCGTCTTTCTGCTTCAGAGACGCACCTGAACCTTGATCGCCCTGCGTCCCCACGCAAGTCTCTCTCTACTGTGCTGCGTCTCGGCGCACTTTCCTTTTACAGTACCTGCGTCCCGGCGCACTTTCCCTTCACTGAACCTGCGACCCTTTAGATATAAATGATATGAAGGCTTCAGGACAAACCCAAACAGTCAGATCTACAGATCTGATCATGCGCCATAGAGATCACAGTCCATTAGAAGATTCGCCCTCTTAGATCTGGACTAGATCTCACCAAATAAGATATTCAACCCAAGACAATTGCCCAATCCAAATGAACTCCTTTGCTTTATATAGGCAAGCTCCTCCCCAAAACATGGAACAATACCACGAGCCGACACCATAGAAACATAAAACCGTCGGCTAGATACCACACAAGAAACCCCCACGTGCTTTTCTCTGCCTTGAAATGTGTGCACTGAGTAGACGCACCCCCTGAACGGCTGGCCGGCGTCCCTGGACGCGGGTTCTGCATGGTATACCTGCGGGGACGCACTTTCTGAACCGATTGCCTGCGTCCTTCTTAATTTTTCAACAACCTGAGAGCCTTACCACTGGAGTTGCCATCAAGTACAACATCTGTAACATACAGTCATACCAGATAACATAATGCCAACAATCTCCCCCTTTGGACTTGATGGCAACCTCAATCTTACAAGCTTCAGCTTCATTCTCCCCCTTTGACATCAAGGGCAAAGGGTATGCTCCCCCTTAGCTCATGCTCCTCCAGATCTGCAACAAATAACCAGAAATCCACCATGAAAGAGATAGAGACATATTGCAGCTATTTCCAAGATCTCCTTCTCCATAATGCCAACAATGCATTATGTGCTCCCCCTGAGCCTTGTACCACCAATAAGAAGATGTTCAACAATAAGATGATGCATCAACAACCCCCAGCTTTTGCCTGAGGTATTCAAATGTGTCCCTGGGCAATGGTTTGGTGAAAATATCAGCAACTTGTTCCTTGGAAGGAACATACTCCAACTTGACTTTCTGTTCAAGCACTTGTTCCCGGAGAAAATGGTACTTGATTGGTATGTGCTTGGTTTTTGAATGCATAACAGGGTTCTTTGAGATGCTGATTGCACTTGTATTATCACATAAGATGGGGATTGGTGGAGTACAAGTGATTTGAAAATCCTGCAAAGTCTGCATCATCCAAAGGAGTTGGGTGCAACAAGATGCAGCAGCAACATATTCCGCTTCAGCTGTAGACAAGGCGATCGAACTCTGTTTCTTGCTGAACCAAGATACCAGTCTGGAACCCATAAAGAACGCACCACCACTTGTGCTTTTCCTGTCATCCACGCTTCCGGCCCAATCTGCATCTGTATAAGCATGAAGAGTAAGATTTGTATCTCTAGGATACCATAAGCCATAATCTTGAGTCCCTTGAAGATATTTGAAGATTCTCTTTACTGCCTGAAGATGAGTCTCCTTCGGATTTGCCTGAAATCTTCCAACTATTCCAACTGCATGCATGATGTCCGGTCGGGTACCTGTCAAATATAGTAAACTTCCAATCATAGATCTGTAGGTTGGTTGATGTACTGCTGCAGATTCATCATTTGCACTGAGACTACATCCTGTGACCATGGGTGTACATACTGGTTTTGCATCTTCCATGCCATATTTCTTCAAAATCTGTTTGAGATACTTGGTTTGAGATAAAAAGATTCCTCCTTCCTTTTGTTGGATTTGCAAACCAAGGAAATATGTCAGTTCTCCTAGCAAGGACATTTCAAATTCTTTCTGCATGACCGAGGCAAAACTTTGACTCATAGCTTCTTCATTGCTGCCAAAAATAATGTCATCTACATACACAACAAGTATTAGCAATTTGTCATTTTCAACTTTTATATACAGATTGCTATCTGCTGAACCTTTTGAAAAACCTTGTTGATGAAGATATTTGTCCAACCGGTGGTACCAAGCCCTTGGAGCTTGTTTGAGACCATAGAGAGCCTTTTTTAATCGGCATACAAAATTTGGATCATTTCCAAGAATGAACCCATCTGGCTGTTCAATGTACACTTCTTCTTCCAAGTCTCCATTCAGAAAGGCTGATTTCACGTCCATTTGAAATACTTTGAAGTTTTGAAAACTTGAGAGAGCAAGGAACATTCGGATGGCCTCAAGTCTTGCAACAGGAGCAAAAGTTTCTTCAAAGTCTATTCCTTCTTGCTGCGCATACCCTTTACAATCAAGTCTGGCTTTGTTTCTAATTACTTCTCCATTTTCATTCAATTTATTTTTGAAGACCCATTTTGTTCCGATAACATTCTTATCCTTTGGTCTAGGAACCAGCTCCCAAGTGTTGTTCTTTTCGATTTGCTCAAGTTCTTCATCCATTGCTTTTACCCAACATTCATCTTTGCATGCTTCTTTCACATTTTGTGGTTCAGTAGAGGATAGTAATGCCAAATAGCTTGAGGCTTCTGCAACTGTTCTTCTTGTTTGTACACCTGCTTCTTTCTGCCCCACAATCTGAGATTCTAGATGATTCTTCTGAACATATCTGGATGGAGTTTTCTCTTCTATTCTTGTCTGCTCCTCTGGTTCTTCTTGAGGTTCTTCTTGAGGTTCTTCTTCTTCATCATTCTGTCTTTGAGGGTAGTCTTCATCTTCTTCGATATCTTCCCGATGTACTTGCCTAGGAATGTATCCCTTCTCATCAACCACCACATCAATGCTGTCAACAATTCTGCCAAGTCTTTTATTGTAGCACTTGTATGCTTTGCTATGTGGAGAGTAACCAAGAAGAATGCCTTCATCTACTCTAGGTTCAAGTTTCCCAAGCTGCTCATCAGTATTCTTGATATAGCATTTGCTCCCAAAGATTTTGAAGTGCTTTACCGAAGGAGTTTTACCACTCCAGAGCTCATGAGGAGTTTGAGTGCTGTTCACCCGGACATTTGTCTTGTTGAGAATAATAACCGCAGCATGTGCAGCTTCACCCCAGAAAGTTGCGGGAGTTCCTGATTCATCAAGCATAGCACGAGCCATTTGTTGGATTGTTCTGTTCATTCTTTCAACAACTCCATTTTGCTGAGGAGTTCTAGCTGTAGAGAATTCTCTCCTTATGCCATGTTCATCACAGAAATCGAAAAATTCATTTGAAGTAAATTCCCCACCTCTGTCGGATCTGAGGCACTTAATTTTGTGACCTGATTCATTTTCAACCAAGGCTTTGAAGGATTTGAATTTTTCGAAAGCTTCATCTTTGTGCTTCATAAGTCCTAACCAGACAAACCTGGAGAAATCGTCAATAAATAATATCAAGTATTCCTCTCCTCTAGGTGTTCTTTTCCTGAATGGACCACATGTATCTGTATGTACTAGCTCAAGAGGCATGCTAGCTGATCCTTCCTTCTCTGGAAAGTTAGTCCTGGTTTGTTTTCCAAACTGACATGATCTGCATATGGTGTTGTCAGGAATTTTGATATCTGGAAGATCGCGAACTGCCTGATATTTGCATGCTTTCCTTATTTGTGAGAAGCTTAGATGTCCCAACCTTCGATGCCATAACCAGTGCTCTTCATCCTTGCTCAGATAGCATTGTTGTTGTCCTTCTTCAAATATGTACAGATTATTTGGAGTTCTTTTGCCTTTGAGTACTGTTTTACCTGTATCAAGATCACGAACAAGACATCCATTCGATCTGAAAATAACCTCGGTTCTTTGATCACACATCTGGCTGACACTTAGAAGATTATGCTTCAATCCATCAACATACAAAACATTTCCAGCTTTGACCTTTCCTTTTAACTGAGCAATGCCTTTTCCTTTTATAGTTGCAGGAGTATCGTTTCCAAAAGAGACTTTCTTTCCTTTTTCTAGAACAGAATAAGATTCAAGTTTTTCTTTATCACCTGTCATATGCTTCGAACATCCACTGTCAATGTACCATAGATTTTCCTGTCCCTCTGCATAAAATGCTATTCCACATCTTTCTGTTTGAGGTTCCTTTATTCTCCATGTTTTGGTGCTTGAGGCTTGCTCCTTTTTCTGCTGAAACCTGCTCCTGCATTCAGATTCTTCATGACCAAAGTTATTGCAAATAGAACATTCGACTTCATTTTCAAGAACCGAAAAGTTGTTATAGGTCCTTTTTGTCATCCCTATCATACTTCTTTATTTTTGAGCTTCCCTAGTCATGATTGTTTTATATGCAACACATTGAGCTGCTTTGTGACCAAAATTATGGCAAGAAAAGCATTGTCCATTGAAGAAGCTTCTGCGGTTATTGAATCTACCTGCCAACTGATTGTAATTTCTATTTTCATCTATTCTTGAACCAAACTGAGAAGATTTTACCTGTGGCTGGTTGTAGCTTTTGTTCACCCTTAAGATGGATTGCCCCTGATAGTTTCTGTTTGTATTTTGTCCCTGCTTTACCTGATTATCTTCATTGTTCTTCTGCTCATTTCTTCTTGCCGCATCAAGATAACTTTTTGAGGTGGATGCTTGAGAGGTTTCTCCATTGTAACCCAAACCTGTCTTGTTTAGAGGAGACCGCTGCACATTGATAATCTCATCCAAAGTTTCAGATCCTTTGACAAACTTAAGATTAATAGCTTTTGTTTTCTCAATTTCTTTTCTGAGACCAACAATTTCACCTTCTAGTTTTTCAAGATGTTTTTCTTTTTCATCAATTTGAAATTGTAGAGTATCAATGATCACATTCTTTTCTTCTATACATCTCTTGAGTCTAGTAATTTCATCATAGAGGTTATTCACATCTACAGCATCCTCATAATCATCATCTTCAAATGCCATTAACAACTTATATTTACTACCTTGTTCATCTTCATCACTGTTTGATATACCATCACTATCTTCATGGGTGTAGTAGCTTTTCTTATTTGCACTTTGTTTCTTGTTCCATCTAGCAGGTTCCTTTCCTTTATCCTTATAAGGACATTTTGCAGCATAATGACCTACTCTTCCACAAGCAAAGCATTTGAAAGGTAGCTTACCTCTGAACCTTCCAGAACCCCTTTGAAGATTTCTGACAAAATTTGATTCTTCTTCCTCTTCTTCTGGAACATGGCTTGCTTCATAGTAATCTCCTTTGCCTGATGCCTTAAAAGCAGCTTCCCTTCTGTCTGATGGACCTCCCTTTCTCATTTCATAAGCAGTTAGAATTCCATGTAGCTGAGACATAGTGAGAACACGGAGATTTTCCTTTTCTTCTATTGCAGATACTTTAGATTCAAACTTGGGGGATAATGACCTTAGAATCTTTTGAACTACTATAGCCTCTTTTATTTCTTCACCCAAATTTTTCATACAATTAACAATCTCATCTACCCGAAGAAAATAATTAGCAACACTTTCATCATTATACATCTTGAGAGTCTCATATTGAATCCTGAGAGTTTGAAGTTTAGCTTGTTTTACCTGTTCATCTCCTTCATAGCTCGTGACCATTTTGTCCCATATCTCTTTTGCTGATTTGAAGTGTATTACCTTCATGAATTCTGTTTGGGATATACTTCCTAATAGAGTACTGACTGCTTTTGCATTTGTTTCATACTTCTTTTTCTCAGCTGGATCTGTAGGAGTAGCTGAAGGAAAAGCATAGTCTGTTTCTACAATGTCCCAAACTTCTGTACCAAGAGATTGAAGATATGCAGTAACTCTTACCTTCCAATAATTGAAGTTTGTCCCATCAAAAATCGGTGGCCTGATTGATGCTTCTCTCTCGTAGTTGCTCATGATGAACGATCTACCTTCAAGCGATCAAGCTTCTCTGAAGGACCGGCTCTGATACCAATTGTTGGAAATAATACTGAGAGGGGGGGTGAATCAGTATTATCTAGCAATTAAATAAATCTTCCTTATTTGATCTTTGAATTATTTTAGCATATCAGTACCATAAAATAATGAGCATGAAAAACAGATAGTCACACCAAAGAACACAAGATGTAAGGTGGAAACCCAATGTGGGTGAAAACCACCTGCTGCAATATGTCTCTATCTTCTTTCAATTTAGAAACTTATTTTACAATGATTTTGTACTGGTGCAGTCCTTTACCAGTACGCAGGCTGCAACCTGCAGAGAGCTACAACTCTCTCTCTCTCTCGTTTTCCAGTCTACTCCTGGAAGGGAGCTACAACCCCCTACTTCTTTTTATAAAGCATCAGATAATCAACAAGTACATAACAGATATAGATCACTACAGATATCAGATCAGCAACAACAGAACTAACCCAGAACACCTTATCAATAGAGAAATTCAATCAACAGAACATCTTAAAACAGAGACGCAGTTTTTTCTTTCTGTGGCCTGCGACCAGACGCCGTTAACCTTCTGCTACTCTGCGTCCACACGCAGATATCCTTCTGCTCCACTGCGTGCCCACGCACTGTTCCTTTGACTGCTCTGCGTTTTGTTGCTTCAGGGACGCACCCAAAGATATTATCGCGCCGCGTCTTTCGCTACAGAGACGCACCTGAAAACACTATCGAGTCGCGTCTTTCTGCTTCAGAGACGCACCTGAACCTTGATCGCCCTGCATCCCCACGCAGGTCTCTCTCTACTGTGCTGCGTCTCGGCGCACTTTCCCTTTACAGTACCTGCGTCCCGGCGCACTTTCCCTTCACTGAACCTGCGACCCTTTAGATATAAATGATATGAAGGCTTCAGGACAAACCCAAACAGTCAGATCTACAGATCTGATCATGCGCCATAGAGATCACAGTCCATTAGAAGATTCGCCCTCTTAGATCTGGACTAGATCTCACCAAATAAGATATTCAACCCAAGACAATTGCCCAATCCAAATGAACTCCTTTGCTTTATATAGGCAAGCTCCTCCCCAAAACATGGAACAATACCACGAGCCGACACCATAGAAACATAAAACCGTCGGCTAGATACCACACAAGAAACCCCCACGTGCTTTTCTCTGCCTTGAAATGTGTGCACTGAGTAGACGCACCCCCTGAACGGCTGGCCGGCGTCCCTGGACGCGGATTCTGCATGGTATACCTGCGGGGACGCACTTTCTGAACCGATTGCCTGCGTCCTTCTTAATTTTTCAACAACCTGAGAGCCTTACCACTGGAGTTGCCATCAAGTACAACATCTGTAACATACAGTCATACCAGATAACATAATGCCAACAGCATCTTCACAAGTAGGTATATTTATGTATGAATCTGTCATAATATCTTTTTGCAAGTAAATCAACAAATTGGTTGGAGCTTCAAACTATATTGCATGGAAGAAGAGGATAGATTTGAATCTCATTGAAAATGAGGTTATAGATAATGTCAAAGGATCTATCACCAAACCATCAAAAGAATATGATCAAGCACTTGCAAAGCTTATTAAAGGGGAAGTGAGGGCTCAAAGGATTCTCATAGAATCCATCACGGATCCCCTCATTCTATATGTATCTAAACTCGACACCTCAAAAGAAATATATGACAAATTGGTAAAGTTATTTTCTGTAAGCACTACATGAGAAGTTATCTCTCTAATGCAAGAACTCTACAAGCTAAGGATATCAAAAGAAGAAGGAATAGCCTCATACTTTGTAAGAATATCTGAAATAAGGGATCAACTTCAAGATATGGGTGAAAATAATGTCTGAAACAACGTAAACTTTGAAACAGGAATTGATACGATTACCCATTTTTTTGAGGTAGAAAAAAATCAATTGTTGATTCATAATACATACATACATACATATATATATATATATATATATATATATATATATATATAGCATAGTTTTTTACACTTTAAATTTTTTATGTACATTATTTTAAAAATGTTAGTGATTTTCAGGCTGATTTTACAAAATGTTGATGCAGCGTCAAACCCTTTTTTTAGAAGACTTATTTTTTGACTTCAAATTTTCTAATGTGCTAAATGTGAATAATTATTTTCTAAATTTAACAATTTTTGAAGTAGTCTTCTTCTTCGTGCTTTTTGTTTTTTTATTTTTATTTTTATTTTTTTTTGTAGTGAGATCTTTATTTTTTTGCATAGTTAAAGAAAAAGGTCGATATTTTAAAGTTTCGATATTCTGCATATTTATATATCGTTACTTAATTTTTCAATGCACATCAAATAATTGTCTCTAAAAAAACAATAATTTTTAACAATTGACATAAAAATACACATTTTGAACATAAATATAACAAAAAAATTACACATTTTGGGACTTTTTTGCTTAAAATGACATGTCAAAATCACAATTTTTATAGGAAAAAAATAACAAAAAACGGTTAAACAATATTTTTTTTTATGAATTTCATGTTAAAAAATAATAATAATCATAATTTTTTTCAAAAAATAATTATTCTTTTTTTTTCTTTTTTTTTTTTTTTATCTCGGGCGTGGTTCACGGACATCTTCAGTTAGCGGGTGCCGCTACGTCCACGGGAAAAATCTAGGGCTGACGCCCCTCGGCCTATAACAAGACCTGACCCCAAGAGCTTTCGGGAATTGACCCTGTGACCTCCCAAACGGCGAGGCCCCGACTTGAACGATTGAGCTAACTCTTGGGGATTCAAAAAATAATGATTCACATAAAAATTAAAGTGAAAATCACATAATACTAATATTGAACATATGACAACATTAAATAAATACTTATTTTTCTCATAAAATGTCAAAGTTAAAACATTACAAGTATAACTAATTAATAGTTACAAAAAATTATCTTGATTTCCAAGCATAACTTAAATTTAATCAATAATATCACAAAATCCATACTCTTCATCTTCTATAGTTTCATCATTGTCTTCTTTCACAATATTTTCTACTTACGTTTGTTCATTTTCCTCTTCTGATGGATCTTTGATGTATGCGAATCTCTCAATGTATGTCTTTCCAATCATTCCATCTAATGGTGATTGAGGTTCCTTTTCCTTTTTTGCCACACGTGATTCATTAAAATCCCCTTTCCTCAACCCAATTTCTTGCATTCCATCTGCA
This sequence comes from Pinus tabuliformis, assembly GCA_031772625.1. Lineage (NCBI taxonomy): Eukaryota > Viridiplantae > Streptophyta > Pinopsida > Pinales > Pinaceae > Pinus > Pinus tabuliformis. The sequence goes on from CM062806.1 coordinate 923,198,203, forward strand.
AGAAATTGAAGCGCATTAATTCTTTGCTGAATAATTTTTTACTGTACTGTGTCTTTTTCAATGGCAATGCAATTCCTTCCTTTTTGTAGGCAACACGCTAGTGTTGTACCTAATTATCAAGCACAAAAGAAATAATGAATTAAATTAGCATAATCACATATAAATTAAGAAACAAGATATTGAAATTCAATTTTATATAATAAAACTTACCTAAGCCTGAGAATAAGTTCAGAACCCAATCTCCTTTATTTGAACATAAGTCTATAAGATAGTTAATCAATCACTGTGGTTTGTGATAAATGTTAACTATCTTTCATTTTTATTCTTTATCTTCATATGTTAGTTTTTTTACAACATCATAAACCAGTACTTGGCTATGATTCTTTCCATCTACCCAATTAAGAAGCTGAGGCTTATAGCTATCATCTTTTGTCCAACTTTCAACATGGATGAACTCACAATCACTTATAATTGGTTGATCTCCACGGTTAATAAGATTTGACTTTTTCCAGTAACATGAAATAGTAAAAGTTTAATTAACTTATACAGAAATAAATTTTTTAACATTAATCAAACATACAATTTCAACTTCTTACCATGTAAGTTGCACCCTTGAATTTTATTTCCCCTTGAAGCTTGTCAATAACATTGCAAATTGTGTGTCTAAATGCAATGTCACAAATCTCTATAATGGTGATGTTGAGACTTTTACAAATCCCGCAACCACTTTACTAAGAGCTTGATAAGTATAAGGGTCACTATCATAGTCAATGTTTGGGATATTGAAACCATGAGGAATATATGCAATAACTAGGGAATAATCCATTTTAGGTATCAATTTAGCAATGTCTTCACAATCACCTTGTATTATTTTATATTGGATAGTCTCAAGCCCATTCCAAATGAAATGAGTAAGACTAGGATCAAGTTCAATATTACTAAGGCACTGCTTTCTCAGTCTTTCCATCTTAATTTTTTCAATAAAGATTTTGAAACTATCTGGTGCTCCATTTGCATCCTTCTTCACCTTTAATAAAATAAACAAATATATGTATAAGTTATAAAATAAAATTAGTATATAGATGAATAAAAATGAATGTATAAATCAACATACATTTTTAAATGCAAGATAAAAATCTTTTAGTGTTGATGTAGAACATGAATCTGGGTAGTTACATACAACATCATCCCAACTATCTTCATTCAACAATTTAACCATTTGTTCTTGTATTTTCATGTAAACCTTTTGACTGAATAGATAAAGTAAAAAAAAATTAATATAATGATATGTATAACAAATACTACCAACAGCAATATGCTATATTTAAAAGAAAATTATAATCTATAAATAAGTAAAAATAATTCAATAAACTTACTTTTGAAATTCCTCACACATTTTTTCCAATGATAATTTCCCTCACTTCACACGAGATAATATTATTTTGACAAGTTTTTCATCCTTCACTCCTTGCAATGCTCTCCAAGGTGTGATAGTTATATCTTCTAGAAGCAGCTTCATTTCAGGACTTGATTTACTGCTGTTACATATCAATGGTTTAGACTTGTTGACCTTCTAGTTTTCAATGCCAATGTTCTCCCACATGCTAAAAATATCATTAATCAATTCCCATATCTTTCAAGGTCTAAATGCCAACTGGAAAATGTTATCCATACCTCTAGATATATCAGAATTTACTTTGCCGCTTTTTGAATTGACTTTTTCCTCAATTTGATAGCTTATTTCCATACAACATTCTTTCCGAAATGCTAGACTAACCTTTGTCTTATCCCCACCACATTTTTCTTCAAATTCATTATGAATAAATCTAACCCTTTGGATGAAGTTCATAGGCATCCTATATTCATTATCTATATTATGATCCCATGCCAATAACTTTGCTTTTGTATATGATAAACCAGCATAAATAATACATTTCATTGTTTCAAAACATGGGTTATTGGGATATTCCTCCATCAATTGCCTTTGATATTTTATGGAATGGTTCCCCCACAAGCACATAATATTTGTATTTAAAACATTTTGACTTATCACATTCTTGTTTGTTGGGAACTTGAACTGGATCGATAAGAAGCACATAATAAACCACATGAGCATATGGATGCACCTCATCAATGTCTTCAAGTTGTGAACATGCAGGTGGTGTGGCTTTTTAATTTGATATTTAAATTGTCCTTCACTTGGCTTATAGATTTGGCTGACATTAAGCTAAAATGTACGACCACCCTCAATTAAGTTTGTCTTTGTCAAGTGATGTCGAATGGAATTTTGTTTTGTTTTAATAATGTCATCCTCTAAATCAGCTCCTGGTGTAATGATTTCCCTGCTTCCTTTTGAGTTTTCACTAGGATCTTCATTGTTGGCCATGAATTTTTGAGAATGATCAACTTTTAATTTCTTCCTCCTCTCGGTTATCAAATTTTCTTCTACATAAGTAACATCCTCATCATCAACTAGAACAAAGACATTCTTAGGAATTTTTTCTTTTGGTATTTTATGGCTCTTCTCCTTTCTAACATCAGTTCTAATCTCATCCTCAGTAATGACAGCATATTCTTCAACTTTAGTTCCAACTTCGTCATCTTCAAAAGTAACATGTCTAGCTTTGCTAGATTTATCCACTATAGACATTCTTTGTTGATCCCTCAGATATAGTCTTGTAGCATCATGAATTACTTTTTTTCTTCTTGTTTTCCATATCTTCTTCTGACCTTGAGTAGAAATTGTTGACAACATTCATAATATATTACTCTAAAAAATAAATTCCTCCCAACATAATTGAAAGATTTCAATAAAATTATATTAAACAAAATATCATATGTCAATAAAAACTAAGTTATAAAATATATAATGATACAGTTACAATAACACAAAACACATAAATATAAATAACAATAATTATGATATCTTGTGCAATCTCGTTTATGATTTGTTTACACATCTTTGTAGAATCATCTGTCGTGTCATATATTGACAGTGCAAACTGATATCTAATCTTGTCATGTGACTTGGGCGGTTTTGTAAGTACATAAACAAATTCAATAGCTGGTATCAAACACATGTTTAGTACTTTTTCCAACACTTCATAACTTCCACTATTGTTAGGGATATCAGCATATAGATATCTATCTTTCACAAACCATACAAGTTCTGTATGCTTCACTTCTTGTTATTTCTTCCAGTAAGAAATCAACTTCTTATCCTTAAAGGAACTTGATAGATTTGTAGTTATTAATTCAGGGTGGGTTCATTTAGCAGTATTTTTTTAAGATCCACTATAGTTTTAACAGTCTTTGGTCCAGAAAGATTCACAAAAATCTTCCTTGATGCCATTTTCCTACAATATATATATTACAAAAAAATCGATAGCTTAAGTAAACAAACAAAAGGAAACAAAATTTAAAAACTAAAAAAGACCAGAAACATGCACATCGATCCCCATGACAAGTTGGATGTTAGGTTCATACAGGGTACAAAAAAAAAATCCATTCCTTAGGGTTTTTTTTTTTTTTTTTTTTTTTTTTTTTTTTTTTGTTACAGGCACTGAAGCCGTTTTTCCACAAATGGGCACGCCCACCCATAGGCATGAGGTCGTGATTTTGGGCAAGCACGCCCGGTCATGGGTGTTCCAGCCCAGGGCAAAGCGACCCCCTAGTAGGCCAGGGGGGGCGCTCTACCTTGGGCGGGCACACCCACGGCCGGGAACAACCACGACCGTGCCCACCGCACCCACTGTTGAAATAGTGGCCCCTACCTACCAAGGGGATGTCAGGTAATCCTGGCTCATGTGAACTTTTAGTTCGTAAAAGGAATATAAATTTAGTTAATTAAAAGTTAATTTATTTTTTATTGGAACGTGTTTTTTGTCTGGTATTCTGCACGAACATAACAACTCAACTGACACATAACCACTAGTAAACCTATGTGAGTTTAACACCTGTACTCAGCAAAAGGGAAAGTAACCTTTCAAATGCAATAATCTCCCATTGAATGTGTTGTCGATGACAATGTAGTTGCTCCACAAAATCGCTCCAAGTCTTTTAATGAAGCCTTGAAAAGTCTTGATGTGATGTGAGGAATGGTGATAATGATATTTATTATATAACAGAAATTATGGAATTGTTTTATCGCTTCGTGAATGTGGTATTATTATTTTTTATATAAACTTAATATATAAATCATGTTATGGCGATATAGTAATTTATATTAAATGTGGGATAGAAGATATAATAAAAATTTAAAAAAAAAAATTCAATTGTCTAGTAAAAGATTAATTTAGGTAAAATATTTAGTTTAAAATTTTAGTCTAAAGATTTAGTTTAAAATATTAATTTCAAGAAAAAAATTTAGTTAAAATTTTTTAATAAATTGTAGAAGAAAATTTTGGAGGGAAAGACATGAAATGAAATTTTTGGAGGGAAAATTTTCGGCGAACTTTTTTTTAGGGAAGCTTTGGAGGGAAATTTCCATTCTTTAATCTATATGTCATCATTAGGAAAGAGTGCATTTGTATCATTCAACCTATTATGTTTGAAATCCATGGATTCTTCTGACAGTGAAGTTTCGCTTTGTGAACCATCAACATCTTTGTTGTGTAATAACTCTATTCATATTGATGAATATAACGAGAATTCTTTCACTATGAATAGAAAGTCAAATCTTCCACTTAGTCCTAATCCTAAGGACTATGAGAGCAGCACTGATGAAGGGTAAGATGAATAATTTCAAATAAATAGATTCACGGTTTCCAGTCCTAATCCTATGGACTATGAAAGCAATAGTGATGAAGAGAATGATGAAGAATTTCCAATAAATAGAGAGTCACAGTTTCCACTTAGTCCTAATCCTATGGACATGAGAGCAACAATGATGAAGGCCAAGATGAAGAATTTCCAATAAATTGAGAGTCACAGTTTCCACTTAGTCCTAATCCTATGGACTACGAGAGCAGCAATGATGAAGGCCAAGATGAAGAATTTCCAATAAATTAAGAGTCATATTTTCCACTTAGTCTTAATCCTAAGGACTACAATAGAAACATTGATGAAGGTCATGATGAAGAATTTCTAAGAAATCGAAAGTCACATTCTCCACTTAGTCCTAATCTTAAGGACTATGAGATCAGTAGTGACGAAGGGCGAGATATTGAATTTCTAGTAAATAGAGAATCACATTTTCCACTTAGTCCTAATCCTAAGGACTATGAGAGCAGTAGTGACGAAGGGCAGGATGAAGAATTTCCAGTAAATAGAGAGTCACATTTTAGTCTTAATCTTAAGGACTATGAGAGCAACTGTGACAAACGGCAGGATGAAATTTCTAGTAAGTAAAGAGTCACATTTTATGTGTAGTCCTAATCCTAAGGACTATGAGAACAACACTGACAATGCACATGATGAAGAATATCCAATAAATAGAGTCAATTTTTTCATTTAGTCCTAATTCTAAGGACTATGAGGGTAGCCCTAACAAAGGGCAAGATGAAGAATATCCTCCAAGTCAATATTTCAAAAGCACAGATGATCATAGTGAGGATAATATTCCTTCTAATGATGATGAAAATGCTTATACGAATGATAATTCAATGATGGAGACGTTGCCAAAAAATATTGTATCAAGGAGTAGGAGCAGATATTTTCATATCAATCCAAGATGTTATAGTTATACAAGGGGTAGAGCAGAATATCTAACGAGAAGAAGTTCTATCAGTGTTCTCATTTCAAGTGAATGTTGTCAAAAGGATTGCTTGAAACATATGGATTTCAAGTTTCATTGGAGAAAAGGAAGAGATATTTATCAATGAATAAAAGCATGTGAAATGCATATTTAGTGGGGTGCATGCAATCTACATTGTGAGGTTATGATTATCATATTGGGTCTTTATTTATCTGTAGAAAGGCTTTCAAAATGTTTCATTCAATTATTAATTTTTGTTTGTCAAGAATCCAAGAAAATTTGGAAAAGGATCCCACATTTTATTTAGAAGTATGTCATAAACGAAAGTTTAGGCCATTATCAAATACTGCAATGTCATGGATGAAAGAATTCTTTCAAAGCATGGAGAGTGTATGCGAAATAGAAAGACAATACATATTCCAGATAATTTCTCAAGACAAGAAATCTACAACTTATACAAAGAATATGCAGAAGGTGTTGAAGGAAATGGTAGATTTATTACTTATCAATATTTTGTGAAGATATGGAAGAAAGAATTCAACAATGTCAGTATTCATAAGAAGACAAAGATGGGGGTTTGCAGTACATGTGCTTAAATAAAAAAGGGATAAATGTGAATGGGCAGAAAGAGGTAAGCATTCATAACATTATTTTTTTAAATTGTACAGTCATCAACTATGAAAATGTATTTATTAATGGTTTTATTTTATGTTGTGTAGATTCCATTGTCAAAGTGCTTCAAGAGCATTGCAAAAAAAAATAAAATTATTTGGTTTTGATAATTGATGGTATGGACCAAAAGAAAACACTTCTACCACATTTTTTTCGCACCCCCAAAAATTTACGAGGAAACTTTTATTCAGTTTCACTTGGTCGGTTGTATGGTCTTAAATAAGAAAATGTTTCCAAGGGTATACTTCACATCTCCAAACATTCATAATGATGCAAATTTGGCAATAAACATAATTCTTGATGTGCTTTCTCATTGGTTTGGTAATCTTCCTAAAGTTTTGTATCTAGAATTGGACAACACTTGTCGTGAAAACAAAAATCAGATTGTTTTTGGATATCTAGACATGCTTGGTGAATTGAGAATTTTTTAGAAGGTAAAGGTTGGTTTCCTTCTTGTTGGGCACAGTCATGACCATATTGATCAGAAGTTCAGTCATTTTTTAGTCACATTGAGGAGGAAGGATGTTGGGAGTTTGCCATCATTAATTGAATGTATTAATAAATCATACATGTCAGAGCCTATTTTTCATGTGTTGGAAGAAACTTTTGACATGTGAAGGTTTATTATGGGGTCACATGGTGAGGAGAAATGCATTGAACAACTTAATGACATTAGCTTCCAACATCAATTTCGCAGCAAAAAAAAAGATGGGAAAACACTAATACGGGGAAAGAAGTATTCAACTACCACAAAATGGGCGTCGTCAGTGATTTTTGAAGTTCATTCCAGATCATCCAATATCTGTGTCAAATATATTGTTATTACAATTAGTTTTTGAAGTTCATAATGGACATAGGTAGAAGAGAGATATAAATTATTCTGATTGCCTTGAAGAAATTAAAAAATGTATTAGATATACATGTGAGTACTTTGATATTGTTGATTCTGTTTGGTGGGAGTTTTTTTTCAATAAACAGAGTGATATCATTTCAAGAACAACAAATGAATATATACCTTTGAAAACTCCATTTATTTGGCCATAAAATGTGTCAAATGAACATGAGGATAGAAACATTGTTGAACAACAACAATCTCAAGGTATTATTAATTCTTCATAGGTAGAGGAAAGGGAAATGTATATTGGTTCTAGAAGATCTCATGCACAACGTGAAGCCATGGAAGACCTATACAGGGCTTCAATACATGATATAAGGAGGGTTTCATGATCGCAATGCTAGCATATGGAGATGCCAATGACTATCCATTATGGGTTGCTAAGGTTATAAAGGTCATTGTAGAAAATGAAGATGTTGCAGGTGTTGAAGTACATTGTTATGCCACAAATACACACCCATTCAATGGTGTGTACAACATAGATGGTAGTTGATAAAAAAAAATTGGCGAAAAGAGAAAAAGAAAGGGTACACATATAAATCATCGTTGCACAGACCTCTTAAAATTGGAGGATGTTGACATACATGTTTATGACTTCAATTTAACAAAGAGAGGAGCTCTTCAAGTTAGGATGATAGAGATTCTGAAGAGGTTGTTACCAGAAGAAAAAATGTTGAGATGGGAGTCTGCTGAACCCAGTGGTAGATCTAGAAGAATTTTGAAACCTAAAATGGTGGGCATGCATGTGGACTCAGATGGGGCACTAGTTGATGAAAGAGAAGAATATGGAACATCTTCATCTGCATCTAGTCATTTATCTGAAGATGTGAATTCTGATGGTGTGCAAGAAGATATGAGTGATTTTGAATAATTGTCTAAGGCAGTTTATATAACTGATGTTTGCATGGTATCTTGAAACAAAACTTTTGATTTCCATATGACGTTAAATGAAGTTATGAGTCATTTTTATGTTTGTTGGATTATATGTTTTAGTTATGATGAATTTTATTGTTTAAAATATCCACAACGCAACAATAACTTAAAGATATAATTTACGTTTCATTCAATCTACAAGTATTGATATTTTGATTAATTTAGTCATGTAATTTTTCCATAATGTCATGGTTTAAATGTGTTGAAAACTTAGAGTTTTTTAATTCTATGGTTGAAAAAATTTCATTTTTTTTTTCATGTTATGGTTGAAAACAATTAGAATTTTAGCGATCTTTAGTGTCATGTTATTATATGTTTAACGACATGGATGAAAACTGTTGGAATTTTAATGTGTTTCGGATCCCATTATTTTATCTTTAACGTCATTACTAAAAAATGTTGAAATTATACCTGGGAAAGAAAAATGTTATTCTACCAAAAACATTAGTGTGTTTTTTCATTTATTTTGCACAAAAAAATTGGGTTTATTGCCATTTTTTAAATATGTTGAAAATTAACCATAAAAAAATAAAACATCATTCCAGAATACACAATTTTTATTTTTTGGACTATTTTTCATGTTTTTTTGGGGTTTTTTTCAGCTAGAGTTCCTGTTTTGAGTTTACAGTTCCCATTTCAAGGTTTACATTGCTCTGACAAGGAGATGATCACTATAGCACTAAATGCACTACTAGAGGAGAGCGGTAACTTTACTTCAAGCATTTATAGGATGAAAGAAGCTACTCCATTCCAAGATTTATGGTCACTATGCAAGATTGAAGAAACTAGGTTGAAGGTAAAAACTGATGTTGGATCAAATGAGCAAAATCAAGCATATGCTGCTATGGCAAAAAACAAAGGAAAATTTGGGAAATTTGGCCCTCAAAAAAGGAAGAAGAACATGGCTAAAGGTCAATGCTATGGATGTCAATAATATGGGAATTACAAAAGATATTTCCCTAAGTTCAAGAAGGACAATAACAAAAGAGGTAGAGAAGAAGCCCATATCACTGAAGAAGTAGAGGAAGTTGAAAAGAAGAAATCCAAGAAGGAGGAAGTAAAATATCTCTACTATGATTGAGATAGTCTTCCTCACCTAGTTATTTTCAAGTTTTCTGTTGTAAGATATGGCTATCATGAATTACTAAGGAAAATAATAAGATGCACCATGGCATCATAGAAGCATTAAAGCAAGTGCTCGTGATCATAGAGAAAAATAGTTGAAAAAGAAGTCTATGGCAGTCACCTATGGAAGGATATAACTCTTGGTAACCTCATTAGAAGCATAAGTGGCACTTACGGGAAAAAGAAGAAAAATTCATCTAGCACAAAGCTCATCATACATCAATCAAAAGGGAACATTTGTTGGATGAGGATACTCAAGATCCTCTACTGGAATCTTCATTGGAAGGTTCACCAATTAAAAGGAAGAAAGTGTTTTATCAAGAATTCCAACTTGTGGAATTCATGGGATGATGGTATGATGAAAAAAGAGGCAAAGCAGATCAAGCGATTGAATTTATTTCAATCAAGAAATCTACTGAAAGGAAGTAAAAGATGATCACCTAAAGGAAAATGAGGTATGCATTATTTTATTTGGTAAAATAGAGTCATGTCATATAGTTGCAGGTAACATGGATAAATGCTCTATCTCGAGAGCATGATCAAAAGTCAGTATTTCCTCTGAAAGGTTACAAGAAGGAATGGGTCACACATTGACTAGATGAAATCAACATAATATGTCCTCATATGAAATATGAGGTGGTTGACAATAATTTGAGGAATTCTAATTGAAATTTCCTTGGAAGAAAAATGTGTGAAGAAAGAAGGGAAGAGATCGTGGAAAATGCAATTATGAAGAAGGAAATCAAAATCCAAGGACTAAAATATTTGACTAGGATATCTCCATGAAATATATGAATACTTTGATGAAGTCGGAAAAAGAAAGAGACACTTGAAAATATATATCTTTTGGAGATGTGTCAATATATATGTAGGATGTTGATGCAAACTGGAAGATGTCATGATGAAAGACAATCACAAAGGTAATTCTTATTTAATGATTCATTTCTTATTTTTTAATAATATATGGATGGGCTTATGCAGGGCTGCTAAGGAAGAGTTGTGGATGTCTGCCAACAATGATGACCATGTATATGTATGAGATATCCTTTAGGAAACATGGCATGAAGAAGGCAACAAAGCATGAAGGAGGACCAAATATGGACTAAAGGTTCCAATGAAAGGAATGATGACATGGCTGAGTCATGGATGAAAGTGATGTATGGTATGTGCCCTACGAAGAAGTCCCATAAAATGTAGACTTCTTGACAAAGAAGAAAAAATCATGAAATCAAAGGAAGGAGTTCTACAAGCAGTTGGTTGTCCCATGATATCCACCTAGAGAGCTGTTGGAAGCAAGTCACTGGTCAAGAGGGAGCTTGGGTACATTCCTTTAAGGAATGGATTGGTCATCCCTAGTTCAGAGGGAGTGACAGTTATGGTTCTCTATCTCATGTGTCATGCACTAGACCAGGACTAACATCCGTAAATCTTAGTGAAGGCCACGAGGAGAGAGATAGACACATCATTATTGTCTTCACTTGGGAAGACAAAATGGAGGATTGGGTAAACATATGGCATCTGATACTCTTTGAGGATGAGTTAGGGCATCCAAGATAAGAGTAGTCATGAAGGACTGATATTCTTTGAGGACTGGAAATCCAAGATAAGAATGGTCCTGGTGGAATACACTTTGAGAACCCAGGTAGGGTATGTTCCAAAAGAGATAATGATGAGGGTGTCTATATATCATTGGTCTCACTAGCATTGTGCTTTGATCTTGTGGAGATAAAGAGTGGTTAGTAAAGGTATTTCTATATGACAGTGATGGATGATATGATGCTATACATATGGGTTACCAATCTGACTCTTCTTATGAGAGTTCTTCATATTAAAAATTTCCAAGTACCTTGTATGGATTATGAATACCTCCCTAGTTAATAGGGAGTGTTGAAAAGTGTAACTAGGCTCGGTCTTCATAATAACATGTGTAATTATGATTTTATGTAATTGATGAAAAGAAGAAAATAAAATTATTTTTGTAATGCGTGTCTCATGGGTTTCATGAGCAAGGAATGTTATTTTTAGTTAAGGCTCCCATTGTGAGCTCTTAAGATTGGTCATAAAGTCAATTGAGTCAATGTCATGTATGAAAGACCCTTCTTGGGCATGTTACATATGTATGTGAGTCATTGAAAGAGTCAAAAGACCCTCCAAGACCAATCTCAAGCACCTCCAACAAGTCAAACTTAAAATGGAGCAACGAGCCTACACCAAATGACATGTCGACCTAGGACTCTCTCAAGTCATCTTATTTACATGGGCTAAACACTATATATAAGAAAACTCGATTTTCTTTAGGAGACAGAATTTTAGACAAGCAAGAAGAAGAGAATAGAAGTGCGAGGATCTCAAGGATTGTCTCATCACTAAGTAAGGAGAATCATCACCAAAGTGTTTTTCTGATATGTTTTTGGGCCAGTACACTCCACACGTGCAAGGATCCAAGGTTGTCTATTGCAGGAAGGACTGAGATACCATAGTCATACTGAGAGGGAAGTTTTGTGAGAAAACAAGGAGATTCTCAAGCTGAGTTGAAGGAGAGAGTCTCCATCTAGAGCGAAGAGAAAGTGTTTCCCTCTCTCTCATATGCCTCAGATAGGGTTTCTAAAATAGGGTCAAGAATTTTAGTGTTGAACCAAGAGACCGAAATAAAAAAGGACAACCAAGAAAGAGGAAGCAACCAACAGTTTGACCATTGTTGACTCAAGGAAGAGGAGGAAGCTTTGTGTTTTGGTCTTAGAGAGGCAAATAGGTCAAGGGTCTTGGTCTTGGTATTCATCAATTGAAGTCTCTATAATAAAAAGAATTCATTTTGGTTTTCCTCTCAAGTTGGAGAGGTTTTGGCCCTCGATGATCACCTATATTATGTGTCTCTTGTCTTTTTATTGTTCATGATTTGGTAATTTTTTTTATGAAGAAGAACAATATAATAATATAAGAAAATAAAGACCTTAATCTAAACAAGTAAAATGCATTCACAAGCAGCTATCATTGGTAGAGAAATCACCTATTCTTGATGCCCTAGATTTCTCAACACACCCTACCTCAAAAAATCCTTATATGTTCTTAAAAATCTAGCTTTAATTTCCTCTTCAAGGTTCTTATTATTAAGAATATTTATTATTATTATTATTATTATTAAATTCAATGTTTGAGTCTCCAACTATTTTTTCTTAATTTTACTCAACTAAATCATCCGATATATTGTGACCAATGTTTTTAGTAGCAAAATCATAACTTTGTGAGTCCCATCATAACCATCAAACACATTGAAAAATGAGACATCCTCAATTTGGTCAACCCTCTCCTCTTGTTTTGAATTAAAATTAGAATCATTAATAGGTGGATCATGATTAATATTGATAGCCATTATCATGGTCTTGTCGGTGTCCTTCATAGATTTTCCTAACCATACACCCTTTTGGCATGAAACAACATAATGGAATCCTTCTAGGAATGCAAGAATAGGTGGAGTTGACATGCCATAGTATAATCCATATTTTTCATGAGAAATATTAGGAGTAATAGTATGTAACTTGGAAACAACAACAAATGTTAGAGCATCATTAGTACCCTCACTTATGTTGTTCCTCTTGGGAGTGTGAAGAATTGTTTCTTTATGGTAAAACAATTCATGATTAAGTGTAGATGATAGGGATGATGATGGTTTTGTGTGTGCATGAGGTTCCTTATCCTTGAATTTTTTCTCAAGTCTCTCTATTCTAATATCTATTTGTTCATGGATTTCTCCTCTTATCTTTATTTTCATATTATCTACAATTTAATTCATTTTTATTTCTTGCAACTTCATTTTCATCACTACCTTTATTTTTGACATTATAATATTCAATAATTTTGTCTTTTACATTATTAGGATCATTTTCACAATAATTTTCTGCATCACGATCATCTTCAACAGTATAATCTTCTTAGTTCTACATCTTTGTCTTTTTCGCCATCATGATTGACATCATCTTCATATTCATAATTATTTGTTGCATCTACATATTTGTTTTTGTTTTCGTCATTCTCGTCAAACACTTATTCTCTAGATTCACCTTGATCTTTATTATTAAGCGATCTTAGAGGGTTTGAAGCATATGAAGGATTATGTTGTGTATTAGCCATGCTATGTGACTTAGCAAGGTTTGTTATAAAACTTCCTATAATAGTGAATTTGTCTATTAAATTTAGCATGATTTTTTTTACCAAGCTCTTAAGCTCTGCTTGATCCTACTGTATGACATTATGATTTTGATTGATTTGTGCTTCTAATTACACATGCTTTTCCATCAACTCATTTTGAAGTGTGTCGTGCCTTTTCCATTCTAGTCAAAAACATACTAAATTCACTCATAGACACTGTCTTAGTGATTGGTGGATTTTTTCAATCTATTTTGACTTACTTTTTAAAGTGTTAATTCATATATATATATATATAGAGTTACCACTGTAAATAAAATATCTTTATAATTTTCTTTCCCTATATGGTAGGAAATTTCATGGGCCAATGGTTTAATAAAACCATACGTCTCTAAACCACCATGATAAAATCAAAAATTACTCTTCCTTCCATTTTCTTCTTATCTCCTTTTTTTTAATTCTATCTTTCCAATACCATGGGCTTGGCTTAAATATAGCTTAAAGCACCATTTTAAGAACTATCATGATCCAAAATTATGCGGGGATGCGACATAATACATATATAAACATAAACATAGAGATGCCACAAAAATAAAACTTCATTTCATTAATATCAAAGAACTGAAATGTGCTTACATACAGAATGGAAATAAACTAGCTCGGGCGATGGTAGCTTATCTCTGAGAAGATACGTGGTGGCTACATGCCTCTGAACTGTGTTACAACGATACTCGAAGGCCTATTTGTTATTGAAAAACAATGGAAAACCCTAAACATCAAAAAACCTAACCCTAGGAGATGAAGCGCCAAAACTATGGGCCCTGTTAGGGTAAATTGGTACATCAACTTCCTGGGGTCGTAACTTTGGCATACAATCTACGTTTGAATCGCATTATACTTCGTTAGAAATATCTATCTGAGGATTATAACTTTCGACTACAAATGTGGTCATAGACTTTCGTTTTCCTGTTTTCCAAAAAAGCGTTGTTTAGGGCCTCAAAACTGCTCCGGAAGTTCAGGACTCGAAACTTCAAAAATAGTAAAATGTGCTACAATTAAGGAAATTGAAAAACTGATAGAAAAAATGGTGGAGGTCCAAGTGGAATAGGTGGTTGGCCACCAATATCCACCTAGATTAATCCTCCCTCCTTAAGAAGCAATGGTCCTCATTGCATTGAGTGTCTCCATGAGATGGAGAAACTTCTGTTGAACTTGGTCCTTTATGAGCCACTTGCCTTGGTGCAAGAGTTGGCCAACTTTGACAACCCAATACAGTTGTATCTTCTGCTAGTGAGTGTTCTTGATCCGTGTGTCCATGATTCGATTAGTTGTGGCTTATTCCATGCAGTTTTGGTTTAACTCTGTTGGTGTGAGTTGTTCTACAATGTCTTATGTGTCTAATAATGGTGGAAAGTATGGTCGAAGGCAGTCCACATTGAACACTACGTGCAAGCCAAGGAATACGGGAATGTTGAGCTCAAAAGCATTGTCTCCCATAGCCTTGGTAATGGTGTAAGGTCCATATTGGAGTGGTCTAAGCTTCCAATGGGCCTCGGTAAGGTGTTCTTTCTGCAAATGCAACCAAACTTTGTCGTCCACCTGAAACTTGTGTGGCACCCGATGTTGATCATGTCGTTGTTTGTACTTGACATTGGACTTCCCCAAGACGTCATGAACCTATTGGTGGATCTACTAGATGCGTTTAATAAATATGGTTGCTTTATTAGCCATAAACAATACATGTGTGGATTTTTTCTGTGTAGTCACATGAGGCATGACAACATCAATCAAACAGAATGGTTGAAATCCTAGACCCACTTGCAAGGGAATGTGACCAGTCAAGCTATGGAGAGCTCTATTATAACTGTGTTTCAAATAGGGAAGGCTCTCATCCCAGGTTCATGGATGCTTGGAGTTGTACACGCTGAGTATGTGTACTATCATCTTGTTGATGACCTTTGTTTCGCCATCAGTATGGGGAGGAATGCAGTCAACTTGGTGACCTTGGTATCCAATAATGTTCAGAGGCTTGACCAGAATGTGCTCAAGAACCTGCTACCCTGATCTGATATAATGGTATGTGAGATCCCAAAATGTACCCACACTCGTTCAAAGAAGAGTTTGGCAGTGTCCTCTGTTGTAATACTCTTCTTGTAGGCCGCCAATATAGGCATCTTAGAAAAAATTTCCATGATCACAAATACATAGTCTTTACCATTGTTGGTAGAATGGAGGCTAGACATATAGTCCATGGAGATGGATTCCCAAGGTTGGTTGGGAGTAGGAAGAGGAGTGTACAGGCCTTTCTTCTTGATGGTTGGCTTGGTGCTGGCGCATGCAATGTAGGATTTGATATATTTCCCAACATCCTATCGGATTTTTGGCCAATAAAAGTACCTTTGTAGTATGACCACAATTTTCTCCACACCAAAGTATCCTACTAGCTAACTATAGTGCGCCTCCCAACTTATCTTGGCATGCTCGATTGAAGGAACACAAAGGTGGCCCAGGTAGCATAATAATACGTCCTGGAGGTGGAAATCAGGAACTTGTTTGCCATCTACTAGCATCTAGTATGTGGAGGTGAACTCTGGATCATTTTTGTATAGTTGTGACCATCCAGAGGTCTCATGGTCATAAGAGTTGAGAACAATAGTTAGTGATGCAACTAGGGGCTGTCTGAGGCAGTCTGCAACATGATTGGTACTGCATATTTTCTATTTAATGTTCAAGTGGAATTGTTGCAGATATGTATACCACTTCTAATGGCAATTGTTATGCAACTTCCCTTGTGTCTATATAAACTAAAGATGTCGATGACCGGTGTGGATGACCATCTCCTTCCCCGGAATGTAATGCTTCCATTGCCGACAAGCCTTCATGATGGAATACATCTCTTTATCATAGGTGGGGTACTTCTGAATTGTATCAGAACATGTCTCACTATGATAGGCCACTGGATGTTGGGCTGGGTGAGGACTGCACCAATAACATAGTTGGAGGTGTCTGTCTCAATTTCAATTGGTTGTTGCAGTTATGGAAATGTGAGTACTAGTGTAGAGTAGAGGCAACGCTTCAACTCAACGAATGCCTTCTATTGGGACTTGAACCAGGAAAATTTGCTTTTGCTCCGCTCTTGGTAATCTGACTCAGAGGCCAAGTGATATGGGAGAATCCCAACACCAAGCTCCGATAAAAATTTGCAAGGCCCAAAAAGTTGTGAAGCTCTGTTAGAGTGGTTGGGGCTAGCCAATCCCGAATGTCTTAGATCTTAGTCAGGTCCATATGCACGCCTTAATCATCTATGATGTAACCCAAATAGTGGACCTGACTCATGCCAATGGTGTATTTCTCCAAGATGGTATATAGTTTGTGCTGCCGTAGGGTTTGAAGGACCTGTCGAATGTGTTGCAAGTGTTCTTCCCAACTCTTGTTGAATATGAGGATGTCGTCCAGATAAACAATCACGAATGAGTTGGTGAAGGGCCACAATATGTCATCCATTAGCCTCATAAAAGTAGCAAGGGCATTTGTCAAGCCGAAGGGCATAACCAACCATTCAAGAAAGACTTCCTTGGATTTGAAGGAGGCATTCCATACATCTGTGGGCTCTATTGGAACCTAGTGATAGCTAGAATTTAGATCAATCTTGCAGAAATACTTGCCCCCCTTGAGTTGGTACAAAAGGTCATCAATCCATGGGATTGGATACCTGTTCCTAATAGTGATTTTGTTTAGTGCCTAATAATCAATGTAGAGACTCTAGGTTCCATCCTTCTTCTGTACAAGTACAATAGGCTCCCACAAGGCGAGGAACTTGGTCGAATGTGCCCTTTTTGCAACAAATCTTGCATTTGTTGCTTGATCTCTTCATTTTCCATAATGGAGTGGCGATATATCGACCCGTTGGGTAGAGGTGCTTTGGGAGTCATATCAATCAAATGCTTGACCTAATAGTGCAAGGGTACCCCTATGGGTGAGGAGAAGATGTCCCTGTATTCTTCCATGACCTTATCCACCTACTTCTGCTGTGTGGAGGAACCCTTCCCGGGGGCCATGGATGTGGCCACGATCTTCCCCTTACTTTGAGAGTGAATCAAAAGAAAAAAAATTCTCAGTCTAGGAGATGATCTTACTGCATTTCTTAGGAGAGATCAAGATATGGTGGTAGTTGGGGCTACCTCCGATATCCTATATAACTTATTACCCAAAGAAATAATAATAGTGCGAGGCCTCGACTCATATACAACATGATGCTTCCACAAGTATGGTTGGCCTAATAATACATCACAAACTTCAAGAGGAGAAATATCACACAATACCTCATTCGTGAAGGGCTTGATGCTATAGGGAAGGCGACACTGCTGGCTGACGCGAAGATCTCATCCTTGGTGAATCCACCCGATGGTGTATGATTGCAAGTGTGGTGTGGTCGATAGGCCCAAATGATTTACGAATTCTGCTAAAATGAGGTTCTTTTGGCTCCCACTGTTGACAATGAATTGCAATAGCAAACCCTTCACCCACATCTGTGAGTGGAAGAGACACTCCTCCTCCTTTGGATCTTCGGGCTCAATCTTCTGGATCTTGGTGGTGGCAACAATGGCGTTGTGATTTGCATCAATAATCTGCTTCCCTTTGTCATTCCCCTTGTCGAGTTCTGACTTGGAGACAGAACATGCATTTGATTTTGAAGCCTTTAGCTCGGCCACTAGTGACTGCTTGGCTCGACGCTCACTTGTGTTGTGAGTAGGGCTCTTATGGAACTCACACCACTTTTTGTGTCCTTCTTTGTCTTCATGGTGTTGTTCTTTTCTTATGGCTTCAATGGGTTTTCCTAGGTCACCCCACTTTGGCTTTGTCCTTTGTTTTGTGGTTTGGGGGTGCCTTTCCCTTGCTTCAGATTCGTAGATCCAAAGTCTCGCTTCTTCTATTTAAACGTCTACTTGATCTTGATAGTGTATCAGTAGGCAGTGCCAAGCGAGGAGATGTCTAAGAACTCCATCTTGTCTTGGATGTATTTGTGCATACAACCGTGGTACTTGAGTACAAGATGTTGCTCAGAATCCTTGATACCTAACTTCGTGGGAAGGGTATGAAAAATATCTGTGAACTCTGACACATCTTGGTCCCTTCCGTGTCATAGTGTTGTCCACTTTATGTTTATCTTCATAGCTCCCGTCAAGGTAATACTGCTCCTTAATGGCATCTTGAAAATAGTCCCAAGTAGGTGTGACTGAAAACAGTGAGGGTTCCCTCTTGTCCTTCTACTCACAGTAGGTTACTCACTAGTCCTTGACGTGGGGGGTGGCTTTGAGGAGTGCAAAAGTAATCTTTTCCCAATTGGAAAATTGATGAACCGAAAAATACCCTTCCAACATATTTAACCATCTATCTATGGCGTATGCATCTATCTGGCCTTCGAAGATGGGAGTATCAAAGTTGACTTGTACCTTGAAGGGAGTGATGCCTCCAGAGTGGCTGCTGAATGAAGATGCATCGCTTGTGGGCATCCGTCGAAGGATCTAGGAAAAGTTGTCCGTCATCGCATTCCTCTATTGCATGAGGGCTTCTTCGAGCAATATTTTGAAGGGATCTCCTGCTCCCTTGTCTTTCATTTCTTTCAACATGGGAGGCTACCAAGGTTTGCGAGACTAATCTTGCAAAAGTTCAACCAGTTCAAGTCCTAACTCCTTACACCCATACCTCATTGGGACCATGCAAAGAAGAATAGAGAAGGAGCAGAGTGCTTTGATGCCACTGATTCAGACTTACATAGGAACACAACATAATACAAATATAAACACAAACACAGAGATGTAATAGAAATAAAACTTCATTTCATTAATATCAAAGAACAAATGTGCTTACATACAAAATGGAAATAAACTAGCTCGGGTGATGGTAGCTTATCTCTAAGAAGAAATGTGGCAACTACATGCCTCTGAACTATGTTACAATGAGGCTCGAAGGCCTATTTATTGTTGAGAAATAATGGAAAACCATAAACATCCAAAAACCTAACCCTAGGAGATGAAGCGCCAAAACTATGGGCCTCGTTCAGGTAAATTGGTACATCAACTTCCTGGGGTCGTAACTTTGGCATACAATCTCTGTTTGACATGCACGATACCTCGCTAGAAAGATATATTCGAGGAATATAAATTTTAGCTGCAAACATCAAACAAAGGCTTATGTTTGCCCGTTTTCCGAAAAAACATCTTTTAGGGCCTCAAAATGGCTCCGGAATTTCAAGACCCTAAAAACTGCCAAAAATAGTAAACTGTGTTACAATTAAGGAAATTGAAAAACTAAAAGAAACAATGGTGCGGGTCCAAGTGGAATAGGTGGATGGCCACCAATATCCACCTGAATCATATCATGACCCAAAGTCACAAATATTTTAGTTCATTATTATTTATTTATAACAAAATCCCATCCACCAAATATATTTTCCAACTCACTAACAACCTTATCACCCTTAGACATAGTCTCTTGTAGAAGTAAAATATTAGGACCGATGTATATCCACAACTCTTTTTAGGTCCTACATTTTAGAGGGGTTTCCCAACCCTTACAGATGAAAAAAAGGCAATTCACTAGGCCCACCCTTTCAAGCGACATTGTTTACTCCAAAAACCCCTTCCGAAGTAAGTTATTTTCTCGCTAAATCCTCTACTAAAGCCTTGTGTTGAGCCAACGACGTTTACAATTTCCTCCTTTAGCCTATAATCCTTGATCATTTTCCACAATTCAAACAAAAAAACCTTCATCGCCACCTTTTAAGCGAACAAAACCAAGGTTCTTAAGTCTTATGCTATACCTAACAAATGCTACTGTAAACCCCTGAGAGGAGTCACCCCAATGTGAAACCTCTTTCAAGATACCATCCCTTTGAATTAAGGACGAACACTCTGCATTAACACTAGTTTCATAAACACTAAAATTTCTTAAAGGGACTTGAAAAACCTATCTCAAAACCAATTAGATGATTAATAAAGTATCATTTCTCCCCATCACAAGAACACCCTAGATTCATAATGGACTATAACATAAAAACCATATTCTAGTTTCTACCATTTTAAAATTTCAAGAAGGAAAGATTTGAGATTACTTACCACCACATGTTGGACCCGCATTAGTATCTGGTGAACCTTCTACCCTAATGTGCTAAAGAAGAGGGCTAGTACCCTTTGTTGCCAAAGAGATAGTGTTCATAGAAGACCTTAGAGGAAACTTGCTCTATTCATTTGTCCCTTTCCTAAAGCATCCTTAGACTTGGATTCATTCTTCTTACAATAACTTATATCAATGAGCACATACAAATAATTACTCTTATCCTTCTCCTTTAATACACCTACAAAAGTAGACTTTGACACCCATACCTTATTCCTAAAGGGAAGTCTATGATCAATGGCGAAATGACCATAAGCATGGCATCACAAACAAGAAAAAAGAAACTTGACCTAACACGAGGATTGATCCACAACCATATCCCCATTTTGATTGTATACTTGATCCACAACCACATCCCCATTTTGATTGTATACTTGATCCACAACCACATCCCCATTTTGAAAGTTATACAATTAGCTAAACCCTCATATAAACCTAGGAAAACTGGTCTATGAGCCATGACCATTAAGCTAGATACCTAGAAGGAAAGATCTCCTTCATAGAAGAGGACTAGGGTGTTCTGTATCACCTTTAAAACACATGGAAGTGTTCTGTATCACCTTTAAAACACATGGAAACTAGAAGTACAGCAAGAGAGTTGGTAGTTTAACCGAAACTAGAGTTGGTAGTTTAACCGAAACTAGAGTAATCACCAGTTTCTGCATATTTGCATAAAAAATGGGATATCATTGGAGTTAAATCTAGAAATTAGTCATCACCAGTTTCTGCATATTTGCATAAAAAATGGGATATCATTGGAGTTAAATCTAGAAATTAGTCATGATATTCTCCATGTTTAAAGCTATGCGAAATAAGAATGAAACCCACCCTTTGGCACGCACTATAGATGCGGTCTCGAGAAAGAAACGAGAATAAAAACACTGGGTGGGGTGAGAGAGGCTCGAACTCTCGACCTCAGGATTCCTCAAAGTAGCTATGAGACCTACGCGCTAACCAACTGCGCCACCACCCCATTGATGGAAAGCATTTTATTATTCATTTATGTCATTAACCGAGAAAATTGCAGAAGTCGGTGATTAACTCTGGGAACGACACCAACCATGAAGATAATTATCTCAATATTCTCTGCCGAAATCCATCCATGGTGGATTGAGCGATTGCTTATTTACTGGTTAAACATGAGGATACTCCGTCGCTTCATGTTAAAAGTTTTCTACAGAAAATTCGTATTCCATCAAAGCAGGAAATTCCATGCTCGTAGCTTTAAGCTGTGGAGGCCAAGTGAAATGGACTATCAAACTACTTACGTCATGGGTTCTTGTCCTGCTCTTCATACAGAAATACCATCTAGGAAATCAAATTGTAAAGAAATCGACACTGATACATTGTGCAAGCAACGGCGATTCAAAGAGGTCATGGAGGCTCTGTGTAAACAAAGACGGATTAAAGAAGCCGTTGACATTTTGTATAAATACAGCCTTCGCCTAGATGTAAATACGTATTCGAGTCTCTTACAGGGTTGTGCAGATATGAAATCTCTCGAAGAGGGTAGAAGGGTTCATAACCACATATTTAGCAGTGGATGTAAGCCGCGTGTTTTTCTCTGGAACCGAGTCATAGACATGTATGTCAAATGCCAGAGTTTGGAGGATGCACGCCAGGTGTTTGACAAAATTCCCGAGAGTGATGTTTGTACATGGAACACATTGATGGCTGGGTACTCCAAAACTGGAAGGATTGAGGATGCACGCCAAATGTTTGATAAAATGCCTGAACGAGATACGGTTTCATGTACTACCATGGTGGCCGGTTATGTTCGGCATGGGCTAGCTGAAGAGGCATTGGACGTGTTTCGAAGGATGCAGCGGGATGGTATGGAGGTGACTGAGTTTACGATTGCAAGTGTTCTCAGTGCCTGCGCTGCTATTCCGGCTTTGAAGCTTGGTTGTGAGGTTCATGCCCATCTTGTGCGAACAGGAGTTGAATATGATGTGTTTGTATGGAGTGCTCTTGTTGATATGTATGCGAAATGTGGGATTTTGGACGATTCATGCCGAGTGTTTGACAGAATGCATGAGAAAGATGTGGTTTCATGGACTATGATGATTGGGAGATTTGTGCAGAGTGGACATGGTGAGAAGGCGTTGAAGTTGTTTTCCCAGATGCTTAGGGTATGCATGAAGCCTAATCAGTTTACATTTGCTAGTGTTTTGAATGCCTGTACGATGCAGACAGCATTGGTGTTGGGTGAGCAAGTTCATGCCCACATTATTAGAAGTGATTTGCAAGGAGGCACCTTTGTGGAAAGTGCCCTGGTTGATATGTATGCTAAGTGTGGAAATGTTGAGAGTGCTAGGGAAGTGTTTGATAGAATGCCCAAACCAGATTTGGTTTCATGGTCTGCCATGATTGCAGGATATGCTCAGAACGGGTTTGCCAAGGAAGCTCTTGGATTGTTTGAAAATATGCTAACTACAGGATTGAAGCCAGATCACATTATATTTCTTGGTGTTCTCTCTGCCTGCACTCATGCAGGTTTAATGGATGAAGGCCGTCATTACTTTGAATCCATGAGACGAGATCATGGCATCACGCATGGGGCAGACCACTATGCATGTATGATTGATCTTTTTGGCCGTTGCGGACACCTTGATAAGGCAGAATTGTTATTGGATAAGATGCCATTTGAACCGGATGTCTTTTTGTGGGCTGCATTGCTTAGTGCTTGTAGAACTCATGTCAATATCAAGCTAGGGGAACGAGCTGCGGAACACCTTTTTCAGTTGGAGCCAGAAAATCCTGCAACTTACATCACACTTTCGAATATTTATGCTGCAGCTGGTAGATGGGATGATGTAACAAGGGTGAGAAAAATTATGGAAAACAGGGGAGTGAGAAAGAAGCCGGGATGGAGTTGGATTGAGGTTAGGGATAGGGTGCATGCATTCATGGTGGGAGACAGATCACATCCACAGATAGAGGATGTATATGCAATGCTGGAAGGACTTGGAGGAAAGATGAAGGAAAAAGGTTACGTGCCTGACACGAACTTTGTACTCCGTGATATAGACCTGGAGAATAAGGAGAGCGTTCTTAACCACCATAGTGAAAAGCTTGCCATTGCTTTTGGGCTTATTGCTACACCACCTGGAACTTCTGTTAGGATTATTAAGAACCTCCGCATTTGTGGAGACTGCCACACCGCAATTAAGTTCATCTCCAAGATTGTTGCAAGGGAAATTGTTGTAAGGGATTCAAGTCGTTTCCATCATTTCAGGAATGGAATTTGTTCTTGTGGGGATTATTGGTGATGTTAAGAAAGGAGCTTTGCTTGTGGATTTATTACTTCTGGGGATCTCTAATTATGTATTGTTAAACGATGAGCTAGGGCTATCACGCTCCATAGCCAGAGGTGTGAAATACATGGTGTTTGGCATGTTGCATTGGTTGGACATACACTGTAATTTTCTGACAGCTCAAGGACTGGTCTAAAGTTTTCTTAATTGAGATGGCCTGTCTGAACTTTTGTTTGATAGGTATTCATTTGAATTGACAGAGCTTAGAAATGTTTCTGGCATGAGGAGCCAATGCACATTTTCGTAGTATTTTTGGAGATGTGTAATGATGTTTGTCAGGCTCCATCCAAGGAAGAGCTATTATGGAGTCAGGTATCAAATGGCACCTTGCTGGCATATGCTGATTTTTTTGAGTGCTTCAAAGGACTATAGGATCTTCATCCAACCGTGGGAACCCTTGTGGGGATGGAGAATGAATGTTTGTAATGTGTTTTCTGGGTTGGGTGATCGTATAGGTTATTCTTCTTTTCCGAGGAACATCTACTGTGAATGTCTTTTTATTCTATTCTGAAGTAGCTAAATATCAATGGGAAGGATTAGGCACATATTTGGCTCCAACCCGACAAACTGGTAATGCTCTACACTGATATTCAATTCATACAAAGGAAGTGCTTAGAGAAACGGCTCTTGAGAGGAAGGTAAATCCAAAGCATTTTGATTTTGTTCCACGTTTTCTATGTATTGATTAACTCTTACTTCCTTGTGTTCACTGCATCCACGCTTCAACAGCCTTCAAAATCATTTGGAGTGATTCCTATTTAACACTAAGATATAATTTTATCCAATATGCCATGCTTTGTATATGTTATTCTGTTTTAAGATTCCCTCTATTGCGGAGCTGCCAAGCTGGCATGTACTTTCTTTCTTTATGATTTTACCATCTTTTGTTTGAATCTGTAGGAAATGATTCTAATATATCATTGTTTTTGACAGGCTATTATCTTTTCATGCCCATTTGTGCTCTCAGAAAGGTTTAGGCTATAACTGTGCAGCTGGCATTCTTCTTCAGTATGAGAGGTATTTATAGCAGCTGAACGTTGAACATTATTTTTTAAGCGGTTTAACAATTTCTAAACAAATTTGCCTTTGAGCTTTGGTTCTCACTATTTGCTTATCTGGTGATTGAACCACAGATATTGGATTCTTTAATGGAGTTAAAGTTATCACATATGAGAACTTTTACAAAGCCAAATGAGAATATGTTACGAGAACATGCGACAGCTATTGTGCTTGGAGATCCATTGGCTTTGCGTCATAAACAGGGATTGGGACTGAGTTTGCCAGATACCCAGAGCAATCGAAGTGGTCCTTACAGAAATCGCGGGAGTGAAGCAGTTCCAGGAGCATTCCATATATTATCTATATCAAAATGGAATATACTTTGTGACTTTAGCAACGTTGTCTTGTAACAGGCACTTAAACAAGGTCACGTAGAACCACAAAAAGACCAAGTGTCAAAATCACTGAAAGTGGGTGGACCTAAAACAAATATGAAAATAGCTAATTTTGATTTCAACGATTTAAAAAAACAAAAAAATTTAAAAGACAATCAACCGGATTCTGATGCAGACAAACCATTGACAGTACATGCTGCATGAGCCAAAATGCATGATGTCATTGTAATGTTGAATGAACAACTTCGAACACTTTGTTCTTAACACTGTACAATTTCAAATCTGACACCCAAGAGATCTGCCAAACCCTGTTTGACAATATTTCTCAGTGAACTTACAAATATAACAATTCCACTGTTTGCAACCACAATGCAAGGTAATTCCACTGCCGAACTCTGTTTGACAGTATTTCACAGTGAACTCAGATATATGACAATTCCACTGTCTGCAACCACAATGCAAAGTAATTCAACTGCCAAACTCCGTTTGACAGTATTTAACAGTGAACTTACATATATTAATAATGCCACTGTTTGCAACCACAATGCAAGGTAATTTAACATGGACAGTGTCAGATGGGAGTTTATAGGCCTAACTAGAACCAGCTTCAGTGCAGCAACACCTTTGAATAAACAACAGTGGTCAACAACCCCACTGTTGTGCTCCACAATGCCTCAGCGAAGATAGTGGATGCTACCATTACCTTGCCAGTCTCAACTCACTGCAATGTCAAATTATGCTTGGGAGGAAGAGAAGAAACATGCTCCTTTGTTCAGGAGGGCAAGTAGGTAGGCAGAAGAAAACCACAAGAGATAATTCATGGAGTGCTTCTCCTGGATGTTAATTTTCTTGAAACTCCGCAACTACTTGGATGAATTTACTGAATAAATCAAGGCAACTGAAAACTGAAATCAAGTTTAACTTTCACCAAGATACGGAGTTTCTTAACATTCAATATGCACACGCACACACAAATTTGACACCAGTGTTTTACCTAGGAAACCCAAATGGGAAAACCTGTTTTCTTTGTTGTGGTCTTCTTATTGATTGTTCATTGGGCAAATAAATCTTTTACAATTCAATGCGCTGCTACTGCTGCCGGCAAATAACCTGTAAGAAGCTTTGACTTCCTTCTCACTACTCTCAACTCCACCAATTGTTTTCAGCCTGTCACTGCTCTCAACCTTGAGAAATTGCTCTCAGTCCTGCCTTTTGATCTCGGCCAGTTCACACAATTGTATCCTGTTGAAACTGGTCTCAGCTTGCTCCTCGAATTCTTGATCTTTGCTCCTCAACCAATGCGCTATTCCATCAACAAAGAATTATCAATTTGTTCCTTCGTCCTTCTCTTTCCTTAATAGATCTTTGATTCATGCAAGGAGGCCAAGTTCGAATTTGTGTTCACACAAGTGCAACGAGTTCCTTTTCCCAGTTAACTGGAGCAAGTCTTAGTTACACTTGGACTAGCTCTTAGTTAACTGGCTCGAGTTGCTCCTTGTTTTCTCTAGTTGTGAACTGACTGAACTGAGGAGTTAACTCATCCTCCCTTCACTTGTTTTTGAAGTCTTAACTCGTCCTAACTGAACTTGTCACTGTAGTCTTAACTCGTCCTAACTGGACTTGTCTCTGCCACCTCATCTTGTAGTCTAACTGAAGAAGACTCCAACGAACTAAAGCTCCAACACTACGCATGCAATCTATTGATGACCATTCCAGCGAATTGAAAATCAACACATCATATTGAAGTCTATCTTATGAATTCGCATTCATGCTAGAGAAAGACAATTCAAAGTCTTTACTGGCTAAGGCACAAGCCAAAAGACCTTCCTTCGCTACATTTTCAGCACTCCCTCTCAGAGACAAAGGGATTCTGTACAACTCCCAACTTATCTTTGAAAAACACGAACTTTCTTTTGACTAAGGCCTTCGTCAAGATATCTGCAACCTGCTCATCTGTGGGAATGTACAGTAGCTTTACTATCCCTTTCTACACATAGTCTCTGAGATGATGGTATATGATTTCAATGTGCTTGGAGCAGTGATGAAAAACAAGATTCTCAGAGAGCTTAATGCAACTCTGATTGTCACAGTAAATCACGATGAGCTCCAACCCCTACTTGAAAAGGCCCACATGCAACTTCCTTATCCAAATGACTTCATATGTTGCCAACCTAGTGGCCATGTATTCGGTCTTTGCTGAATTGAGTGCAGTTGACCCAATGTTGAAGACACAACCTGAAAGTACTCTTCTGATCCGTGGAGCTCCCTGCCCAATTTGTATCTGTGAAGCCCTCAAGCCTTACTCCATCAACATGTCTATACCATAATCCATAATCTGTGGTGCCTTTGAGATACCTCAAGACATGCTTGGTAGCAACCTAGTGAACTCTGGTAGGCTCCATCATGAACTGATTCAATTGGTTTACTACAAAACATATGTTAGGTAGTGTGTTGATTAAGTACATCAATGACCCAATGAGTTGCCTGTACATTGTGGCATCTACTCACTTTGCCCTACTAGCATCCACCTTCCTCCAGTTTGTGACTAGAGGTGTGGTCATGGATTTTCAACCTTGCATACGAAACATCTTGATAATCTCTACAGTGTACTTCCCTTGCCCTAAGAAGATTTCCCCATCACCCTACGATACCTCTTGCCCAAGGAAATAGTGCATAAACCCTATGTCCTTCATCTTAGACTCTCTTGCAAGATCTGCCTTGCAATCTCGAATCAAGTTGTTTGCTCCAATCAAGATAAGATCGTCAACATAGAGCACTAGAATGGGTGGAAGCCCTCCAACCATGATGTAGTACAGGTTGGAATCTGCCTCACTCTTAGTGAAGTCCAATACCTGAAGGTAGTTGTCAATGCGAGAGTACCATGCTTTCGGTGCTTACTTGAGCCCGTAAAGAGCTCTCTTCAACAAACATACATGAGTGTCTTTGCTGAAAGTCTCAAACCCCTCTAGCTGCTCCATATAAATCTCTTCCTCAACCACCCCGTTGAGGAATGTTGTCTTCACATCCATCTGGTGGATCTTCCACCCCATCTGAGCTGCAAGTGCCAGAATCATCCTGATGGATGAATAACGAGCCATTGGAGCAAACATCTCCTCATAGTTAATGCCCTCAACTTACGAGAATCCCTTGGCCACAAACATGGCCTTGTACTTCTCCACACTCCCATCTACTCCATGCTTCACCTTGTACACTCAGTGTGTGCTTACCTTTGATATTCCCTCTAGGTGTAGCACAATCTCCTAGACATCATTCTTCATGATGGAAGAATATCCCTCCACAATGGCATCCCACCAAACTTGTTGAGAGGTTGCCTCTTCATAATAAGAAGGCTTTGATTCCAACAACTCAATCATCAATGCCATGTACCTGGTGTACCTTTGTGGCTGCTTGCTCTATCTAATGTAGAGTTGGGAGTCTCAACTCACTCTTGGGCCTCCCAAGTCAACCTCTCAACCCACTTGGCTCTCTTCCTCCCGATGCTGGGAGTCATTGACTGAGTGGTTGCCTCCACTTGTCCTGGTCTCTTCGCCTCATCCTGTAATGACTCCTTGTCATCCTGTTGTATGACTTGCTTGCCACCTGGTTGAGACTTAGCTTGTGGTATTGGTTGAGGCTCCTGCTTGGGAGCAAGAAGCTCCTCCTCAAGCACTCCAACCTACTCTCGCCCCAAGGATTCCCTCAGAACTCTGTCCTTCGTAAATCTCATTGTTGAATTTGTAACTATGGTTGATCTTCATAATGTACATGTAATTGTATTTATCATTGTAAAACATATTTATAAATGCTTGAGTCAAAGGAAAATTTATTTTGAGTCAAAGTCTCGTTGCGGCTTTTTAAAGATGAAAATTTTCAATTTTTGAAATGTAAATTTTAGCCCCAAAAGTAATAAATTGACTTCCCTCCAAGTCAAGTTGGCCCTGGCCAAGAGACACGTCCATTCACTCAGGACATACTACTATATAAAGGAAACTCGACCTCCTCCATTTGTGCATTTGATCTCACACACAAGACAAGTTCTGGCAAGCAAGCGAAGGACAAGAAGGACAAAGTAGGATAACCAAGGAGGCTGAAATCTCTCTTTTCTCTCTCTCTTACAACTCGCACTTGTGGACTAGTCTATCTCTCTATGGTTCACATTTTTCTGGGGCAACTATTGCAAGGGGTTGAAATTTCTGGGTAACTTGGATAATTGTTACGTGGACGAAATTTTTGGGACAACTGGCTATTGCAGTAGGGTTGAAATTCTGGGTCAAATAGGGAGAGCGAATTGCAGGATCAAATTGGGTGACTTGATTTGGAGGAGAAGACCAGGTTTGATCATAATCTAGGTGTGTCTCATTGAACAAGAAGAACTTCTCTATTGAAAAAGGTTATCGCTTTTTCCCCTTGGTGGGTTTTCCCAGGGTAAATCTTGTCTTCTTTTGTTTGTTGTGATCTCTATTATTCTACTATTCTTTATGGTTGAATTTCTGAAGTATAATTGTTGAATGATATATTGGATTAAGTTAAAAGAAAATCTACATCAAAAGTAATTATCAAAATTTTAGAAATATTTTGCTAACCCTAATTGCACTAAGAAAATCAACACTCATGCGCCTCCTGATAACTTTCTTCCTGAGTGATGGTACACATACCTTGTATGCTTGAGGTGTCTCATAGTAACACACAAAAATTCCATTTTTAGTTGTGGGTTCCAACTTCTTCTTGCTCTCTTTGGGCACATGGTAGTAAATTCTTGTCCCAAAGATGTGGAAGTGAGAAACATCAAACTTTTTTCTTGTGAAAGCCTCCTTCGGTGTAACTTGTCCAAGCACCCTGTGTGGACTCTTGTTTTACAAAAATACTGCAGTGTTGCATGCCTCTACCCACAAGAACATGGGCAACCCCTGGTCATGCAACATGGCCTTGGCCACTCCAACTATGTTGCGGTTCTTCCTCTCAACCACCCCATTCTACTAAGGGTTATGGGGTGTTATAAGCTCTCTCCTAATGCCCTCTTTGGCACACACGTCCCTGAAAGCATTGGAGACATATTCCCTGCCATTGTCACTCAATGCTTTGATGTTCTTCCTGGTCTAGTTTTTTACCAAGGCTGTAAACTCCATGAACTTGGAGAAGGCCTCCTCCTCCATAAACAAGATCCATGTTTTCCGAGAATAGTCATCTATGAAGGTGCCATAGTACCTGTGTCTCATGAGGGATGGTGAAGAGAAGGGCCCACATATGTCTGAATATATCAACTCCAAAATCTCATTGGCTTTGTTGTCTCAACCCTGAAAAGATGACTTGGCATACTTGCCAAGTGTTCAGCGCTTTCACACTTCATGCTGGTCAATACTACACTGTGGTAGCCCTATGGCTTTCTGCTGAAGGATCTTCAACGCCCCATGATACAAATTCCCCATGCATATGTGCCAAATCTCCCCCACGTCTCCGCCATGTGCTCACGCCCTGCCTTCCTGATGAAGGCTATGTTTGTCTCAACCTACAACTTGTAAATATTTCACCCTCACACCAATCTGCTTCATGGCTCTAGATTCTAAATGCTTGAGATAGGCCTTTCCTCTACTAAAAATGACATAAAAACAAGGTTCTTTTTAAGGCCTGGGACATAGAGGACATCCTTGAGATGGAAAGGGCTATCAGACTCCCTCTCAAAACTGACAGTACCCACACCCTTTGGCCAAGTACTTACCATCATCTCCTAGCTCAATGTGAAACTGCATGTCCTCCTTCAATTGGCTGAAATATTCCTTGCTCTTGGTCATGTGAAAGGATGTTCTAGAATCAATGTACCACACATTGTTGCCCACTGAGCTTGCCATGCAAGCTATCAATGAGAAATCCTTCTCGAACTGAGAAGTAAAATCATCTACCTCGGTTGATGCTACCACATGATCCTTATTAGACCCCTTCTTCCAATTAGGACACTTAGTGGCATAGTGTCCAAACTGGTGGCAAGAGAAGCATTTGATCTTGCTCAGATCTTTCTTCTTCTTCTCACCCTTCTAACTGGACTCGGCCTTGCCTTGGCTCTTCTTGCCCTTGGCCTTGCTTCCTTTGCCTTCCAAGGAAAATTTCTCCTCGTCCTTTGTCTTCACTAAAACTCTAGCTCTTGTCCCCCTCCTGATTTCTTCCTAGATGTAGTCTACCCACAACATTTCCCAGGTGGGAAGATTCTCTCTGCCACTGAATGCATCTTGGATATTCTCCCAAGTCTTATGAAGTCCCAGTGGCACAAGACTCACAAGGTCTTTTTCTCCTATAGTCTCACCCACTCCAACTAGCTCATCCCGAACCTAGGTGAACTTGGATTTGGAAAGGTACGTAATGATGGGTTCTTCTTTGCTCATCCGAATATTTCTTAGTTTGTCCTTTAAGGCAAGCTTCCTGGCATCACTGTATCCTTGATACAAAGTGAAGATGGCTTTCCACATATTGTTTGTTGTCGTCTTCTCATGGATGAGGGATAATGTGGTCTTTCACCCCCTCAACAATGATCCTCTTGGCCTTAGTGTCATTCTTGTTATGCTGGATCAACTGTTTGGGTATTTGTAGGCACGGTTTATGGGTTCTTCGCAAATTCTAGCACTCCATTATCTTCCAACACCACTGAAATCTGCTTCTTTCATGAGCAAAAATTAGAGGCTCCCTCTAAACAATGATATGCCCTTATTACTTGGAAGGACATACTGTTATCCAAAACAATGCGCTTCAAACTCTAGCGCAAGCCTACTGACTGAACTGTACTCTTCATTGACTGAACAATCTTGGTGCTGGTTTTTATACATAGCATGGCTCTAATACCATGTTAATTTTCTTGAATCTTTGCAACTATTTAGATGAATCTACTGAAAATATCAAGACAACTGAAAACTTAAACCAAGTTTAACTTTCACTAAGATACAAAATTTCTGAACATTCGACATGCTACGGAAAATAGTTGAAATAAAAACACATGCACACACAATTTGACACCAGTGTTTTGTCCAGGAAACCCAAATGAGAAAATTTGTTTTCTTTATTGTGGTCTTCTTATTGATTGTTCATTGAGCAAATAAATCTTTTTCAATTCAATGCGCTACTACTGCAGCCAATAAATAACCTCTAAGAAAGCTCTTAACTTTCTTCTCACTAATCTGAGCTCCACCAATTGTTCTCAGCCTGTCTCGGCCTTGAGAAATTTCTCTCAGCACTTCCTTTTGATCTCAACCTGGTCACACAGTGGTTTTTTGTTGAAACTAGTCTTGACTTGCTCCTCGAATTCCTAATCTTCGCTCCTCAATCAATGCGCTATTCCATCAACAAAGAATCATCAAATTGTGCCTGCATCCTTCTCTTTCCTTAATAGATCTTCGATTCATGTAAGAAAGCCAAGTTTGAATTTGTGTTCACACAAGTGCAACGAGTTCCTTTTCCCAGTTCACTGGAGCAAGTCTTAGTTGCACTTGGACTAGCTCTCAATTCAATGGCTCAAGTTGCTCCTTGTTTTTCTGTAGTTGTGAGTTAACTGAGGACTTAACTCATCGTCTCTTCACTTGTCTCTGAAGTCTTAACTCGTCTTAACTGAACTTGTCACTGCAGTCTTAACTCATCGTAACTAGACTTGTCTTTGCCACCTTATCCTATAGTCTAACTGAAGAAGACTCCAAAGAACTAAAGCTCCAACACTATGGATGCAATCTATTGATGACCATTCTAGTGAACTGAAAATCAACTCATGATACTGAAGTTTATCTCATGAATTCACATTCATGCTACAGAAATACAATTCAAAGTCTTTACTGGCTAAGGCACAAGCCATAAGACCTTCCTTCGGTACATTTTCAACACTGAAAATGTGTTTTTGGAGGACCATAACCCCGGCGAGTGCTCCCCTATAACACTGGTTTGGGAGCACATCATCTCTGAAATAAATCATGGTCCTTTACTTCATATTAAGGTATGTTGCATTTTCTGAAAAATTGTTATACTTCATTACTACAGATAAAGGCATGGAAGACTCGATGGAGGTATTTTTAAAGATGAGAAAGAGCATAATTTGTTTCTGAAAAAAGGTTATGCTTCATTGCTACAAATAAATGCATGAAAGACTCGATGGAGGTATTTTTAAAGATGATAATGAACAGAATTTACAATGCCCTTGAGTAAAATAATGGGAGATATTCTGAAAAATCAAACTGAATGGGTAGTAATTCCTTTGATTCTTGTGGATTCATATCATTTCCACTCTAGAAGTTCCACCTCACTAATTTGCAACCATATGAGAAACAATCAAAATTTCAATAAACATTTGAGAATTTTAATTTAGACATGAATAAGATCCGTTGTTGTGTATGGTAGCCACTTGCATCAATGGCTTGGAGCTATTCATCAATTCAATTTGACTGAGACAAGATGCAATTTTAACTAACACTAATAGTGAATGTTCTCTTTAATGTAGCTTGTGAGGATCAACTTGAAAAGTTAAATGCAAGAATCTGGAAGCCAGTGATGTGATCCAAGGCTCAGCTTCTATTCACTACCTTTTGTTTTTGTAGAACATGATGCTGGACATGTGTATTCTCTGTGATCTTTAATTCCACTTGACTGGAGGCTTTACGGTACATTTCCTGGTAGAAGTGATAATTTTATCTAATTATGCACTTGTGCTGGCCAGGTTAATTGATAAAAGGAGTTTCAAGTATCCACTAATTTCATTTGCTTCCAAAGTTGCTATAAAGTCGTTAGTTGATTCCACTTGACCGGAGGCTTTATGATACATTTCCTAGTAGAAGTGATAATGCTATCTAATTATGCACTTGTGCTGGCCAGGTTAATTGATAAAAGGAGTTTCAACTTTCCACTAATTTCATTTGCTTCCAAAGTTGCTAGAAAGTCGTTAGTTGATGTAATTCATAGTATCTGTTGGCCATAGAGAATTCACCATCATCGCCTACATTTCATAAGGCTTATGCCACCCCACACCCACTCCCTACCAACACAAACCATTTCCATTAATTCATTAATAATAATGTGGACGACCATGGTAGCTATACAATTAGACCTACGTCAGCGCTTCAAAAATGTTTCCATCAATAGTTATCTAGTTACATTCCATAGAACAATAAAAGAACAATTTCACAGTTCATTGCAGACAAGCCTAGAAGCATTATACTTGGTTAGCGTCCAAAATTTTCATTCCTTAACTTTACGCTGATTTCTTGACAGGACAATGGAGTTGTACGACGAACAAGGCTCTTTCACTTTATTAAAAATTTGTACTTTTTATCGAGCAGCACACAAACCCGTTATTGATCGACAACTTGTTCTAACTACTTAAAGAAGTCAAAGATGGCTTCATTTGTCTCTGGATGCAGGTACAATAATATGTTATAATTTGACCATTAAAGTTTGTTTCCAATAATTGGTGGAATTTCTAACTTGGTGGAATCATTTGTCGGGTTGCCTTTGGTGGAGTTGGCTTAGAAAAATCTGGTGGCCAGGTCTGCTGGAGTTATCCTTGGTGAAATTTCCTTCAGTTGATTGTTTCCAGCATTCTATTTCTACTATTGTAGGATTTTTACAGATGAAAAGATTTTCCATTTCAACATATTCCCTGGACCAACTATCAAACATTCCTGCTTGACGCAACACCACTAAATATAAATTTAAGATTCTTAAGGAATTTCAGCCATAAGAGTCCTTAACAAATCAAAATGCTTTGTTCCACCAATAGGTTTGTTGGTATTTGCAGCCTCTATAGACTATTACTTTCTGAGAAATAATGACACACAGAAAATGAATAACTCACACAACACAAAATTCATGTAGTGAAAACCTGACAGTTTGTCAAAAAAACATCCACGGGAGAAGGTAAGGTATTTTATTGATCAAGCAGAAAATCAGGGTTACAACCGATCTCAATCTCTGAGGCTATAAAGATATATTTAAGTTGGCACCAGTACATTCATTATACAAACTACCACTGGTTTTGTAAACCAACACCATTGTACAAACTACCAGCAAGTTGCATGAAGTAAATTTTGGTTTTTATAAGTATATTAATTAATTGTTGGAATGAATATTAACAATCTCCACTTTGACAATGATTTACTTTATACATTTCCCAAGTCCATTCATCACCTCATCTGGAAGCCAAGAGAAGCTAAACACGACTTCAACTGCTCTAACAATGCTATTTTTGTAAGCATGTTTGCACAATTTTTTTGATTGGGGACATTTTTAAGATCTACTCACCTCCATCAATTACCTATCCTACAAAATGGTACTTAATATCAATATGCTTAGTCTTATTATGATAAGTTGGATTTGTTGCCAAATAGATAACACTTTGATTATCACAAAATTCAATACATTGCTTTGCATTATTCAAAAGTCATGGAAAAGACCCTTCAAGCAAATTGTCTCTTAGTAGGCATGTGAGACATCTATATATTCTACGTTGGTAGTGGATAAAACAACAATTTATTGAAGCTTTCACATCCAACTAATAGTTCCTCTTGCAACTATAAAGACATAACTTGAGGTAGATATCTTTCTATCCAAATTACTTGCAAACTCTAAATCAACATAACCACATACATAATCACTACAACTGTTAAAGGTAATGCAATAGCCACTTGTGCCTTTAAGATAATACAACACCTATTTCAAAGCATTTCAACGCTCTCCTCCTGGATTTGCCATGTACCTACTAACAACATCCATTGAATGTGAAATATCTAGTTTAGTACATACCATCGCTTACATCAAACTTCCTACTACATTGGCATAAGGTATATGAGACATATATTATCTCTTTCTTCTTCACTGCTAGGACATAAACTTGAAGAAAACTTAAAATGGGAGAGGCTAAAGGGATATTTACATGTTGCACATTATGCAATATGAATTTCACGAGTATTTTATCAACATACTTCTGTTGTGAAAATCTAAGCTCACCGTTTTTCGTGTCTCTATGTATTTCCATGCCAAAGATTCATTTTGCTACTCTTTGATCCTTAATTATCATAGGTCCTAGCCATCCAAGCCTTCAACCTATAGACATTGTACATGTTTTTTCTTGCAACAAGCATATCGTCAACATATAACACTAAGATAATGAATATAATATTCAAACTTTTGAAGTTCACACAATGGTCATACTCACTTCTAGTATAATTCTTGCTCATCATAAAGGAATCAAACTTCTTGTACCATTGCATGAGAGATTGCTTCAAGATGTACAATGACTTCTTGAGCTTGCAAACTAACCTTCTCTTGCAATGTTGAATAAATCCTTTTGGTTGTTCCATGTGTATCTCCTTATTCAAATCTCCATGTAAAAATGTTGTTTTAACATCTAATTGATCTAACTCTAAATCGAGTAAAGCAATTACATGCTTAACAACTAACAAAAGGATTTCATGAAATATATACCTTCCATTTGAGAGTACCCCTTTGCGACCAATCTGGCTTTATATCATTCAACATTACCATCAATTCCTTTCTTCAATTTGTAGACCCACTTACACCTAACAACCTTTATATCTTTATGAAGTTATATTAGGCCCTAAGGTTTTTTTTTTGTTTTTTTTTGTTTTTTTTTTAAATCATCCATTTCTTATTTCATTGCTATCTTCCATTTAGCATTATCGTTATTATCCATTGCTTCCTAGTAATAAGAAAATTCCCCATCACAATAACCAAATAATTATATGAAATAAAATTGGTATACCTTTTAGGAGGATTTCTCTCCCTTGTAGATCTTCTCAGTGTTCGTTGTGGAATTTCCACATTTCCTTCAATATCTTCAGCATCCTTAGCTTATTTATCATTAGAAGCTTCTTCCTCCTTCTAAGTTTTTGTAGATGGTTGAGACTCTAGTTGAATTTGTTGATTTAGTGGCACTTGTTCCTATTTCAAATGAACTTTTACAATATCTGATTTAATGATGGGGGATTCATCAAATACTACATCTCTGCTAATGATGTTTTTATGGGTAGTGGGATCCCACAGTCTATATCCTTTAGCTACATCATCATAGGCAACAAAGACATATTTCTTTGATCTAGGGTCTAATATAGAACATTGATTTTTAGGAGTAAGAGCATAAGTTTCACAACCATTTTTTTTTAAATTTGAATAATCACAAGGATGACATGTCCACACATCTTCTGGAATATTAAAATCTATTGCAACTAAAGGTGATCAATTTACAAGATAGAAATAACTAGTGATTTCTTCTGCTCACAACTCTTGTTGTAAATTAGCATTTCTCAACATGCTCCTTGCTATTTCTAGAAGAGTCATGTTCATGTGTTCTACCACGCCATTTTGATGGGGAATATATACAATAGTTTTGTGTCTTTCAATCCCATGTTCTTTGGAATATTTTTTATATCTAAAGATTTGAATTGTCCTCTATTATCCATTCTTAAATATTTGATTTTACTGCCAGTTCTCTTTTGTAACATAACTCTAAATTGCTTAAAAGTATTAAACATATCAATGTTTCTTTTCAAGAAATATAATCAGTAGCTATTGAAATCTACCTCGTGTTATGCGAGTATGAGACCAACTCAGTTGCCAACTCCTATAAATATGTATTAAGAATTTTAGCGCAGTGTTGTAGAAACCCTAAGCAGATATTGTGCTAGCGATGGCATCCCTGGAGGGGGCTTCTCCCCCAACCCCATCGAGGTCGTAGCCTTCTAAGCACTTGTGGCTGCTCTTTCAAAAGAAGTCGAGGAGCAAAAATGTGCCGGTAAAGTTTGTTAAAAAATAATAATCCATCCCCTCGATGGTTCTTCCATCGGGAGTTTAAAGAACAACCTTGGCCTACTCTAATTGTGCTCTTGTTGGAAAGTTCACAAGGATTTGGCCATCTCCCCGATCTATGGAAGCATGGATCGACAAGACTTGGAAGTCAATGATGAAGGGTAATATTAAATTATATGCATGTGGCAATGGATTTTTGACTTTTCTGTTTGAACTAAAGGAAGATAAAGATGTGATCTTAAAAAACAAGCCTTATTTTTTTGGATCTTGAGGGATGTATTTGAACAAGTGGTCTTTAGACTTCAACCCATATGAAGATATCTTGAATGCAGTCCCAGTGTGGGTTAAACTCCCTCAGCTTCCACTCTTGTTGGATTGACTATTTCTTGAGAGTAATTGGAAATGGAATTGGAAAATATTTGAATATGCTTGAACCAAAAGAATCTTAGTTTGCATGTGCTAAAATTTGTGTTGAGGTAGATCTAGAGAAGGGTTTACATTCAGAAATAAACCCACTCTCCGGGGTTAGACTCATTGCCAAAGTCTTGATTATGAGCATATCCCATTTAAATATAGATTTTTCCATGAATACGATCACTTTGCCAGAGATTGTAAGAAGGTCCCCACTAGTAAGGGCACAAATCCACCAATATATCAAGAGGAGCAGTGACAAACTCAAAGGTGAGGAGGGAATAGAGGCAGAGCATTAGCGAGCTGTAATCAAAATACTAAAAAAAAATGGGGCTTCACCATTGACAAATCAATTTGATGTTTTGCATAATCAAGTTGAGCATGATCAGGAAGATCCAAACCCTAATTCCAACAAAGGAGATTCTGGAGAAGACACGGTAATAATGGATCAAGAAGACGGGGAGATAAATGAAAGAGGGGAAGCTCCAAACCCCAAGAATAATTTAGATTTGCAATACATGGATCCACCCCCTACAGAAACCCAAAATGTTCCTGATCTAGGTGGATGTTGGTGGCCACCCGCCTATTCCACTTGGACCCCCACCACTGTCTCTTTGAGCTTTTCAGTTTCCTTAATTGTAGCACAATTGACTATTTTTGGCAGTTTTTCGGGTCTTGAACTTCTGAAGCTGTTTTGAGGTCCTAAATGACGTTTTTTTGGGAAAACCATGGAAAACATGAGTCTTTAATAGATATTTTCCACTCGAAAATTGTATTC
Source organism: Pinus tabuliformis (assembly GCA_031772625.1). Taxonomy (NCBI): domain Eukaryota; kingdom Viridiplantae; phylum Streptophyta; class Pinopsida; order Pinales; family Pinaceae; genus Pinus; species Pinus tabuliformis. The sequence continues at coordinate 923,237,525 of CM062806.1, forward strand.
CTCGGATAGATCTTTCTAACGAGATATTGTGCACATCAAACGAAGGTCATATGCCAAAGTTACGACCTCGGGAAGTTGATGTACCAATTTACCCAGACGGGGCCCATATATTTGGTGCTTCATCTCCTAGAATTAGGTTTTTGGATGTTTAGGGTTTTCCATTGTTTCTCAATAATAAATAGGCCTTCAAGCCTCATTGTAACACAGTTCATAGGCATGCAGCCACCACATCTCTTCTCAAAGATAAGCTATCATCGCCTGAGCTAGTCTTATTTCTATTTTGTTTGTAAGCATATTTCAGTGTTTGATATTAATGAAATAAAGTGCTATTTCCACTACACCTCTGTATTTATGGTTATATTTGTAATTTGATGCGTTCTTGTTTAAGTTTAGATAAGTTCCTATGAATAATAAAGGAAATTCTTTGCTTAAGTTTGGTAATGTTGAAGGTGGTCCCTTGTTAATGGGGGTAATCACTTGCAACACGGTGCAAACCCTAACTTTGGCAGATGAGAATAGTAGTAATGAGACAAAAAATAATAAAAAAAGAAAGGAAGGTCGTTCAAGAAGATAGCTCAAGAAATAGAAGCAGAACAAAACAAAAAATTGGGCAATCAACCGGTAATTATTGAGATACTCAAGCCAACAATGCACAAATTTTAATCCATGTTATGCAAGTTTGTAGTTATATTAGGAGTATTTTGGAGGATATATAAAAGTGTCAGCTTAGAATAGAAGAATGTAGTTAGAGAATTAGTACTTCAGGCTTTTTTGGACATTTTTGAACTTGGATGATGAAGATATTGAAGCAAATGTAAAAGGTTATGGCCTTCAAACTAGATTGAATCAATATCAACACATCTACCCATTTCGTTTATATATATATTTATATAACCACACTTTTATAGGGAAAGATCTATCAATGTTAAAAAATATGATGATCATTTGAAAGAAATTGTAAGGGATGGCCCCAAAACATTTGAATGGATATAATCAAGAATCCCTTTACGAATATGACTGTGTACTTTAAACTTATGTTCTCATTTGTTTCCAAATAAACAATGTTTGTAAAAATTCAAATTCAAAGATTTTAAATTTGGAATTAATTTGTAGTTTATCAATAATTGTAGCCCTTTCTCAGTCATATGACCTATTCATTGATGCCATAAATGAATGGGTTCATTTGCTTCCTTAAATACCACCACTACTTCATTGATTTGAGTACTTCCCTCCATCTTGTAAATGTTTCTAGTTTTTTTAGCCTTCATAACCTCCAAAGCACCCTTTTGGACACCTTCAGTGCTTCACCTTGACCTGTAAAATTGTAATATCTAGAATCCAAAGCTACCAAAGAAATTAAATTCTTCTCTAGTTGAGGCACATGTCTAACCTCTATCAATGTCCTTATAATACTATCAAGCATTTTAATCTCGACGCTTCCAAACCCATCAAACTTACAAAGAACATTATTTCCCATAGGAACAATACCACCATCAATAGTTTGATAAGAAGGAAACCAACTTCTATGTGGATGCATGTGATGAGAAGAACCATAATCTAACAAAAATTCTCATAGTATCGAGGGACATTAGTTATCGATAGAACTTCATCAATCATACCTGGACCTTATTCAACCAGACTTGCGTCCCTTTTGGATTCTTTGTTAAATTCCTACCTCTTCCTACAATCTTTCTTGAGATGCCCCAACTTGTTATAGTACAAACATTTGAGTTTACTCTTCTTGCACATTGACTGATCTGGAAGTACCTTTCAACTTCCCTCCTTTTTCCCCGACCTGTGTAGAATTTTCTCTACAAATCAGCTAGCTCACTGATATCATGTAGAAATTTCACCTGCAGATCAAACTGATATATGCAATGTGCTAAAGCATAATACTACATCTACATCTACCATAAACTTTGTGGAAGCTTAATTGAACATGAACAACATCAAGCATGAATAGATATAAATGAGAATGAGAAGTAATCAACCATAACACAGAAGATATAACCTGGGGAAAGCACCGGCCTAAAACCCCATCTCTGTATTATCAATCAAGTGAAAATCCTCAACAACATACAAAAAGAATCAGCTCAATAGCTATCCTGCTCTCTCTGTACTCTGATGATGTAGCTCATAGACTACCTAGGCTTGTATATATAGGCTGCACAAGTCCTCCAAGCTCCTATTTCCTTGCGCAATTATGATTGGGGTCCAATTACATAACATGTGTGAATTGGCCAAATCATACCTGCTATCACCTCAGGTCCAACTACGCAATACTAGAAGCAATAATATTCCTTCCTCATGCAAGGAATATTCATTAGGAATATCGTAACAACTGATATTACACTGTTCCTCATCTGATTTCAACTGGGTCTCTGTCTGAACTTCCATGCATCAGTTATCCATGAGTGAATACTCAGTTATTTGAAAATACCAGTTGTCACATGCATGCAAGCATCAACAAACTGAATCTCATTAATTTCACAACTTGTTAAATTAATCTAACTGGACTTGACTAAGTTAAACTATGTCAACTGATCCTCTCAATATAGAACTCATCCTTAATTCCTCAATCAGTGGAGCAAATCAAGGACACATTCCCCAATCAGTGGAGAAAATATTGCATGTTCTCACAAAGACTTCAAGTTCATAATTCCTTAACTAATTAACTCAAACTGAATTAATTAATTAATATTCAAACTGTTAGTAAGACCAAATTCGAATTTTACTTCCTATTTTAGACCAGGCACTGCCTAAAAATAGGAATCCAACCTGCACTGCTAAAAATAGAACTTCTATTTTTAACACTTCCATTTTTCATTCTCTATTGCCCAATCCAGCACTGATACCCAAACTGCTATTTTTAGCACTTCTATTTTTAGCAATTTCTTGTTGCCATTTTCAAGACTCCTTCTCAACAAGAAAGGCTTCCTCTCGAACTGGATCCTGTACCTTCGGAATGTTCTGCATGCAACACTTCTACCAAGTGTGGTTGCTTTAGCAACTCTCGGAACAAAAAAAACTCTCAACTGACCTCTTTGTTGGGCTAGAAACATACTCTGATGCCGAAGCTATACCTGCTGCTGACAAGTGCTCCCTCTCTGACCTCTGTGCTCCTGCAACATCTCTATGCATCTCACATCGTTGCACACCTTCTCTGTGCTACCCTGCATTGTGCAACACACTTGTGCCTCTCGCATTGTTGCAGCCTGCATGCTCTGCGCTGTCCTGGGATTCCCTGCACTGTAGCTCTCTCTGCCACTCCATCCGCATCTGTCTCTACCCAATCAGTCAGTTCCTGCTACTCCTCGTCAGGGCTCCCATAAAAAAGTGTAATCAAAGAGGTTGGGTACCTCAAGGATCCTGCCCCTCCTCCTTGGGATGATCACTCCACATCGCCCCACCTTCTACCTGGAGGTATGGCTGCATGTGATCCCTCAACCCACCTGGCTTAAAGTTTCCCCCTACTGGAGGTCTCTGCATGAGTAGATGTCTCTACTCGATCTCCTCTTAGCTTCTCTAGTTGTAGCTGCTCCACAACCTCTTGAAGCTGTTGCACCAATCGTGGCTCCTCCACAATCGTCTGAGACTTCTTTTGGCACTGCATGTTGAGAGGTAATATACTTTCCCTCTCAACCACCAAGTCTCCATCAGTTGCCTTGCTGCTCAAGGCTTTGCATGCATCTTGAACCTTAATAGCATACAAGTTCTTGACCTGTGAATCAATCTGTTTCACCTATCTAGTGATGATGTGTCTAAGGAAAACCTTTTCCTTATTGAAGACTACATCATAACCTTTGTCTTCCAGCATCACGATCGACACCAAGTTTCTCTTCAGTCTTGGTACATACTTGACATCGGTCAAGGTAAGGTGAGCTCCATGCTCCCTCTGAAAAATAACCGTGCCTACACCTGAGACACTATACTTTTCATCATTACCTATCGTTATGAGTATCTGGAGATCTTTCTCCTCCAAAGTACTAAACAAACTCTTGTCGTCGGTCATGTGGAAAGAAGCTCCATTGTCAAGAAACCAACCACTTCCCACCATGGATGAAACCATGCATGCGAAGAGTGTGAAATCCAACTCGAATAGTGAAGCAAGTGCCTCACCTTCAAATCCTTCCCTGGATCCCTTCTTAGATTTCCTCAGTGGACAATTTGTAACAAAGTGACCCACCTCATGACAACGAAGGCATCACACTTTCGATTTGTCAAACTTCTTCCCACCATGGGAAGAACTGGACTCGGAAAGAGAAACCTTCTCCTTCCCCTTCTTCGCCTTACTCACTAAAGCACAATTTTCCTCATTGTTCATGGATGAAGAACCATCTTTGGTGCTTCTTCTTATCTCCTCCTACATCAGATCCGACCAAATTCGTTCCCAATCTGGTAGTTTCTCTCTTCCATTAATCGAGTCCTGGTAGCTATGCCAGCTCTTAGGAAGATCGAGGAGTGCAAGACTCACCATGTCATCATCAGAGGTCATGATCCCTACACTTCCAAGCTCATCCTTGTATGAGGTGAGCTTGTTCAGATACATAAAGATCATGTCATCCTTTTCACACTTGATCTTTCAAAGTTTGTCCTTCAGTGCCAACTTCCTCTGATCACTACTATTCTGATAAATATCTTTCAATGTTTTCCACATCGAAAACGAAGTCTCCTTCCCATGGAGGCTCGAGACTATGTGATCTCGAACTCCCTCCAAGATGATTCTCCTAGCTCTAGCCACACACTTCCTCCATTCCGCCAACTCTTGGGCATTAGATCCTGAGGGCTTGGGGACTTCTTGATCAATGAAGTCCTTCACCCTGTTATCCTCTAATACTGCCTCCATGCGATCCTTCTAGGCTATATAGTTTGAGCTGCCATCCAGTGCATACTCAAGCCTCAAACCATAGAACACAATTGATGAAATCTGAAATGTGATAAGAACTCGATATCTATATCAAGAACACTAAACTTCATACTTCTCTCTCACTCTGTATACAGTTCTCTACTTGATCACCTGTGCTCCGATACCATGTATAATTTTCTCTACAAATCAGCTAGCTCACTGATATCATGTAGAAATTTCACCTGCAGATCAAATTGATATATGTAATGTACTAAAGCATAATACTAGATCTACATCTACCATAAACTTTGCGGAAGCTTAATTGAACATGAGCAACATCAAGCATGAACATATATAACTGAGAATGAGAAGTAATCAACCATAGCACAGAAGATATAACCTGGGAAAAGCACCAACCTAAAACCCCATCTCTATATTATCAATCAAGTGGAAATCCTCAACAACATACAAAAAGAATCATCTCAACAGCTATCCTGCTCTCTCTGTACTCTGATGATGTAGATCATGGACTACCTAGGCCTGTATATATAGGCTGCACAAGTCCTCCAAGCTCCTATTTCCTTGCGTAGTTTTGAATGGGGTCCAATTACATAACATGTGTGAATTGGCCAAATCATACCTGCTGTCACCTCAGGTCCAACTACGTAGTACTAGAAGGAATAATATTCCTTCCTCGTGAAAGGAATATTCACTAGGAATATCCTAGCAACTGATAGTGCACTATCCCTCATTTGATCTCAACTAGGTCTCTATCTGAACTACCACGCATCAGTTAACCATGAGTGAATACTCAATTATTTGAAAATACTAGTTGTCACATGCATACAAGCATCAACAGACTGAATCTCAAATTTAACAACTTGTTAAATTAATCTAACTGGACTTGACTAGGTTAAACTAAGTCAATTGATCCTCTCAATATAGAACTAATCCTTAATTCCTCAATTAGTGGAGAAAATCAAGGACACATTCCCCAACCAGTGGAGAAAATATTGCATGTTCTCACAAAGACTTCAAGTTCATAATTCATTAACTAATTAACTCAAACTGAATTAATTAATTAATATTCAAACTGTTGGTAAGACCAAATTCAAATTTTACTTCCTATTTTAGACCAGGGACTGCCTAAAAATAGGAATCCAACCTGCACTGCTAAAAATAGAACTTCTATTTTTAGCACTTCCATTTTTCATTCCTTGTTGCCCAATCCAGCATTGATACCCAAACTGCTATTTTTAGCAGTGCTATTTTTAGCACTTCTATTTTTAGCAATTTCTTGTTGCCATTTTCAACATTGGCCACTAGATACCCTGTTATTGGAAAATCTAGTGTCTATGCAGAGCTGCTAGTTCCACTAAGACGGGTAGCTATCTTAGAAACAAACAGATTAAAGTTACTTTCGTTTTCCTTTATGAGAAGTAAATAGGAGAGGATCAAAGAATACCAACCTTGATCTTTCACTCGGTTCTTTGCTTGTTCCTTCTCCTCACTGATAGGGCTTTGCCGCTTCTCCCTTGACCACTCCGCTTCAAAGAGTACCTATAAAGTCAAAGCAGCATAATATCTTCAAAGTGAAGAGATATACAATCATAAGCAATATAGGACTAAATGTATATTAACCACACAATTGCATATATTGTGAGACATACAAGAATGTGGAGGAAAACTTGAATAGCTTTATTGATATAAAGATTAGAAGAGAGGATTACAACCCATTGATCTGACCCAGCATCAAAGCCCTTCTTCACCTCATGAAAAGCTTAGATCACCGAACACTATGATATTCCACCAGGAAACCAACAACACTTCCTTACAAGATACAAAATTCCAGCCTCTGGATCTCTGGGATGAGGGATCCATATATAGATGATTGCAGGGAGGTGAGTCAGCTTCTGGGATTTTGATTAGTGTCTTCTCTCTGATATTTCTTGATTCCACTTGGAGATTGATGATCTCTTACTCATCCCTGGGCGAATTTAGAGAGGCAAGTGTCACAGGAGAAGTTTCTGGAAGATTCCATGATCATCCACCTCGCAAACTATCTCTGCCATTTGTCCATTCTCGCCCATCACACCCTACAGAAGGGCTTTTCAGTATGCATCGCACCTTTTACACTAGGCAGGTGAGATGCATCACACCCTTAGCTCTGAGCAACCTGTATGGTCCAGTTTTGACCAGTTCTAAGCAGTTTCCTGTGGAGAACTTCTGGGAGATGATGTAATCAACTGACCTTGTTCCTTTAGGGCATGAAACAACACTTTTAGGGACTCAGAAGCCCTTGGTTTATGGACATATATGATTGGGGTTGCAGTGCCCAAAAATTTCTATCACATTTGCCCCCTAAAGCATGAGGTCGTTAATCTTTTGATGTCGGGTGAAATGCTTTATCATAAGGATTCGAGATTTTTCGAACTGGAAGGCGACCTGTAATAAGATACAATACAATACATTATCTTCATAATATTTTCATGATCTAGCTGAGGCAGGCATTCCCATGCTCAACTTTATAAATTCATTTTCATGTACATAGGACAGACAACCGTCTGTGTCGCAGACTGATGATTCTGATAGAGCCATCATCCTTTGATTCGGATGATCATCTATGCAGCAATGATGTACATTTGATGTCTTTATTTTCCTAAATATATCGTAGCCCGGATGGATGAGACTAGATCCGAGGTCTTCAAACTCGTCCAATCTTCGCCCGAAGTACAAGTCGATCCATGTGAAAAATGTTCTGGAGTCGAACATGGAAAGACATCACCTGATTACTAGCCAATGATGTAAGCTGTTAACATGCGCGAGAGGAATCACCGATAATGATGATGATCCTCAAGGTACGACAGTACAATTCGCGCGGTGTGAAAATGGGACTTGGTGTCGAACACCATGCAAGATCTCTCAGTCAAAGGCCATTGATGTAAACCTGTCGCCGAAAGTGAAAAACTTGCCATTGAGGCATGCAAGCTTCAAAGTACTGAAAGGGTTGTTCCTAGGTCGACTTCGTGGATAATGAGCTGATGTCGACAAGAAGTGACCCGTCATAGGAGGGCCTTAATGAATCCCACATCTATGACACGGAACGGAGCAAATGACTTTTGGAGGTGAAAACGATCCGATGATATAGGGTTCAGGGTGGCGGTCATGAAAGAATGAAGCGTAAAGGTATTGCAGCGGATGAGACAGAAGATGGGTTTGGCGAATTCTCTGATCGACTTCTCTTGAACATATTGGTGACACTTGAAATGGATTGGTAGCGTTAACCCCAAAGATGGATGGTATGGTGGACCAATGGTAATATGACCGGAGAACGGAATAACCCAACCCGACTCAGACATGGAGTGAAAGTGTCATGTTCAAGAGCGACTTTGCTACCAATAAATTTTCTTCAAGTTTTCTTCCCATTTTTTCCCTAGTCATTGCTGACTAGTACCTCTATATTTATATCAAGCTTGAGGAGGATAACATATGCTTGTTCTATAATTTTCCCTTCGGGCAAACCCGTCGCTATATTTTAACGAGCCTAGCGACAGTGAAACTCGTTCTTGTCTATATGGACAAGTTTGTCGCTATTGGTTTTAACGAGTTTAACGACAAAGATAACTCGGTCATTTTCAATTTTAGAGAGTCTGAAAGGGACGTAAAGGAAACTCCAATAATCCTTTTTCGTCATATAATCCCTTAAGTACGAAAAAGTATAAAATAATACGAAAGGGATGAATTTTCGATAGTTTTAACGAGCCGAACAAGACAAGCGCTCGATCTTTTTGTGTAATAATCCCTCAGATCCAAAAATATTAAAATCTAGAGGAGGGATAGCACTCCAGGTAGCTTTAACGAGCTGGAGAGGCCAACTGCTCGGCAATCTTTTCATATTTTACAAGTCAGACGAAAAGAGCTTAAAGGAGACTCGTTTTTTGAGGAACGAGTGATAATTTCAGGTAGCAGCTGATTCCAAGTAAGGTTTGGAATTTTCAAATCACGACAGTGTCACAAGGATGGCTAACAGGATCACTCTTCGCAGTTGTTCCTCAAAAAGGGGTAAACAATCAAATGGAGGTGAATGATCGGCTAAAACAGATTTGAGGTGATGATGATAACACGACCAAGGCTCAGGAGCTGATGATAATGCATTCACAATGGTTATTTACTGGAGATTGGTTCATTTTTTAATGAGCTTAAACTCTGGGGGAAACATTTGCTCATTGCTTAGGTTTAATTTTTAACGAGCTTGAACTTCACATAAAAACTGCTCGTGGTGGGTTTATTTTTTAACGAGCTTGAACCCTGCGGTAACACTGCTCGTGATAAGTTTGCATGCCCCCAGCATAATAACGCAAATCAAGGTGCATGCCCCCCAAGCTTCATTGCATTCAACACGGTGGTTGGAATGAAGGTTTACCTTTGAGATCTTTGAAAGACTTGACTTGGAAAGGGAGTTGTTTCATTTTTTAATGAGGTTGACACAAGATAGGAACTGTCCTCGGAATCCACTGTATTTACAATATTTGATAGAAAATAAAAAACTGAAGGATGATTAAGGTTGCTGGAATAATCTTCGTGGTAATTCAGAAGATGGGAACAATGGTGGTAACCTTCCCATGGTGCGTCTCTTATCATCTTTGATTGAATGATTCCTTCGTTTGTAGAATGTACATGCGACCAAGGATTTGAAGAGGTGCCATATTCCTTAGACCTATCTATCCAAACACTTGATGAGCGTTGATTTGGGTTTGCCCCCCAGGCCAAGAAAATTGATTGCTACAATATTTCTATTAGGGCGATGATCCATGCTGACAAAATGTTCAGGAATCTTCTGAATCTAGAAGATATCATGTTGCAGGTTCCCACCGTGGCCACTTCCACCAGATTGTTTGGAGGCGGTAGGGAAAAAGTCCCCATCAATGTAGGGTCTTTTAGTAGGCCTACTCTGATATTTTGAAGCGAATGAGGGCTTCCGTGGATCATCGGAATGCTTCCCATAACTTGTGAATTGTTGGGGAGAAATGTTTGTTGGTCGACGATTGTAATTCCTCCTTGAAAAGGAAATGCAATCTTTCTAAAGTATGTTGACACAACTGTAGCCATAGCATAAATCCAGGGCCTTCCCAGTAGGATGTTGTAATCGAGGTTTCCATCGATAACCTCAACATCAATTTCTATTGTTTTTCCCCCCAGTTCAACTTGCAAGTTACTTAAAATCCCGTATGGGGTGTATGTTCATCCATCAAATGATTTTAATGTCGTCGAAGATCACGACAAGGGTGGAGATCCTAAAGTTTTCCAGCAACTCATCGACATAATACATGTAGATGCCCCCTCATCAATAATTGTTCAATGAACAGTTTTGTTGAGGGCTTTCACTTGAATAAGGAAAGCTAGTTGAGCTGGTAACTGAGGGTCATATCCTTTATGATTAAATGTCACAAGATTGGAATCCATTAGGTCAATCCCACCTATTGCTGATAATAAATCTTGCTTTTGGGAGGGGCAATTTTGCAGTACCTCAAGTTTCAACATAGCGGATAGTGATTGGGCCAGATCCTCCACTATATTATAATGCTGTGCTGCTCTGGCACGAGGATTAAATGTCGATTTGTGTACTACTCCCTTCAGTGGCTTTATCGTTAGTTCAGGAATGATGGGTGGCACAACTCTGGTCGAAGTTGTTGTCGAATTACTAGGTTGATCATTAGCCTTGTTGTCCGACAACTGTGGATTCCCGTAATCTTTATTCCTTGTCGATATCAAAGCATCATTTTGCTGCTTCGAAATGGACAACATTAGCACTTGGGACGGGGAAGCATCATTACTAGCAACCAGATTTTTTCCTGGATTTGGAAACAGATCAGTCAATACCGTCGAGGTTTTTGAATTCTTAAAGAATTTTCTAAGCTTGGCTTTATGTGGACAATCTTTCGTCCAATGATCCTCATCACATATGAAGCATGGATGGCTTGGTTTCCTATCTCCAGAAGGGTTTGCGGAAGATTTTTCAGGAGACGACTCCTGTTTTTTCTTCTTCCCTTTCTTTTTCTTCTTGGCCCCTGGTTGCTTTGGTTCTTTTCCTTTGTCAGTCGACATGGCATTTACCTTTGAGGCGAGAAGCTCCTCATTTGCATTTTGACTTGAAACCATACGAGCCTTCTTTGATGTAGCTTTGACGGTTTTCGTGCTAGTCGCACCTATCACGCCATCGCTGGCATGAGAGTCTTTGCTTGATTTAGGAGGGGGAGGAACGGAGAATTCCAGTCTAGGAGCATCGAGGATTTTATCATAAAGCGTGTCAGACTGAGTATATATCAAGTCTAGATATTGCGCACGATCAATGACTTTCTCTTCATTGACGACTCCTCCCTTTGCCACATCTTCCGTAATAGAAGGTAATAATGACTTAATAAACCATTCAGCTAGCAGCGGATCAGGGACATAGTTTTTCACCATTCTACGACGACGTCGCCACTCATGAATATGATCAGATATGTGAGTGGATGTTGTCTGTTTGAAATTGGTAAGAAGCTCTGTTCCTGTTTCGTACCTTATGGGTAGCTGAAAATGGGTTAAAAAGGTTGTGGCTAGGGCGCTGAAGTTATCGAATGAAGCTCTAGGAAATTCGATATCCCATTTTGCTGCCGGACCAGTTAATGTTCACTGAAAAAGGCGAAGCCTAATCGAATCATCATTTAGAGTGTTAGATGAGCACCACAGATGAAAGGTCATCACATGATTCAACAGGTCTTCATTTGGATTTCCATTAAATTTAGGAATATCTGACGGAAGTTTATGTGGAATCACTGGCCACCAAGGGGCGTAAGCAATTGGATCGTTTGTCAGCTGATTTAGATCTGGTAACTCTAAAGTTGCCACGAAGGGAAACTGTTGATTCAGGTTTGGTGAAGCATACCCAGGATAAGATGGGATTGCCTGAGCAGTGGGTCTTTGCATACCAGCATAGTGCATTTGATGCTGATAACTTTGGTAAGGTTGATGGGCATAACCATTATGAAATGGTTGATGTTGACCGTTTTGAATATACGGCTACCCATTACTTGCAAAGATTTGGTGCTCAGATCCTTGGTAAACTTGTTGGAATTATGGTTGTTGATATTGCACCAGCCATGGTTGTGAAACCATTTGCTGTTGTCCAATACTGGTCGTTTGACCAAGATGAGGGGTGATGATACCCGTTTGAGCCTGGATCATTCCAGTTAAGGAGCCACTAATCGATGATTGTGGTGGCGTCGTAGAGACAAGAGGCTGTTGAATTGCGACCTGAGAGACTTGAGGTTGGCATACAATGGGCAACGCTTACACTTGTGACACCGTCACAATAGCCAGTGTAGTGGGGATATTTGCCACAGGTAGACTTTGTTGCATTGAGTATACAACTCTTGGTTGTTGAGGCAGTATTGGCACCCAACCATTGGATGTAATTCCAGCATAACCTGAATTATGTTGTGAACTCTTGTATGTTTGTTCTCCCGGAGGAGACAATGAAAGGGTATATTGCCCCCCATACGGCGGAAATCCAATACTTAAAGGAATGATCTTCCTTTGAGGACCGGACCGCCCAAATTGACACTGCGAAGGATCAATTTGCTGAGACTCAACATAAGAGATTGCAGATATTATTCCAGACGAAAAATGGGAACAAACCATACTGTCGAAACAGCCGTTGGATGGATCCATCTAGCGATTGAGAGCTAGTTGGGATAGACAGTACGCCGACGAACATTGTTGGAGTAACAGCAGGAAGTTCTGCCACTGCTGTGTCAGATGACACAGTCCTAGATGTCGACGGTTGTTCAGACATATCTAGTCTATCCAAAAGATTTCCTAGAGATTCTACAGGAACTTCCGATGACGGGAGACTAATTTCTGACGAAGAAGGATAGAGGGTGATCCCAACTCCAAAATGCGATGGAGTACTAGATGGGGGATCCTCCACAATCTCTTCTATAGTAATCAATCCAGGCGGAAGAGGTAGACCGTCAGGTCTGTAAAATATTTCTGGTGCCGAAGAAGGTATAGATTCTGCAGCAACAGATGTTTGGGGAATAACACCTTCCGAATCAGCTGTAGATGGGGCCAGTTCAGGAATAGAAGTGTTTACCTTCACACTAGGATCAGTTCTACTGTCCTCTTGCGGCTGTGGAACTTCTTCTGCAGAGGTAGGGATACCAGAAATGATTGGAGTAACCGGAGTCTCTGAAGGTGTCGGAACACTTGTTCCAACCAAACCAGGGGACTTTGATCCGGTTAAACGAGTTCGCTTTGTTCGGAATAGTTTTGTTTCCAGAGACAAAGACAGTTGACTCGTAAGTCTCCACGAACGACGGGGTTTCGATTGACTTTCCTCCACGATTGCGGATTACTCGATCAACTAAAAATAAAGGGGAAAATGATTCCGAATTAAATGAATTTTAGACGCTTTGACACAACTTGCTTTTTCAATTTTTAAGAGTCGAGAAAAAACAAAAGATGACTCTAGTCGCCTTCGATTTTTAATGAGCCTGAAGTGACAAGTGCTCAGATGGACCTTTTCCTTTAAGGAGTCTGAAAAGGAACGAAAGAGACTACTCTGGAAATCTAGACAAAGAGATTACCAAACCAATCGCAAAACTACAGAATACTTTTACGGTACGACAGTCAATCTTCCCGAATGCTGTGTTCAGTGCATTGCGATCGATAGGGCGACAGACACGGCTTCCTATGGATAAAGGATATAGCCTATTGTGATCTACCAATATATACTCGACGGTACGTGGGAGCACAAGTCCGTACTGGCACTTGTCGTGTCAAAGAGGAGGAGTCACCCAACCAACAATGAAAGCGATAGTTACCAGGCTTTATGACGCCGGAATACGTCTCTAGCCTATACTTTTAGATGTTGTGCGTTAGGTTCCAAAGCATTTTTATGTTCATTGAATTTATTTTACAGTTGATCTTTCTTAATAAATTTGTATTTCAGGTTCACCGCGTGATGTAGATATACAATTCCTAAAATGCAATCTAAGATGATAAACAATCGTTTAATCTTCTTTTTGCAATGAAAATCCTAGCTACTAAAGAAAGAGAGATGATATTCTTTCAACATAGAGCAGAGAGCACACACTAGATGAACTGTCCTAAATCAAACCAACAAGCAGTCTAAATGCAAATGCACATGCATGTATTTGTTTTTAGCTTTCTTAATGTGGGAATGACAAGAAGAATGCTAAGTACAAATCTGAATTATCTTTTCAAAGCGACAGTACTAACAAATTTCTCTTCAAAAACGAAAGGAATATAACGACGACACTTTACGACTTTGAATTGAAAACGCTTTCGACACTTGAAAAACTACTAATTCAAATCAAATACAAGAGTAACTGTATAATCGACCATCAAGAACAATAGAATTCTTTTCTTTGACTGAAAACGACACTTGCGACACTTCCAAATCAAAAGACGACGGTTTGATTACGTTACTTTTTGTAAAAGAGAACTGTAAATGGTGCACAATACATAAAAACATTCACAATTCTTTGTACTATGGAGGCGGAATCATGCAAAGGAAGGGAGTTTCCACAGTGGTATACTGATCACAGACAGCAAAACTCCTGAATAAAGCTAAAGAGAGTGAACACAGAAACCAAAATCTGGAAGCAGATGAGGTCTTATCTGATCAGCGCACCTGCAACACAGGGAAAGTGCGATGCAGTGCACCTACTGCACACGGGAGGTGCGATGCATCCAGATTCCCAAGAGGAGAAAGTGTGATGGTCCAGGGACGAGACTTCAACTTGGTTCTTGGTCACAGTTTGCAGCTTAGTTCAGGGATTTAGGCCGAGCTAATGATAGTCAGTAAATAGAAATCACAGGGGCTGATCTAATGAGGTTACTAGAGCCACCACTAGGGAAATTAGGATGTTTGCAAATCGGTTGTTCAGTGTATAAATAAAACCCGGAGATAGACTGAAGTAGCATTGATCTACTTTGCACTTGCATAGCAAATGCAGTTCGAAGGCTAGCTGGCTTAACTTCAGGCTCAGTCTATAAGTTTATAAAGCAAACAAATATAGACAAGCAAACAATCTATTCGATCCCTAGCGGAGTCGCCATTTTGTTATCGGGAAATCTAGTGTCTATGCAGAGCTACTAGTCCCACTAAGACGGGTAGCTATCTTAGAAACAAACAGATTAAAGTTACTTTCATTTTCCTTTATGAGAAGTAGATAGGAGAGGATCAAAGAATACCAACCTCGATCTTTTGCTCGGTTCTTTGCTTGTTCCTTCTCCTCACTAACAAGTCTTTGCCGCTTCTCCCTTGACCACTCTGCTTCAAAGAGTACCTGTAAAGTCAAAGTAGCATAATACCTTCAAAGTGCAAAGATCTACAATTATAAGCAATATAGGACCAGATGTATATTAACCACACAAATGCATATATTGTGAGACATACAAGAATGTGGAGGAAAACTTGAATAGCTTTATTGATATAAAGATTAGAAGAGAGGATTACAACCCATTGATCTGACCCAGTGTCATCCTCCCAGCATGAAAGCCCTTCTTCACCTCATGAAAATCTTAGATCACCCAACACTATGATATTCCACCAGGAAACCAACAACACTTCCTTACAAGATACAAAATTCCAGCCTCTGTATCTCTGGGATGAGGGATCCATATATAGATGATTGCAGGGAGGTGAGTCAGCTTCTGGGATTTTGATTAGTGTCTTCTCTCTGATAGTTCTTGATTCCACTTGGAGATTGATGATCTCTTACTCATCCCTGGGCGAATTCAGAGAGGCAAGTGTCACAGGAGAAGTTTCTGGAAGATTCCATGATCATCCACCTCGCAAACTGTCTCTGCCATTTGTCCATTCTCGCCCATCGCACCCTACAGAAGGGCTTTTTAGTATGCATCGCACCTTTTACACTGGGCATGTGAGATGCATCGCACCCTTAGCTCTGAGCAACCTGTATGGTCCAGTTTTGACAGTTCTGAGCAGTTTCCTGTGGAGAAATTCTGGGAGATGATGTAATCAGCTGAACTTGTTCCTTTAGGGAATGAAACAACACTTTTAGGGACTCAGAAGCCCTTGGTTTATGGACATATATGATTGGGGTTGTA
Organism: Pinus tabuliformis; assembly: GCA_031772625.1. NCBI lineage: Eukaryota > Viridiplantae > Streptophyta > Pinopsida > Pinales > Pinaceae > Pinus > Pinus tabuliformis. Next base: position 923,253,510 of record CM062806.1, read on the forward strand.
GTGCCCAAAAATGTCTATAACACACCCTTGCTTATGGCATGGATGTTTCAACATTGGATTTGCTGCGCACCTACTTAAAAATAAATGTTCCAACAATGGAATCATATTCAAAAGTATTATTTGTACTAAAGAAAATGAAAGTGACTAAATGGTCCCATGATTTGGGCAATGAACACATTAATGTAATTGCCTTATCTTCATCATCAATTTGACATCCATACTAGTCAATTGAAATATAAAAGTATTAAATACATTCAAATTATCTATAATATTGGTACCTTCTTTGATTTTTAGACTGTATAGTTGCCTCTTCAAGTAGATTTGATTTTTCAAGGACTTTGTTATATAAAGGCTCTTCACCCTACTCCATAATTCTGCTATTCTTACTTCTATAACAATTTTAGACATCATTCAGAATACATAACCAAATAGTTCTAAGAGCTCTTGCATCCCTATATTCCCATTCTTCATAAGTCACATTTGTAGGCTTCTTCCTCTTTCCATCGAACACCTTATACAATCTTTGCTACACTAACAAATCTCACAATTTTAGTTTCCATAATTTCAAGTTAGTTTTACCATTAAACTTCTCCACATTGAACTTGACACCTGTCATATTTTCCATTAATCTCTGAAGATAGACTCTCTCCAAATCGTTTCTTTTAATATGTTGATTCAAAAATTCTAGTGCATATATAAATTACTTTTTTTTATTATAAAACTAAGGTTTCTAGTAGCACAATTATAACATGCAAAATTTTGTAACCACAATAAAATAATAGCCTAAATTAGCTAATAAACAAGTGGAAAACAAATTCTACTTTAGTGGATAAACAAAGAAGTAGATCACAACAAATTTCAATGGCTGAAAATACATAAAATAACAATAAAAAATCTAGACGTTAACCGTAATTAATGGGTCAAAAATGCATGAAAATTAAAATTTATACTTAAGGATGGGGCTTTCATAGTGTTACTATTAGATATCATTTTCAGGATTAATTGCATAGAGAAAGTCATTAAACTATGACCATATCCATAAGTATTACTCTCAATTGACCACCTTTCTCATGATTTTGAATAGTCCACATAACACTTGTTGCGTTGAGTGATGCTCAAAGGGGTGAAAAAGTGGGATTGATACTAGTGAAATAAGTTGTATAGGATCAGCCATCGCCTCCAAGGCTTGCACTAAGTAAGTAGGACTTCTAGAGAGGTCAACCATCTGAAAACTCCTCTAAATTAAGTGCGCTTAACTATGGAGTTTTCTCCACAATCAAGCCCACTTAGCTTGCTACCTTATTTTCCAAACCTTGGAAAGTATTATTTTTTCTAGTATTAATCCAACTTAAAAATCATGAGAATTTTGGTTTGTTTGTTAGTTTTTGGATGATATGGCAGCACAAAACAGGTGTTCTAGTCTCGATTTCTATCTAAGAGGCTAAGGAACATGATATGTCCAAAACATAGAAATGGTTTCACAAGATAAGCTTGTGAAATGACTTAATTAAATTAATTAGCCCTCATTTAAATATTTCCTAAGTCTAACTTAAAAAAAGTGGTTAATTAAAAGGAATTAATTGAGGAGACCAACTTATTCTCTATAGAATTCTAGAAAATAACTTGGATCAAGTCTACGATGATCTTATCCATCAATGATGATTAGATCTTGGTCGTTGGTGCTCCAACAAGAGAAAACAAGAGCAAGTCGATGGGGTTAGAGATGAACACAATTTACAATTGTGAGAGAAAGGCAGTGCAAATTTCTCAGTGCGAAGTGATTCGGCAAGGGAAGAATTTGAGCCAGAGGAAGAGCATTAGAGATCGAGGGAGCAACATATAATTTGTGAGGATAATTCCATAGAGTTTCCCAACAATTTTATAGTGGAAGAGCAACAAGAAGAGGGAGGCAAAAATTTATTCGTAGAGAGGTCATGCAGCCATTGCAAGTAATTAGAAACCGTAGTGTGAGTTACCAGAAAGGGTCATTTCAGCTGTCGGAGGCCTAAAGATCATTCATGAGGTAGAGTGAGTCACTACTAGTGGCAGAGGGAGGCATGAAAACTCACATAGAGCTAGTATGCAAGTAGTACGTGTGATTCTAGGGCTAGCAGTGCACATTCTAGCTAGTAGTGTGAGCAACTAGAGAGGGGTGTGAGTAGGCCAAAGGAGGTCAAGTTGTTTAGCAAAGGAGACTTTGATATCAATATTATTTTGGCCAGATTATTTACTGGAGAATTTCCAGATAGGCATCCAGATTATTGTACTCTCGAAATTCGCTGCATAATAATAAAATAAACCCTCAATTGTTGCAGTGGTTTTCCCTTCAAGGTGTTTCTGGGGCCTTTTTAGTTCAAAATAATTGTGTTGATTTTTATGTGTGTGCATCTATTTCTTAGTTCCTAAATTTTATCTTCCACAACATTTTTAATTGTGAAGAATGTATCAATGAATTATTTGATATTTGTCATAAACAAATAAACCATTAATCAATTAGGAAAATAATATCCAGTTGTTGCATTCATGGAAATTTCACATGGTATTAGAGCTCTTTTTATTAGATCGAAGGCTTAGAAGTAAAAGATCAGTAGATCGTGTAGTTTTAGAGGGATATTTGAAGGACATGATTCATATATGCACAAGGAAGCAAGGTAGTGTGAATTGTTGGGCAGGAAAATTGATTTCCAGAAGTAGAGTGCAGGAAATGTTTGATTTTCCTAGAGAAGAATTGTAACAAAAAATGTGGTTTCCAGAAAGAGGTTTCATAGAGAAAATCAATTGATTCATAGAGAAAATATGGGCACAATATATTTCCAGCAAGGGTTGCATATCTACGTTGCGAAGGAAGATATAAGCACATAGAGGATATATCCAGAATTTCTTAAAGGGTTTCCAGTTCCAACTCCAGGGAGGAAATCCCTAGTTTCCAGAAGTAGTAGGGCTGAAGCAAGCAAATTAATTTGCCAATGTAAGTTTTCCAGGATAGCCAGTTTGATTTGTAGAGGTTGCAGTTCGTGTGCCATTTCCCAGAGAAGGACATTCAGAAGGCAGAAAGAGTAGTCTCAATGAGAAGTTGAAGGTAGTACATTAGTTGGAGAAGGATTTCCAAAGATCTACGCATTCCTAAGGGAGTGTGAATACAAAAAAGGAAGGCCGAGCAAGAAAGAGGAGATTTCTAGTACTAATCTCCATTTTATTTGAGTTTCATAGGGATGGCCACAATAGGACGTAGAGATCATGATAGAATTGATAGAGCCTCAAATTTTTGTGTATGGAAAGCCATAATGGAATTTCTTTTGGATGAGCATGGCTTGAAGGAGTTCATGACAAATGTCACGGCAAAACCTGTAGATCCATAGCAGATGGAAACCTTCAAGAAAGGGATGGCCAAGACAAAGAGGATGTTCTTACATGGGTTTCGAGATCATATCATTCCACACATTGCAAAGAATGCAACAACAAAGGACATGTGGGATGTTGTTGTGAAGCTATACTAGGATCCATAAGAGATTCGTAAAAATATTCTCAAGGAGAAGCTAAGGAAAACAAAGATGCAGAGGGGTGAGAACGTGACCTCCTATCTTACCATAATTCAGGGAGTTTGTAATGAGCTTGCAGCTATAGGGGAGAATCCAAAAGACAATGACATGGTGAGGACAACTATAAATGGGTTTACCAAGTATTGGAAACATTTTTTCCAGGGAAGCAATGGATGAGACAAGCTACCAGATTGGGAATGCCTATGGAGTGACTTCACTCAAGAGTAGATAAGGCTCATCCTTGCTGAAGGTTCCATAAGAATCATCAATAGAGGACCGAAAGTTGAGGAGGAGGAAGAAGAAAATGTAGTCCTTGCAAGTAAAGGAAAGGTGAAGAAGGGTTCCACTTAGGGACAAAGCTCAAAAGGAGGCCAGAAGAAGAAGACGGGTTTGTTGAAGGCCAAATGCTTCAGATGTGGTGAGTTTGGACACTACGTCACCTAGTGTCCCAAGAGAAAGAAGGAAAAGAAGGCGAAATAGCAAACAAAAACTTCAAAAAAGATACATAAGTTGACCTTTAGGTTGCAGGAGTTCGCATTGATAACAACTATACCTCAAGATGGAGGAGTGTGATGCCTCAGAGTTGCAAGATCAGGCAATGTATGTGGGAAGAACATTATTCTTCCCATGGATCAATTCCTTTGCTATGCGAGCCCACAATATAGAGTAGGAGGAGGATATCAGTGTTCAACAAGCGTAGTCATATCTTGAAGGACAATGCAGATCTAGTTGCAGTCAGATACTAGAGAGATGCTAAGATATTTGGGCGCAATTAGATGCTCATTAAACAAAGCAGAGCTAGTTGCAATTAGAGACTCAAGAGAAAGTTGTAGAGCTAGTTTCAGGGATACAATAGATCAATTCTCAGTTGTAGTAGTTACAGTAGTGATGCATCAACAACGTGAGAATCAGTTACAGTGCAAGTAGTGTTGACAACAATGCAAGATAACACAATGCAGTGTTAGAAGCAACACAGATGCAAGATGGTTCAACTACAGGTTTGGTAAGAGAATTAGAGTTTCACATTGGTTGATGGATAATGAGAGCCAGTTATATCGCAGATGCTAGATATCAACAACGTGGGGTAGTCTAGCTATAGAGTACTCATCAAGTTGTTGAGTATAGTGGAGAACACCTTCCTAACTAAGAGGGAGTGTTGGTTTTTGGATGATATGGTAGCATTAGACAAGTGTTCTAGTCTCAATTTGTGTTTAAGAGTCTAAGGAACAAAAGATCTCCAAAAACCATAAATGGTTTTGTGAGATAAGATTGTGAAACATCTTAATTAAATTAATTAGCCATCATTTAAATATTTCCTAACTTAGGGAAAGTGGTTAATTAAAGGGAATTTATTGAGGAGATTGACTTATGCTCTAGAGACTTCCAGAAAATGACATGGATCAAGTCTAAGAAGATCTTAGCCATCAATCACGATTATATATTGGTTGTTGATGCTCCAGTGAGAGGTTATAAGAGCAAGTCGATGGGGTTGGAGATAGAAACAGTTTGCAGTTGTGAGAGCAAGGCTGTGCAAATTTCCCAGTGCATCGTGATTCAACAAGGGAAGATCTTGAGCCAGAGGGAGAACATTACAGATATAGGAAGAAATAAATAATTTGTGAGGACAATTTTGAAGAGTTTCCCAACAATTTTCCAGTGGCAAAGCAACAAGAAAGGGGGGAAAATTTTATCTACAGATAGGTCGTGTAGCCAGTGTGAGCAACTAGAAACCATAGTGCAAGTTGCCAGAAAGGGGTTGTTTCATTTGCTAAAGACCGGAAGATCATCCGAGAGGAAGAGCGAGTCACTTCCAGTGGCATAGGGAGGCAGTATGACTCACTTAGAGCCAGTTTGTAGGTAGTGCATGTGATTCCAAGGCCAATAATGCACATTCTAGCTAGTAGTGCGAGTAACTAGAGAGGGGTGTCAGCAGGCCAAAGTAGGTTGAGTTGTTTGGCAGAGGAGACTTTAATCTCCAGATTATTTTGGCTAGATTATTTGTCGAAGTATTTATAGATAGACATCCAGATTATTGTACTCTCCTAATTTGTTGCATAATAATAAAATAAATCCTCATCTACTACACTGGTTTTACCTTGAGGGATTTTTCTAGGGACTTTTCAGTCCAAAATAATTGTGTCAATTTTTATGTGTGTGCATCTATTTCTCAGTTCCTGAATTTCATCTTCCACAACGTATTTTATTTGTGAAGAATGCATCAATGAATTATTTGGTATTTGTCATAAACAAATAAATTGATAATTAGTTAGGAAAATAATATCCAGTTGTTGCATTTGTGGAAATTTCACATTGTTAAGGCTAATACTCATGGATATGGTCATAATTTATTGGATTTACATAGTTAATCCCAAAAATGATATCAAATATGTTGCACTGTCAAATACCAATTCTTAATGAAAAGAGTGAAGGGAGCTCTAACTGTCATATGACATAACACTTTCTAAGGTTTCGCAAATGGGGTAGAAATCTAAGTGGGTTTGTTTGTGGGGAAATATCCATAGTTAAGAATGCTTGAGCTAGAGAAGTATTGGAATGGGTGACATCCCAAGAAGTACCAGCTATTGAGTGCCAACCCTATGAACGTCCCCAAACCCACTGCTAGGTGTCACCACTCACACAAAACCCAATATTTCCAATTTTTTACCAAATTATGTACTCTAATACCAACTTGTAATATCCTCTACCCATTGTCGATTTTCCATGTACAATTCCAACCCACAACTGGTTCCTCTTTTAACCGCCAAATAGGTATAATCTATTGGCATTATGACTAAAGTGTTGTCCTTGATGGTAACCTACTTGATAGAGATGTCAACATTATGGTAACATGATGATTACACAGGCTGGTACAGATGTGACAAAGAGAATGGAAAAAGGAATATCAGTTCGGAGACAGAGGAATGATGAAGGTAAAGTTTGAGAAAGTATACACAGGTCTTGAGAAGAAAAGTTACGTACATACGCAGGTGTGGTGAAGAAAAGTTGTGTACATATTCCACACCATGGTAATTGGAATATCAGGGGTCTTTACCATGGTATTGGCCCATAGTATTGAGTGCGACAATGAACATTTGATCCTGTTAAAGAATACCATTGACATTATTAAGGAATTGGCCTAAGGTATTGGCTAAGGCTTATACTATATAAGGAGATGGAGATCAAGTGTTAGGTTGTACATGTGATGAATTATTTATGAATGAATTGATTTGAAATAGATGTGCACCAGGGAGCATGGAGATGGATAAGATCTATTATATTTGAAATGAATACATATTGGATAATATTTTTAGGGTTTGATGGATTTGTGATGATGTTATTATGATGTGTGTCTGTAACAATTTGCATGCTGAGATTTGGGTTTGATAGATGTTGTGTTGTGTAGCGAATGTATGACTCAGTGATTACATATCTATACGATGGTTTTCCATTGAGAATTCATGTACATACGCGTATCTTCCTTTGTGTAGTCATGTATACATTCTATGAAAAAATGCAGAATTTGTACATAGATGTCAAGTATGAAAAATGAGTACATACGCGAAAGTGCTTTATAAGAGTCACGTACATTTGCTAGGGTTTTGAAGTATGAGTTATTAATGATGTATGATCAATTTTGTTATGTTTGTCGTTGTTTTTCAATGATGTCCCTCTCATGATAATCTGTGTTAGACAGTTCTAGTTGTGTTGAATTGTTTATGGAATGATATGTTGGTTAGGGAAGATGCTACTGTGTGGTGATATGTATCTGGTTTAGTGATCTGTGATGGGTTCCATAATTGATTAAATGTGACAGTGATTTAGACTCAATTGTTTAGTATTTTGAGATATGTATGCAGGTCCTTTTAAGGAGAAGTGTGTACATACGTGGTTATGCTACAGAACCATAGCGTATATATTTTGGCATATGGTTGATCAGGGTTTGCAGTAGCGGCTGTTGGTTTCTATGATGGGTAACAATGTTTGGCTTGGTATATTTATGAGTAGTTGTGCATTGATATGATCTATCCGGTTTAGTTTGATCTAGTTGTACTAATTGATTAAGATTCAGTGATTTCTTTGATGATTCAGTTGGTTAAGTGATTGAGTGATTTGATATAGTGATTGGTTTCACAATTGTTATTTGATGGAATTGGGCCCAGTCTAAAAATATGATGAAATGTGGCCTACAGGTTTGATGTTGCAAGTCAGGTGGATCCAGTATGAAATATTATGAAATATGGTCCACAAAGGTGCTGAGGGTTGGTGCCTTCTATGAGGGAGTCATAGCTTCCTTCCAGTGGTAGATGGTAAATCTGATCAAGGGGTTGGAGCTCCCTTCTAGTGGGTGTCGATAAATGAGATCAGGGGGTTGGAGATCCCTTCTAGTGGTGCTGGAGAACGAGAGAAGGTTGTAGCCTTCTGCAGGTGGGTTCCTGTGTACTAGTATGAGTCTACGCCAATACAATATTGTAAGATATTTTCCTTTATAATAAAATATGAAGATAGAGACAACGAAAATGGTGGTTTTCTCCCACATTGGGTTTCCACCTAAAAATCTTCTTGTTCTCATGTGTTGATGTGTTGCTTATATGTGATGGTTTATTCTTCTCTTATTTCTCATTGTTAATGTTTGATTAATATCTAATGAAGTAATGATGCATTGGTTCAAGTTAAATAGATGATGAAATAAATGAAAAGATAGTTAACTGGGTATACATTGTTTGTCTTCATCATAGTAGCGTACATACATGGGTTTACTTACTAACAATAGCATACAAAAATATGAATAAGAAATTGAAAATTTTAAGTGAGTTTTAAAATAATGATTCAACCCCCTCTTAGTATTTTTCCCAACAATTGGAATCAGAGCAGGTCCCTCAGTAGAAGCTTGATCACTTAAGGGAGATCCGTCAAGATGAGTAGTCAAGAAGGAGTATTTTCTATCAGGCCACCTTTATTTAATGGAACTAACTTTGTCTTTTGGAAATTCAGAATGAGGGCATACTTGTAGGCACTTGGAACAGATGTATGGGCAATTGTTGAAGGTGGATATCAATATCCAACCTCTATTCCCATAGATACTACAGGGAAGAAACAATATGAAACCAATGCAAAGGTTGTAAATGCCATCTTGGGAAGTCTGGCCGAGTTTGAATTTGTGAAAGTCATGCAGCTGAACACCACAAAGGAAATGTGGGATAAGCTTATCCAAAGTTATGAAGGTGACACCAAGGTAAAAAGTGCTAAACTTCAAACATTTAGAATTCAATATGAGACACTTAAAATGCATAATGATGAAAGCATTGCAAAATTTTTCCTTAGAGTAGACGAGATTGTTAACTCAATGAGAAATCTTGGTGATGAAATAAAGGATGCTACTATTGTTGAAAATATTTTGAGATCACTAACTCCGAAGTTCGATTCCAAAGTCTCTGCTATTGAAGAAATGCAAGATTTGAAAAATATCACTGTTGAATAGCTCCATGGGATCCTAACATATTTGAGATGAGAAAAGGAGGTCCATCAGATATGAGAGAAGAAACTTTCAAAGCCACACATAAAGGGAAAGAGAAGGAATCTCCCAAAGATATAAGCTACATATCAGATGAGGAAGAAGCAAACTTCATGAGGAGATTGCAAGTAGGAACTGGAAAATTCAGAGGTAAGCTTCCCTTTAAATGTTTTGCTTGTGGAAGAGTAGGCCATTATGCATCCAAATGTCCATATAGAGAAAATCATAAAGAGAATGGAAATAATGTTGCTAAAAAGAAGTTCTCTAATAATAAAATATTTTACTCTAATGAATATAGTCATAGCACATCCGATGACCAGGAAAATTCAGATTCATATTCTAACAGTCACTATCAAATACTTATGGCTTTTAAAGACCAGTGAATTAATGAATCAAATTTTTGTGAGGTAGATGAATTAATGAAAGCACTAAAAGAGAATGATAAGATCAGGAATGCTAACAAATAATTGGAAACAAAAGGAAACAATATGATTGAGGAAATAAACATGTCAAAGATGGAAAGAAACCAATAGAAGAACATAAAGCATAATAAGACAACTTCAAGTAAAGGAAAAGCATTGTGAAACATTAGAATATGAAGTTATGACCCCAAAGGAATATTATGAGAAGATCAACAAATGGACAAAGGCATCTGAGTCTCTAGAGAATATTGTTAATGAACAACACTCTCCTTTAATCAAGATTGGCATTAGGTACAATCACATGGCTTCACATACATATTGTGATGACAAAAACCAGTATAGTGTTGTTCAAAGGAAAATTGAATCAAGCCACACATCTGAAAGAAAATTTCCTAGAGCAAGGTCAAGATCAACCCTTAGGCACAAAGGATGGTTTTATGGATATTGTTTCTCTTGTACTCATTTGGGAATAAGGCCATTGATTATAGGTCAAGTATGTAGAATAGAACCAGGAGATTGGATACATTCCAGCACATAATTAGAAATTGCAATTAGATCTGGAGGAAGAAGGAACATCAATAGAAAACATAAGGAATATTGGCCCTACTGCATTCCATTGTTTTAAAATAATACTTCTAACAGTCATTGCAAAAGTAATGTGAGGTACATAACTTCATGGAGAGCAGGTGATGATTATCAGGTCCTTAGAATCACCAGTATAGTATCTAAGGGGAAGCTATACATCTGTATACTTTGATGATGATTCCCATATTGATTGATATTCATATTGCTTATATTACTGACAGTGCATCTGATGTAGTAAAAGTGAACAAGAACATACAATATAGGCTTGGGGGAGATGTAGCTATGAAGGGTCAACATTTTACTTTTTGTACATGGATCTCATAAAGGAAAATCATGTATATACGCGAGTTTTGATCCATACAGTCGCGTATGTTTATCTGAGATGAAGAAACAATGGGACAAATTGAGGGAGAAGTTTTGATATGGTTCAGACAATTATTATTTCGCTCTCTGGTTCTAACATTAGTTGGTTACAATCTGTTGATGCTCATATACTACTTAGAAGTAGTATTGGCTTATGATGGTTTATGAGTTGTTGCAATATGAAATTGTTGCTTTGATTCTTTTGATGGCTTTACTGATTGATAAAGATGGATATGATCAAACGTGACAGTGAATAGTTGGCACAGGTTCAAGGGGAGCATTTGCTATGCTTATAATAGCACATTGCTGACATTCTAATTTCTTGAGAATTTCTTGTTGCATAATGGTGATCATGAAAAGTATCATTGGTGATACTGCTTAAGGCACATATGTTACTGAATTTTTGGATATATTGCTTAAGTTGCATTTAGTGAAGTTGATTATGATATGTTGTTGTCATTATGTCTTCTATGAAACTTATGGTGTTTCATATTGGTGAAGTTGTTTATGGCGTGCCAACTCTTCTTGCATGAGGATGATATTGTTGCCTATGAATTATAATTCTTCATATATGAGGAAAATGAAGGTTACATGAAGGCAAGAGGAATTATAAAGATATAATATACCACTGCTACAACTACTAGGTGATGCTTGGAGACATTGCATATTTAGTCACATGTTGATGATGTTGAAGGTTGATGCTACATTTCTCTATCTTAATTCATGATGATGATAAATATGTTCATGTTGTAGGTTGCTATATGGTGTGTGATGATTGTTGATGACTATCATGGTCTTGCTACCTCACTATTGAGGTCTTTGGTTTTGATTATAAATGTCATATATGTCTCTTGATGTAAAGGTCATGTAAAGACCCATGATGTAATAATTGTAATATTCAATCATGTTTGGACTATTGGGGTCAAGTAAATTATGTATGTAATCCCATTTTGGGCATTTAATGTAATTTTGAGTCAAATATGTAACCCCACTGTGTTGGGTGATTGATGTAAGCATGAGTCCTTAGTGATAGGAAAGGCCATATTTGGTTGAATCATAGAGTCATGTACTTCTTTGTATATCTTCCAAAAGATTCAACATATGCTCAGGGGGAGCATGGTCAGTGTACAATGTTCATCTCTACAAAGGGAGAGAGAAGTCTTCTTTTAGCATTGGTCAACCCTTTCCCCTTGATGTCAAAGGGGTAGAGTAGCTTGGTGTTTGGAGAGAAGCTTGGTGTGCTTACAAATGTCTTTGCAAGTATTTATAGGTGATGGTGACCAAACACCAAAGTGGTTGCCATCGAGTCCAAAGGGGGATATTGTTGGCATTATGACTAAAGTGTTGTCCTTGATGGAAACCTACTTGATAGATATGTCAACATTATGGTAACAAGATGATTACACAGACTAGTACATGTGTGACAAAGATAATGGGCAAAGGAATATCATTTCAGAGACAAAGGGATGATGAAGGTAAAGTTTGAGAAAGTATACATGGGTCCTATGAAGAAACGTTGTGTACATATGCAGGTATGATGAAGAAAATACATGCACATATTCCGCACCATGGTAATTGGAATACCAGGGGTATTTACCATGGTATTGGCCCATAGTATTGAGCGCGCAACGAATATTTGATCCCGTCAAAGAATGCCATCGACATTACTAAGGGATTGGCCTAAGATATTGGCTAAGGCTTATACTATATAAGGAGATGGAGTTCAAGTGTTAGGTTGTTCATTTAATGAATTATTCATGAATGACTTGATCTGAAATTGATGTGCACCAGGGAGCATGGAGATGGATCATATCTAGATCTGAAATGAATACATATTGGATATTATATTTAGGGTTTGATAGATCTGTGATGATGATATTATGATGTGTGTCTGTAACATTTTTCATGTCGAGATCTGGGTTTGAAAGATGTTGCGTTATGCAGTGAATGTATGGATTACAAATCTGTACATTAGGTATCCATTGAAAATTCGCATACATACGCGTATTTACCTCTACGTAGTCGCGTATACATTCTACAAAAAAAATCAGAATGTGTATGCAAGTGTCAAGTATGAAAAGCGCATACATATGTGGAAGTGCTTTATAAGAGTCACACACATCTGATAGGGTTTTGCAGTATGAACATTTAATGATGTCCGGCCATTTCTATTATGTTTTCTGCTATTTGTCAATGATGTCTCTCTCATGATAATCTGTGTTTGACAGTTCTGGTTGTGTTGAATTGTTTATGGAATGACATGTTGACTAGGGATGATGCTACTTTGTGGTGATCTGTATCTAGTTCAGTAATTTGTGATGGGTTCAATAATTGATTTAGTGTGATAGTGATTTAGACTGAGTTGTTCAATATTTCGAGATCTATACGCAAGTCCTTTTAAGGAGAAGCATGTACATACACGGTTATGCTACAAAACAATAACGTATATATTCTGACATATGGTTGATCAGGGTTTGTAATAGCAACAATTGGTTTCTATGATGAGTAACAATGTTTGGCTTGGTATATTGAGAAGTAGGTGTGCATTGATATGATCTATCTTGGTTTAGTTTGATCTAGTTGTATTAATTGATTAAGATTCAGTGATTGCTTTGATGATTCAGTTGGTTTAGTGATTGAGTGATTTGATACAATGATTGGTTTCACAATTGTTATTTGATGGAAGTGGGCCCAGTTTGAAAATATGATGAAAGGTGGACTACAAGTTTGATGTTGTAAGTTAAGTGGATCTAGTATGAAATATTACGAAATGTGGTCCACAAAGGTGCTGAGGGTTGGAGCCTTTAGTGAGGGATTCGTAGCTTTCTTCTAGCGGTAGCTAGTAAATTTGATCAGGGGGTTGGAGCTCCCTTCCAGTGGGTGTCAGTAAACAAGATCAAGGGGTTGGAGCTCCTTTCTAGTGGGTGCTGGAGAATGAGAGAAGGTTGTAGCCTTCTGCAAGTGGGTGTTTGTGTACTGGTATGTGTCTGCACCAATACAAGATTGTAATATGTTTTCGTTTATAAAAAAAGATGAAGACAAAGATGATGACAATGATGGTTTTCTCCCACATTGGGTTTCCACCTAAAAATCTTGGTGTTCTCGTGTGTTGCTTATGTGTTATGGTTTATTCTGTTCTTACTGATCATGGTTAATGTTTAATTAATATCGAATGAAGTAATGATGCAATGGTTCAAGTTAAACAAATGATGAAATAAATGAAAAGTTATTTCACTGGGTATACACTGTTTGTCTTCATCACAGTCACGTACATACGCGGATTTACTTAATGATAGTAGCATACAAAAATATGAATAAGGAATTGAAAGGTTTAAGTGAGTTTTAAAATACTGATTCACTCCCCCTCTCAATATTTTTCCCAACATAATCATGCCCAATGGCCCTCTGTGACAACCCTGGAATATATAATTTTTCCATTTTATTTATTATTCCTAGTTGTACCTCATCCCTAACCAAGGCATAACTCTATGCCAACTACTATTGTAACATGTCATCTAGGTATCGACCCTCACATTATACTCCAATATGATGAGGTGCACATCTAAATGGAAATATCATACAATATTTAGAAAATAATGAATCACATAACAAATTAGGGTTTATGCAACAAATAAATTCATGCACAACAAATTAAATTAACACATAACCCAGAGAAAATGTTTATATGAAATTGCGCATAGATTAAATAATTGACATATGAATACTTATCTGATAAATAACCAACTGCAAACCTTCGACATTCCACCTAGTGATAGACCATGCTCATTATCTTTCAACAGTGGGTCACTCCCGAGATGGGGCCTCAACTCCATGGGGTAATAGCTTGCCAAAAATCAAGTACATGTGTATACCAACAACCGACCAAAGTACCAAACCCTATCAGCCTCCAACCTATAGGCTCACACCCCCATCAACATGCACCCAAGTGGTGCACCCCTTCTTTGCACCCATAGTCCCTTGGCTATGCCACCATCTCTAGGGCATCTTACCATTGGACAAGGATAGTCTCAAATCCGTGGCTCCAAGAGCTCTTGCTACTTGGTACCCTCTAGGCCCTTGTATCAAACACTGTCATCCTCCAACCTCTAGGCTCACCCCCCAATTAGACTATGCCCAAATGGTGCACCCCTTCTCTATACTCGTAGTCCCTCGGTTGTGCCACCACATCCAAGGAATCACCACCGTACATGGACGATATCATCTCTAGGGCTCCAAGAGTCTTATTCCAACCTCCATCACGAAAACTACGAACTCTACAAAATCTCAAAAACTCGAAAAACTCCAAACTACCTTTCACAGTAAAACACCCTTCTTTTATGTACATGACTTCTCCTTCTACCACTTGGCACTACCTAAAGTCACTAATGGACTTTAGTTACCTTGTGTGCTCTTTTTCCATAATTAATAAATCACATCATCCCCTTTTTATATTCCATGGAGTCTTGTCCCCCCACTCTTTTTGTTTAATTGGTCTACAAATTATACATACTTACAATATCGAGCTTTCTAGCCTCATAACATATAACAACATTTTCACATGGGCATGTAGGCCCCAAAAATAAGCCTCGACTCACCAGCCTCATTAATATGTCCTTACTCACTAGCCTAATAATCACAGTCCTCATACCCATTACATAGGCACTCTGACCTTCTACACATATTATTACATTAATAATTTAGAGGTGGAACTATGGGTGTTACATTACCCTCTCCCTTAGAATATCACCATCCTCAATGTTCCTTTTCCTTCAACAATAAGCACATGCCA
The DNA here is from genome assembly GCA_031772625.1 of Pinus tabuliformis. Lineage (NCBI taxonomy): Eukaryota > Viridiplantae > Streptophyta > Pinopsida > Pinales > Pinaceae > Pinus > Pinus tabuliformis. The sequence goes on from CM062806.1 coordinate 923,268,720, forward strand.
CTAGGTCACTGGTCTTCACTGCATCCACAGCTTAATTCTCTTCATTACAACCCAATGTTTTAAAACTCTGACTCCGACTCTGACTCGGCTGAGGGTCGACTCCGACTCTGACTCCGACTCGGTATCGACTCGGCCAGCTCAATTTCAATGACTCGATCGTTGTAAAAAATACATTAAATATTTATTTTTTATAAAAACACATAATTTTAAAGATTTTCATTCATGTTTCCAAACACACAACATTAAAATATAGATAGAAGACAACATATGATCAAAGTAGGCTCATGAATATATCCATTATATCAAAATGGCACCCAGTGCACTGTCCAATACATACTAGATGATGATATAGAGATCAAAACAAAAACACATAACCAAGGAGGCTATAAATGGCCTCTACAACAAAAGTCTGTGATCAGTACTACTGGCTACTGGTAGAGTTGCCAACATCATCTGGCTCAGTGTTACTTGGGAGTGGGAGCGAAAGTGGGGAGCGAGAGCGAAAACGGGAGCGGGAGTGACATTTTCAGAAGCTCCCGGTTTGGGAGTGAATCCCGGAGGAGTTCGACAACCAATGTCACTAACATCAAGGTACATAGAGGGATTGGTGCTCTTGATTAAATACGAGTTCCATACCCTAATACATGACAAAATTCAATGGAAACATTGCAATCTCCCAATCCTGAAATCCTGAAAAACTAATAAGTCTGTTGGATTTTGAATGAAATCTAAAATTCTTCTTTCTCCATATGAAATCCAATGAGGCTGGAACCACTCTCAAACATCCTGAGTCATTTCATGGTAATGTTAAAAATTTAAATGTCACTTTTACTTTAAGAATTTAACATTACCATGAAATTTGAATAACATATCAATACTAGGAGAGGGGAATGGACCCCAAAGACCAACAAACTAATTAATAAAACCATTTGGAGTCCCCCACACTCAGAAAAAACATAAAAAAAAAAAAAAAAATTGCATTTTTGGGGGTTCACTGGCCGCTTTCCTTGACCCGGCCGGGTTGATACGGACTCGGCCGAGCCGGCCGAGTTAATACCGAGCCGGCTGAGTCATGCAATGACTCAGCTGGCTCGATATTAACTCGGTCGGCCGAACTGGTTCAACCACCGAGTTGAAATTCTTTTGGCCGAGTCGGTTCGGAGTCGACCGAGTTTAAAAACATTGTTACAACCTGCATTTAAGGGTAAGCTGGACATTCATGTCTCATATTTTTCTTCCACTTCCTTGAGATGCTTCCAAGGTCTTAGTGGTTCAACATGCACCTACAACATTCATCAAACAAAAAAGAATATTATTACCATTTATATGTAATGAGTATTTTATCCCTAGGAATTTCAATTCATAATTGAAGCACATATATTCATAACACCAGATAATGCATGCAGATCAACCTAATACTTATTTGTATGAGTATTTTTCCTGCTTCACATGACCACCGTGGGTGAGATTTAGATCAATGACTTTCTAACATACTCATATACCCAAATTCCTTCAAGCCTATCACATGAAACTTTCATACAAGATTTAATTAGGTTTCCTCTTCCTTGTTGGATTCACCCTTCTAGGCTCATGCATCCCCTTCATTGTTCAACAGTCCCTCGGCCAATCCATCTTGCCTTGTTTCTTTCCTGTTCTCTATGAGGTTGGTGGTCTTGAACAATTACATCATCGGCAAGACAACAACCATAATTAGTCCTCATGTTAGACACATCATGTATACCACAACATATCACTTTAATTCAGCATGTTGCATCACACACATGCTCAATAAACTGTATGCATACACATTACATATTTTTCCAATATGCCTACTAGTGCATAGATACCTCAACTACTCTAGTCTTTGGAATTTTCATCGTTTGTATGCCTTAAAATACATCACATATAATATTTCATAACAAATCAACAAGAGAAGGTTTCAAGAGGTTCTCCTTCTCCTTTCTCTGCATGTTATGGAATTCACAACATGGTTGTCCTATTTCATGGCTTTTCCCATTACTCACTTCTGCCTTACTAGCCACTTGCATCCTATATTGCTACTACCATTCGTTGGTATATCTATAGCCTTTGTATGCCTTGGGCTGCCCTGCATTCATCTTAAGGATCTCAGGCTCACACTCTCCTTTTTTTTCTTAAGGATGTCTCTCCTTGTATATTGGTATTCACATATCTCCCTTACCCTAATTCTTATTATACACAACAAGAATTATAACAAACTAGAGCACAACCCCTCTTCTCCATCATCCCTTGTTCTATTTAGATTACATGTGATGATTAGGATCATTAGTAGCCTGCTTGTCTGTTTCAAGTTTCCTATACTTGTTATGGTCACTTTGAGGTATTTCATAATCAACTCCATCAACCAAGAGTTACTATGGATCTTTCTTGTGGCTCCAACATGTTCAATTAGACACCATTAAGGCATTACATGCATCAGACAAAAAACACCAATTGTTATATTATCCACCCCTTCACTGATTTTATGAGAAACCTTTCACTCATCAAATTCACAAAATTGATTTTTTTATTTCATAAATCATCATCATTGTTACCCAGGCTTGTATATCAAAGCAATTCAATAAATGAGAGCCCTTCTAGTTCATTGTTGCAATCCTCAATGTAGTGCATATATTATGGCATGATATACCAGTCACTGCTTGGTCCAAATTACTCATTGTAATCCACCCGAAGGTCCAGGATTTTAGCAGTCATAAAGATGTTATAAACTTGTTATAACCCTGTGATAAAACTGTCATATTACTCATCAAAATCCACCTGAAGGTCCAAGATTTTAGTGGTCATAAACATGTTATAACCCTATGATAAACCTGTCATAAACCTATTATAGAGCGGTTATAACCCTGTTATAAACATGTGAATATAAACCTGTTATAATCATTGTTCCACCAAGACTCCGAGACAGGGAGACACGGGTGCGGGGAGACGCACAAAGGGGACGTGTAGGAGTACCCTCAAATTTTAGGGAAATTTAAGGGGGACAGGGGGACGTTGGGGTATATAATTTTTTTCCTTTTTAATATATATATATATATATATATATATATATATATATATATATATATATAATGAAAGCATAAATACAATAATACATACGTATTTGAATTAAATAACGAAATACATTGATCCATACTCATCATCCTTACTAATACATACATGATTCATCCATAGACCATGAGATTCAATATTGAAATACTTTGATCCATATCCATTATTCATTATTCACCATTCTAGAATCTACATTGATTTAAAAATTAAATTCATCATTCTAGATTTTAAATTGATTTAAAATTAAAATTCATCATTCATCATTCTAGAATCTAATTAGTATTAAGAAAAATAGACTATAATCGATACTAAAATCTGAAGTTTGGAATAGTAAATTGATATAGCTAAAACTCAAAAACATTGGAGTGATGAGTCTAAAAGTCACTCTAAAGTACACAAAGGGCTTGGTGCTCTTGATTAAATACTAATTCCATACCCTTGTACATGACAAAATGCAATGGAAACATTGCAATACATCGAATCCTGAATTCCTGAAAAACTGTTAAGTCTGCTGGATTTTGTGTGAGATCTAAAATTCTAATTTCTCCATATGAAATCCAATGAGGGCGAAACCACTCTCAAACATCTTGAATCATTTCATGGTAATGTTAAAAATTTAAGTAAAATGATGAAAATGAAAGATAAAGGAGAATGTCACTTTTACTTCAAGAATTTAACATTACCATGAATTGCATAGCATTAGTAGGGAAATATGGTCAAATACTAGGTTTCCCCTGTCCTAAATCATTGTTTACAAGCAAATTTAAGGGGGGCACATAGCCCATTTTGAGGGGGGGCGCCTAGGCGTTCCACTTTTGGGGAGTCGCGTCCCCCATACTAGGGAAACGTCCCCCCTGCATCTGTTTCCCGAGACGTCCCCCCGTCCTAGGTGCGTGGGGTGCAAGGGGTGCGCGCACCCGACCCTAGGGGACGTGTCCTCGTGGAACATTGGTTATAATCCATGAAGCAATATATATATCCCCAATTCAGTTCTATAGTGAATTCATTCTTCTTTAAAAACTTGTTATAGACCTGTTATAATCCCGTTATAAACCTGTTATAAATACCTAATTATTTATCCTCCTTTTTTATATTCCATGAGCTGACTGCAAAATTGGTGTATACTACTTCTAAATAGCCACCCCCTTTAAGCAGTTCTCCAATTCCCTGATGTACAACTTCCAACATTCCTAGTTTTATAATGAAATTCTCAACTGCTTTTCTCCACCTAATGGTTCCCATTCCCTAAAAAACCCATTAGTGAGTAACCTGTACGTACTAACATTTGACCAAAACCCTCTTTGTTTCATCTCATCTTGTAACAGTGCCTTCTTTACAAAATCCAGGAATAAGTACTTTGTAACAACATTAGGTTTCAAGCCATAGTCCAGCATGAGATTTACTAACCTTAAAGCTACTTTCATCTTACCAGCCTTGCAATATTCATCAATAAGAGTAGTGAAAGTAGCAATATTTGGAAGTAATCCCATCTGAAGCATGTCATATAAGAGCACACTTGCTTCTTCCACCTTGCCAATCTTACAAACTCCTCCTGCATTAGTACTTTCTTGCAGTTTCCTAGTATGAGGATATTGTATGTGATAGCATAAAACTGGATGCCTTTTGATGTCATCTCATCTTGTAGGTATGATACCACCTTGATCTTTCCTTCCTTGTGCAATGCATTTATCAAAGAGTTGTAAGTAATATGGTGCATTCTCGCTTGCCTTACCAACCGGAATATCCACCATCCAGAACACATGACCATCCCACTATACATCTTCTGGGAAATATGGATTTGCAGGAACGACATAATATTCGAGAATAAAATCCCAGATTTCAGGCACAATTACACGAAAATTGTGGCCTCTTTTCTAGAAATTGGCCCCTGCAATCCAGCTCATTGTCAACGTCATAGGCCTCAAAAGCGGATCAAAATACACTACACAGTAGGCTATTTTGATGACACCTCTGCAAATGGCCTGTGCGGTTGTGGATCCATTATTTCCATATGCCCATCAATGGTTTATCATAATGGACTGTGCGGTTGTGGAGCCATTATTTCCATATACCCATCAATGGTTTATCATTTCTATTGGTCTGGGTCACAGTACCAACACTAGAGCAGAGGTGTTGGAATTATGGGTGACATTGAAATGCGCTAAATTCCTAGCTGTGGAGGTCACTCAGGTTGCTGGGAGTCAAAGATCACGATTGGTTGGGCCAATGGTAAGGCCACTTTGCAGGTGCCTGCTCTTCTTCACTAAATGGAACAAATTAAGATATTGAAGGCCTTTTTCTCTTCCATCCAATTCTACCACATCTACCAGAAACAAAACGCCCCTGCATACCGACTGTCCAAGCAAGGATACTCTGCTACTCCTGGGCAGATTCACTATGAGATTATCGACAATGGATCAACCATCTGTGTTGGTTCTATTCCCCTCTGGCGGCTCTTTTTTCCTGAGGGTTTTATTATTCGGTGGATTTTCTCTGCAAAGTAAGACAACAACAGATACAGGACATCTCTGGGCGATTACATGGCACAACTTTCTGCCACGATCAACTTAGGTGTCTGTCATGAACTATTATTTGGTTTCTTATTCATTGGACTTTGTTGGATCCTGCTAGTTTTCCTTTTTGTATCCGGCCAACTCAAATAATTGTTCTTTGTTATCAGGCACTGGACTTCTTGGAATCTACTCTATATAGTATCTGGCTAATTGGATTTCAATTTTCAGAATATGTAACATCTTTTGTTTCTAATGAAAAAATGTTGCGTTTTTCTTTTGAAAAAAAAATAATATGGTCTGGTAATAAATATTTATCTTGCGTTTCCTTGAAGAGCTCAATTCCTTGAAAGACATTTCCTGCCTCGCAGTAGCCATTGATGAGAATTGTACGTGTGTAAGCATCTGGAAACAAGCCTTGTTGTACCATTTCATCCCATAGTCTCAAGCTTCCTGAAAATTTTTAGTGTAAGCATATTGTAAACAACATTATGATCAGTCAAAAAAATTCCCTGCACTTTCTTCAGGAGCCTATTTCCCTCTTGTAATTTCCCTTCCTTACAGATACTTGTAATATGGTATTGGATGTGATTATGTTTGGCGAGTGGCCCTTTTCTACCATTTTATCCTGCACATTCGAGCTTCCAAACAATCGCCTGTTCTGCAATGGCCGTAAATACATATGTCGAAGCCCTATGAAGTTCAAGATCAATAGTGTGCTCTGTTGTATCTCGTCCTAGCGCTAATTGCTACCTGATATGCAATGTAGTCCCCACTACTCTGATTATGTGGCACCGCCTGGTTGGCCATTGGGCTCATTTGAGTATTTTCAAAACCACTTACGCTAATGTCCGATAGAACCTTATGGCGTTGTTTTTCCACTGGGCTAAACCACCCTCGCCAACCTCGATACCACCTCTAGCCATCTCCAGATTTCTTCATCCCCAGGAAACCACATTCCCTCTAGTGTTTCATCCCTTCGTTCATAATGGCTACATGACGTGTCTATGTGTCCATTCACAGAGTTATTATGTGTTCGTTAAGGCATTACCGTAGTTCAAATCTCATTGAGTACACTGGGCTGTTGTGGTAGATACTTGAGACGCAGATTCCCCACCCCTGCCTGAGTCTTGCTTTGCTAAAACCATAAGATCTTACTATATTGACCTGCAGGGAGTTGGATGTACTCTTGGTGTTATAATGGCAGCTACGAGGATTGATTCTGGGTTTCCTATAGATAGGACAGACAGTTACCGATTCACCATATGATTAAAAAAAAAAACGTCACAGAAGCGAGAATGTGAACTTACACGTGGCATAATCTAAAGCACCCAGCGCGATCAACAATAAAGAGGATCTCGACAATATCAATGGTGGAGAGAACATATCGAGTTGTCAGTAAAGCGCCCATTAACTTTTCCAATCTACCCAATGCGTAGCATGGCCCGCACCAGTCTGATTACATGGTGCCATCGTATTGGATATTGTGCCCTTTCCCAACTTTTCCCGAACCACTTTCTCTAACACTCGATATCGCCCTGCTTCTATTTCAAATTTTCATCCTAGAGCCTTTGTAAAATTTTCAAGCCAATGCTCTATCTCTGGAGTAATTTATCTGCCAAAAGAAATCAAGAACAAAAAAATTGCCCTCATTTGAGATAGGATAGTTTTTCCCATTGCCCTCATTTGAGATAGGATAGTTTTTCCCATTGCCCTCATTTGAGATAGGATAGTTTTTCCCTTATTTCAATAAGATAAATTTTTAATTCTTATCAACTTTGTTGTGAAACAGGGCGCTAGAAAAGGACAAAGAAGTGTGGGAGGAAAGAGTATGAATTTTTTGTTCTTCCGGAAAAGTGGAAACAGAAAAGCATTTCATTTTAGAATGTGAGGCCTTCAAAGACAACAGGGAAAGTTATGCAGATATGCTGGCAGGTAACTCTTGGGATAATCTATTTAGCGAGGGGTTTGTCGAGAAGCTAGGAATTTATTGTGAAGCTTCATAGACTAAGGGCCGAATACATCAAGCAAATGAAGAAGTAATCTATCCCATAGGCTATCTTTAGCCTCGTGGACGTTAAAATAATTTCTTTCTTTCTTTCTCCAATTAAATAAAAGAACAAGAACCACAAAATTGCACTCCTATATAATTCTAGCAATGGGTTATCCCTACTATCCTTGTTATCATCACAGTTTGTCTTAGGTATGCTTTGTAAACTCAAACGGAGAACCAAAGTGGTTTGAAGGACCAAGACAACTCTCTAAAAAATAAAATCTCTAATCTGGTGAATGTTAAAGTGATAATAAAATTGAACGCTAACCACTCCAGCCATCCTTCCATTTCTAATTGCCATATTTACCCCTAAGTACACTTCTCTCAATGCTAAATAATAATGCAGTCATGTATTCCAAAATGTGGAAATATCTTCTTGTAGAAATAATATCCCTGTCAACATCCAAGGTATCATCAAATAAGAGATCAACAACATCTTTGAAGATGTTTTTCCAAAGTGCATTTAACTAAACAACTTCAGTCTTTACAAACTCTTATCAAGGAGAAAATCTAAAAAAATCCATGATCCAACGCTAATCCCTATATCTTGCTAAGTTAATCTCTATGAAAATGTCCGAGGCCCAACATTGCAATTCATAAAGACATGAGAACCATGGTTTGTTTAGAAATATGTCCTAAAACTATTGAACACATTTGCATTTATCTTCTTCAAGTGAATTATGAAAGAACTTGTCATGTGCGAGCGTGAAAAAATGAAATTTTTGTAACCTTCTTCAAAATCCAACATCAACTAATATGCAACCCTTACTACATCCACATTTATGTGTGTCAAACGGTAATCAGAATAATATGGCAATGTCTGATCGAGGACCTCATAAAGACTTATGCGTTGTAGTTGTCACTACACCACAAACATAAAATGGATTGGCCATTATAGAAATATTGATGAGAACACTTATTGCCATGTTTTCCCCAACTGTATCATCAATCTTCCTCATACGAGAGTAACTAATGTGTTTAATATAGTCCCAGGCATAGTTCTAGGAACATATTTTCTTCACGTTGCAAAGGTTTTAAGGGTTTCTGATTCGGTGTAGAACCTCCAAAATTCCATAATGACCTATCACCATTCTAGTGAAATTTAATTGTGTCTTGACGATGATTGGATTTTGTCTAAAATCCCCCCAAGGGTTTTGGCCTTTGACCATACATGTATTGCTCTAGAACCTCGAAAAAAAACCTAAAAGGCCTCCTTCACTTAAAACTACAAGTTTTATTCTGATGGATTCCAACAAAATATCACAAAATATGTAATTTGATATATATAAAATAAAGCCCTTTAGCCATGTCTGATCATTGCAAGACCATCAAAAGAATTCCTAGAAGCTATAACATTGACATAATTGTATTCACATATCCCAACCATTTTATATCACCAATATGCATAGCAATCTGAATATAATGTCAATTGAAATCTATAGAGGGGTACCTCTACGTAGTTTCACCCAAGGACTTTCTCATATAGTTTGTAGGCATACCAACTAGAATTCAAGTTGTACTTTCCAAAAAACCCACCTAAATCAAATGTTGAAAATACTCTATAAAGTAGAACATTATTGATTCAACATAGACTGGGTCGAAGTGCAATCCCCTATTTGAGAATTAAAAGTGTAATTGACTCAGAGCTCCACGTTCACTTTTAGATATTCTATCAAATAGTTGCAAACCTTACCAATTTTTTTCCCATGTGCTTTATCTCTGGCCCATGCAAGTCTAGTGTTGTAAACTCATTCTGATACCACTTGCAACGTCTCCAGCGCACTGTTGGGTGATGCCACTCAAATGAAACCCAATATTTCAAAATTATTAGTGAATTATATACTCTAATACTGACTTGTAGTGTCCCCAACCCATTGTCATTTTTCCCTATACAATTCCAACCCATGGTTGGGTGCTCTTTTAACTGCTAACTAGCTATAATCATGCCCAATGGCCCTCTATGACAACCATGGAATCTACAAATTTTCCCTTTTATTTATTATTCCCAGTGGTACCTCGGCCCCAGCTAAGGAATAACTTTGTGCCAACCATTGTTTTAACATGTCACTTGGGTATCAACCCTCACATTATAATCTAATATGATGATATCCATATCTAAATGGAAATACATGCAATTCTTAGCAAATAAGTAATCACACATCAAATTAGGATTTATGGACAACAAATAAATTCACGCGCAACAAATTAAATTGACACATAACCTAGAGAAAGGGTTTATAAGAAATTGCACATAAATTAAATAATAATCGACACATTAATACTTATCTACTAAATAACCAACTAACTACAGACCTTCGACCTTCCACCAAATCATAGACCACACTGTTGATTATCCGATCAATTTTTGGGTCACCCTTGAGTTGGTGCCTCAACTCCATGGTGTACCAACTTACTCCAAAGTCAAGTATATGTGAATTCCAACAACTAGCCAAGGTACCAAACCCTAGCAACATCTAACCTACATGTTAATGTCCCTCATCAACTTGTGCCCAAGTTGTGCACCCTTTCTCTGCACTCGCAATCCCTCAGTTGTGCCACCACCTCTAAGGTTCCTTATAATTGGACATGGATGGTCTCAACTCTATGGCTCCATGAGCTCTTGTTTCGTAGTACCCTCCAGTCCCTCGTATCAAACACTAGCATCCTCCAACCTCTAGGTTCACACCCCCCATCATCCTGCGCCCACGTGGTGCACCCCTTCTCTACACCCGTAGTTCCTCGGTTGTGCCCCCACCTCCAAAGTGTCTTACCTCCAAACATGGATGGTCTTAGCTCTAGGGCTCCATGAGTCTCTTTCCATCCTCCATCACCAGAACTCCAAACTCTGCAAAAACACAAAAACTTGAAAAACTCCAAACTAACTTTCACAATCAAACACCCTTCTTTTATGTACATGACTTCTCCTTCTGCCATTTGGCACTACCTAAGTCACTTATGGACTTTAGTTACCTCATGTGATATTTTCCCTTAATTATTAAATCATATCATCCCCTTTTTATATTCCCATAGAGTCTTTCCCCCATACTCTTTCCATTGAATTGGTTTGCAGCCAAATTGTTTTTTATTAGTATGCACAAATTATACATATTTACAATATCGATATTTTTAGCCTCATAACATATAACAACATAGTCACACGAGCACACAGGCCCCAAAAATAAGCCTTGGCTCACCAACTTGATTAATATGTCTTGGCTCACCAGCCTGATAATCACGGTCCTTAGACCCATTACATAGGCACTCCAACCTTCTGCACATATTATTACATTAATAATTAATGGGTGGAACTAGGGGTGTTACACCATGTAGGTGATGATTGATACTATGTGATTTATCTCACTAGTATCAATCCCACTCTTCAGCATTCTAGCGTCACTTGATACAACGAGTGTTATGTGGAATATTCAAATCATAGGAAATTTGGTCAGTTGAGACCATTATTTTTATTAGCCTATTTTCCACCCCTAGGATGGAGGAGAAAACCTATCTTCACCCAAATTGGTTGAGGGAAGAGATACCATTCCCATGTCCCTGGATAGCCATACTTTCATGCCTCATTGCTCCATATCCTTAGCAAAAGGGAGTTGCGTCACTCTACATCAGTTAATAGAGAGCGATGGGATTGTAAGCATAACAAGTTTCCTTCAATAAGAGAGCGATGAGGGGTCAAATATTCTAGAGTCTGGTTTCCTAAGGTGATCAATTTGAAATGGGATAAGATGACTTAGCATGTGGCCAAAAATTGAAGCCTTTATCCTAACTTATCTTGGCCCTAGGTGTCTAGATTCACCCCCCCAATATCTATGAGATGCCTATATAAAGTGACCTTTCAGGGGGAGGATGTGAGATATGATTAACATACTTATTCTAGTAAATTTCCCACAAACACTTCCTATGCTGCTATGGTGAGCCCGATCATAGCCTGTCAATTCGAGGAAGACAAGGAGCCAAGGTAACCAAGGAGGAATGACCTTACACCAAGACATATATGTAGGAAATTGTCAGTTTGTTAATATGTGCCAGATTATATTTCCCCCCAAATCTGGTATTATATGTTGTACTTGATGATTGGATCTAAATTCCTTTACATGTTTTAGCTATATCAATATTATTGTAGTAATAATTCTTCAATTAGAGATGAAGTATCTTGTTTTAATGGTGGTGTGTGTCGGATATAGGAATTGACCATGGGAGTAGGTTATATGGAGTTGAAGCAAGGTATTATATAGCTGATTTGATCGAAACCCATACCAAAAAGTGACACGTGAAGGAATGCCAATTATTCCACTCGTTGTTTCCATGAATATGAATTGAATGGTGTAGAAGATATAAGGGAAACTTATAGGTAGTGTAGCATCATTGTTTGGTAGATTAAGGGAAATATCTATGAAGTAATAAATCCTTTTCCAAGAGGAAATTTTATGCAAATATAACTAGCTGACATGCCTCATCCCTTTGGAATTTATTGGTTCCTTTTGTTGTTGATGTTGTTGTTTTATTTTTATTTTATTATCTCTCTCTCTATATCTCTCTCTATCTATCTATATATATATATATTGGATTAGATATATAGTTGTTCACTTAGATCTAAGCTTAAATGTTTTAAAACTATTGCTTAGAAATCCCATCACTTCTCCCCTATGATGACAAAGTGATTCATCTATGTAGAAATTATGTGTGGATTTGAAGATGCTCATGAAATTTACTAAATCACAAGACTCAAATCTACTCCACTACTCCATGGAATTCAATTCACTATCTAGAACACAAATCATAAACATGAAAAAAGAAATAATACACATACACAAATATTTATCTAGGGGAAAGAAACTACTCAAAACCCCTTCATATCTGTATTGCATTAATCAGAGAATAGAGATGTATTACATATGCTTGCTCAAGACTGAGCACAACCTGCAAGTGAATAGCCTATCTATCTGCCTGAATGATTGTCTGTGACCAACACTTAACCAAATTTCAAGCCCTCTAAGCTCCTATTTCCTTGCAAAATCCTGACTAATTGGGCCCCTATTAATTAGGAAATTCCTTTCAATTGATTGTGCAATCCATAAGGTTTGATCTTCGATTGCATGCACCACCTGTACACATTGGAATAGTATATAACTGATAGTACACTGCCTTGGAATCTCCACCTCAACTAGGTAACTCGAATTCTCTGCATGCATGAGCTAATTTGGGTTTATTGATCAATTAACTAGATGATCACTGAGTTGGACTGAGGTCACACTACTCAACTAACCACCAACTAGTTCTTTTAACAGTTAGAGCTAGTTTAATTGATTACAACTGAAATTAACTCAACCTAGGCTCCTAAAAGTTAAGAATCACTGCGCACAACTGAACTTCATGTCACTAACTCAAATTAACTGAGTTAAATGAGTGACAAGTGCCATGTCACCTCAGTTAACTACCTCCAAGTTTTCTATGATGTGGAAATTCGAATTTTCTCAATTTAATCAAGGAAAAAATTAAATTGAAAATTTCTTGTTGCATTTTTCAACACTCCCTCTCAATAAGAAAGGGATTATCAACTACCCCAATCCTTCCTCTATGGAACTCCAATTTTCTCTTTAAACCTTTGTCAAAATATTTGTATCCTGTTCCTTTGTTGGAATGTAATCTAGAAACATTATCCGCCTCTGCACACAATCCCGTAGATTTTGATACCAGATATCTATATGATTAGATAGATCGTGAAAGACTAGATTTTCGTAGAGCTTGATGCAACTCTGATTATGACAGTAGATCACAGTAGGATCCATCATCTGACCAAACAGTCCCACAAGAATCTTTCTCATCCTGATTGCCTCACATGCTACTTGACTGGAAGCCATGTATTCCCCTTCAGTTGAGTTGAGCGCCACTAATCTTTGCTTCCTACCGTACCAAGAAACCACTATGGACCCAACACTAAAAATCCCCCCTGATGTACTCTTCCGGTCTGATGGAGTCCCTGCCCAATTTGCATATGTGAAGTCACACAACTTCACTCCCTCTGTCCGTCTGTACCATAGTCCAAATTGGGTGGTGCCTTTGCGGCACCTTAGAACATGCTTAGCTGCTTGCCAAATTAATTTGGGCTACCTAACCATAGCTTGAATAAGTTGGTTGACTGCATAAAATCTATCTGGTCGGGTGTTCACAAGATACATTAGTGAACCCGCTACTTTCCGATAAATGGTAGCCTCCACTACTTCACTTGAAGTAGCATCCTCTTTCCTCTAGTTGGTTGCTAGAGGTGTCTCCATGGGTTTGATACTATCCATGTGGAACTTCTTCAGTATCTCATTTGCATACATTCCTTGAGAGACAAATAGTTCCCTATCTCCTTGCCACACTTCCATCCGAGGAAGTAGTGCATGAGTCCCATGTCATTCATTTCAAATTCTCTTGCAAGGTCCTCCTTGTAAGATTTGATCAACTTATCATCACCCTTTAAAATCAAATCATCAACATATAAGACAATAATCAATAATTTACCTTCTACCAAGATATGATAAAGGTTTGCATCCCCTCCACTTTTGGTGAAGCCCAAACTGGTGATATAGTTTTTGATCCTGGTGTACTAAGAACATGGTGCTTTCTTGAGTCTGTACAATGCTCGCTTGAGTCTACACACATGAGACTCACAATCCAAGGTCTCAAACCCTTCTAATTGCTCAATTTACACCTCCTCCTCAATAACTCCATTGAGGAATGATGTTTTACAGTCATATGGTGGATCATCCACCCCATATGCGCAGATAGATCAAGAAATGATCTAATGGATGAATACCTTGCTACAGGAGAAAAGTTTTCCTCATAGTCAATTCCCTCAACTTGAGAGAATTCCTTGGCCACAAATATGGCCTTATACTTCTCTATGCTTCCATCTGCTGCATGATTTACCTTGAAGAGCCATATTGAACCCACAACTGATTTATTTGTTGGACTTGGGATCACTTCCCAAACACTCTTCTTTACAATGGAATCGTATTCCTCCACCATTGCATCAACCCATACATGTTTCTCTACTACTTCCTCGAAAGAGGATGGTTCAATCTCTACAAGCTCAGTCATTAGAGCCATGTATCCAGTGTACCGTTTTGGTGACCTTCTCTGCCTGCGCTGTGAAATGGGTGCTCCCACATTCTCTCTAACATCATGCAATAGCCTCTCAGATTCTCTGGTTCATTTTCTTCCTTCTCTGGATGGTTCTTCTTGTGTGGCTGTCTCCACTCTTTGTTCCTCAACTTGTGTCTTCTCCACACCTTTTTGAGGTTCCTCGTTTGGAGCTAAAAGCTCCTCTATTAGTGGAATATGAAGCTCCCTCTCAAGAGAGCACCGCATCGATTACTTCCCATCAAAATTTACATCCCTTCGCACAACTATCATTTTGAGGGATGGTAAGTACACATGGTAGTTGTGAGGAGTTTCTGTGTAACTAACCCACAAATAACCCCAACTCAATTGTTGGCTTAAGCTTCTTCTTAGAATCTTTGGAGACATGGTAGTAAATAGATGCTCTAAAGATCCTGAATTGAGACACATTCGACTTTCTCCTCGAGAAAGACTCATCTAGTGTAATCATTCGTAGAATCTGATGAGGACTTCAGTTCTGTAAGTATACTTCTATGTTGCATGCCTCTACCCACAAATGTAGTGGTAGGCCTCGGTAATGCAACATCTCCCTTGCTTCTCCCACAATACTACGGTTCTTTCTCTTAGCCACCCCAATTTGCTGTGGGTTGTGGGGTGTTGTCAACTCATGTCGAATGCCTTCTTTTGCACATAAATTTTTAAACTTGTTCAACATGTACTCACCTCCACTATTGCTCCTGAGAGCCTTCACCTTCTTGCCGATTTATTTCTCAACCGGTGCCTTGAATTCTACGAACTTGGAGAATGTCTCATCCTTCTTCCACATGAAGAAGATCCAACACTTCCATGAGAAATCATCTACAAAGATAACATAATATTTGTGCCTGGTAGTGGAGGTTGTTGAGAAAGGTCCATGTGATTTGTTGTCCCGGACATGGAATGTGGCTTTTGTGTACTTCCCCAAGGTACACCCTTTGCATGTATATTGCTTCTCAAGTGCTCCTTTGGGGAGGTTTGTGGTTATATTCTACATAATCTTTAGGGTGCCATGATGCAAATGGCCAAGTCTTCTATGCCAAAGTTCACCGACATCATAACTTTGCACCTTCTTTGCCTTCGTGCTTAATGCAACACAACCTTCCACATCTAGCATATACATGTCTTCACACAGACCCCAATCTACTTCACCTATTCCATGGTCATGTGTCTCAGGAATGCTTTCCCTTTGCTGAAGATTACATCATAACCACAGTATTCCAATACTGCAACAAAGATGAGATTTTTCTTTAGGCCCAGAACAAACATGACATCCTCGCGTCTGCGAGGGATGCTTGACTCCCTCTGAAAGGTGTCTGTACTGATCCCAGTCGCATTGTACCTTCCATCATCTCCCATCTCAATGTGCATTTAGAGATCTTTCTCCTCCATGTCACTGATAAAATCTCTATTCCCCATCATGTGGAATGAGGCACACTACCCAAGTAACATACGCTCCCCATCATTGTGCTTGCCATGCATGCGATAAGGATGAAGTCAAGCTCGAACATTGAAGCCAAAGCTTCACCTGCCACTCCTCCCGAGGTCTTCTTGCTTGATTTTTTGTGTGGACACTTCGTGGCATAGTGCCCAGATTCATGAAAATTTAAGAATTTAATTTTGGACAAGTATTTCTTCTTGCCCCCTTGGATGGATTTTGGTTTGGATTGAGATTTCTTCCCTTTTCCATTCTTTCTATTTCCAACCAATGCACGATTTTCTTCATCCTCTCCCTTGGATGAAGTCCCATCTCTAGTATTCCACCTTATTTCCTCCTGTACCAAATCAGACCATAAGCATTCCCAGTTTGGTAGTTTCTCCCTCCCATTCACTGAATCTTGGTAGTTATGCCAGCTCTTGGGAAGGCCTAGAAGGGCTAGGATTACCAAATCATCATATGAAATTGTAACACCAACTCCTGCAAGTTCATCACGACATTGCATGAACCTACTCAGATACTACTGAATAAAGTCATTCATCTACATCTTGATATTTCAAATTTATCCTTGAGCACCAGTTTCCTGTGTTCGCTGCTACTCTAGAAAAAATCTGTCAAGGCTTGCCACATTGCATAAGGAGTTTATTTCTCGTGTATATTTGAGACAATGTGGTCCCATAATCCCTCTAATATTATTCTCTTCACCTTATCTACACAATTCTTACATTCTGCTAGATCCTGGACATCAACTGATCCTGGTTTTGGAATGTCATTCTCAACAAATTCCTTCAATCCATTGTCTTCCAGCACTACCTCCATGTGGTCCTTCCAAGCAAAAAATTCAAGCTACCCTCAAGGGCATACTCAAGTCTTAGTTCATAGAAATCCATCCTTCTAGCTCTAAATAATTGCTGCTACACTGATCCTATAAGTTCAAAATTTTTGAGGAATGACTTCGAAATTTCTCCTCTAATGTGAATCTTGCTCTGGTACGATGTAGAAATTATGTGTAGATTTGAAACTGCTTATGAAATTTACTAAATCACAAGACTCAAGTCTACTTTATTGCTTTGCGAAATTCAATTCACAATCTAGAACACAAATAATAAACATGCAATAAGAAATAACACACATACACAAAGATTTATCTAGGGTAAAGCAACTGCTCAAAACCCCTTCCTATATGTATTGCATTAATAAGAGAATAGATATGTATTACATATTCTTTCTCAAGCCCGAGCACAACCTGCAAGTGAATAACATATCTCTCTGCTTGATTGACTGAATCTACACTTAGACAAATTTCAAGCCCTCCAAGCCTCTATTTCCTTGCACAAATCCTGACTAACTGGGCCTCTATTAATTATGAAATTCCCTTCAATTGAATGCGTAACCCATAAGGTTTGATCTTTGATTGCATGCACCACCTGTACACATTGGAATAGTCTACAACCAATAGTACACTTCCTTGGAATCTCCACGTCAAATGTGACTCGAATTCTCTACATGCATGAGATAATTTGGGCTATTTGATCAATTGATTGGATGATCACTGAGTTGGACTAAGGTCACACTACTTAACTAACCACCAACTAGTTCTTTTAACAATTAGAAATATTTTAGCTAATTACAATTGAAATTAACTCAACCGAGGCTCCTAAAATTTAGGAATCA
This sequence comes from Pinus tabuliformis, assembly GCA_031772625.1. NCBI lineage: Eukaryota > Viridiplantae > Streptophyta > Pinopsida > Pinales > Pinaceae > Pinus > Pinus tabuliformis. The sequence continues at coordinate 923,286,640 of CM062806.1, forward strand.
CTACACACAATTGAACTTCATGCCCCTAACTCGAATTATCTGAGTTAATTGAGTGAAAAGTTCCATGTCACCTCAGTTAACTACCTCTAAGTTTTCTATGATGTGGAAATTTGAATTTTCTCAATTTAATCAAGGAAAAAATTAAATTGAGAATTTTTTGCTGCATTTTAAAACAATCTACAAACATCATTTATTACACATTGCAAGGGAAAAATTTACTTGTTTCCTTTACTGTTTTACACCCAAATAGGGTGATGATGCCTAGATGGTGTCTTTTTGTTCGATATTTGAGTTTTTTCTCCCTGTTTGAGCTCACATCTAGCTTTTTTGACTATCAAAGGATACGATCCCTTGTAGATCAATTCCAAAACCAATTTTTCCTAAACAAATCTATTTGATTTTGGAAAACTTAGGTTAATTTTATTAATTTTGAATTTCCTTTTTCCGTATGTCAGTGCCATGCATGGTGTAGAAAGTAACCACTACTTATAACTTGACCTAGTTTCTTGATTAGCATTTGTTTTTTATTTCATTTGATAAAATATCTAAGAAAAATAAAGAGCGTTCCTTTGAGGTCTTGTTATCACTTTTCCTAGTTTGGGTGTGTTTTCCTTGTAGAGACATGAGGAATTCATCGCTTAAACTACCCTTCTTGTCTTATAGATCCAAATTTTATTTATTTCCTTTTTATGTGTCTTTGTTTGCCTCTTTAGATAGGTAAACAATACTATATCCTTTTATCAAAGCCTTAGTTTATTGTTGTTGAGTGTTATGGATTGCATTTGCATTAATGATCTTGGATTGAATGAACAAATTAGTGATCAATTTCTTTTGAAAAGTTGGATGTCTTGAGTAACTATGGAGGGAATGTGAGGTTTCTATTGTCATTTGGAAAAATGAAATATCTCTCTTACCTTCCCTTAAATATACTTTATTAAATTGAAAGAAATGCAACTTGCATGTAGTGTGCATTTTTTGGATTGGTCAAGAGTCTTTTAAAACACCATAAAAGTTTTACTTCGTATCCTCTGAGTAAAAAAATCCATTAAAAGATGAGTGATGATAAAATTTGTTTAGATATTTTTTTCGTTGATATCAGACCAATAAAGATTAGGGTGTAGTGCCTTGAAATAGGATTAGAGAGGAAACTCTTCAAGGTCATAAAATTGAAACTAGATATCAATGAAGAGTGACAAAATCCATTATCACATCACTTGTTAGTTTGGAAGCTCCTTTAACATAGAAGTTAAGCACAAGGTTGCATTGGGAGTAAATGGAGATATTAGCCCCTCTTCTTTTGTTTTCTAGCACTTGTTGGATTCTTTGCATCCACGAATTTCTTGGGTGCATGATTTCACCATGAACAATCAATCATAGATATTTCATGCTTAGTTTCCAATCTAGGTGGATATTGATGGCCACCCTCCTATTCCACTTGGACCCCCAATACTGTGTCTTTCAGTTTTTTAGTTTCCTTAATTGTAGCACAGTTTACTATTTTTGGCAGTTTTTCGGGTCCTGAACTTCTGGAGCCATTTTGAAGCCATAAATGACGTTTTTAGGGAAAATAGAGATACTAGAGATACTAGACAAGGCCCAATTAATGTTTTCAATTGGTATTCTTCAAGATCTTCGAAACAAGGTATTATGATAGCAAAATGGAGATCGTATGCCAAAGTTATGACCTCGAGAAATTGATGTACCAATTTACCCAAACAGGGCCCACAATTTTGGCGCTTCATCTCCTAGGGTTAGTTTTCTGGATGTTTAGGGTTTTCCATTGTTTCTCAATAATAAATAGGCCTTGGAGCCTCATTGTAACATAGTTCAGAGGCATCTAGCCACCACATCTCTTCTTAGAGATAAGCTACCATCGTCCAAGATAGTCTTATTTCCATTATGTTTGTAAGCATATTTCAGTATTTGATATTAATGAAATGAAGTGTTATTTTTGCTGCAACTTTGTATTTATGCTTATATCTATAATTTGTTACATTCCTGTTTAAATTCAGATTAGTTTCCCTCCCCATGGATATGGTCCTGATCTGTAACTGTCACCTCAGTTGGTTGGCCACAAAGTGGTACATTGTTGCCATTCTTTAGGAAACCTACCTAGGTGATTTCATGGGGGAATTGTTGGCAACACCTTAGATAGATTTTACATCACCATATCAATACTCTTGAGGGATGATGCTCGATATCATTTGAGGGACACCACTTATGCTAGTAAAGGATGGTATATGGAGGTTGGCATAATTGTTTTCACTACCTTCCATGGTTGGACCTAGGCCCTAATCATCCTAGGTTGATATTTGGAAGGAAGCTATATCCATTAGTTTTCTTATTGTTATCTCTTATATTTTTATTAGGGGTGTTCTCCTTCATTTGAGTATAGTTGGCCAAAGGGGTGTCATGTGTAATTAATTAAATTTATATATAGTCATTATGTTTGACCAAATTTTCCTTCCATATTAAAGACTTCAAAACCTTCCTCCATCAGAGGAAGTCTCACCACCACATATATGTAGGATAACTCTAGCAACAAATGGAATAAATCAAATAGATCCCAAGAGAGTTGTCTTCATATTAGAGGGGGAAGAGTAGTTTAGTCTTGTAGTAGTGGAAAAAAATATACCAAGCAATGAAAAGTCAGATTTGTCTAATCCCCTTGACCCTATACTCATTTAGGTGAGTGCTAACTTTCAACATATTTTTTTCCTTATTATCTCATATGATGGCTGGTAAAAGTGTATCCTAAAAAATGGGATAGGTTTCATCATCTTTCCCATCTTTCTATGGGATATATAATATGATGTATTCATTTCCTTGAATTAGTGTGATTGTCCCAACTCCTTCCACATCCTTCACATCTTCTTTCTTTATTTGGGTATACCACACTAGTTGCTTCTCCATCCCTAGTTAGCATCAATAGCCTTTCAATGTCCCTTCCCCATAGTAGGTTTGTCATTGGTGCGGGGGAAAGTCAAAGATTACCAATTGGAGCTAGGTGGTTCCTACCTAGCTCCACCATCCCTGTAGTCAATATACCTTTCTCAAGTTCGAGACAATCATCTATGGGGAGTCTTTCTAGGGGGTCTATGTCTGTTCCCATTCACTCTATGGGTAGTAGTTATTTTAGAAGGTTATATAACCCTTGGGGTAGTACACCACTGGGAGGAATTCCATTCCCTAGAGGCATAGGGGCCTTTGGGGGGGAGGGGAATTGTCTGGGGGAAATGTTTCTTATAATACCACTTCTTCCACAAATGTTCCTATATATGGGGACTCTTTTGTTCTAGGATATCCTCCTTTCAGAACTAGATATAGCCCCAATAACCATGCTTTTGGGACTTCCATTTCCCTAGAGGTAACCCCCTGGGGGGAAATAATACTTTTTCAATCTCATTTGGTCTAGGGATTCAACTCCTTGATACTACTCATCCTTTTAGTAATACCTCCAAAAAATATGCAATGGGGGTACACAAGGTCCATTTGGAGTATCCTCTTTACCTCCAAACCCAGTGGATGAAAATCAACTTCCATTTCTTGCTTCTCTCAAATTTTTAGATTTGGAAAAAATTAAAAATGACCCCATTTTCCATGAACCAAAATGGCCACCAATTCCTATTAAATTACCCTTCTACATTCTAAAATTCGATAGAAAGCTAGGAGAGAACCCAAAAACACATATCACCACTTACTACTTGTGTTGTTCATCTAATTCTTTGGTGTATGGAAGTATTTGTTGTTTCTATTCCAACAAACCTTGAACTATGATGTTTTTAAATGGCACATTGAACTTGATAGTGAATCTTATCATGATTATGCCACCTTAGTGTGAATTTTTTTGGATCACTTATAGTTACCTTCACGAAAATAGATAAGTATTGATATCTTATCTACATTTAGGTAGGAAACTTCCACTCACATTTATAATCATATTCATGAGTGGAGGAGATTTAAGAAATTGATTATGACAAATATTATCGATTGACTGTTGAAAGATTGGTTCATTTGATCCTTGTTACCTTAAATCAACATGGATGTCACAATGGTTGGGGCTTCTACTGAGGAGCAGGCTATTATACATGACCAACACCTTGACGATTTACTCACAATTGGTCACCTTGCATGATAATATCGCAAATGATCCTTGATCATCGATTGATCCACATGGTTCAAAATCAAGGCCACATGTTGATGGCATGGGCTACTTTTGGCCTACCATATTTCAGGATGCAAAAAAGCATGTACAAGGGTGTGACAATTTCCAAAGGATGAGCCAACACATTTAATAAAACAATATGTCATTATAGAATAAATTGGTTATTGAGTCTTTTGAGAGATGGGATGTTGACTTTGTGGGGCCTATCAACACCCCCCCCCACATCAAAAGTTCTAAATTCTAGTTTCTGTAGATTATGTTTCCAAGTGGGTCGAAGTCAAGGAAGTTATGAATGGAGAGCCAAAATTTACTTCCAAATTGGTAGGAAAGCTCACCAAGAAGTACAAGATTCATCATAGGATCACCTCACCTTACCATCCACAAGCTAATGGATAGGTGGAGAGTACCAACATAGTGATTGAGGTTATCCTTACAAAGACCATGGTGGGTCACCACCGAGATTAGGTTGAGAGACTTGCAGAGGCACTTTGGGCCTACATAACTACATGGCGAAACACCACAACCTTCTCTCCATATGAACTTGTGTATGGTAAGTGCCCTATTTTTCCTATTGAGTTTGAGATCAAGACACTTGGGACTGCTTTATAAGTGAATGTGGAATTGACTATAGCACAGAGAAATTGTTTGGACCAACTAAATAAATTAGGAGAAATTCACATGGCTACCCTACAATGCAATGTTATCATTCAAAAAAAATGTGCAAAGTGGCATGACAAGTTTATCAAGAAGAAGGTGTTTCAAAAATGTGATTAGGCCCTACTATATGACTCTAGGTTCAAGGATTTCAAATGAAAGCTGCGCACCAGCTAGCGAGGTCCTTATGAAGTTGACACAGTCTTCAACAATGAGACTGTTAAGTTGACAACTATCGATGGATCACAAACCCCTTTGCTCTCCAATGGAAACTATCTTCATTTGCATCATAATCCACTTTCTAAGGATTCATTTTCTCACATTGTCTCAAATTCAAATCTTGAGATTATTAGGGCAATGGAGCATCTTCCTATGCTGCCAACCACCTAATTCGTTTTCCATTAAAAAATATAAATAAATAAAGCAAAATAATAAATAACAAATAAATAAATTTAACGGTGAAAACCCCTTTGGGGTGTGGTTAGACAAGTCTCGACTAAAAACTAGCTTGATGGCGTTCGATACATTATATTCTTTCTTGTTGTATATTTTTAACCAGTAAAAACTTTATATTTTTAGGTGTTGTTATAGTTGTTGTTACACTCACTAACACTATATTGGAAGTTGATATTGATACTGAAAACCATTGTCATTTCCATCCAATGTTAATGATTACTACTTCTACTGCTACTTCAACCACACAGTCAAATTTTTCCAACGGGACCCACTGATGACATTTTCCATGAATTCTACTAGTGCTATACCTCCTGCCGAGTCATCATCTTCCTGAACCAGCTACTACATCATGATATCTGGTAAGCATCTGACAAGTATATTTGTCTCACTTATTTCCTCCATTTCAATTTGGCGGGGGCTGGAAAGTGTACATCGTACCATCATATGATACACCATGTGCGACACCATCAATACCATGACTTAGCATGACACACTATCATTCCAAACATACGTATCACCACTCTTGATACCATAATTTATCACCTTTCTTCTATCGTTACTCCTATCCAATATCTTGAAATCCATCTATATATCCCAACTTACTTTCCAATCATGATGCCTTATGTACTATTTTAAACACCCTACTGCAACAAACCTTGCCAATTTATGAAAACTTAACATTCTTCTCCCCAACAACAATTGCATATCATGTTGTCAACATTGTAACAATGCTTGTATCTACATCGAATCCATGGGAGGAGATTTCGTGTGTAATGAGCTAGAATTGATTGGTTCACTGCATGATCACTTGAGAGTCTACAACATCTTTCAAAATGTAGGGTGGTTGGTATACTTTAATAGCTTAAGAGGATTTAATGAAGATGTTTCACTTGAATTTGCACATAATTGTTGAGAAATCAATGCTAGTAGGATTAGGGTTATATTTCTCTTTCTTGATAATTACTTTTGAATTATGTTGGCTTCTTTTACTTATTAGTTATATTATCTTTCATCAAGAAATTACCAAATTATGTGTGCATGAAGATCACAAAAACATAAGACACAAGATGTAGGCACTATGCTAGGGAAAAACCCTTATCTAGGGGAAACCCAATCAAAATATCTTCCTTCAATAGTTTTCCTTGAGACTCTTCAACCTAGACAAAGACTTCCTCCACACCAAGCCAATCTCTCCTTCTTCTATCCAACCTTTGACCTCGTAACAATAACACTTCGACCCTAGCAACTTCGGCTTGGCATCTTCTAGCATTAGCAATAACTTCGACTTGACAACGTCGAACTTCAACCCTAGCAACTTCGAATTGGCAGTTTTCAACATCCTCTTCCAACATCATCAGCAGCTTTGACCTTGACAAGGAGACTTTGATCTCCTAAACCAACCCACATGAGAGAGAGAGAGACATCAAAGCTTCAATTTTTTTCTGCCCTTCCTCCTTGACCAAACTCACACTCTTTTTAGCCCCTTCCTTCAACTTCGCACTTTTCTCAACTTCTAGCTTCCAACTTCAGATATTGAACTATGCTTGAGAGAGATGAGGTGCTCCAAATGAATTCGAAATCCCTTGTATATATAGCTTCCAATGAGGTCGAATTTCCTTCCTTGAGGCCGATTTGGTGTGGAGGTTACATAATTCATTTTTGACTAAAAAATAATTCTTTTTACATCGTTCGAAAGCCCAAGAAGGGTCTCATAAAATAGATAATGACTCTAATGACTCATTATTAATCCTACAAGTCCACAATGAGGACTTTTACTAATAAAATGATGAACCAAGCATGAAACCCATGCTTTAATAAGTCATTGTAACAATAATATTTTTTTTTCGACAAATACATTTTATGAAGACCAAACCTAGTTACATTTTTTAACACTCCCTCTTAACTAGGGAGGTATTCATATGAAAGATATCAAACTATATGAACTATGAAGAGTTTAGGCACCGCAATTCCATGGACTAGATTCCTGACCAGGGAAATATATCCAAGGTCTCTCACAGGTTAGGCACCGCAATGCCACAGACTAGATTCCTATATAGGGCAATCTATCCAAGTGGGAGTAAGATGGACTCGATCTTTCAACATCTCTAGGTACCATCAGGATTACTTACTAACCATCAACCCAAGGATCTAGGTGTGTATCTAAGGTTAGAGCTCTACGACCAACGCCACCCTCCTTACTTTGGGAACTAGACATCAACACATAGTGCCGACCAGATGTCCTCCCAGGAAATGTCTCACACACAAAGCCTCAAATTCCCGATTATTTCAATCGGTAACAATTCCTTCTCAATCAAACAGATTGACACCAAATCTCTCCCAATGAAACTGATCAAAAACTAGGCATGTAAAATATGCTATCAAACTTTCGAGAGATTTACCTATACAAATACAACCTCAATCAGTAACAAACTTTCAAATGTATATAAATAGATACACACCTCCTGGGTATTCCAAACAACTGGATTTTGCTTCTCAACTTTTCATAGTAGGACTTAGAGATTTCCAAATGAATCTTGATAGAATATTCCTCAACCATATATCTTCCTTTCCTACTTCTCATGCAACAACATATTCCACAAATCGATCTGGCTTTTCTTATCTCAACAACCCTTCAAAATACATTCTCCAATTTTCTTCTCTCACTCATGGCCTTCACTAAAACTTACGATTGTTAGTCCTAGTCTAGTGCATGACACATAAAGTAGGGAATCATATCCATCACTCCCTCTTAGCCAGGGAGGATCTAATCATTCCCATAAAAGGAATATACCCAATCTCCCTCTTATCTTATCGATATTCCTTTCATTCAAGCTCCCTCTTAACTTAGGGGGCTCAACTTCTTTTCTATGACATCAAAGAATCCTTCATGGCTTCCACCCTTCACATCAGAGTTGTCATGACCATTATTATTCACATCATGCTTATCACATCAAATTTACTTTATGAACATCTTCACTATCTTGAAGATCACGCACCTGCACAACTTAGATAGAAAGTGCAACCAAATCTATAGAAGCATGAATTTAACCATATCAAAATCATGGAAGCATTCAACTTTATATATCAGATGCCCAAACTTAATTACAAACAAAAGACAGATACTCTTCAACTGCTTTCTACGGATTTTTTCATAAACCCTAGACTACTTCATCAAGACTTTGAGCATTCCATAACAACTTTCATTACATATAGGGTTTCAAAGTTTCTTCCAAGGGTATGACATACCCTACTACAACATATAGCAAACCCTAGAAACAATTAAAACAAATATAGACCTACAAAGTATCCAATAACTTCAGAATTCACATATTAGACTTCCTACTAGGGTTTCATACAAACCATAGATTTCATACATGAGTTTTAACAATAAAAACCAATCACATCTCAATCAACAACATGACTAGCTTCCACTAGGGTTTTATTGCAAACCCTAGATTTTATCAAACAATATCTAAAACTCAAATTTCAACAATCTTACACAAATCTCCAATTACCACATTGTCATCATACATTAGATATTTTTACTTCTACTAAAGTTTAACTCCAAAACCTTAGAATTTAGAAATAATATCATCCTAGAGAAACAAACTTCAACTAGGGCTTAGTTCTAGACCCTAGGACTCATGACCATCAACAATTAGGTCAACTCATATATCTAGGATTCCATCATCATGCGCAGGCATCTCATAACATGTATTAGTCAAACCCATCTACACCAATATCAATAAGAGTTAGAGATATAACAAACTTGATTAGACTAGGGTTTGATCGGAAAAACACATACATGCCAAGGGTTTCATTTCCAAGACATTATAAGGGTCTTGCATATACACCCTACCAAACCCTAATGATCTAGGGTTTTAATACCAAACATAGCAAACCCTAAATTTCCAATAATTCAAAGGTTCAGGATTTTAGACATTATTGCTCATCCCTAACAAGTTAGGGTTTCCATAAGCATACCAAAACCCCAAACATGACATAAAGCATAAGTCAGTTACTTTAGAATTCATCAAAACATCAGACATTTTTCTTTCAACAATAACCCTAATCAAATTAGGGTTTCACACATAATCATCGACATACCCTTAAGTTAGGGTTTTTCACAATGACCCTTTCTAGGGTTCCACAAGAATAATTAGAGATATAAGGGGGTAGATTTACCTAATGATGAATCACCCAATCAAGGATCTTTGAGATTCAAGAAAGCTAGACATAAAGATGTTAGTAATAGCTTATCAAGAATGGAGAGAGCAAAAACTTGCAATTAAAGACATGCCTCTTGTTTCTAAACAAACCTTTGTACTTTCAATGCTTTGTTTTGAGAGGCCTTCCTCCTTGAGTTTTGAAAAAGTTTTCCTAAACAAGGAAAATAAGCGGAGAAATGTGATTAGTATTTTATATAAACAAAATTAGATAAGTAAGGGAAACCAAATATAAAAGACAATGCAAGGAGTAAGATACTTATCTTTGGAAGTTGGTAAGGGCTCCTTCCAAGCTTTAGGGATGCAAGGGATATAGTCCCTAATAATTCCTAGCAAATAGGTATTTGACTTCGGGTCCTTCCATCATGGTTTTCTTTGGTGAAACTTCTTTGGAAAAGTTTGCTTGATCCTTGTCCCTTATTTCTTGGCCCTTTAGAATTATTGATTTCTTTGTGGACTTCTTCACTTTTCCTTTTACTAGATCCAATACTTTTCGAGGATGAGATATATCCTCTTCTTCCAAGCATTGTAATTGAATGAATCTTCTAATTTGTTCTCTTCCTTTATTGTGTTAGACATTTTCATTGAAGATAGTAAGATTATTGCCTTATAAGGTCTCCTTATGTGATTCTTTAATCAACTTATTAAGGTTCCTTAGATTAATTTCAATAGATCCTTAAACTGTATTTTCCTCCTCCTTCACCTTACCTCCATTCTCTAGATTTAATCATGTTAATCCCAAGCCTCTAATAGCTTTTGTTATCTCCAAATTCCACTATATGAGAAGATGATTCCTTTGATAAAGTGTGAGGTAGTAGAAGATCTTTTTGATACATCTTCCTGCAGTATTGAATCCCATTCTTATCATAGAGAGAGTAACCATTTCCTCCAAGCCAATGCTGTGATCTTCAATCTTCTTTGACCTTAGCTCTGATACCATGTTGAGAAATCAATTATAGTAGGATTAGGGTTGGATTTCTCTTTATTGATAATTACTTGTGAATTATGTTGGCTTCCTTTACTTATTAGTTATATTATCTTTCATCAAGAAATTACCAAATTATGTGTGCATGAAGATCACAAAAAAAAGGACACAAGATGTAGGCACTCTGCCTGGGAAACACTCCTATCTAGGGGAAAACTCAATCAAAAAATCTTCCTTCAATAGTTTTCCTTAAGACTCTTCAACCTAGACAAAGACCTCCTCCACACCAAGCCAACCTCTCCTTCTTTGATCCAACCTTCAACTTAGTAGTAGCAACAATTCAACCCTAGCAACTTCAACTTGGCATCTTTCAACATCAACAACAACTTCAACTTGACAGCTTCAGACTCTGACCCTAGCAACTTCGACTAGGAAGCTTCCGACATCAGTAGGAACTTCGACTTGGCAACCTCTAACATCGACTTTCGAAATCAACAACAACTTCGACCTTGATAAGGAGACTTCGATCTCCTACACCAGACCACACAAGAGAGAGAGAGAGAGAGAGAGAGAGACTTTGATTTTCTTCCTCCCTTCCTCCTTGAACAAACTCGCACTCCTTTTAGCCTTTTCCTTCAACTTCACACTTTTCCCTGCTTCCATCTTCTAGTTTCAGATATCGAACTATGCTTGAGAGAGATGAGATGCTCCAAATGAAGTCAATATGCCTTGTATATATAGCCTTCCAATGAGGTCAAATTTCCTTCCTTGAGGCTGACTTGATCTTCTTGAGGACGACTTGGTGTGGAGGTTACATAATTCATTTTTGACTAAAAAATTATTCTTTTTACATCATTCAAAAGCCCAAGAAGGGTCTCATAAAATATACAATGACTCTAATGACTCTTCATTAATCCTAGAATTCCATAATGGAGAATTTGACTAATACAATGTTGACCCAATCATGAAACCCATGCTTTAATAAGTCATTGTAGTAACAATAATAAAAATTCTTCTGACAAATACATTTTATGAAGACCAAAACTAGTTACATTTTTCAACAATAATTTGATAGAACACGGCTCCAATGTGAGAGGAGTAGAAATTTTAGTTACAAAGGAAGTAATTTCCAGAGTAAAAAAAATTCCTTAAACAAGAGAGCATTGGTTCAGTAGGAAAACGTCGATTCCAATAGTGAAATCCAATTTTCTAGAAGAAGAAGAATGCATTGGTTCAGTAGGAAAATGTCGATTCCAATAGTGAAATCCAATTTTCTAGAAGAAGAAGAACAAATTAAGAATAAGGGAAAAATTGTAGTTATAACTCCACTACCACATCTATGGGAGGATGTATCATACTTCATCTATAAGTATATTACTTGTGAAGGCTAGTTTGGAGTGGTATTTAACTTCCACTTCCATCTATTAGACCATCTTCATCATGGGAAATTGATCAATGTGCCATATTTTCTACTAGAATCATTGAAGCATATGGCCAATGTTGTTTGACAAGAAAAGAATCTAGAAACTTGTATAACATATCCTGGGTTGGTCAAGCTTATTATTGTTGATGCATTGGAATAAAAAGGGAGAGCATGGGTAGGATTGTTGGTATCTACTAAAGGGATGGCTCGATAATAATTAGGGAATGAATCAAAAGGAAAAAGTGAGGATGTTGAGATGGATGAGGAAAGACCGAGTGTAAGGGTTGATACTAAAAATTATACTATTGATACACTTGAAAGACCAAGTATAAGGGTTGATACTAAAAATTATACTATTGATACACTTGCCAGATACTTTTGTGTTGACATCCTTGATGAAGGTATCCCTACTGATACATCTACTAGATATTCTTGTGATAATAAAGGTCCCCATGTCGATGCACTAGTCAATATAACTGGTGGACAATCAAAATGTTCAGAATTTGGAGCATACCCTTTTGTAGAAGAATGATCCATGTAGATAAGAACCAAGAAAAGGTCACAAAAGAGCATGTGGATGGTAGATTTCCAAAAACAAGGGTTAAGACTCCTGTAACAACATCACTAGATTAGTCATCTAAAATGGAAATTGATACATTAGAGTTTAAAGGACAACCTATTGAGGAGAAAGAGGAGGAACTAAAGTAAGAAAAGGTTGATATCTCTCCTTCTGGTAAGTCTAAATTTGACCCCCTTTGTCAACAAGTTCATAATTTAAAGAAAGAAAATGATGAATTAAGAAAAAAACTTGCAACATTAAGTAAGAAATCTCAGAACAAGGAACCCATAATTTTAGAAACCCTCGAAGAAGTTGTTGAAATGATGAATGCATCCTCTTCCCCCTCCAAAATTGAAAGGAGTAAAAGAATTGGTGAGTGAAGTTTGTGGGGAGACTTTTAGCGAGGCTGGGTATGCACATGATGGTTTACATAATCCGAAGCTTGTCTCGATGGGAGTGCAAACAAAACTTGAGGGGGAAGATATGGAATTATAGGATGGTACACAAGAACCTACTATTGATGTTGTTTCCATACAAGAACTAGTAGTTGAGGTAGAGTATCCTATGGAGAATTGACAAGATAGTACACAAGAACCTGCCAATATTGTTGTTGTCACACAAGAACTAGTAGTTGCGGCAGAGGAACCTCTAGAGAATCAATTTGTTGGTACACAAGAACCTATTGACGATGCTTTTGTCAACAAGAACTAGTGGCTGAGGCAGTACATCCTAAAGATGAAAGGAAGAAAAATACCCATGAGAATTCACAAAAATATGTTGATGACATTGTTGTAACAATAGTTAAGATAGTTCAACCCAAAATTGAGAAAGATGATGACTTTGACATAGTATTTTCTTTTGTGGAACTAAGTAAATGGATACAATTAGCTCTATCATTGCAAAATAAGTAGCACCACTATGCGAGCATAGGAAAACCATTCATAATATTCAGGAGGCTTGGGAAGAAGAGCTAATGTTCCAAAGGCTTCAGTGGGACAAGATGAATGAGGAAAGGAAGAAATAATGAAACAAGTATAAGAAATTTAAGAAAATGTCCAAGAGTTATAGGAGGAAAGAAAGAAAATATACAACCTTGTGCATGAATTATTGAGTTGTAGAAAGCCTTCTCCTTCCTACCCTTTATTTCTTCATGATAAATTAATTCTTTTTTGGTTAGCTTATGTTAAATAGAGAAGTCCATATAAGATAATGACTATCATGTCTTTTCTTTAGGTTTTCAGGAAGAATGATTTTATAGAATAGTATTTTTTATCTAAGCTATATTTACATGAGTTTGTCTGTTATGGACATAAGAGTTTTAGTCTCTCACCTTATGTGTGGGAAATATAGCTAAGGGAATTCACTTCATTTGTTCAAAATTAGATAATTTGGAAACTATCCCATGAGTTTGTAACAACAAGCTAGGAAAATAAGGTGTTGTGGATCCAAGAGGAACATGGTCCTGTTGCAGCAATGGTTAAAACTTATGGAAAATTTATTCGATCTCCAAAAAATTTTAATATAGTATGTGAGTTCAAAAGAAAATTCATGGACCTATTTTCTTGAAGTATTGAGCATCTAAGATAGGTTTCACTGGGAGGTATCAAATTAAGATGTGAAGTTTGTGATAAGAAGAAGAAGGATGAAGACCCATACCATTACCCAAATTTTATACATCCTCTCTCAAGAATACTAGTGCATGTTAACTATATTAAATGCTGTGGGCCTAAGTGGCTTGGGTTGAAGTTCAAATGTCCTCTAATTTGGCTTCCAGTGCTTGAGTATCAACATTATTTTCAATTAAAGCATGGGGAGGTAGAGATATGGTGGTTGGATTTTATTTCTTTTTAGGGATACATGGCTATCACTAAGGATCCATCAAAGGCTTATAGTTTCACTAAGTTACACTGACAACATGCATTAAAGGTCAAATGATGGGTCTACATGAGGACATGTAATTGTATTAGATGAGGGGAGATATCGAGTCTACGAATTGACATCTTTTTAATCATAATTTCCTTAATTTTTCAACGACTTTCACCTTCATAACCACATCGTTTTATTCAATTGATTATATTTTGACTAAAGTATTCCAATCCCTCATGTCACTCTAACTTATGTAGCTTTTCATGAATTTGATGAAAGGATAATTGTTTTTGGGCATCTTTACTGATTTTTTTTATAAATAAGAATGTTTTGGTTAGGATGTTGTTACTCCATTTTTTCCAGATGACGTGGTGCTATTATTCTAGGATTTTACGACATGACTACACCAAGCCAATAACTCTGTTGTTATTCTGATGTTGATACTTTGTTTTGTTGCTAACATAATTCTTGATGCCATTTTCGACAATTGATGTGTATGTTGTTACTCAGCGGGGTCAACCAAGACCATCGTGCCAACACATATTTGACTTTTTTGAAAAATTGACTAAGTTGTAAAAGTTATGATCCCTAATATTTTAGCTACTTGCCAAAAAGGTATTGTTATGGTATCAACTTTCAATTTACAATAATTTGTTGTCATTTTCTTTAAGAAAGGACTTTTAGTTCAAACAACCTAAGAATTGAAAGATTGTCATGGTTGTTCATGATTTTAATACCAATATTGGATAGAGGGGATAAACATATAAGAAATGATCTCTCTTCCTCATAGGGAGGGTGACATCATCACTGCTTAGACTATTCATCTTTGTATTTCATTTTCAGAGCTAATGCAATCTTCTATGAGTTCGTGGTTCACATATGATCTATTGTGCTAGCCTATGAGCTATGATTTTACCAGCTTCCTGCAAAGGAGGAAGGGCCCTCCTCCTTTGCAAGAATCATTTTGTCTATAGAGGTAGCGTAGTTATTTTGATTAATTCACTTGTAGGTTATGATATTTCAATTCTTGTTAATTCAATTTACTGTCATTACATATTTTTTGCTTCATATAATGTTGTTATTGTTTGGTTAAGTTGGTTTTTAGAATATTTGAACACAAGTCACTTGTGTGTCATCATAGCTATCACTGGATCAATCCTTACTAATTGTGTGTTGCTCATGTTTTTCAATTAGTACTACATATTTACAATTCATTGTTGATACAAAATATTAGTTAGTCGTCGTCATGGACTAATACAATTTATTATACTGTTGATGAGTTGATTTACTTCTGATTGTTAGCATGAGGCTTGATGACTATGTGTGGTTGTAGTTGAATGATTTTTATGCTAGTGAAGAATTGATTTTAGAGAGAGTTATTTATTTTCCTTGCAATTATAATCTTATAAGAATTTAATGTTATTTCATTTTTCAAGTGTGATTTCCATTTCCAACATGTAAGTTTGGGTTTGATAGGGAGACTTTTTTTGAATTGATTTCCATTCCTGCAAGTGTCAATAGTTTTAGTAACCTCTGGTTTGATTGAGTGTCAAGTTCTTGTAGAAGGAAAGCTTAAAAATAATAAGGAGTTAGTCAATGTTAGTTGTCAATTGTTTCCTACATACATTGTGCATGATAACCTTGAAATAAGCATAGTTACCCTGGTTGATAATTTATGTGTGAGCAATTGACTTGTTTTATTAATACAATTGATTTTCCCAACAATACAAAGATTGCATCTCTATGATATATGGATAGATTTAAAGTTTTCCTTTTCTGATAAGCCTTTAACCAAATCATTAAATCACATTTCATGGTGATATTTCACAACTTCACATGCATGTTTGTGATGGCTTTAATATAACTAGAAAAAGCAGTAGGAAAGGGAAAGCATGAAGGTAGTGAGCATCCTAGGTAACACTTACACAAAGATACAGGTGCATAAGAAGACAAAGAGATAAATATGTGTAATCATTGATAGATTTAGTGAGAAGAAAAACCCAATGATTTTAGACATATCTTCATAGTTTTCAAATGAAAAATGACATATTCTTTCTCCATATCACTGGTACTTCCATTTTTTCCATGAGGTAAACTAATAGTTATTTAATAATATTTAGTATTTCTCTTCCATTGACCTTAAGTGGATTCTTTGTGGACTTGGAATCAAAAGTATTTTTTTTAGAAAAGGATGATTCAAATTCTCCACAGTGTAGTTTGAATTTTGCCGACATTTCAAATCCCAACAGGGATCCATCTTCAAGACAGTGAAGGTGGAATACAATTGATGCAAAGGTTGTGCTTAAGGCACAAAAGGAAGGCCAGATTACTTGTGAGAAACAATCCAAGAAGCTCTCTAGGTTACCTGAAGATGGCTCCCAGTTGGGATTTGAAACATTGACAAAATTCAAACTACACTGTGGAGAATCTGAATCATCGTTTTTAAAAAAGGACCATATAACTTTGAAATCTAATAGTATTGTTTTTCCACAACAGATAAACTTAACTCTAAAATATTGACCCTCAATGGAAAATAAGGAATGAAACAAACAATATGATAACACAAACATTAAAAATGAAGCATTTATCCCATAAAAACAACACTTCATTATGCAACAAAATTCAAAACTAAAAATCTAGCACAAGTTTCATGGACATCAAAGTAGAGAGCATACCATGTCCTGATATGTAGTGATAAAGAGAGAAAATTGAATTCTGATATACAACTGTAACAAGTAGAAGTAGTTTCTATGTAACATAGATTGCAAATTGTTACACATAATGAGCTCCTAAGAAATGGGGGCTTCTTTTGAGTGATAAACTTGCCTACCACTCTTATTTATTGGGGATTTAATACCTTGGAAGATTATTGTGTATTCATATGCATCTCCAAATAATGGTTGAATGACATCCTTGAGTTTTTTACTTTAAGTATTTTCTTTTAAAATTGCATGTATATTCTTATAAATACTCTTGATTTATTATAAAGGTTATGCACATTAACAATATTTTTCTACTCTCAATATAATATGTAGTTTTTTGTGTTCAATGTGATGCTCATTGGCAATGTTATTAGACTTGCCAATATTATTCTCAATATTATTAATAATAAAAATAAAAACAATTTCTCCTCTAATAGATTAAATATGTTTAGATGTGTGGTTGTGAGATTTTTCATTCTACTATGTCTGCCAAATAAATCAATTATGGGAAACTAATTCTCTTAGCTCTCCAAATTTCTTCACATTTATGGTATATTTATTTATATGCTTACTTGATTTTTGTATGTCTTTGGAAGTTTGTGTAACATCCTCCTCCCACATCTACCCAACTAACTGGCCAACCAGGGTAAACATGTGATGAGAGGCTACTATGATTGGACTCAACCTCCCAGGCGACATTAAGGAAATGGAATCGATAGAAACACATCATATAGACCTTCCACATAACCTATAGGACCCCTGAGAACCATCCCAACACTTCTGGTAACGTACCCCTGGCTCCCACTGAGGTTTTAGACCTCTTGATCTCTGCACGCTCCCATGCTATGGGCCTGACAGCATCCAGGAGGCTCTGGACGCTCTCATGACAATGCATGACAACATCCAAGGACTATTTTTCTCACTGCTATGCCAAGTTCCCCAGGATTTGAGCCACTTTTTCAGGCCCAGAGCCCATATCATTTCCTAGAATTGAATGATACATTCATAATAAAAAGATAACAAAGAAACGATGAGGCGAATGCAAATACTTGAACAAGCCCTTGACTGGACCCCTACTAGCTATGACGGGAATTTTGTCAAACATATCACAAATATGTAATCTACAAGTGTGAATAAGAGATCTAAGCATAGAGGTCTCATACTTAGTCGAGAATCACTAAGAAGAATTGATGCATCAGCACATTAGCTACCATTTCATCCATTAGGTCATAGATACATTGTTCACTCATTTACAAGTAAAAACATGATGAGAGCCATACATAACTAATGTCATAAAAAATATACATAACCAGCATAATAACAACATAAATAACAAGGAAATCACAACCATATAATCCACATATAAACCCATATAATACTCATAGAAACAACAATATAAATAACCTCATATTAATGATGCAAAATCCAAACTCGGGATGGGAATTCCACATTCCACCCGACCGTATAATGGTTGAGCCAAATCTCTCTTTAGCCATTTACCCCTGTTCCATATTCCAAGCATGAATGTGGGATCTCATAGAACACATCAATCCAAAACCATCCAGGGCTTCCAAAGGCCATCCACCTCAACCCATCAAATAGTGATTCCACCTCACGGTCGAACATCACAAAACCATCATCAGATTGGTCTCTCCCCAAGCCTTCTAGGGCTCTAGAGTGCCTGTTCCAACCAAGCCTACCAGGACTAGTAACTCAACCCACAACTATTGTCAGGCTTCCAGAGCATTTGTCCAACTAGGGCTTCCAGGACTAGTAACTCAACCCACCAAGGGCTTCCAGAGAGTTTGTCCAACCAAGGATTCTAGGACTAGTAACTCAACCCAAGTTGTTACAGGGCTTCCAGAGCGTTTGTCCAACCAGGTCTTCCAAGAACTAATAACTCAACCCAAGCTAAAAGAAACATGAGAATCAACAAAATAAAAACAAGGTCACGAAAACATAATCTCCATGGCTATCTAGAAAATGGTAAGGCTAGGCAATCCATTGTCAATCTAGACAATCCTCCATGCCAGTGACATATCATGACCAATAATACACATACATATGCCATGCATGCCAAAAATAGTGAGGAAAACATACATGAAACTCAGTACTTGCAAGCCAAATCCATTGTAGTTGCTGATCCCGCTGTCCTCTTGCACTTTCTTGCTCTTCCTTTGCCTTCTTGCTCCGAAATTCCAAGCATGCCACACTCTCCAAGAGTGCTCCAACGAAACTCTAAGCATCCAAGAGTATTAGAGAGAGAGAATAATGAGAGAGCTCCAAAACTGAACTGACCAAAGTTTGTGTATTGATCCTCAAAAGCCTTTTTCTGAATGAGGCCTCTATTTTCTTTATTTTCCATTATTTTCCTTCATTTTCCTCCTCACATGCAACCTGTGACCTTTCACCTCCCTTTTCTCCTAATTTCCATTATTTTTATAAATAAATGTGCCAAAAAGTGTCATTTTTCTTTTCCAAAGCCTTAGCCATTGTCTTGACCAATTTCCTTAGCCATATTAACCGAAATGAACACCTACACTAGGATGTCTTGCCCAACATTCAACTTGGAATAAGTGTCCCATCAACTGTGTTTATTATTTTTTATTACATGGAATTTTCACCATGGCTTTTACAAAACCCTCCCCCTTGTGGGAACACCATCCTCGGTGTTCAACAACACCTATAACCACAAAACTGTTGTAAGTAAAACATATTGTCGATGGAGCTTTATAACTTATCTCATTGCAGTATTTATAATGATCAACTTGCTGAGAAGCAAACCAACATGAAAACATAAGTAACATAACATCATAATGACATGACACCCATACAGCTTATTGGAGCTTTATAACGTAGCTCATGGTAGTATTTACATCCATATACATATGTACACATAGAAAACATCACCAAAACATGTACCAAAACATATACCAAGACATATACCAAAATTGTTTTGCCTCAACCAGAAAACAAGGAAGGATACATAGCCCGCATCTAATCCGCCATCTCCCATGTAGCTTCATCGGGCCCAAAATTTTTCCATTTCACCTTAACCTGCTCGATTTCTCTGTTCTGGAGCATGAGAACCTTTTTTTTGTAATAGACACTGAGGCTTCTGCTGGAATTCTCCATATAGTTCCACGTGGAATACAGACCAATCAATCACATTAAAACATATTTAACATACTTCTTAAGCAATGACACATTGAAAAAATCATGGAATTTCATTGTCGGACGCAGTGCAAGTCAATAGGCTACTGGCCCATTCCTCTCAATAATTCTAAAGGGTCCACAAAACCATGGTGCTAGCTTAGCACATGATCCAATCTGTAAGGAGCTATTCTTTGGTTTGATGTGTAAGTACACTTTTTCCCCAACGTGGAACTCCTTGAATAACCTGTTCTGACCTGCAAGCCCTTCTGCCTATCCTGTGCTGCCTTTAAATTCTTCTTTATAACCTACATTTCTTGTTCCATGTCCACCAACATGTCCGATCCAATCAAAACCCTATTAACTGGATCACTCCAACTAATGGGAGTATTGAAACTGCCCATACAATGCCTCAAATAGAGTCATCCTCAAATATTCCTGATATGTTAATTTTATGGTATGTTCTATGCTTAGAGCAGTTTACTTATCTTTCTTATTATTATCCACAGATTAGCAATCACATGTACATATGTAAAGTGCAGATAGAACATTAAACGATCAACAGAAAACAAGACAAGACAAGAGACACAAGATGTGGCGGCTAGCCAGGGACAAACCCCAATATGGGGAAACCCTTTGATCAAATCTTCCTTTATCTTCAATAATTCAGCAGAGAGAAATAGTACATAAATTTGATTTACATTAGCATCAGCAAACCCTAGATCAGTGGCATCAGCATCATCAGCATCAATGGCACCAGTATCATCGTCATTAGCCGACATCATCATCATTGGCATCAGCCAGCATCATCATCATTGACATCACCGACATTATTGGAATCACTGGCATCATCGGCTTCACTGGCATCATCAACTTCACCAGCATCATCGGCATCACCGGGATCATCGGCTTCACCGGCATCATCGACATCACCGACATTTTCAGCTTCACCAGCATCATCGGCTTCACTAGCATCATCGGCTCCACCGGCTCCATCGGCATCACCAGCATCATCGGCTCCACCGGCATCATCGGCTTCACCGGCATCATCGGCTTCACCGGCATCACCGGCATCATCGGCATCACCGGCATCATTGGCTTCACCAACATCATCAGCATCATCAGCATCATTGGCTTCACCAGTGTCATCGGCTTTACCGGCATCATCGGCTTCACCGACATCATCGGCTTCATCGGCATCATCAGCTTCACCGACATCATCATCATCATCGGCATCACTGGCATGATCGGCATGATCGACATCACTGGCATCATCGGCTTCACCAAAATCATCATCATTGGCATCACTGGCATCATCGGCTTCACCAGCATCATCATCATTGGCATCATCGACATCATCAGCATCATCGGCATCACTGGCATCGGCATCATCGGCTTCACCAACAACATCGGCATTGTTTCTAGGAAAATTAGTATTCCTAAAGAATGCTAGCCCTCTAGGTTTGGTAGCTACCCTAGAAACAACAGTTTAAAGCAATCCAATGATTTCTTCTATGTGTAACAGATAAGAGAAAGATAATGGAACCAACCTGGAACTTTCGCTTAATCCCTTGCTTGCTCTCTTTCTCCTTTGGAAGATCCTGCAACTCCTACCCATACTTAACACGCTTGGAGAGTACCTATACAAGTACAACAACAAAGAACCGTCAGAGCATCGTGATCTATTACAACAAAAACATTACAGAATCAGATATATAGTGAACAAATGATAGCATTCACAAATGATAACATTCACAATTGTACAATCATATGGAAGAAAACTTGAAGAGCTTTATTAATAGAAAGAAGAATTACAACCTAGTTGTCTGATCTAGTGCCATCCTCCTAGCTTCAATCCTTCTTCACATCATGAAATAGCAAGATCACTCCAACAAGAATACAATGCTCTTTCCTCAGTTACAAACTATCAACACTTGCAATTCACAACATTCCACCCCCTAGATCTCTTGGATGATGGATCCATTTATAGATGTTTGCAAGGGCGTGAGTCATCCATGGGGTTTGATTAGTGTCATTCCACTTGTTACAATTGGTTCCACAAGAGAAGGGATTGGAGATTTTCTTAGATCCCTTATTCATCCTTGGGAGAATTCAGAGAGGCAAGTGGCATAGGAGAAGTTTCTAGAAGATTCCATGAGCAACCACTTAGCAAACTGTCCTAGACATTTGTCCATCCTCACCCATCACACCCTATAGAAGGCCTAAATAGTATGCATCGCACCCTGGCAGTGTACCACTCAGTATGCATCGCACTTTGCCAGTGGAGTAGTTAGTATGGTTCAATTTAGGCAATTTCTGGATGGTTTCTTAGATGGAACTTTTGGGGAATGATGTATTCAGATGATTATGTTCCTTTAGGGTATGAAACAAATCTTTTAGGGGTTGATGAAACCTAATACATTGACATACAATTTTGGGGTTGATGTTCCCAAATATGTCTATAACAGTTGCCCCCTAAAGCATGAGGTCGTAAATATTCATGTTGAGTGAAATGCTTTATCATGAGGATTCGAAGTTTCGAATTGGAAGGTGACCTACATAAGTTACAATACAATACATCATCATAATATAATTTCATGATCTAGCTGAGGCAGGCATTCCCATGCTCAGCTTTATAAATTTCATTTCATGTACATAAATTAGATAGTCGTCTGCAGATATAGACTGGTGATTCTTCAGATATAGAGTCATCATCCATGGTTAGGATGACCATCTGTGTAGAGCCTTTGTACATTTGATGTTTTTTATATCTTTGAATATATTGCAGCCCAGATGGATGAAACTAGATCCGGGGTCTTCAAACTCCTTCAATCTTCGCTCAATGTACAAGTCAAACCATGTGAAGAGATGTTCTGAAGTCGAACATGGAAAGACATCGCATGATTACCAGCCAATGATGCGAGCTGTTAACAGACGCGAGAGGGATCACTGATAATGATAATGACCCTCAAGGTAGTACAATACAATTCACGTGGTGTGAATATATGATCCGATGTCGAACACCACGAAAAATCTTTCGGTCGAAGGCCATTAATGTCAACCTATCGCCGGAAGTGAGAAACTTGCCATTGATGTATGCAAGCTTCAAAGCACTGAAAGGGTTGTTTCTAAGTCAAATTCTTGGATAATGAGCTGATGTCGAAAAGAAGCGACTCATCGTAGGAGGAGAAAACGAACTGACGACACAAGGTTAAGGAATGGTGGTCATGAAAAAATGAAGGTAGGAGGTATTTAAGTGTATGAGACATTAACTGGTTGGTGATTTCTCAACTGAATGACTTCTCTTGAACATGTCGGTGACACTGAGATGAATTGGTAGCGTTAACCCTAAAAGATGGATGATATGAAAGACCAATGGTATGATGACTGGTGAACGGAATAATCCAACCCAACTCAATAATGGTGATGAAGTGAAAGTGTCATGTTCAAGAGCAACTTGCTACCATCAATTCTTCAAGTTTTTTCCCTTTTTCCCTAGTTATTGCTGACCAGTACCTCTTTATTTTTGTCAAGCTTGAGGAGGATAACATATGCTTGTTCTATAATTATCCCTTGAGTCAAACCTGTCGCTATTTAATGTTTTAACGATTCTAGCGACAGTGAAACTCGGTCTCGTCTAGATGGACAAGTTTGTCACTATTGTTTTAACGAGTTTAACGACAAGGATAACTCAGTCCTTTTCATGTTTAGACAGTTTGAAAAGGGACAAAAAGAAAACTCCATAAGTTATTTTTCGTAAAATAATCCCTCAGGTCTGAAAAAGGATAAAATAATACAGGAGGGATGACATTTCCAATACTTTAACGAGCTGGAAAAGACAAATGCTTGACAATCTTTTCATACTTAACGAGTCTAAAAAGGGTTTAAAGAGGAATCTATAGTTTTCTTTTCATTTTTGAACCAAAGCTCGAAAAGAAGACAAAAAGTTTGCTTGTTACCTTGTTTCATTTTTAAAAGAGCTTGACACAAGATAAGGAATTATGCTCATAAGAGCTGTTTCATATTTTAAATGAGGTTGACACAGTGAAAGAACTATCCTCATACTCCTTGGTTTCATTTTTTAACGAGGTTGACACAAGACAAGGAACTATCCTCGAAATTTCCTTATCACAACTCATAAGTGGTCATGAAGGAGAGATCTGGTTCCAATGTCCTGAGTACATGATGTACAAAATCACTGAAATGATCGTCAGTTGATGTAGGTATGGCAAAGGTTGCCACATAATTAACCCGTGGCGGGGATGATACCATTGGTATAAATGGACCGTTTAGGGATGATGGTTGACTAGGAGCTATATTTGGACTGGGAAATGAAAGATGGTCAATGGTGACAATTTTGCCTTCATGCGGGAAACACATCACTCAAAAAAGTGTGGAAACAATAGCTCCCATATCATAAACATAGTCAAGCCCAAGAAGTAAATTGTAATCTAACGGCCCTGGGACTACCATCACGTTCAAATAAATGATTTCCCTCCCAAAGTAATAGGTAACTTAGGAAGGATCCCTAATGGTCGACTGGTTCCTTTGTTAAAGCCTAACAGATTCTGTGTAACAGGGACAAGCGGTGGCGAACCAAGCGCTTTCCAAGCAGTTGAGGAAAGGATACTCACTGATGCACCTTCATCTATAATAGTGCTAGACACAATCATTTTACAAACTTGTACTATGATCTGGAAAGGCATATAAGAAGGAAGGCGGAATCCTGCCAGTCGATTCCAATCAAAGGAAGTGACTACACTACTTTGATAGGGTATTGCAGAAACGGGAGAATTAACCCCTTGAGTTACGAGAATTGGAGGATTTTCCTCCAGTCTTGATGGTACAGGTGGATTTCCCCCAAGCTCATTAGAATCTGAAGTAACAAAAAGAACTTGAATGGTATCATTTTCACTCTCTTCAGGAAAGTTACAATTAGCTGAAGGTGAAATCGGGTCAACTGTTACCTCGACCTGTTGATTTTGATTAGGTATAGACTCATAGGATTCACTTTTAGAGAGAGTGGTTTCGATTGACGGTTGATTTTGGCCAGTCAGTTCTTCAACTAGTGAAGGATTTAGGGAGAGTTTCCTGTAAGCAGATGGAAGTTGTTGTGGTGAAGCAGGACGATTATCCAACACTCTTTTGGCTTCATCCAAAAAAGGACAAAGGTGAAGAGAATGATTACCTTCACATAACCTACATGGAATCCTGACCTTTCCCTTCTGTCCATGAACTTTACTATCACTAGTTGATGGTGTGTTACCAACATGATCTCCAGAGGTTGATGACATGGGATGGTGTGAATGGGAAGACCATTCTTTCAAGATCCGAGGAAAGTAAGGACAATTTCGATGAAAATGGTCTCCCACACAAATTATGCATGGATATTTGGGTTTGTGAAGTTTAATGGATGGATTTTCATCAGATGTTGCACTCAGAGCAATGGTTGCTTGGTTGCCCCCTTGCTGAATTGGCTTCTTCTTCTTCTTAGCCACCTGGTTACTAGTATCAATACTTTCACCAAGCGAAGAGGAAGAAGGGGAGGAAGAAACAAACGAGGAAGAAGGCAAAGGGTCAACTTCAGGATCAACTGGAGGTTGATTTTGTCCAGTTGAAGGTGTACTCGATTGTGGAGAAATCACAACATTTTGAACCAAATAGGTCGAAAACAACCATACTAGCGGGTCAATGGTAAATCCCGGAAGGGATAATGTAGCCATATAAGGAGCACCAATATTTCTGAAAGAAGGAAAAGGACTAGGATTCCAATCAAAAGGGGTTCCTTGATCAGTGGACTCTGGATTTGTCGCCATATGTCTCAACCTAAAATCAACTAAGGAATATGGATGTTATTCCGAATTCAATTAATTTTAAAGAAACTTGGACACAACTTCACTTTTTTAGTTTTTAAGAGTCGAGAAAAAGCTAAAGGTGACTCTAGTCTCCTTCGATTTTTAATGAGCCTGAAAGGACAAGTGCTTAGATGGACCTTTTCTTTTAAAGAGTCGAAAATGAACGAAAGTGACTACTTTGGAGAATCTAGACAAAGGGATTACCAAACCAATCACAAAACTACAATATACACCTTGATGATAAATTAAAAATAAATTACCAAGGACTTATGTACGGCAATCAATCTTCCCGAATGCTGTGTTCAGTGCATTGCGATCAATAAGGCGACAGACTCAGTTTCCTAGGGATAAAGGATTTAAGCCTACTGTGGTCTCCCAATATATATGCGATGGTATGGGGAGCACAAGTCCGTGCTAGCACTTGTTGTATCAAGGAGGAGGAATCACCCAACCTTCAATGAAAACGATAGCCACTAGTTTTAACGACGTCGGAACACATCTCTAGCCTAGACCTCTAGATATGTTGTGTTAAGTCCAAAGTGTTGTTAGGTTCATTGAAATTCGTTTTAAATTTGATCTTGTTCAGAGTTTTCCTTTCAATGGTTCACCGCGTGATAATGATCTGAAATACCTCAGATGCAATCTACAATGATAAACAATCTTTGTTTATTTGAGCAATGAAAATCCTAGCTACTAGGGAAAGAAAATAACAGTGCTTTTAAGTAAAAAGCAAAGATCACACACTAGTGCAATTCCCTAAATCATCTTTTCACACACAAATAAAAAAATGCTAAATGCAAATGCATGTATTTGTTTTTTCTTTCCTTAATGTGAAAGATGCAAAAAGGAAAACTAAATGCAGCAAAGATCTGAAATATTTCACTCAAAATGACATTTTCGACAATTTCTTCTTCAAAAGGGAAAGGAAGACTCAAAACAACACTTTCAATTTTGAATAAAAATGCTTTTGACACTTTGAATAAATCAAAACAAATACATGAAGAAAAGTTCAATTGATTATCAAGGGAAGGAAGAATTTACGACACTTCTCTTTTCGACAAAAAACGACAATTACGACACTTTTTGTATCAAAGTGACAAATCGACTAAAACAACTTTTCGACAAAGGATTGTAAATGAGGAACAAATACACAAAAACATTCACTAATCCTAATGTAATCAATGCTGATATAAGTGATGCAAGTAAGCTTCAGTAAAGAGGTGTTGTTCATTTGCAGCAAAACAACCAAACAAAACTGAAAACAAAGTCAAAAACCCTCAATTTCTAGATGGAAAAATAGTTTAGTCAATCATCGCACCTAGGCTTCATAGGAATTGAGATGCATCACACTTACTACACTCGGGAAGTGCGATGCATACTGAGTTACAGTGGAAGATAGTGCGATGGTCCAAGGAGCGCAACTAAAATGGGTTTTGGCTCAAATGTGGAGCTGTTTTCAATGAGTTAAGCTGTGTTTTGATGAACAATAAAGAGCAAAGTATGATGGAATGTCTTGAGAGGTTACCGAGCTACCAAAAGGGTATCTAGATGTGCTTTCAAGTCAAATGTTTAATTCATGAACTAAACCAGAGGTTGACTGAAGCAACATTCATCTACTATGCAATTGCAGAGCAAGAGCAGTTCGAAGGCTACCTAGCTGACTTCAGAATCTGTCTATAGTTTATTAAGTTGAACATAAAACAAACAATAACAACAAACAAACATCTGTTCATTCCCCAGTGGAGTCACCAATTTGTTTTTGGGAAAACTAGTATTCCTAAAGAATGCTAGCCCTCTAGGTTTGGCAGCTACCCTAGAAACAACAGTTTAAAGCAATCCAATGATTTCTTCTATGTGTAATAGATAAGAGAAAGATAATGGAACCAACCTAGAACTTCCGCTTAATCCCTTGCTTGCTCTCTCTCTCCTTTGGCAGATCCTGCAACTCCTCCCCGTACTTAACACGTTTGGAGAGTACCTGTACAAGTACAGCAACAAAGAATCGTTAAAGCATCGTGATCTATTACAACATAAACATTACAGAATCAGATATATAATGAACAAATGATAGCATTCACAAATGATAACATTCAAAATTGCACAATCATATGGAAGAAAACTTGAAGAGCTTTATTAATAGAAAGGAGAATTACAACCCAGTTGTTTGATCCAGTGCCATCCTCCCAGCTTCAATCCTTCTTCACCTCATGAAATAGCAAGATCACTCCAACAAGAATACAATGCTTTTTCCTCAGTTACAAACTATTAGCACTTACTTGCAATTCACAACATTCCACCCCCTAGATCTCTTGGATGAGGGATCCATTTATAGATGTTTGCAAGGGTGTGAGTCATCCACGGGGTTTGATTAGTGTCATTCCACTTGTTACAATTGGTTCCACAAGAGAAGGGATTGGAGATTTTCTTAGATCCCTTATTCATCCTTGGGTGAATTCAGGGAGGCAAGTGGCATAGGTGAAGTTTCTAGAAGATTCCATGAGCAACCACTTAGCAAACTATCCAGGACATTTGTCCATCCTCACCCATCACACCCTATAGAATGCCTAAACAATATGCATCACACCCTAGTAGTGTACCACTCAGTATGCATCGCACTTTGCTAGTGGAGAAGTCAGTATGGTTGAATTTAGGCAATTTCTGGATGGTTTCTTAGATGGAACTTTTGGGGAATGATGTATTCAGATGATTATGTTCCTTTAGGGTATGAAACAACTCTTTTAGGGGTTGATGAGACCTAATACATCGACATATAAGTTTGGGGTTGATGTGCCCAAATATGTCTATAATAGGCATCACCGGCATCATCGGCTTCACCGGCATCATCAGCATCACCGACATCAACTTAGGATCTCTCCTCCTACTAAAACCCAAAGACAAGTAGAGAGAGGAAGAGATCCAAGTCTGTGTATAAATGACTTGAAGTCCTCTTCTATTTATACTAAAACGTAGAGGTTGAATAGACATGACGTTTGGGCTTCTTGAGCCTACATAAGTTGTAGGCCGGCTTGATAATAATTCCATAATCAAAATAAATTCATATCTCCATGAATACTTATTAGAATCGGATGATCTTTAGATCAATCCTACACCTCTCGATGAGAGGAATCTAATAAAAATATTATCAGCCATGAATAAGATGACCCACATGAAGTTTGGCCCTAGTTTCCAATTTTAACACTCCCTCTGAGCTAGAGATAACTTCATCTGCAATCTATCTGTCGGTTGCTACTATTCATCCATCAAATGCGCTGCCATGTACAACCTGGCCCTTGTCCTGCTCTACTCTATTCTGCCTATTCTGCTTTGTCTTGTTCTGCCCTATATTGATCTATACTACTCTGCTCTAATCTGCTTTGTTCTATTCTGCTACGCTTTTGTCCGAATTATGAAGAAGAAGAAATGATCAAGGATGTATCATACTAACTCAAAGTCAGTCTCAGAGTATGCATCATTGGTCCCAGACTAGTCTCAACCAATCCGAAGTCAGCGTCATAGTGAGTACAACTCCTACCACTGGTCCCAGACTAGTATCATCCTCCACTGACTCAAAGTTAGTCTCAAAGTGCGTACAACTAGTCCCAGACCAGTCTCAATCGACCTGAAGTCAACTTCATAGTGGGTACAACTCCTACCACTGGTCCCAGACCAGTATAATCCTCCACTGACTCAAAGTCAGTCTCAGAGTGTGTACCACTGGTCCCAGACCAGTCTCAACCCGACCCAAAGTCAGTGTCATAGTAGGTACCACTCCTACCACTGGTCCCAGACTAGTACCACAGTCTTAGAGAGTGTACCACTAGTCCCAGACCAGTCTCAACCAACCCAAAATCAACGTTATAGTATGTACCACTCTCACTGGTCCCAGACCAGTCTCAACCAACCCGAAGTTAGCGTCATAGTGGGTACAACTCCTACCACTAGTCCCAGACTAGTCTCAACCGACTCGAAGTCAGCGTCATAATATGTACCACTCTCACTAGTCCCAGACCAGTACTGCACTGACCAGAGGTCAGTCTCAGAGTATGTACCACTGGTCCCAGACTAGTCTCAACCGAATCGACGTCAGCGTCATAGTAGGTAAAACTCCTACCACTAGTCAAAAACTAGTATCATTGATCCCAGATCAATGAAGGTCATCTTAGCATAGGGAGTACAGTAGATACAGCGATGTGTCCATTGGTACTACTATGGTCCCTATCCTCATTTCCCTGCTCATTGATCAGATGAGAGGTACTTCCCATGAGTCCTAGACTGCATGGGTAGGATGCCTTTACAGGAGAACTTAATCAATCCTATCCTCACAGGAGAACTAATCATCCTGCTACATAATCGCCATGGAGAACACATCATCCAGGCCTCACAGGAGAGCTAAACATCCTTCTACATAATCTTCATGGAGAACACATCATCCAAACCTCACAGGAGAAATAATCATCCTGCTACATAGTCGTCATGGAGAACACATCATCCATACCTCACAGGAGAACTAATCATCCTGCTACACAATCGTCATGGAGAACACATCATCTAGACCTCACAGGAGAACTAATCATCTCGCTACACAGGAGAGCGAATCAACATGTCCCACAAGAGAACGAATCATCTTGTTCCACAAGAGAGCAAATCATCTTGTTCACAGTGCACACCACCAGGGGAGGGTGAGTCACCCTGTGGTCGTATGTTGCTCCAATAATAACCGCAAGCCCCCAGAGCTCCCAGAGCTCAATGTATGCAACATGCAGGACCCTTTCACAAGGGTCTCTTGATGACTCCAAGTCGTTTGAGAAAATCATAAATTTGATCTTTCCCCGGGGCTTTGACCTATACATCATCTCAGTGCAATGAAGCCTCCTTGCTCATCGACTTACCGTATCCTAGATAAGGTAGTATCTGATGTCTATCTACTGGAGCAATCATTGAATATGGGATTCCTCAATAATCTAATTCCACCTCTGGTTGAAACAGAGAATCACAGTGGTATTCATCATGTGTACTCATTGAAGAGTTTCACAACCAGACAACTTCATACGAGGTCATACTCATAGTTATGTATCTGGTCTTGGCGATACTTATAACAACCGATTTCTGCTTCTTGCTCATCCATGATATCGAAGCAGAATCCAAAGAGAACCAGCACTAAGAAGCACTCTAGTGATCCTCCACAATGCCTGCCCAGTCAGCATTCGAATAATCATGCAATTTTCATATTTCTGGTAGTGTATCTCAATCCATGAGAGATTGTGCCCCGAAGATATCTCATAGTATTCTTGGCACCAATCTAGTGAGGCTCAACCAAATATGAGCTCACCATGCTAACTGCAAAATATATGTCCAGACGGAAGTTCACCAAGAACATCAATGTGATTGAGTTTATGAAACTCAGAGGCATTTCCCAAATCTGGTCTGACATCACTACCATATAACTTCTGAAAGTTAATATCCTTGAGGTAGTCATAGGCTTGTAGTTTATCATTCCACATTCGGAATCCAACTCCCTCTTACTTCTACAAATGAGAGGGTCTACACCTGCCAAAAATAGGTTATCCTTATGAGGTGCCAGTATGAGGGGTCTATCATCCACAACCTTCAGGTAATGGTTTAGATTGGTTTCACTCCTAGTGAATTTCAACTTCGTCAAATAACTATCAATCCTCTCATACTACGCCCGGGGTGTTTTGCTTCAAGCCATAGAGGGATTTCTTCCACATGTATACATGAGATTCCCGTTCATGAATCTCAAACTCCACTGGTTGTTCCAAACTTGTGGACCTGCTACATGAGGGGAATGGTCCCCTTGTAAGATTTTCCTTTGGTACATCTCAGACATGTACCTTCATGCTCTTTTTGAATTCAGGCATCCCTGTCACCATCTGACTCACAGACCTTCGGTGCTGTGTCAATGGACATGGTCCCCAGTGGACTTCCTACAACTTGATACAACCCTGAACTCAAAAACATCTTTGAAAAAATCTATTTTCAAACACGTACCTTTCCATCGATGAGTGCCACCTTGTAACCTTTGACTTCCATTGTTGGAATGGACACCAGGTTCTTCTTGCGATCAAGTACATAAGATAGATTTTGTAAATGAATCGAGTTACCTTCATTCAATTGAGGGGTAACATTCCCTACACCCTTAGATTTGAACTTCCCAATGAAGTGATCTTTAAGTAGGCCATCAAAAACTTCCGCTGTGCCATTCTGATAATATTCTCTGCTTCCACTTCACCCTTAGTGAATTTGAACCCATTGATCCTTTTGTCTTGTCCCAACTGTTGTCGGTGATTGCTCTTTCACTCTTGCTTGGGCATTGTCTTCACCTCAACTTTGATACCATGTTAATTTTATGGTATGTTCTATGTTTAGAGAAATTTACTTATCTTTCTTATTATTATCCATAGATTAGCAATCACATGTACATAAGTAAAGTGTAGATAGAACATTAAACGATCAACAGAAAATAAGCCAAGACAAGAGACACAAGATGTGGCGGCTAGCTAGGGACAAACCCCAAATATGGGGAAAACCTTTGATCAAATCTTCTTTTATCTTCAATAATTCAGCAAAGAGAAATAGTACATAAATCTGATTTATATCAGTAGTAGCAAACCCTAGATCAGTGGCATCAGCATCATCAACATCAGCGGCATGAGTATCATCAGCATCAGCCGGCATCATCATCATCGGTATCACCGACATTATCGGCATCACCAGCATCATCGGCTTCACCGGCATCATCAGCATCACCGACATCATTGGCTTCACCAGCATCACCGGCATCATCGGCTTCACCAGCATCATCGGCATCACCAGCATCATCGGCTTCACCGGCATCATCGGCTTCACCGACATCATCGACATCACCGGCATCATCGGCTTCACCGACATCATCGGATTCACTGGCATCATTGGCATCACCAACATCATCAACTTCACCGACATCATTGGCTTCACCGGCATCATCATCATCGGCATCATCAGCATCGGCATCATCGGCATCATTGGCTTCATTGGCATCATCGGCTTCACTAGCATCATCGGCTTCACTGGCATCATCAACACAACCAGCATCATCGGCTTCACTGGCATCATCATCATCGGCATCACCGGCATCAGCATCATCGGCATCACTACCATCATTGGCTTCATCGGTATCATCGGCTTCACCGAAATCATCATCATCGACATCATCGACATCATCGGCTTCACCGGCATCATCATCATCGGCATCACTGGCATCATCGACATCATCGAAATCATCAGCTTCATCGGCATCATCGGCTTCACTGGCATCATCAGCTTCACCGGCATCATCGGCATCACCAGCATCAACGGCATCACCGGCATCATCGGCATCAACGGCATCATCGGCATCATCGGCTTCACCGGCATCATCGGCTTCACTGACATCATCAGCATCACCGGCATCAACTTAGGATCTCTCCTCCTACTAAAACCCAAAGACAAGTAGAGAGAGGAAGAGATCCAAGTGTGTGTAGAAATGACTTGAAGTCATATTCTATTTATACTAAAACGTAGAGGTTGAATAGACATGACGTTTGGGCTTCTTAAGCCTACATAAGTTGTAGGTCAGCTTGATAATAATTCCATAATCAAAATAAATTCATATCTCCATGAATACTTATTGGAATTGAATGATCTTTAGATCAATCCTACACCTCTCAATGAGAGGAATCTAATAAAAATATTATTATCCATGAATAAGATGACCCACATGAAGTTTGTCCCTAGTTGCCAATTTTAATATGATACCCATTGTTGTAAGCGAAGTCTATCAGTGGAAGATACTCTTCCCACTTTCGCTACGAATGCATCACATACATCCTCAACATGTCCTCCAATATCCTATTGACCCTCTCTATCTATCCATCTGTTTGCGGATGATAAGCTGTACCGAAGGCCAACTTTGTGCCCAAACTTGCAAATAACTCCTTCCAAAACTTGGAAATGAACTTCGCATCCTTGTCTTACACAATATTCTTCGAAACACCATGCAATCTAACCACATCTCTGATGAATACTTGTGCTACATCACTAGCTGAGAATGTAGACTTCACTGGAATGAAGTGTGCAACCTTTGTCAACATGTCCACAACAACCATGATGGAATCATGTTGTCTCATTGTCCTCGGAAAACCTGTGATGAAGTCCATGGAAATGACCTCCCATTTCCATTCTGGAATCACAATCAACTGTAGCAGTCCACCTGGATGCTTACACTTTACCTTCACACATTGTCAATTGAAACACCTAGCCATAAAATCTGCTATGTCCTTCTTCAGATTCATCCAATAATAAAATTTCTTCACTGTGATCAATGCCTTCTGATAGCCCAGGTGACCTGAATATGGTTTCACTTGAAAATTCCTGAAGATCACCTTCTTGAGCTCACTAATGTCTAGCACGTATATCATGTCTCTCAATCTAACCAATCCATTTGTTGTAAGGCAATAGTCCACATCTTGTGCACCTGCACCTGTACCACTACCTGTACTTGTACCTCTACATGTACCATCACATGCACCTGTACCTTTACTACTACCTATACATGTACTTTGCTGCAACCTATGCATAATCTTTATATACCTGACATCCTGATGGCCTGCCTGCAATATCCTATCATGTAAGTCTATCCCATAGGAGCTCATAGCTACTAAGTGATTTACATGTATCCACCTGCTAAGATCATATGCCACTATGTTCTCTTTACCTTTGATATACCTGATCTCAAAATCGAAGTCACTGATCATAGCCAGCCATCGATCCTACCTTCCATTCATATTCGGTTGATCAAATAGATACCACAAACCACCGTTATCACTCATCAACACAAACCTCCTGCCCAGAACATAGTGTCTCCACATCTTCAATGCATGTATGATCGTTGCAAACTCAAGATCATGTGTGGGGTAGTTCTTCTCATGCTCATTTAGTTTTTGCAACTCATGGTGCACCACCTATCCATCTTGCATGAGGACTCCACCTAGTCCTTTCTTGCAAGCATTTGTGCATAGTACATTTTTATTTTATTTTATTTATTTATTTATTTATTTTATTTTATTTTTATTTTTATTTTTATTTTTATTTATTTTTATTTTTATTTTTATTTTTTATTTTTTATATTATATATATATATATATATATATATATATATTTTTTCGGATTTGCAATCTTTAACACTGATGCATGCTTCAACAACTACTTAACCCCCTCAAAACTAACCTCACACTCCTCTGTCCACTCAAACTTCTTACCCTTTCTCTACAATAATGTGATAGGGTAAGAAATTTGTGAGAAGTTCCTTATGAACCTCATGTAATAACCTGCCAATCCCATGAAGGATCTCACCTCATCTACATTCCTAGGAGCTACCCACTCCATCATGGCCCTTATATTTTCTGGATCTACTGCAATGCCCTCCTTGGAGACAACATGCCCCAAGTAATGTACCTTTGAGATTGAATGTAACTACTCTGACTTTCATGTTCTCTGAATAGTCATGCATCCTGAATAATTTCCTCATGCCAAGAAACCATGCCTCTGTATCCTGCAATTTATTCATATCTCCATCAAAAGTAAGTGGATTTTCTTTCTTAAACTCATATGGAGAGTATCCCCTATCACTCCTCCTGTAAGGATGATAATGATGACGATCATTTTACCTATCTGAACCAGAACTATAACAGTACTCGTGTCTATCCCCTCTTCTATCCGGAGTGGCCAACAATATTTTATCTCTCACTGTGTCATATCTACCCGACCTGTGACCATCACGAGAACTACTACCATATGCCCAATGAGCTTTGTCCTCCTGCTCATGGTTGATCCGACGTGGCCCCTGTCACTGCAAATCTGATAAACTCTGAAGTATCATTGCATTTACCTCTGCTTGTTTCTCCTATGCCTATATGATTTAATCATTTCTTCCTTACAACTCCTTATTTTTGCATTTAATCTTCTCAATGTGTCTAATAGATCAAAATAATTCCCAACACCATGCTTCTCATTTGATCCATAGGGAGAGTCTCAGGAACTGTAGTCTACCATCTTGCGAGCCATATTTGATATTCTTCCTGCAAGGTATATCATGTTAGCTAAACCAAATCACAATAGTTCGGGGAGGATACCCCATCTGCAATATCAAAAAATCAATGTTATACATGTACACCATAATAATGATAGCATATAGAAACATAACACATAAGCATATAACCATGCAACCATCATTCTAGCTAGAGTCCAGTCACCGATGTATGACCATGTCAACCACACATACCATGACCTCATGCATGACAACATCAACCATACCAATGTACGTGGACAATGCACAACGATAAATGTAAACGATACACCATCACATATGCGGGCAACACACAAACATAACCATGGACCACACACATGCATAAACACATATAATCAAGCATAAACGAACAACACTTGTAACAACATGTAAAAAAGCATACAAGAATGATACATTCAAGTGACAATTAACAACATGTAACTAGTCATACACTCATGACAATGTACTCCACAACAACAACCTCAACTTCCACATGGTGACATCACTACAACTATGATAAACACCATGCAAATGAAACAAGCACATGGTCTCACAACACAAGAAACACATATGCAACTAACATAATGCATGACCAACACACCCAACCTATTCAGTCCGAGGGTTGAACCATGATCTGATACTAGTCTGTAACACCCTCCTCCATCTACCCAAGTAACCATCCAACTGGGGTAAATATGTGATGAGAGGCTACTATGATTGGATTCAACCTCCTAGGTGACATTAAGGAAATGGAATTGATAGAAACACACCATACAGACCTTCCACATCAGCTACAGGACCCTTGAGAACCATCCCAACACTTCTGGTAACCAATCCCTGGGTCCCACTGAGGTTTTAGACATCTTGACCTTTGGATGCTCCCATGCTATGGGCCTGACAACATCTAGGAGGCTCTGGACGCTCTCCTGACAAGGCATGCCAACATCTAGGGACTATTTTCTCAGTGTTGTGCCAATGTCCCTGGGATTTGAGCCATTTTTTCAAGCCCAAAGCCCAGGTCACTCCCCAGAATTGAATGACACCTTCAAAAAATAAAGATAACAAGGAAATAATGAGGCAAATTAAAATACTTAAACAAGCCCTTGACCTGATCCCTACTAGCCATGACAGGAATTTCATCAAACATATCACAAATATGTAATCTACAGGTGTGAATAACATATCTAAGCATAGGAGGCTCATACTTAGCTGAGAATCACTTAGAAACATTGATGCCTCAACACATTAGTTGTCATTACATCCATTAGGTCATAGATACATTGTTCACTCATTTACAAGCAAAAACATGATGAGAGCCATATATGGTTACTGTCATAAAACATATACATAACCAACATAATAGCAACAAAAATACCAAGGAAATCACAACCATGTAATTCACATATAAGCCAGTATAATACTCATAGAAATACCAGGAGAAGTAACCACATATTGATGATGCAAAATCCAAACCTGGGATGGGACTTCCACATTCCACCCAGCCGTAGAATGGCTGAGTCAAATATCTCTTCAACCATTCACCCCGATTCCATATTCCAAGCATGAATGTGGGATCTCATAGAACACATCAATCCAAAACCATCCAGGGCTTCCAGAGGCCATCCACCTCAACCCATCAAATAGTGATTCCACCTCACAGTCGAACATCACAAAACCATCATCAAATTGGTCTCTCCCCAAGCCTTGTAGGGCTCTAGAGTGCTTGTTCCAACCAAACTTGCCAGGACTAGTAACTCAACCCACAGCTATCGTCGGGCTTCCAGAGCGTTTGTCCAACCAAAGCTTCCAGGACTAGTAACTCAACCCACCAAGGGCTTCCAGAGAGTTTGTCCAACCAAGGCTTCCAGGACTAGTAACTCAACCCAATTTGTTACAAGGCTTCCAGAGTGTTTGTCCAACCAGAGCTTCCAAGAACTAATAACTCAACCCAAGCTAAAGGAAACATGAGAACCAACAAAAAAAAACAAGGAAATTAACCCACAATCTGCATGGCTATCTAGAAATGGCAAGGCTAGGAAATCCACTATCAATCCAGGCAATCCTCCATGCCAGTGACATATTATGATCAATAATCCACATGCATATGCCATACATGCCAAAACTAGTGAGGAAAACATACATGCAAATTGGTACCTGCAAGCCAAATTTGTTGTAGCTAATGATCCTGATGTCCTCTTGTGCTTTCCTTCTCTTCCTTTGCCTTCTTTATACAAAAATCCAAGTATTCCATACTCTCCACGAGTTCTCCAAGGAAGCTTTAAGTATCCAAGAGTACGAGAGAGAAAGAATAATGGGAGAGCTCCAAAAGTGAATTGACTAAAGTTTGTGTATTGATCCTCAAAAGCCTTTTTATGAATGAGGCCTCAATTTTCTTCATTTTCCTCCTCACATGCAACCTGTGACCTTACACCTCCCTTTTCTACTAATTTCCATTATTTTCATAAATAAATGTGCCAAAAATGCCATTTTACGATTCCAAATCCTTAGCCATTGCCTTTGCCAATTTCCTTAGCCATATTAATTGAAATTAACACCCACACTAGGATGTCTTGCCCAACATTCAGCTTGGAATAAGTGGCCCATCAATCATGGTCATTATTTTTCCTTTATTATATTTTATTATATGGAATTTTCACTAGGGTTGTTACAGTTTGCAAGTGACTTTTGTTTTCTTCGTCGATTGTCCAACTAGAGAAATACATAGCACAATGATGGCAAGTCTCACTTCACAACCATCAACTTGATTATATTGTTTGCATGCCATCCTTAGCCACCTGGAAGGTGGGCCATCCTCATCCACCTAACTCACATGCCTTAAGTTGCATCCATGCGTTGGTTCTCTTCAAGGCACTGAGATATAAAAATGCTTCTTATTATGTTGTTGATTTTTTTGCAAACTATTGAGTGAGAGTTAGTGGTAACAACAAATGAATTATTTGATATATTTGTAAGTACTCCCAACAAATCAATGGGGAAGGTCCTATTCTTTTCTAAGACTAAGAAAATGACCTATTGTAGTAGATATTGGAAATATTAAGAGGGAAGGTGAATCAATATTTCATTATTTTTAATTATTTTTATCTTTTAAAACATTTGATGCAAATAAATCATGAAACACATATCTATACATAAGAAACACTTGTACAATTTTTATTTAAAAATATTTTGTAAACTTCCTTGTACAATGTAAGAACAACTTACAACTTTCATGGTCACAAACCTACAAGAGATTTCATTCCCCTAGTTGAGCACCAATTTAGAAAATTTAGGAACTAACCTAAAAAAGACAACAATTCCCTCTAGATGAAGACCAACTCAACAAACTGTAGGCACCAAGCTACATATTTAAGTTGTTCCTTGGATATTTCATTAATAACTTTTGGTCCTCAACGAATTCTTTAGTGAGTTTTCATTTAACCATGCAACCCTCAGGTTTGTGCCTTCAATCTTGAT
The DNA here is from genome assembly GCA_031772625.1 of Pinus tabuliformis. NCBI lineage: Eukaryota > Viridiplantae > Streptophyta > Pinopsida > Pinales > Pinaceae > Pinus > Pinus tabuliformis. The sequence continues at coordinate 923,326,200 of CM062806.1, forward strand.
CACAACCACTTGACCTATACACTTTAATTGTATCCTCTTTAACTAGTATTCTTGACTTGGCTCTTTAGACTTGATATCCTACATGTCAGTTCTCAGTATTTGATCAAAAAGAGGTTCACCCATATGCCACTTCAACTTCCTCAACTCTTGTTGTTCACTATTTAATTGTTAGTACCTAGGCTTATTATATGTTTAAAGAGAAGGTTTTCCCCTCTAGAACAACTCTAAAACTTTCCTTCTCACCAATACCAAAAAACTCCCCAAAGAGTGCTAAAAACACTTCCAAAAATGTGCCAAAGATTCTTCCCACAAAAATCCTCTCCAACTCAGCTTCACTTCACTTTGTTAATGAGGTATGCAGCTCATAACTTCTCCTTTTCTTGCTTAAATAGACCCAAATTTACTTGAGCAAGGGATTCCTTGGTTCCTCCACATAATTCCTATATATAGTGTGTTTGACCCCCAAAAGTAGCGCTGACTTGCTTATTGAATAGGCCAACTTGTGCACTAGTTGGGCTGACTTGGAAGACTATATAATGACTATTCAAAAAAACATTTCTCCTCAATTGTGAGAAGTTAGAAGCATGAGTTCCATACACTGTTGAAAAGGTATCATAATAAGCTTTCCAACCATATAAATTATTATCCCATTTGTGCTAGGTAATTGGAGTAAAAATGTATTCAAAGATAGGATATCTAAATGGGGCATCAAAAAATCCAAAAGCAATATTTCCAAGAGGATCAAAATATGCTATTTTACATGTATTTTTTTATTTTTTTTTCATTTGAGCAACCTTTGACATCAATAACAACCATTTTCAGCAATCTCCCCTTTGTTATTGATGGAAATACTTTGATAACTCTTCCCCTCTGTTTTCATTCTTTGCATATTTCTTGCCAATTTCTCCTCTTGTTGGTGCTTCCTTTGTATGCATTTTTCAACACTTTGTGATAAATGTTCCTATTTTTCTATCACTAAGGAACACTCCCCTTGATTTTGTGCTCCAATATTTATATTCATATTGAGGTTTTTTAATCAATCTTGAATATGGATGTCTTGCTCCATAGCTCAGAACATCATATGCATAATACAATTATGCTCCATCTAGTAAGCTATTATATGTATATTTAGAGTATCTTCAATATTGGAAATCCTAAATCCATCGAAGCCAAGCTAGGTGTCTCCATATAGGCCTACTAATGGGTCCCATCAATAGGTATATTTTGAGGCCCATTGTGTTATCCTCCAGTGCTTAAACTCTTTTTTTCTCACATTAATTTACATTTTGTAGCCATAATGTGCTTCGTAGGAAGAATGAAGGGTACTTGTCATATTTCATGGCATAATGTGGTTAATATGCAGGAAAAAGAAGTATTTTTGGAGATATTTACTATGAAGGGGCATGTTGGAGGCATCTAGAGAGAATATGCGAGGCTTTTCCACTACATTAACTCTCCAACTCGACTTGAGTTCCAAGATTCCTCACCAACAACTCGAAGTCCACTAGCAGTTAAGGAACTCAAGTGCATGTGAAGATCTAAGGGAACCAGATCCACCAATTTCAATATTTTGGAGGGAAGAAGTCCTCCTCTCAAAGGGAGCTGCCCATTAGTCACTTTTTATATAAATAAACAAGCATAAGGGATCATTAGGATTCAAACTTTTGGAGCTAGGAAGAGCTATTGAAGGCCAAGTACTTGAGATTGTTATACTCATTTTGAGATTATGCATTTTCACTCTATTTTCTGTTAATGAAAGGTCCTTTGTTAATATGCATCTGAGTTAGATTAAGAGGGTTGGAACACTTGGGTTAGGGCCCAACCCAAAGGCCTTAGTCCCTCTCATGTATTTTTACTTTGTTCTGGTTCAAGTTGTTGTATTTCTTTCCTTGTTTAAGTAGGAATTATATTGCAAAAAATATAGTTGTAGGTTTTATCACCACCTCTCTTGTGGGAAGTGTGGTTGGGAGGTCTACAACAACAAGCCAAAGATATGTGTTTATGTTTCCTTGGAGTTTGTTAGGCCTTATATTGAATTTATTTTGCATGCTTAGTTTTTTCACCTTAGAAGTTAATCTCATGACTGAGAAAATAGATCAGTTGCATGTTGTAGGATAAAATAGATCTTAAATTCAACTCACCCTTTCCACTTTGATTGATTTAACTAGAATATTGGTTAGTAGATGTATGTCCTTGATCACTAGTTTTCAAGAGCTACCAGTGACTTGAAGGGGTTGGCACACTCATCCACATCCACCTTGTCATATCCATCCTTCTCTTAGACACCTCATACTACTCTCAATATTTGCCACCATGGGCAGGAAATTTTGTTCAAGATAGACCTCTAAGGGGTGCTAAGCTTGGAAAAAGGCCCCACACATCCTTAATTCAACCTCATCCACCTTCCTTCACCTTTCTTCACCGTCTTTTCCCTCAGAAATATCTTAAACCCACTCTTGTAGAAAAACAAGGCACCCCTGTAGAAAAACAGGGCTTCCTATAACACCTTGTAGCAGTCCTGGAGCATTGTCTAAATTCAACCAGATTTTCCCTAGGACCTTGAATTTTTCATTTTGAATTTGAATAATGGCCCCCAGGCTCTGATTCCATGATTGGGGAGACTCCATGACCATTCCAAACCTATCCTTCCTCCACTACAAACAAAAAACAAGTATATTAGACTTAGTTTTTTGAATTCCCTAGTTATGTGTTGTAGACTGAATTTATTCATCTCAAGCAATTTGAAATTATATTAATGATTCATGCAAATAGAACATTGATTTGATTAGTTTGAAAAAAGAGTAGCATGGTTTATTTCTACAACTAGTGTAGCCTTTTCCTTTCTTGCAGTCACAAGTAGGCTCTACATTTAATGAATGGTACTTTCATTTATGCAATTAGAATAATGTTCATTTCCTTGAAATTATGACATGTTTTCTTAGAAACTCTCTTTGTAGTTAACTAAAGGAGTGGTCTTTGCATGCCTTGATATAATCCAATGATTGAGGATGAAATGAGTAGAACATAACCTACTATGGATATAGCATTGTCACCTCTAAGTTTGTATGAACCCCGAGTTGATAATTTAAGTTGAGAGCCTTGGGAGTTGCAACATCCTTCATGCAATACCAGGGATCATCACTTTTTGGTACCATTGTCAGGGAGGTGTCCAAGTAGGTGTTATTTCTACTTAGAAGTTGCTTGTTTTTTTCCTTTGTGTTTTGCATCAGTACTATTGGTTTGAAAGCTTAAAAAAAAGGAGAAAAGAGAAAAAAATTCAAAAAAATAGAATTTGTTATTTCATGCCTTGTAAGAGTAGGGATAGTTAAGGGACATTCCTACCAAAAACCCCACCCCTTAAAGCAACCTATAACACCCTCCTCCCACATCTACCCAAGTAATTAGAAAAATGGGGTAAAAATGTGACGATAAGTTACTATGACATGATTCGACCTCCTAAGTCACTTTAAGGAAGTTGAACTGACGAAAACACACCATAAATACCTTCAACATCAGCAATAGGACCCCTAAGAACCATCTCAACCTTTCTGCTAACTAGCCCCTGGGTTCTACTGAGTCTTTAAGCTATTAAACCTCTAGATTCTCCCATGCTATGGGCATGCTAGTGACCAAAGAGCTTTGGAAGCTCCCACAAGCCTGCATGCCTGCATCCAGGGACTATTTCTAGCGGACCTATGCCAGAGTCTGGGGAATTTAAGGCACTTTTCCAGCCTAGAATTCCAGCCACTGCCCAAAACTTGTTGTAACTTCCAAAATCCATTTAACACATAATGAAAAGACTAATAAACCAAAAACTAACTCATTGACTAGGCCTGGCCATCCCCAACCAGGATTGACATTCTACCAAACACTTGGCATTAATGAAATCTATAGGTCTAGAAAGGAGATATAAGCATAGGGGTATCATACTTATTTGAGATTAGCTATGAGAACATTGTTTCCTTATCAACTTAGCTGCATTATCATCCATTAGGCCATAGGTACATTTTTCATTCATATACAAGTAGAAACATGATAAGAGCCATACATAGCCACTGTCATATTACATATTCATAACTAGCACAATAACAATAGAAATACCAAGGAAACAACAACCATATAATCAACATATAAACCAGTATAATACTCATGAGATAACAAGGAGAAATAACCTCATATTAATGATGCAAAATCCAACCTAGTATGGGACTAACATGTTCCACCCAATCGTAGAATGGCTGAGCCAAATATCTCTTCAACCTTTCACCCTTGTGCCATATTCCAAGCATGAATGTGGGATCTCATAAAACACATCAATCAAAACCATCTAGGGCTTCTAGAGGCAAAACCACCTCAACCCATCAAATAGTGATTCCACCTCACAGTCAGACATCACAAAACCATAACAAGATTGGTCTCTACCTAAGCTATCCAAGGCTCCAGAGCGTTTGTTCAAACTAGACTTTCAGGACTAGTAACTCAACCCACGACTACTATTGGGCTCCAAAGCTTTTGTCAAACCAAGGCCCCAACAACTAATAACTCAATCCAAGATAAAGGAAACATGAGAACCAAACAAAAAAAGAGAAAGACATAAACCCACAACACCATGACTATCCATGAAATGGAAAGGCTAGGCATTGATGCAAATCCACTGTCAATCTAGGAAATCCTTCATGTCAATGACAAATCATAACCAAGAAATCGCATGCATGTGCCATGCATGCCAAAACTAGTGAAGAAAACATACATGTAACTCGGTGCCTACAAGAAAAACTTCTTGTAGCTACTAATCCTGATGTCCTCTTACGCTTTCCTGCTCTTCCTTTGCCTTCTTGCTCTAAAACTCTAAGTATGCCACACTCATCCAAGAGTGCTCCAAGAAACTCTAAGTGTCCAAGAGTATGAGAGAGAGAGGGAATAGAAGAGAGCTCCACGAAAACCTGTAAAACTCTTACCAACTAATCCTCATAATCCTTTTTATTAATGAGGCCTCTACTTTCTTTAACTTGTGACCTTTCACCTCCCTTTTCTCCTAATTTCCTTTATTTTTCATAAATAAATGCCAATTAATGCCACATTTCCTTTCCAAATCCTTTGCTAATTTCCTTAGCCATATATAGTAAACTGAAGTGAAAACCCACTAGGATGTTTTTCCCACCATTCATCTTGGAATGCATGTCCCATGACCGTTGTGTTATGTATTTTTACATGGATTTTTAACCAGTGTTGTTATAGAACCCTCCCCCTTAGGGTAACACCATCCTCGATGTTCAATGACACCTATAACCAACAAGATTGCCAAAAACAAAACATACTGCCCATGGAGCTTTGTAACATAGCTCGTTGCAGTATTTACAATGACCATTTGCTGAAAACATGAGAGACATGCAATTTAATGGAGCTTTATAACAAAACTCATTACAATATTTACAATCCACATATACTCATATGGCTTTGCTTCAACCAAAAAATAACCATATTGTCTATGGAGCTTTATAAATCCATTTCAATACATTATTTACAATAATATACACATATACACATATACACATTTTCTCAACCAACAAATAAAAAGGATATGATGTCTGCATCTATAACAAAGGAATCCAGAAGCTCACACCTCCACCCTCAAAGTGATACCAAGATTCATCTCCTTCTGAGGAATTTCAGAATCCACTACAAATTCAAATCTGCATCCAATGTCCAGTGCTATAATCCTGTGCCACTTATCCTCTCAGTGAACAGTTACTGACTCATGGTTCCAGGGCACACTCCCAATGTGCATTTGATTCCATCTAGTAGTGTCGATGACCAAAACAAATCCATCCTCGACCTTCCATTGCCTGCTACACAGTCCCTCGGGAAATCCATTCACCCCCTTCCATGTAGTCACACACCTTCCAAGTTCCGTTGTCACCCCCATCTCGGACAGTCCATCCCTTGGCAAGGCTTCCTCGCATCGGAAGATAAAAAACCAAGGCATATCCCTGCCTTAAAACCATCATATTGGTCATAGTATGCTCAAGAAAATCAATGGATACTATTGGGTACCAGTGTCCCATAATGGCCCTACTATTCAATACTTTACTAACGTGTTGTTGCATGTTCCAATTCCTTTTGTTGTTGTCGCTAATTCTTGCTGTCGATTTCAACCACCCAACCAGGCATTTCCATGCTTCCTGTACCAAGCACATAACTTCCATTAGATTAAAATAAATTGAAATAAATTCACATCATACCTCATTGGTAGCTCATCAATAATGTACACTTGCAATGATGTTTACTTCCTTTCACAACAAGTCAAACTAACTGTTTGATCAAATCATCGTGTATAAACATATCACATCAGGTTAGCTCAAAACACAACCATCATAGATAAAAATCATAAATCACATGTAACCATCATAAACTAAAATCATGGATCACATGTAATCATCATAGACCATAATCATAAATCACATGCATAATAAAATTGAAATAAAATAATGGTACTTATCCTTTAGTCAATCCTTAGCTTCTACCTTTGTCCTTATTTCATACACACTGTAGCTTGGTTACCACAACCAAGAAACACCCAGTGCCTCCTCCTCAACCATGTGCACATACACATAGTGTGCATCACACACATACAACCATACATGACATACAACACCATGCATTACATTCACCTGCACCTAACATAAAACACATACACCTACACCCAATGTAAAACGCAACACAATACATATGCCTACATCCAGTGTACACCACCACTCAATACATATATATACACATAGTACAACATAACGAATACACATGTCACAATACCATGACTACACAATGCACATACATAGTACCACATGCCCACAACACATGTACGACATACACACAATACCACATGTACACTAGTACTATAGGTACACCACGTACACACTACCACCTCTACAAAGCACCACCTGTGCAACGTGTGCACAACATCACATGTACATGGCACCACCTAGACAACGTGTACACAACACCACCTGCACACAACACAACATACTCATGACAACTTGTATAAGCATGCACACAACACCATATGTACATAGTACCACATGTACTTCATGCACACAACACCATATGTACATAACACCACATGTACATCATGCACACAACACCATATGTACATAGCACTACATATGCAACATGTACATAGCACCCTATGTACAGAACACTGTATATCCAACATGCACACAACACTACATATCCATCATGTGCACAGTACAATATGTACACAACACTGCATATCCAACATGTACATAGCACCATCTATACCCAATATTGCAAATACAATATTCACACAACACTATTTGTACCACCTTTTACATAACATGGCATAAACAACACGTACACACACTATATATACACCACACTGCACATGTACAACATCACAGATGCAACATGTACAAGATATACAACATATGCAAAACAACAATACCACACATCCAAAAACACATTGTCTCTACCAAGCAACCTTTCTTTTAGTGTCTCTCTACCATCCATGCTTATACCAACATGTCGCATACCACACTACTTTCATTTTGTTGATTTATCCCTCAGTATATCCTGTCCATAACATGGACATAATATAATCACATTATATCAACTCATAACCACATGATACAGACCTCACAGATTTGTCAGGGATACTCTTCCCAATTGATTCCTCGTAAGACCATGAACTTCTTCATGTCATTCACCTGCTTAAGAAATCATTCCTCCGCATGAATGATCCCTGACAACCCTGTCGAATAGTAACATAGATACACACATACATACATATATATATATAAAGATTAGCATAAACAATCATGATCCTGTCAGACAACAATATGCATACATACACATATATACATATAAACATCAACATAAAACAATAATGATCTAGTCAGACAATGACATACATACATACATATGTACATATAAACATTAGCATAAAACAATCATGATCCATGATGACCTTGTGAGACATGAAATTCATTCATATATACATGTATACATAGATAGACATCAACATGATCATGATCACAACATAATTACTAGATATCATAAGGTCAAGGTTAAGAGAAATCCCTTGATGCATGCAACACATATGCAACATCAAGAAAAACGGTTCCCAACATAGCCAAGGCATATGATGCCTCAAATCCATTCATCTTACCTTTCTTGATTACCTTTCCCATGACTGTCTTGCCATCGTCCATTTACACCAATGGACCCAACCATTCCAACTGGCTGTCATACTCTTACATTCAACTGCCCTTATACATCCACTGAATTTCATCCAGGTCTTACATCACCTGTTGGGTACCACACAACTCTCCCCGAAATCCATTAAATTTCCTCTTTCCCAACCAATTCCCAAGACTCAAAACTTAAAAGGAAAGCACAAGAAACGAACAAGAAGAAAACCATGAAAACCAATAACAACACAACTCTGCAAACAAAGTGGTATGGCCATACACTATACATAAACAAAGATACTAATCAAGTGCAACAAATCACAAAACACCAAAAGCACAAGACTGGAAACAAACACCATGACTCAATCCCCATGGTTCCAAAAGCCTCCAAGGGAAAGCCCAAGCTGAGCCTTCTTCACGACTTCATGGTAGTCTCCTTTTCCGTGCAATACCTTGCATCATATTCCATAAACACATAACTGTCAGTGCTTAAATAAACATAACAATACACTAGTTACCTTATCTTGTTGTGCCAAGCATGCTACCTTGCAACTGAACACATCCACGCCATCTCTCAAGGGATGCCAACTCCCTTCATAGATCCACCTATAACTAGAGACTAGCTAATATAGCTGTCAAATACATGTTCATGAATATATCATATATCCCCATAATGTCAGACAAATTCGAGGTTAGGAAGGCTTCTTGCATGCAAAGCATTCATTCGTTTGGAATTAGGGTTTCCAAACATAGCCAAAGGAAATCTTGCCCAATTCCTTTCTTTTACCTTTTACCTTGCTGCAGTTGAGTCTTATTATGTGCTATCACATCATCCAACTATTAGTTATATAAACAAATCAATTGTTACCTTGTCACTCTAATACCAAGCATGTTACATTGCAACTATTCATAGATGTCAACCACAGGTTCCAAATATCATGACAATTCTATATATAAATTTGAAATCAGCCTTTACCAAGACTAACAATCATGTCATAATCCATAGTCGACTCATAGTCATTAGACATAACACTACAACTATCACCTACTTACACTCAAGTACATATCAACTGTCTCAAGACATATCTATTAGTACAATCATCTTAAAACAATATCATTTGAACACATACTCATATTATGCAATTTATTAAACATTCAACCAACTTGCAAACATACCATGTTAAATAAATCAACTAGACAACATAATAGACACCAAACACTCAAACACCAAATAGATGACTTAATCAAACAATCAAGCACCAAGTATATGACATAAGCAACCTCATACCTTGATGTATCTCCGGGGAGGTTATCTTGTCTACACAATCAATCTAGTTAGCACAATATAACTTACAACATATCAACTCAAACATAAATAAGGTCATGATATCCATAATAGTCATTATCTAACATGTTAACATCATAAACTTATAAACATTTGTCGTTCATGCATAACAATCATGTATGCAAAGTCAATCTAAATTAGTACAACACCATATCAAAAATATGTCGGCTCACACCTGAATATCATAACAATAACCACTTGGATAGGCCAATCCAAGTTAACACAATACATATAACACCGAGATCTTAAATGAAAAAACCCTAATCATCAAGTTACTAGAATATAACAACAACAAGTTACCTATAATGCTCATCAACAACATATAACCTAATTGTCAAGCTAACTATCATATAACAACAACATGTTAACCTATAACATGCTCATCAACAACATATAACATAATCATCAAATTATCTAGCCTAAAAAATAGCAATGCATACAACCATAGGTTACTATCATTCCTGAATTTCTAACATGTGCATATGACTACACTAATCAAGTAGCATCTATCATGTATGTAACCATAATCATCAATAGAATGAAAGGCATACACATAACCATAATGCGTATATCAATCCTTAACCTACATACCTGCATGCTCAACATATAAACTTGTATGACAACATGCTCTTGCCTCGAAGTCCATTGTTGCAACTTCACTTTAATGATCTAATCTCCTGCTCTATCTCAACCAACACAATAGCATCATAACATACTAATAGCAACACGAGGTCCTAATTTCATACAATGACTTCATAATGCATGTCTGACCTACCATACATGCATAACCATAACCATGAAAATGCATGCATAACAACATATAGACACTGACATGCATAACAAATGCATATACAACCTAAACTCATGACGACACATCCCACAACAACACCATCACCCTTCATATGGTGACATCACTACAACCATGATCAACACCATGCAAATGTAACAAGAACATGGACTACAAGAATAAGGAACACATATGCAACCAACATGAATGCATGACCAACACACAACCCATCTAGTCCAAGGGGTGAACCATGCTCTAATACCGCTCTATAATGCCCTCTTCCCACATCTACCCAAATAACCAAAAACCAGGGCAAACATGTGATGAAAATTTACTATGTTATGATTCGACCTCCTAAGTAACATTAAGGAAGTGGAACCAACAAAAACACACCATACAAACTTTCAACATCGGCAATAGGACCCCTAGGAGCCATCCCAACTTTTTTGCTAACCAGCCCCTAGGTCCCACTAAGTCTTTAAGCTATTAAACCTTTGGACACTCCCATGTTGTGGGTGCGCTAGCGTCCAGAGAGCTCTGGACACTCCCACAAGGCTACCTGCCTACATCCAGGGACTATTTCCAGCAGACCTGTGTCAGAGTCTAGGGAATTTAACGCACTTTTCAAGCCTAGAATTCCAGCCATTTCCAAAAACTTGTTGTAACTCCTGAAATCCATTGAACACATAATGATAAAACTAATAAACCAAAAGCTAACTCTAGGACTATGCCTAACCATCCCCAACCGGGACTGACATTTTGTCAAACACTTTCCATTAATGCAATGTAGAGGTCTAAACAATAGATCTAAGAATAGGGGTCTCATACTTATTTGGGATTCACTATGAGGCATTGTTTCCTTATCACCTTAGCTGCATTATCATCCATTAGGGCATAGGTACGTTGTTCATTCATATACAAGTAGAAAAATGATGAGTGCCATACATAGCCATTGCATAATACATATTTATAACCAACATAATAACAATAGAAATGCCAAGGAAACAACATCCATATAATCCACAAATAAACCAATATAAAACTAATGAGATAACAAGGAGAAATAACCTCATATTAATGATTCAAAAGCCAACCTGGTATGGGACTACCACGTTCCACCCGATCATAAAATGGTTGAGCCAAATCTCTCTTCAAGCATTCACCCATGTTCCATATTCCAAGCGTGAATGTGGGATCTCATAAAACACATCAATCAAAACCATTTATGGCTTCTAGAGGCCAAACCACCTCAACCCATCAAACAATGATTCCACCTCATGGTCAGACATCAAAAAACCATCACCAGATTGGTCTCTACCCAAGATATCCAGGGCTCCAGAGCGTTTGTTCCAACCCGTCTTCCAGGACTAGTAACTAAACCCACGACTACTGCCAAGATCCTAAGCATTTTTCCAACCAAGGTTTCAGGAACTAATAACTCAACCCAAGCTAAAGGAAACATGAGAACCAACCAGAAAATCAAAGAAATAAACCCACAACACCATGACTATCAAGGAAATGGCAAGGCTAGGAAAATCTACTATCAATCTAGGTAATCCTCCATGCCAATGACATATCATAACCAAGAAGCCACATGCATGTGCCATGCATGCCAAAACTAGTGAGAAAAACATACATGCAACTCGGTACCTGTAAGCAAACCTCCTTGTAGCTACTGATCCTGATGTCCTCTTATGCTTTCCTTCTCTTCCTTTGCCTTCTTGCTCCAAAAATCCAAGTATGCCACACTCCTCCAAGAGTGCTCCAAGAAACTCTAAGTGTCCAAGAGTATGAGAGAGAGAGAGAATAGAAGAGAGCTCCACCAATTCCTATCAAAAGCTTACCAACTGATCCTCATAAGCCTTTTTATTAATGAGGCCTCTATTTTCTTCATTTTCCATTATTTTCCTTCATTTTCCTCCCCACATGAAACCTATGACCTTTCACCTCCCTTTTCTCCTAATTTCCTTTATTTTTCATAAATAAATGCCAATTAATGCCTCTTTGCCTTTCCAAAGCCTTTGCCAATTTCCTTAGCCATAATAAATCGAAGTGAACACCCACTAGGATGTTTTTCCCACCATTCAGCTTGGACTACATGTCCCATGATCATGACCTTATATATTTTACATGGATTTTTAACTAGGGTTGTTACAGAACCCTCCCCCTTTAGGGAACACCTTCCTCAGCGTTCAATGACACCTATAACCAACAAGACTGCTGAAAACAAAACATACTGCCCATTGAGATTTATAACATAGCTTGTTGCAGTATTTACAATGAACATCTGCTGAAAACACGATAGACATACCATTTATTGGAGCTTTATAACACATCTCATTATGATATTTACAATCCAAATATACTTAACGCCTTTGCTTCAGCCAAAAAATAACCATACTGTTTATGGAGCTTTATAAATCCAGCTCGATACAATATTTACAATAGTATAAACATATGCACATTTTTTCAACCAACAAATAAAAATGATATGATGCTTGCATCTGCAAGAAGGGAATCTAGAGGCTCACACCACCACCCTCAAAGTAATACCAGGAATCACCTCCTTCCGAGGAAGTTCAGAATCCACTGCAAAGTCAAACCTGCATACAATGTCCAACGCTATAATCCTGCACCACTTGTCCTCTCAGTGAACATTTACTGGCTCATTGTTCCAGGGAATAATCCCAATGTGCATTTGATTATGTTTGGAAATGCTAATTACCGAAAAAAATCCATCCCCAACCTTTCCTTCTTTGCTACATAATCCCTCAGGAAATCTCGTCACCCCCTTCCATGTAGTCACACACCTTCCAAGTTCTGTGGGCACCTGGCATCCCAGACAATCCATCCTTTGGCAAGGCTTCCTCGCATCGAAAGATACAAAACCAAGGCATATCCCTACCTTAAAACCATCATACCAGTCATATCATGCTCATGGCAATCAATGGACACTATTGGGTACTAGTATCCCACAATGGCCCTTCTCCTGAATACTTTACCAACATATTTTTGCCTGTTCCAATTCCTTTTGTTGTTGCTTCTAATTCTTGCAGTCGATTTCAACCACCCAACTGGGCATTTCTATGCTTCCTGTACCAAGCACATAGCTTCCATTACATTAAAATAAATTGAAATAAATTCACATCATACCTCATTGGTAGCTCATTAATAAGGTACACTTTCAATAATGTTTACTTCCTATCACAACAAGTAAAACTAACTATTGGATAAAATCATAATGTATAAACATATCACATTAGGTTAGCTCAAAACACAACCATCATAGATAAAAAACATAAATCACATGTAACCATCATAAACCGGAATCATAGATCACATGTAATCATCATAGCATAATCATAAATCACATGCATAATAAAACTGAAATAAAATATTGATACTTATCCTTTAATCAATCCTTAGCTTCTACCTTTGTCCTTATTTCGTACGCACTCCGGCTCGGTTGCCACAACCGAGAAAAACCAAGTACCTTCTCCTCAACCATGTGCACAAATATATAGTTTGCATCACACACATACAACCACACATGACATACAACACCATGCAATACATGCACCTACACCTGACATACAACACATATAACTACACCCAGTTTACAATGCAACACAATACATATGCCTACATCTAGTGTACACCACCACACAATACATATACGTACACATAGTACAACATAACGAATACGCATGCCACGATACTATAACTACACAATGCACATACATAGTATTGCATGCCCGCAACACAACATGTACGACATGCACAATACCACATGTACACTAGTACCGTTTGTACAACACGTGCACAATACTACTTCTACAAAGCACCACTTGCACATTGTGTGCACAACATAACATGAACACGACACCACCTTCACAATGTGTACACAATGCCACATGTACATCATACAACCTATACAATGTGTACACAATGCCATACATATACATCACCACATGCACGACATGTACACGACATCGCACGTACAAAACACCATATGCACGACATGTACACAACACCACCTGCACACAACACCACATATGCAACATGTACATGACACCACATGCTCACAACACCACTTGTACAATCATGAACACAACACCATATGTACATAGAACCACTGTACATCATGCACACAACACCATATGTACATAGAACTGCATATACAATATGTACATAGCATCCTATGTACACAACTATGCATATCCAACATGCGCACAGTACCATATGCAACAGCACCACATATCCATCATGCACATAGTACAATATGTACACAACACCGCATATCCAACATGTACATAGCACCATCTATACCCAGTACTGCATATGCAATATTCACACAACATTATCTATACCACCCTCTACATAACATGGCATAAACAACACATACACACACTATATATACACCACACCGCATGTGCACAACATCACAGATGAAACATGTACAACATATGCACAACATCAAAACCACATATCCAGGACCATATTGTCTCTACCAAACAACCTTTCTTTTAGTGTCTCTTCGCCATCCATTCTTATCCCAGCATGCCGTAGACGACAATGTATCCCTCGGTATAACCTGTCCCTAACATAGACATAATATAATCACATAATATCAACTCATAACCACATGATACTAACCTCATATATTTGTCAGGGATACTTTTCCCAATTGATTCCTCATACGACCAGGAACCTTTTCATGTCATTCACCTGCGTAAGAAATCATTCCTCCACAGGAATGATCCATGCCAACCTTGTCGAACAGTAACATAGATACACAGTTACATACATATATATAAAGATTAGCATAAACAGTCATGATCATGTTAGACAACGATATGCATACATACACATATAAACATCAACATAAAACAATAATGATCTAGTCGGAAAATGACATCCATACTTACATATGTACATATAAACATTAGCATAAAATAATCATGATTCATGATGACATTTTCAGACATGAAATTCATTCATACATACATGTATACATATATAGACATCAACATAATCATGATCACAACATAATTACTAGATATCATATGGTCAAGGTTAAGAGAAATCCCTTTATGTGTGCAACAAATGTGCAACATCGAGAAAAATAGTTCCCAACATAGCCAAGGAATATGACGCCTCAAATCCATTCACCTTACCTTTCTTGATTACCTTTCCCATGACTGTCCTGCCATCGTCCACTTACACAAATGGACCCAACTAATCCAACTAGTTGTCATACTCTTACCTTCAACTGCCCTTATACATCCACCGAGCTTCATCTAGGTCTTACATCACATGTTGGGTACCACACAACTCTCCTCGAATTCCATTAACTTCCCTCTTTCCCAACCAATTCCCAAGACTCAAAACTTAAAATGAAAGCACATGAAACAAACAAGAAGAAAACCAATAACACGACTCCAGAAACAAAGATGTATGGCCATACACTAGACATAAACAAAGCCACAAACCAAGCACAACAAATCACAAAAGGCCAAAAGTGCAAGATTGGCAACAAACACCATGAATCAATCCCCATGGTTCCCAAAGAGAAACCTCAAGCTAAGCCTTCTTCACGCCTTCATGGCATTCTCCTTTTCCATGCAATCCTTTGCATCGTACTTCCATAAACACATAACCATCAATGCTTAAATAAACATAACAATACACCAGTTACCTTATCCTGTTGTTCCAAGCACACTGCCTAGCAACTAAACACATCCACGCCATCTCTCAAGGGATGCCAACTCCCTTGACAGATCCACCTGTAACTAGAGACTATCTAATATACCTGTCAAATACATGTTCATGAATATATCATATATCCCCATAATGTCAAACAAATTCAAGGTTAAGAAGATTCCTGCATGTAAAACACTTATTTGTTTGGAATTAGGGTTTCCAAACATAGCCAAAGGAATTGTTTCCCAATTGATTTCTTTTACCTTTTTCCTTACTGCAATGGAGTCTATAAACATAGAAAGAAAAGGCATTTCCAAAAGAATTCCCAGTTTTCCCAAGAAGAACCAAAAAGAAAACATCACAAAGCTAAACCTTACAAGCATACAAAGATGTTTTCTAAAAACAAAGAAATCATTTGTTACAATTGTAACAAGAAAGGCCACACAGCTCCAAATTGTCCAAACAGGAAGGAAGACAAATCAAAGAAGAAAGTCCAGTATAGAAATAAAAAAAGGAAAAATAAATTTCTTTGATTTACCAAGTAGCTGTGATGACTAATATCTTCTGATTCAAAATCAGAACATGATTTAAATTTTGTTGATTCTCAAGATACTTCTGAAGATGAATATTGCAGGGACCCTCATTGCACAGAATGTAGGGATTGTGATTGCAGTGACCCTAATGTCTGTAAATGTAATGCAGTCAGAATGATGAAGTCTGACTATGATGAACCAGTAGGAATATATTTGCACAAATGAAGAATGCTACTGAGCTTGAGATAAAGAATATGTACAAATCCCTATTAACAGAACATTTGAAGCAAGGACCTGTTGAATCAAAAAAGTCTCCTAATAAAGGGTATGTGCCTCCTGCCACCTTATTCTCAGTTGAAGCTCTGACTTGGCAGTTCAGGAATGAAGATTTTGGTGAAGATCTACCGCAAACATTGCCCGCAGTTCATCAGGCAATAAAGGAACTGAGAAGAACAATAAAAGAAAATAGAAGATTGTGCATAGAAAAACATGAAGAATTAAATGTGAGATTGTTGAATGCTCAATGGGCTTCTGCCTCGACTTCACAAGGTCCTGAACTTTCAGGGAAAACAGAAAACTGGACTTTCCATTCAGAACCGGTCATCACAAAAATCCACCAGCAAAATAGTCCAGAAGAGGAAGAGGGAGAGAAAGATAGAACAGATTTTGGATGCAATACCATGAGCCGAGATGTAATGTATTGTGTCAAAATGAAAGTAAAGGTTGGTGGACAGTTTGAGTATTGGAAAGTATTGTTGGACACTGGCTCAAGATTAAATATCGTCAGCAATACAGTAGTGAGTATGCATCTACGGAGACCGACTGCCTGCCCCAGAGTCATTACTGCAAGTGGTGAAATTGCCACTAAACATGAAGCAGAGATAGATGTTTTCCTAACTGAAAATATTGGAGTACATCTAGTTTGTCCAGTAGTTCCAGGAATAGATTGTGCTATGTATCTCGGAACTCCCTTTTTCCAGAATTTTAAGAAGCATGGAGCTAAGCTAGATGAAAGTAGCCAGAGGTATGGTTATTTTTTTCAGTTTAGGAAATAAAGAAATTTTCTTTCCATTCATAAATTCCAATTCACCAAATAGAATAAAGAGAATTGAAAGAATGGAAAACCTTTTGGCAAAAATGGAAGTAAAGAAGGAAATCTTGAAGACAGAAGAACACTTGGACAATGGAAAATATGCCTTTGAAATAGCAGACCTCACTGCTAAATTCAAAGAATGTTGTTTAGATGACCCAAATGCCTTCTGGCATATCAAAAAGCAGGAAGTGGAACTTCCTCTTAAGAAGGATTTCAGAAGAAAATTGAGGAGATCTAAAGCAGTAGCAATGAACGAAGATCAAATGAAAATGTGTAAAATAGAAATCAAAGATCTCCTAAAGAAGGGACTCATCAGAAAAAGTAAGAGCCCTATAGCATGTTTTGCCTTTTATGTCAATAAACATGCTGAGATAGCCAAAGGTAAGCCAAGGTTGGTTGTTAACTACAAACCTCTTAATAGTATTCTGGATTATGACGCCTATCCTCTGCCTAAGCCATCTTCCATACTTGCCCAGATATCCAAGTCCAAAATATTTTCCAAATTTGATTTGAAGTCTGGTTTCTGGCAAGTAGGAATCAAAGAAGAAGATAAATGGAAAACAACATTCTCTATGCCTGAAGGACATTATGAATGGAATATCATTCCATTCGGTCTAATGTATGCCCCTTCAGCCTTTCAGAGAATAATGGACGAGACTTTTGAAGGAACGGAGGAATTCCTGAAAAAATACATTGATGATTTATTAATTCATTCTAATAATATTGTTGACCATATCAAACATCTGAAAATCTTTCTGCACAGAGTCAAAGAAATGGGCATAGTATTATCAGAATCCAAAATGAAGTTGTTCCGACCAATAATAGATTTCTTGGGTTACAACATACAATATGGATCTTATACTGTAATCCAAAGAAGTCTAAATTTTGTTGATCACTTCCCTGATGAAATTAAGGATAAAACTAAGTTGCAGAGATTTTTGGGAAGTTTGAATTACATTTCTAAATTTTTGAAGCATTGTGCACAAGAAATAAGGTTGTTAAACAAAAGGCTTCAGAAGGATCCAATTCCATGGAATAATGACTGCACTCAGGCAGTCAAGACAATAAAAGAAAAGGTCAGAAGAATCCAGCCACTCTCCCCTTTTAGAGAAGAATGGGAGAAGATCATAATGACAGATGCTAGCCATGAAGGATGGGGGGCAGTTTTGTGTCAAAAGAACCCTAGCAGCAAAAATGAGACTGAAGTCTGCTAGTATGCATCTGGACTTTAGGCCAAGAATCAACTGAATTGGTCCAGCTTGAAAAAAGAGCTTAGAGCAGTTTGTTTGGGAATAGAAAAATTCAGATATTTCATCATCTACACCAAGTTCACTGTTAGAACAGATTGCCAAGCATTAAAGTTTGCTATCCACAAATGTGACTTTGAAGATGCTTCTATGGTAAGATGGATTATGCAGCTCATTCAGTATAATTTTGATATTGAATTTGTTAAAGGAGAGAAGAATAGTTTTGCAGACATATTGAGTAGGGAATTCCTATCTGAACATTCAATACTAAGTCTACATTGCAATTACCTCAGGAGGAGAGAAAGTATTGTTGAAATTGAAACACCAAATGGATGGGTAAGCTATGAGCTTGAAATTCTAGTACTTATCCATGATGTAGATTGGTATCCAATCAAAGAGATCAGAGATCGAGAAGATATTCCCTATCTATGGACAGAGACAATGCAAGATGAAATAAATCAAGAATCAGTGGAAGCTTTAGAGTATTTGGAACACATTGGCAGTATACTCTATACTCTTGAAATAGATGATGAGGATGATGAAAAAATGACAAGTTGCCACATCACACTTCATAGGTTTGATAACCATCTTCATCGGGAAAATTATAACCCCGACAGACAAAAAGAATCCTTCTTTACAACAATTAACCTCCAAAACTGTTCAACCAACTTTTTCTATTCTATACAGTCCTCATTTCTGTTTGAAGGAATGACAACAGAAGCCTTAGAACGAGAAGACCCCACACCAGATTGGTTCGTCGAATGGTGGCAAATATATGGACTCTCAGCCTTGGTCATTAGGCCATATACACTACACATGCTTAAAATTCCCAGTTTTAGTGAACCAAGGTCCCATATGAATGGTATAGTGTACAAGACTATCGAAGACATTGCTAACATAAGTGGTTTTTCTTTCTTGCAAGGAATCCGACGCTGTGGTCACATCAGATGGTTTGTCACAAACCACTACAAGGCAAGGACGATATGTTCCAGTACCAATTATGAAGATTTCCACCACCAAGTTGATATCTCATCAAATCCTTTCCAGCCCATCAACTTTCTACAACCCCCTGACATAAACAGTTCGCAAATGTGGTGGAAATCTTCATAATTGGTACTGGAACATATCGTCCTTGCCTTGTAGTGGTTTGTGACAAACCATCTGATGTGACCACAGCGTCGGATTCCTTGAAAGAAAGAAAAACCACTTGTGTTAGCTATGTCTTCGATAGTCTTGTACACTATACCATTCATATGGGACCTTGGTTCACTAAAACCGGGAATTTTAAGCATGTGTAGTGTATATGACTTAATGACCAAGGCTGAGAGTCCATATATTTGCCACCATTCGACGAACCAATCTGGTGTGGGGTCTTCTCGTTCTAAGGCTTCTGCTGTCATTCCTTCAAATAGAAATGAGGACTGTATAGAATAGAATAAGTTGGCTGAACAGTTTTGGAGGTTCATAGCTGTAAAGAAGGATTCTTTTTGTCTGTCGGGGTTATAATTTTCCCGATGAAGATGGTTATCAAACCTCCGAAGTGTGATGTGGCAACTTGTCATTCTGTCATCATCCTCATCATCTCTTTCAAGAGTATAGAGTATACTGCCAATGTGTTCCAAATACTCTAAAGCTTCCACTGATTCTTGATTCATTTCATCTTGCATTGTCTCTGTCCATAGATAGGGAATATCTTCTCGGTGTCTGATCTCTTTGATTGGATACCAATCTACATCATGGATAAGTACTGGAATTTCAAGCTCATAGCTTACCCATCCATTTGGTGTTTCAATTTCAACAGTACTTTCTCTCCTCCTGAGATAATTGCAATGTAGACTTAGTATTGAATGTTCAGACAGGAATTCCCTACTCAACATGTCTGCAAAACTATTCTTCTCTCCTTTAACAAATTCAATATCAAAATTATACTGACTGAGCTGCATAATCCATCTTACCATAGCAGCATCTTCAAAGTCACATTTGTGGATAGCAAACTTTAATGCTTGGCAATCTGTTCTAACAGTGAACTTGGTGTAGATGACGAAATCTCTGAATTTTGCTATTCCCAAACAAACTGCTCTAAGCTCTTTTTTCAAGCTGGACCAATTCAGTTGATTCTTGGCCCAAAGTCCAGATGCATACTGGCAGACTTCAGTCTCATTTTTGCTGCTGGGGTTCTTTTGACACAAAACTGCCCCCCATCCTTCATGGCTAGCATCTGTCATTATGATCTTCTCCCATTCTTCTCTAATAGGGGAGAGTGGCTGGATGCTTCTGACCTTTTCTTTTATTGTCTTGACTGCCTGAGTGCAGTCATTATTCCATGGAATTGGATCCTTCTGAAGCCTTTTATTTAACAACCTTCTTTCTTGTGCACAATGCTTCAAAAATTTAGAAATGTAATTCAAACTTCCCAAAAATCTCTGCAACTGAGTTTTATCCTTAATTTCATCAGGGAAGTGATCAACAAAATTTAGACTTCTAGTTTGTCCAGTAGTTCCAGGAATAGATTGTGCTATGTATCTCGGAACTCCCTTTTCCATAATTTTAAGAAGCATGGAGCTAAGCTAGATGAAAGTAGCCAGAGGTATGGTTATTTTTTCAGTTTAGGAAATAAAGAAATTTTCTTTCCATTCATAAATTCCAATTCACCCAATAGAATAAAGAGAATTGAAAGATTGGAAAACCTTTTGGCAAAAATGGAAGTAAAGAAGGAAATCTTGAAGACAGAAGAACACTTGGACAATGGAAAATATGCCTCTGAAATAGCAGACCTCACTGCTAAATTCAAAGAATGTTGTTCAGACGACCCAAATGCCTTCTGGCATATCAAAAAGCAAGAAGTGGAACTTCCTCTTAAGAAGGATTTCAGCGGAAAACTGAGGAGATCTAAAGCAGTAGCAATGAACGAAGATCAAATGAAGATGTGTAAAATAGAAATCAAAGATCTCCTAAAGAAGGGACTCATCAGAAAAAGTAAGAGCCCTATAGCATGTTTTGCCTTTTATGTCAATAAACATGCTGAGATAGCCAGAGGTAAGCCAAGGTTGGTTGTTAACTACAAACCTCTTAATAGTATTCTGGATTATGACGCCTATCCTCTACCTAAGCCATCTTCCATACTTGCCCAGATATCCAAGTCCAAAATATTTTCCAAATTTGATTTGAAGTCTGGTTTCTGGCAAGTAGGAATCAAAGAAGAAGATAAATGGAAAACAACATTCTCTGTGCCTGAAGGACATTATGAATGGAATATCATGCCATTCGGTCTAATCAACGCCCCTTCAGCCTTTCAGAGAATAATGGACGAGACTTTTGAAGGAATGGAGGAATTCCTGAAAAAGTACATTGATGATTTATTAATTCATTCTGATAATATTGCTGACCATATCAAACATCTGAAAATCTTTCTGCGCAGAGTCAAAGAAATGGGCATAGTATTATCAGAATCCAAAATGAAGTTGTTCCGGCCAATAATAGATTTCTTGGGTTACAACATACAATATGGATCTTATACTGTAATCCAAAGAAGTCTAAATTTTGTTGATCACTTCCCTGATGAAATTAAGGATAAAACTCAGTTGCAGAGATTTTTGGGAAGTTTGAATTACATTTCTAAATTTTTGAAGCATTGTGCACAAGAAAGAAGGTTGTTAAATAAAAGGCTTCAGAAGGATCCAATTCCATGGAATAATGACTGCACTCAGGCAGTCAAGACAATAAAAGAAAAGGTCAGAAGCATCGAGCCACTCTCCCCTATTAGAGAAGAATGGGAGAAGATAATAATGACATATGCTAGCCATGAAGGATGGGGGGCAGTTTTGTGTCAAAAGAACCCCAGCAGCAAAAATGAGACTGAAGTCTGCCAGTATGCATCTGGACTTTAAGCCAAGAATCATCTGAATTGGTCCAGCTTGAAAAAAGAGCTTAGAGCAGTTTGTTTGGGAATAGCAAAATTCAGAGATTTTGTCATCTACACCAAGTTCACTGTTAGAACAGATTGCCAAGCATTAAAGTTTGCTATCCACAAATGTGACTTTGAAGATGCTGCTATGGTAAAATGGATTATGCAGCTCAGTCAGTATAATTTTGATATTGAATTTGTTAAAGGAGAGAAGAATAGTTTTGCAGACATGTTGAGTAGGGAATTCCTATCTGAACATTCAATACTAAGTCTACATTGCAATTACCTCAGGAGGAGAGAAAGTACTGTTGAAATTGAAACACCAAAGGGATGGGTAAGCTATGAGCTTGAAATTCTAGTACTTATCCATGATGTAGATTGGTATCCAATCAAAGAGATCAGACACCGAGAAGATATTCCCTATCTATAAACAGAGACAATGCAAGATGAAATGAATCAAGAATCAGTGGAAGCTTTAGAGTATTTGGAACACATTGGCAGTATACTCTATACTCTTGAAAGAGATGATGAGGATGATGATAGAATGACAAGTTGCCACATAAAACTTCGGAGGTTTGATAACCATCTTCATCGGGAAAATTATAACCCCAACAGACAAAAAGAATCCTTCTTTACAGCTATGAACCTCCAAAACTGTTCAGCCAACATTTTCTATTCTATACAGTCCTCATTTCTATTTGAAGGAATGACAATAGAAGCCTTAGAACGAGAAGACCCCACACCAGATTGGTTCGTCGAATGGTGGCAAATATATGGACTCTCAGCCTTGGTCATTAAGCCATATACACTACACATGCTTAAAATTCCCGGTTTTAGTGAACCAAGGTCCCATATGAATGGTATAGTGTACAAGACTGTCGAAGACATTGCTAACATAAGTGGTTTTTCTTTCTTGCAAGGAATCTGACGCTGTGGTCACATCAGATGGTTTGTCACAAACCACTACAAGGCAAGGATGATATCTTCCAGTACCAATTATGAAGATTTCCACCACCAAGTTGATATCTCATCAAATCCTTTCCAGCCCATCAACTTTTTGGAACCCCCTGACAGAAACAGTTCGCAAATGTGGGAATCAGAAAAAGAAATAAGAGTGCAGTACTTTAACAATTCCTTGGTTGAAAGGTTCAGGTATCAGCATTACACACATCCACAAATAGAATATTATACAATGGATTAAGTGTTGTCTTTCCAACCGACGATGGTGTTGGACAAGCTTTCGTGGATTCCCTTGATCTGGTAATATCCACTTTGTAATTTGTACAATAAAAGAGATTTGCATATCTTTTCTCATGAAGCTTTCGTGGGTTCCCTCAGTTTGGAATCTCCACTTTGTAGTACCAATTGGTCAGTCAGTACTCTATGATTCGGTCCCCACATGCCTCTGGCTATCCGTAAAAGGAGAAGGGACGAGATAACATGGGACAGTCCTCCCATGCCCGAATCTAGCTTTCGGTGATCTGATCAGATTTGATCAGAATCCTTCTTTTGAGTCATCAGTTTGTACATAGACCATTCACGGATGTTTGTTCCCTTCGAACCCTATAAATATTGGGGGTTGCGGAGTAAGACTCATTCGTTTTTGGGAGTTTGAGAGTTTAGAGGTCTGGGTCGAGTTTTTCTCCTGCTCTGCATCTGCGGACTTTTAGTCTGAACTGCTTGCACCACGGGAAGAGCTAAAGTCTTTA
This sequence comes from Pinus tabuliformis, assembly GCA_031772625.1. Classification (NCBI taxonomy): domain Eukaryota; kingdom Viridiplantae; phylum Streptophyta; class Pinopsida; order Pinales; family Pinaceae; genus Pinus; species Pinus tabuliformis. The sequence goes on from CM062806.1 coordinate 923,350,725, forward strand.
GGAGAATTGAGAAGCCTGCGCATTGGTGCTTGACGCCAGTGTGAACCTAAAGTGGCCGGTTCTTAGATTGTCTTGTGAGTCTGTAAGTTTTTTTTTATCTTGAGACTCAGTCTGCTTGTATGCCAGGTAGCCTGTAGATTTGTTACGCTTCGGCTAACTCATATCTACTAAACGCTATAGCAGTCCATCTGAGGAAGAGATTTATCACTCTGTAATATCTGCATCCATAAGTAATAAAATCTTGTTCAAATTTCTGCAACCTTGCTATTTTATCATATCTGTGTTAAAGGTCCTGTAAAGTTATCACGCTAATACCAAGCATGTTACCCTGCAACTATTCACAGATGTCAACCACATGTTCCAAATATAAATAAAATCATATCTATCAATTTGAAATCAAACTTTACGAAGACTAACAATCATGTGATAATCCATAGTCAACTCATATTCATTAGACATAATGCTATGACTGTCACCTACTTACACTCAAGTACATATCAATTGTCTCAACACATATGTGTTAGTACAATCATCTTCAAATAATATCATTTGAACACATACTCATATTATGCAATTCATTAAACATTCAACCAACTTGCAAACATACCATGTTAAATAAATCAACTAGACGACATAATAGACACCAAACACTCAAACACGAAATAGATGACATAATCAAACAGTAAAGCACCATGTATACAACATAAGCAACCTCATACCTTGATGTATCTCAGGGGAGGTTATATTGTTTTCACAATCAATCTATTTAGCACGATATAACTTCACAACATATCAACTCAAACGTAAATAATGCCATGATATCCATAATAGTCACTATCTAACATCTTAACATCATAAACTCATAAACATTTATCATTCATGCATAACAATTACGTATGCAAAGTCAATATAGATTAGTACAAGACCATATCAAAAAAATGTCATTTCATACCTGAATATAGTAACCATAACCATCTGGATATGACAATCTAGGTTAACACAATACATATAATATCAAGGTCTTAAATGCAATAACCCTAATCATCAGATTACTAGTATATAGCAAAAACAAGTTACCTATCATGCTCATCAACAACATATAACATAATCATCAAGCAAACTGTCATATAACAACAACAAGTTAACCTATAACATTCTCATCAACAACATATAACATAATCATCAAGTTATCTAACCTAAAACAACAATATAAATGCATACAACCACAAGTTACTATCATTCCTGACTATCCTACACATGTGCATATGACTACACTAATCAAGTAGCTTCTATCGTGTATGTAAACATAATCATAAATAGAATGAAATGCATACACCTAACCATAATGCCTATAACAATCCTTAACCTAGATACCTGCATGCCCAATATACAAACCTGTATGACAACATGCCCTTGCCTCAAAGTCCATTATTGCAACTTCACTTTAATGATCTACATCTCTTGCTCTATCTCAACTAACACATTAACATCATAACATACCAATAGCATCATGATGACATAATTGCATACAATGACTTCACAATGCATGTCTGACCTACCATACATGCGTAACCATAACCATGATAATACGTGCATAACATCATATAGAGATTGGCATGCATAACAAATGCATATACAACCATTAACTCATGACGACACATCCCACAACAACAATATCACCCTTCACATGGCGACATCACTTCAACCATGATCAACACCATGCAAATGTAACAAGCACATGGACTACAAGCATAAGGAACACATATGCAACCAACATGAATGCATGACCAACACACAACCCATCTAGTTCGAGGGGTGAACCATGCTTTAAGACGACTCTATAATGCCCTCCTCCCACATCTACCCAAGTAACCGGTAAACCGGGGTAAACATGTGACGAGAAGTTACTATGATATGATTTGACCTCCTAAGTCACGTTAAGGAAGTAGAACTGACGGAAACACAACATACTGAACTTCAACATCAGCAATAGGACACCTAGGAACCATCCCAACCTTTCTACTAACCAGCTCCTAGGTCCCACTGAGCCTTTAATCTAGTAAACCTCTAGAAACTCCCATGCTATGGGCATGCCAACGTCCACAGAGCTCTCGATGCTCCCACAATATTGCATGCCTGCATCCAGGGACTATTTGCCATTGACCTGTGTCAAAGTTTTGGGGAATTTAAGGCACTTTTCAAGCCTAGAATTTCAGCCACTGCCCAGAACTTGTTGTAACTTATGGAATCCATTGAACACATAATGCCAAGACTAATTAACCAAAAACTAACTCCAAGACTATGCCTGACCATCCCCAACCGGGACTGACATTCTATCAAAGACTTGGCATTAATGTAATATACAGGTCTAAACAAGAGATCTAAGCATATGGGTCTCATACTTATCTAAGATTCGCTATGAGGCATTGTTTCCTTATCATCTTAGCTGCATTATCATCCATTAGGGCATAGGTACATTGTTCCTTCATATACAAGTAGAAACATGATGCGAGCCATACATAGCCTCTGTCATAATACATATTCATAACCAGCATAATAGCAACATAAATACCTAGGAAACAACAACCATATAACCCACATATAATCTAGTATAATACTCATTAGATAACAAGGAGAAATAACCTCATGTTAATGATGCAAAAGCCAACCTGGTATGGGACTACCATGTTCCAGCTGACCGTAGAATGGTTGAGCCAAATCTCTCTTCAAACATTCACCCCCATGCCATATTCCAAGCATGAATGTGGGATCTCATAAAACACATCAATCAAAGCTATCTAGGGCTTCGAAGGGCCAAACCACCTCAACCCATCAAACAATGATTCCACCTCATGGTCGGACATCACAAAACCATCACTAGATCGGTCTCTACCCAAGCTATCTAGGGCTCTAGAGCATTTGTTTCGACCCGACTTCCAGGACTAGTAACTCAACCCACTGCTGCTATTGGGCTCCAAAGCATTTGTCCAACCCGACTTCCAAGGCTAGTAACTCAACCCACGGTTGCTATTGGGCTCCAGAGAATTTGTCCAACCAAAGCTCCAAAAACTAATAACCCAAGCTAACAGAAACATGAGAACCAACCAAAAAAATAAAGAAATAAACCCACAACACCATGACTATATAGGGAATGGAAAGACTAGGCAAATCCACTATCAATCTAGCCAATCCTCCATGCCAATGACATATCATAACCAAGAAACCACATGCATGTGCCATGCATGCCAAAACTAGTGAGGAAAACATACATGCAACTCTGTACCCGCAAGAAAAACTCCTTGTAGCTTATGATCCCAATGTCCTCTTATGCTTTCCTACTCTTCCTTTGCCTTCTTGCTCCAAAACTCCAAGTATGCCACACTCCTCCAAGATTGCTCCAAGAAACTCTAAGTGTCCAAGAGTATGAGAAAGAGAGAGAATAGAAGAGGTATCCACCAAAACCTATCAAAATATTACCAAATGATCCTCAAAATCCTTTTTATTAATGAGGCCTCTATTTTCTTCATTTTCCATTATTTTCCTTCATTTTCCTCCTCACATGCAACCTGTGACCTTTCACCTCCCTTTTCTTCTAATTTCCTTTATTTTTCATAAATAAATGCCAATTAATGCCTCTTTTCCTTTCCAAATCCTTTTCCATTGCCTTTTCCATTTTCCTTAGCCATAATAAACCGAAGTGAACACCCACTAGGATGTTTTTCCCACCATTCAACTTGGAATACATGTCCCATGACTACGGTGTTATATACTTTCACATGAATTTTTAACCAGGGTTGTTACACAACCAACCATCATTCTTCTTTGGTGACCATGAAATTCCCTCTCTGACTGTAGGGGGGTTAGAAAAACCTTTAGGTGGGGAACCTGAAGTTTTTTAGGAACCAATAGGAGAATAAGGGGCCTACCCACACCATGGATGAAAATAAATAGAATGATCTTTTTCCTATTCAAGAAACCAATGGGGAGGCCATAATGAAGAATATAAGTTATGTTGCCCTTAATTATGGGAATTTTGAGGTCTAAAATGGGCCTTCTAAGGAAATTATAAAAAATAGTGGAAATAATAAAATAATATTAGATTATGTCATCAAATTTTAGAGGGAAAAAAGAAAAAACTATTTTTTCAACTTGTATTTTCACCTTATCTCCCTATGGGTTTACTCAAATTTTGAGAGACAACACTTGTTTGATGCAAATTTTATTCCTCATCCATGGAATAGCCATGTTGGATACTTTTGATGTACTCTACTACATGCAAAATGAGAAATACATGAAAAACATGATTGCAATCACATTTTTTCATGTATTTCTCATTTTGCGTGTAGCAAGGTCCATCGCAAGTATGCAACATGGGTACTCCTTGAATGAGGAATTAAATTTTGCATCCAACGAGTATTCCCACTCGAAATTTGAGTAAAATCTTAGGGAGATAAGTTGAAAATATGAGTTGAAAAGTAGTTTTATTATTTTATTAATTTTTTTTCTTTTTTACTCCAAAAATGGTGATTCATCCCCCACGGTTGACATCATCATCTTGAATCCTATTGGTTCTTATAAAGTTTATTTTTGTTGTACATTTTTCTTAGGAGGTCCATTTTAGACCTCAAAATTCCCCTAATGCCACATTTCCATGGCCTAACCTCTGAAGACCCTCACACCTTCATGTTTGAATTTGTTGTTGTCTGTAGGACCTATGACTATACCTCTGATGAACATAAGTTGAATTTGTTTCCATTTACCCTTAAATATGCATCCTTGCGTTGGTTTATGGGTTTACCTAGAGGAAACATCACTACGTGGGCCCAAATGCATCAAGCCTTTAATGAAAAGTACATGGATTATTGTAGGTTCGAAGAATGAAAGGAGGACCAGATGAATCTTTAGAGGACTATGAGGAAAGATTTCAACTCAATTATAAGAGGACTAATTGTACCATTGACCTTGAGTCACTCAAGCTAGTTCTTCTCTGAGGGATCAGGCAGGATGTAATTAAGACCATCAACATGTTGTTTGGAGGGGTCATCTACTAGTTTCCTTAGGATGACATCAAGACAATATTCAAGAGTCACTCTAAGGCTGCTAGGAAAAAGGGTAGGTTTAGCCAAGGCTTGGTTAGTTCATGTCCCTCAAACATGAGATAGGAAGTATGTTGGAGGATTTCAAGAGTGAAATGTTCCATACCTTTGCCCTACATATGGATACTAAGCAAATCAAAAGGAAGCAAGAGGAAGTAGAAAGAACACTAACTATCGTTTGCCCTAGATGCACTAAGAGACATCCTAGAAATGAGTGCCCATTGAATGTCATAAAAGTCTGCTTTGTTTGTGAGGAAAACCATGCAACAAACAAATGTCCTTCCTACCAGGCCTGAAAGTTGTATACGAAGGGGTAGAAGGTGGTTCAGAGTAACTCTACTTCATTAACCAAATGAGGTCTCAAGGCCCTTGGCCATATCAACAAGGAATGCAAGGTGAACATTATCCCCCTTACAATCCAAATCAGTTGCACCTTTCCAGCCTTGGTACCATTCCCCTCATCCATCATGGCCCATCCCCTCTCATTGGCCTGATGCTCCTTAATATCCTCCTCAACCTATAAACCCCCATTTCCAGCTATATCCACCTCAATCTCCTCAATGGGGAAACTCCTCACTAGGCTAGAGGCTTCAAACAACCCAACCTCTTGCTTTAATCCCTCCACCACAACCTCAACCACAACTTCCTCACCACAACCCTCCTAAGAAACCTCAACTTCTTGGCCAAACCAATCTAAGTACAAACAATAAGTAGGCACAACTAGTGTACAATGGCGAGACATCCTATCCTGCTTATGTTGTGGAAATATAAGAGATCAACCTTCAGTCTTGGAAGGTACTTCCAGATGTTCACCCACCTTCTCTACCTAAAGAGATTGAAGGAGAGAAGGAAGAAAGTGCCCCTCAAGCCAATGCACCTCCTTACCCTGAGAGGTTGATCCAACCTAAACAACACACCTCGGAAGAGGTAGAAATTCTGGGAGAATTGAAGAATTTGTGTGTCAAAACACCCCTTCTCCAGGCCATCAAAGAAGTCCCCATTTACAACAAGCTTATCAAGGAAGTGTGTTTCAAAAGGACTGGGAGAACAAGAAGAGATACCCCCATTATCAATGTTGTTGGGCAACTATCTGATGTAATGCTTGGGAGGGTGATCTCCCCAAAGTACCTGGACCCTGGTAGCCCAGTAGTGGATGTGCACATTGATATAATTATGGTCCCTAATACCTTGATTGACCTCAGGGCTACAATCAATATGATGACCAAGGAAACCATGCTCAAGCTCAACCTCTACGGGGCCTTGAGGAAGACCACTACAGTACTGTAGCTTGCAAACATATCCACAATAGCTCCTAATGGAGTTATTAAGGATGTAATGGTCTCCATTGACAACTGGGAGTACCCCACTGATTTCCTTGTCCTACAACCCAAAACCAAGTTTAATTACTACCCTCTCATCCTAGGAAGACCTTGGTTGGCCACTGCTGATGCCTACATTAGTTGTAGAGTTGGTAACATGACCATCACGAATGGGCATATATCAAAAAAAATTATGTTGTATCTCTTGATCAAACTTCTATTGAGCATGACTTGCCCTTGTGGTTAGAGGATGAGGAAGAGGAAAAAATTTCTCAGGCATCCCTCTACCCAGTTTGCACACTAGACACTACTATAGGAGGGAGGCAGCTTGATGAAGATGACCTTATTGACCATATCTTACAGAATCAACCTCCCACTGCCATGCCAGTTGATGAACTGATGAAGGAATTTGAGAGTAACCCTTGGAATTATTTGTGATCTATTGACCCTAACCTAGAACATGCCAAGGTTGTAGAGATTATCCCATCCAGAACTCTAAAGATCAACCCCTCTCTCTTAGCTGAGAATAAAGAAAAATTATGCAGTGTGTTGAGGCAATACCTAGATGCTTTTGCTTGGGACTATAAGGAGATGAAAGGTGTGCATCCCTCAATTTGTACTCATGATATCTACATAAAAGAGGGATGCAAGCATGTGCACAAACCCTAGAGAAGGATGAACCCAACTCTTAAGGACATTGTGAAAGAGGAATTACAAAATCTATTGGATGCAGGGTTCATATACCCCATTTCAAATAGTGAGTGGGTGTCCCCCCTCATTATAGTCCCCAAGAAAAATGGGAAGTGGAGGATCTGTGTTGATTATCGAGAACTTAACAAGGCTACAAAAAAGGACCACTTCCCTTTGCCTTTCATTGACCAAGTCCTGGATGGCCTTGCAGGGAAGATATTATTTTCCTTCCTAGATGGGTTTAGTGGGTACAACCAGATACAGATCAACCTTGAGGACCAAGACAAGACTACATTCACATGTCCTTGGGGTACCTTTGCCTATAGGGTCCTTCCATTCGGTTTGTGTAATGCCCCTGCTACCTTCCAAAGGGCAGTTTTGAGTATCTTTGCTGACCTTGTTCATGAAACTGTTGAGATATACATGGATGACTTCACTCCTTATGGTTGTGAGTTCCAAGAAGCTCATTCTAACATGTGTAAAGTATTAAAGAAATGAATTGATATGAATCTTTCATTAAGTCTCGAAAAATGTGATTTTTTTATGAATGCAGGGATTGTCCTAGGTGTTGAGAAATGGAAACAAGAAATTCCAGTTTAATTTGTTCTTGAGTTAAACTAAGAATTAAAGTTGAATTCTATTCTCACAGAAACTTGTAAATAGTTAATTAAGTTTAATTAACTTAATTAGCTTAGTAAATTCAAGTTGGAAGTCTTTATGTAGTCATCTATATGTTCTCCCTAAGTTTTAGGGGTCCAGTATGAGTTTAAAATGAGTTGGAAATTAGATCACTTAGTTTACTGAGTTAAGTTCATTTAAATTAGTTCTAAATTATTTTTGGAACTAATAGAGGAATAATATTCAGTTGGTGCACTAATGCATCCACTATTGCTACTTTAGTTAACTGAATATTCCCTCATGAGAAACTCATGCATGTTAGTTCAGAGAAAGACCCAGTTGAGACTAGAGTGCAGGGACAGTGTACTATCAATGGTATTATTTACTGGGATGTAAATATCATGCATGCATCAGAGATTGATCCTATGTTTGGATTGTGCTATTTTGGAAGCATGAATTCCCTTTAAATACGGGATATTCATCCTAGGAATTACACAAGAGATTAGGAGCTTGGAGAGCTACAGAATTGGCTAAGTGTTGGCCAAGAGCTAGCTTGTGAGCTAAGAGAGTTGAACAGACTTGTGTGGAATCATTCTAGTGAGAACAAGCTTTGTATCTTCACTCATATTTTTGATATATGCAATACAGATAGCAGGGTTTTGATTAGTGGTTTTCCCCAGATACATCTTGTGTTATGTGCCATTGATTTATCTTCTTCTTGTTCATATTGTCTTCATCGATTTATTGGCTTCCGCTGGTTGATAGTGGAAGTAGATTCTTGTCCTGTGCTTTAGTAAATTGCATGTGCTTGTGAATCTACAAGATTTTTCTACATGGTATCAGAGCTGAGAACAATATACTAGAGGATATTTCGAAGTTTTGAGTTTTGGGTTATAGGTGAAATTCGAATTTGCAATACATACTTTAGGATCGGAAGATGGCATTCTTCGGTTTGCGTCTTGAGTATGCCTTGGAAGGCAACTTGAATTTTATAGCCCAAAGGAACAGAATGGAGGCTATGCTAGAGGATAATGACTTGAAGGATTTCGTTGATCAGGAAATTCCTAAGCCAGCAGCATCGAATGCACAAAATTTGGCCGAATCGAAGAAGTGTGTGGTGAAGGCAAGGCAAATAATCCTTGAGGGAGTTGGAGACCACATTGTCTCGAGTCTCCATGGAAAGGAAACTCTGTATTCTATGTGGAAAGAATTGACGAACTTGTATTAGAAAATAGTGACCAAAGGAAATTGGCACTGAAGGACACACTTCGACAAATCAAAATGGAGAAAGGTGAGACTATTCCAAAATACTTGACCAAGTTCACTAAATGCCGTGATGAACTTGGAAGTGTTGGAATCATAGTTTCCGAGGATGATATGGTGAGTATTTTTCTTCTAGGACTCCTAAAGAGTTGGCATAGTTATTAGTACTTGTTAATGGTTAGGAGAAGCTGTTGGATTAGGAACGACTGTGGTCAGATTTGATGAAGTAAGAGATCATGAGGAACACCAGGGATGGCTCTTCATCAAAGACTGATGATGAATAGAACTGTGCCTTAGCGATTAAGGAGAAGAAGGGGAAGTGAAAGCTTCCCATTCCAAATCAGATTCTTATCATGGAGGTAAGAAGAAAGACATGACGAAAGTTAAGTGCTTTCATTATCATGAGTTGGGCCATTTTACTACAAATTTTCCACTTAAGAAGTCCAAGAAGAAGTCCTTAGGAGGAGCAGCGAGTGAGGCTTTGGCCACTCAATTCGAATTGGAATTTTCCCTCATTGCATGCATGGTGTCATCAATGATGGGAAGTGTATGGTAATTAGAAAGTGGAGCTTCATTCCACATGACTGGTGACAAAGAGTTATTCAGTGACCTGGAGGAGAAAGATCTCCAAATGCATATCGAGATAGGTGACGATGGGAAGTATAGTGTTAATGGATTGGGCACGATTAATTTTCAAAGGGAGCATGTGGCTCCACTCACCTTGAATAATGTTATGTATGTGCTAGTGTTGAAGAAGAACTTGGTATTTATTGCCATGCTGGAGGATAGAGGCTATGATGTGATCTTCTCTAAAGGAAAGGCATTCCTTCGACACATAGCCACGGGTCAGGTAAAGAAGATAGGGATTTAGGTGAAGAATATCTATAAGCTGGAGGTAGAGGAGTGTGCTTCTTTGAAAACAAAAGTAGAAAGGGTGTAGAGCTAAGGCATTGGCGAGTTGTGGCACAGATGATTGGGCCACTTTCATCATGGGGCTTTGAAGATATTGCAACAGATATCTACCCGTCTTCCTAAATGCACACTTGAGCAAGTTGATACATGCAAGGGGTGTACTTTGGGAAAATACCCCAAGTCTTCCTTTCACGACAAAGACAGCCGAACATAGTCTATTCTAAAGCGAGTCCATTTAGATGTGTGTGGACCATTCTTGACAGCATCCACGACCAAATACAAGTATTATGTTATATTTGTTGATGACTATTCTCGTAAATGATGGATATTTTTCATGCAAAAAAATAATCAATCTTTAACAAATTTTTGTGATTTTAAAGCATTGGCAGAGAAAGAGTCGAGAAAGAAGGTTAAAGATCTACATAGTGATAATGGTGGTGAGTATGTCTCAAATGAGTTTAAGAACTTCTGTGTAGGGAAAGGGATTAAACGAGAGTTGATGACACCCCATAACCCTCAGAAAAATGGGGTCGCTGAGAGGAAGAACATAAGCATAGTAGGGGCAATGAGGACGATGTTGTATGATCAGGGCCTACCACTTCAATTGTGGTCTGAGACATGCAACACAATGGTTTATTCTCGGAATCGTATCCCACATTGGATAGTTGAGATTAAGACACTAGAGGAGGCTTATTCTGGTAAGAGGCCAGATGTTCGTCACTTCAGGATTTTTGGGTCATTGATATATTTCCATGTGAACAAATATGCATGGAAAAATACTTAGCCTACTGGTGGGCTCCAGTATTGTAGCAATAATGCTACAACTCCTGGAGCTTCCTTCTCTAATTTTATCAACCCGGTAGTTCATAACAAACTTGGAAGCGACGGTGCTGTATGCACAAGTACTAGCTCTTGTTGCAGTTGTCACTTGGTCAGCTGGCACAAGTCCGCTAGGGCTCAAGCCAACTTTTATGAGCTCTCAGAAGAAGCTTTTTAACTGATGAACGAAGGCTAACTCAAAGGAAATTAACCTACTTTGCAAAAATGAAATGAACGCCAACAAGAAATGAAAACCCTAGCAAACCCTAATTCTACCAGCTAGTCCTACTGATGCAACGGAGAGAATGCAAACTACTGAAAGTGATGCCATTACTTCTATTAAGGTGAGGTGCATGTGTCTAGACTACTTTGATCTAAAGAAAACATATTTTTGTATTTTTGTTCAAGTTGTTGGAATTATTATGCGTGTGCTTCTAACTGGGTCTTGACTGTGCAGGGATAGATCAAGGAGGGAAAGGCTTGGAAAAGGTCAGGAAGGCTCAGAGAGGGTCTAAGGAATCCCTAACATCCTTTCAGAGAAGTTCACAAAGTTTAGATGCCTGGCAACCGTGTTTACGAGCTTCTACAGGAAGTCTGCAGGGGTTCTACAGGATGTTCAGGATTTCTACAGGAAGTTCAGTAATTCCTACAGGATGTTCTGCAATCGGATTTTTGGGTGATGGATGAGTGGAAGAGGCTGTATGGATGGCTAGGGAGGTAGGAGGGGAGCTTGTGATGGCTTATGGACAGAGAGATGAGTTGGAGAGGGGGTGTGCTAAGCTGGTTGGTCTAAAGGAGAGTAGAGGGAATGGAAGGCCGAAAAGGTAGAATCACGTGGGTGATAGAAGAGTTAGGAGGCAAGTGATCTAACTGGGAGATGAGTAGATGGCCTAGGCATGGCTTAGAAGGATAAGGGAGTGAGGGAGTAGTACTGCACAGTGTAAATGAAACAAATCATCCATGTCTTGCACATAACCGAAATTTCATCAACTTATTCTAACTGTTTTAATAAAAACCAAAGAACAGCAACGTTATTTCTGAGGGAAATCATGCATGGTGCTGAAGCAAAGACTCATTCCACAAGATCTAAATGCATGAACACTGCTACAAACGAGAACATTGCATCAAAGCTTGCATGAACATGTAAAACGGTGTTTTTGGTGGGTGGCACGGTCTGCAATTCCAGCCCCTAAACAGAGGTGAAAGTGAGTGTGCAGTCAACCCTTTTTGGATCTCTGATTAACTCCAATCTCCTCACTCTAATCTAAGCTACTGAAGCAACTCTGTTCATAAAACTAACCTACTTAATCACACCAAGAAATTCAACGTAGCAAACTGTGTTTCCAAATGCATGTAAAGGAAAAGGAATATAATGCTGAAAGAAAGGTAACAATACAAGGAAGGATGCCTTTTGCTCTCAGGTTGGGCCCAACCCCGAGAGCTATGGCTCCTTTAAGAACTCAGAACTGAACTCAAATCTGCCTGCTTTTCATTAAAAGATAATAGTCATAAGTCAAATAACATGCCAAAAATGGCTTACAAAAGCAAAACAGAGCTATCAGCTCCTAATTCAGAATATGCAACAAGGTTTCAAAAGTCCCCCTCGATGGCTATAGCCTCATCATTTATACATTACGAGGGCCAAGCTGGCCTCCTAAATTAGTGGGGTTTGGCTGACCAAACTAAGAGTAATCTGCTGCTTCCTCAAAATCCGTTTGGCTGCCTTCTAGCTCGGTGGTGGGGGCTGTTGGAGCTCGGAGTTGAGGGTGAAAATCACGAGGAAGGCCATTCAATGCTGTGGACAACCTTCCTACAAAAGCTCAATCCCATCTTGGTTGTCTCCTAGCCCTCATCTGCGTGGTTTTGCTCCATTAAATGTCAAAAAACCTGAAATAAACATGTGTTAGCCACCTAGGAATAGTGACTGCCCTCATTCGTACAAATGACATAAATATACTAAAAAATGATGCATAAGTTATGAAAAATGAAGGGTTGAGCAAGGGTAGTTAGGCCAAATGAGCCCAAAATGTTACCAAATTTGGGGCTCATCATCACCCCCCAGCTAAAATGATTGCTCATCCTTGAGCAACTAATCCAGCTCCTCATCCTTCATTGCCTTTATTGCCACCCTCACATCCCAAGCTTCTGCAGTAGTGTCCTCCTTACTGACATGGAACCCAGCCTTTCTTTCCACCTCTTCCCACTGTTCATGCTCATCTTTCTCTGTGTTGCCTTCCATCAATCCTAACAGCAGAGGTGGGCTTAGCTTGAGGCCAATCCAGCTGGCCTGGAGGTTCTGCATAGATTTCTTATAGAGCGGCACCCGTACTAGAGCTTCCCTCATTCGAGTTGGAGTATGATATTCTCTGCTTTTTAGACTGTGGGCCAATGTGTTCCATCGGCGGGTGCAAGCTTGAACACAGTTGTCCCCTAACAGTCTCTCCATATCCTCGAAATTTGCTATGGCCTGGGCCTGCTGATCCATATATTTCAATGAAGCTTGAGGGTCGGTGGATAAGTATTGGTGTGCTGATATTAATGCAGTTGGATCCCCTGGTTCTGCTCTAAATAGTAATGGCTCATTCAGCTCTCGGTTCATGACCGCTTTGGCTTCTACTGCTCTTTTGTCTTCATGGTTCAACCATGAGGCAAATGCCATTAACTGCATATCCCCTAAGACCATGTTGGGATCCCATGAAGTCACATTAGGAAGGGCCAAATTATGGAGGTAGAACTCCGACAGTTTGGCCTTATCCTCTGAAGAACTGGTATTGCATAATTCAGTGAACTACTGCGGGTCTTGGAGCTGAGAGATACCCCTTTGCGCCAAGGTATTGATTTGAAATTGCAGCCACTGGTCTCTCAGGTACAGGCCATAGGATTTGGCCGGCTGTCTGCATTGTATGGCATCCATGGCCCAACTGGCCATGCAGGCCAATTGTGCCTCTTTCTGCTGCAGCTGTTGTTTGAGAGCTTGCACCTCAATTTGTGCTTGCAGCTCTGTTTCCTGTAGATGCGTGGTTGGCTCCCCAAGACCGATTTGTAGTTCCTTTCTGCCTTGCTGTTCTGCTGTGATGTCCCCTGAGGATGTGCCTGTTCCTCTTCTCAGCTCCTGTAGCTGCAGTCTAAGTTTTTCGTTTTCTTCCTGTAGGAACACCCGCTGGCAATTTTCCACGTGTTTAGCCATGGCTAATTCCTTTCTTGCCTCCTTGAGTTGCTCCTCCAAGGGGCCTATGTCCGCCACACCTTTTGATTTGGCTATTTTCATCCACGTGTGGGTTCGTACTCTCTCTTCCTCCAATGCAAAGAACAGTGGCACAGTGAATTTCTGTGGTATAATTTTGCCAGCTTCTAAGAAGTTATAATATGAGCTCAGACTTGGCTGAGGGCTAGGCTCCGGAATATGCTCTTTCTCTTCTTCTCTTGGTGGCTCTACTTCGTCCTCCCTCGGTGGTGATGAGGGTGCTTCTCCTTCCATCCTCTCTGTCTCCTTAAGCCAGGCTAAGGTTTCCTGTAGAACAGCCTCAGCATCTTGTAACCGGGCTTTTGAGGCCAACTGGTCCAACCTCTCTTTCCAAGTAGTTGTTTTCGGGCTCCCCCTCTCATAGGTGACTGATATCTTTGAGGGGGACCTCTCCCTGGGCGAATTAAGGGCATCCTCTATAGTGATTGGGCTGCTGGATGGAGGCTGTGGCTTGCCCGTTTTTATTCTCACACTTCTCCTAGCTTTAAAATATAGAGGGGCCTCCCTCTTTCTCTTTTCCTTCGGCTTAGGAGGTGTACTGAGGGCAGCCAGCACGGCTGCTGCCTCCCTTGCAAGAATGTCGGCTTTCTTTTCCTTGGGTTTTCTCTTCTCAAGGCTTCCTGTAGAAGGCCCTTTTTCAGCAGATTTCTGGCTTCCTGCAGAAGCCGGTTTTGGTTTTCCTGTAGAAACAGGTGGCACCGTTTTGGTTTGTTTTGCTGAGTGGGTTTTGCTTTTTGACTTGGTTGAGGCTGCTGTCGAGGTGCCTTTATTGACGTGGACCTGCTCAGTCTTGTCCACCCTGCTTTGTAATCTTTTCTCTCTGGCCGTCTGTTTGGTCAATTTAGTGATGTCTAAATTGCAACTTTTAAATGTCAACCCGAGGCTCGTAAGCTGATGAAGTGATGTGTACTGTATGTACTTAGGCAACTGTTTCTTATATTTTTGTCGTTTTTATCTTTTTAAGTTTGTTTTCAAATATATTTCTCCTACAATGATGTGATGGAAATGAAATAAAGTGAGTGAAGTGTGTGTGTGATTGTGATGAGTTCTAAATGATTTCTTAAAACTTTAAAAATAATCTACAAGAAAGCTTTGAAAAACAACTTGAAATGAAATCAACTCTTAAAGGAAAATGAAGGCATCAAATAAAAGGCTAATGACATTGGCTCAGTATCTATGCTGCTGCAAGAAAATGAAGATGAAATCTATGTCAAGTCTAGCTAAAACTAAGTAATATGAAACTGAAGTAAATCTACATAAAAGAAAGACTAGTCACAAATACTTTAACTTCTTCTTAACCTCTTGTCTTTTAACTGAATATATCATGTGAGAAACAGTAAAAAATAAGCCAAGTAATTGTGAGTTCTTGAGCAACTAAACCAAGCTGTGTTAGTGATATTTTGGTCCTCAATAAAGATATTGAATTATAGAGAAGAAACCATCAATAGGTAAACAACTTGATATCTAAAAGTAGTAAGCAACTATGCAACTTAAAGAAATGATAACAAAGAAATAAAGGCTGCAAAACAAAGAAGTTCAGCAACATAGACAAGATGATCACAAGTGTCACTAGCTGTGAAAAAGAAAGAAAAGAAACTGTCCCGGGCACGCCTAAGCAATCTGCAAAACACACTGATCAGTCATGGAAAAAAATTCAGAAATATAAATGAGCAAAATTCAACGTTTATATACAGCTATTGTACATGATCGAAACACAGCAATCAAAGGCATTATGTACAACTATTATACATAAAATGATAAAAAGAATTGCAGGAAGTTAAAAGCACTGTACAGGCCTTAAGTAAACAGGGGCCCTCTGCCTACTCCAGCCAGCTCAAAGATCAATTACACGCTCAAATGGAGAACAGTCTTCTCATATATTATGTATCAAAATAGAAAGTACAGTGGGGTTCAAAATTACATATCAGCAGCTAACTATCCAGCATTCAGAGACGCTTTATTTATAGCAGAGAAAACAAAACTAACTTAACACAAACTACGCTATTCTATCAGCTGTGTAAAAACACGTAATCTGGCAGCGTCCTCGGATTTAGGCAACGGTCGTGGTGGGCATTAAATCTTCTGTTGGATTTGTGTTTCCCATCATCTTCGTGGCTGAGGAAGAGGCCAGTTGTTCTTCACGTGCTCTAAAACCGAACACGCAGAGTCGTGCCACCGCCAATGACCTCTGTTGACCGAAGTTGCCTCCTCGTTGACTATGGGTTTTTGTGACTGGTTTGGCTGAGCTGGAAGAACACACACCATGTCCTTGGTTCCACGAACTTGCCCATGTGGCTCTTCTGCCCGGAGGACACCTGGAACTTGTCGTTTAATAAAACAGCTGCGGAATCCGGGGTTGGCTGCGGAAACCCTGTGTGAGCTGCGAAAAGTGCAGCACTTGAACCAAAATTCTAATCCAACAACACAGTCATTAGCATAATTAATAAACCATGTAAAAAGTCCTGAAATACAATGATTTGAGCAATTTGATGAAGGAAATGAATAGGAAAAGGAGGCTAAGAGGATGTGTAAAGAAGTGCAGGTTTGAGGCTCAACATACCCCCACTGTGAAGGTGTTGCATGTCCTCATGCAACCAAAACTTTGTCATTGTTTTTCAGTCCATGTGCTCAGATGCTTCTGCCAAAACATCCAGCCTTCTTCTCTTTCTTCTTGTTGCCAAAATTGTTCTTGGTTTCTTAACTAAACACTTGAATTTCAAATTGATCAAGGCCCTGCTCAGTTTCTTGCATTTTCTCTTCAATTTTCTGTTCTTCCTCTGCCAAAGTCCTAAGTGAAGCATGGTGTTGTCATGGACAATTTTGTCCACCTTGCTTTGTTCTTTCAATGCTTCGTTTTCTTTTTAATATGCCGGTTCAGGACTTCTAGCTCAAACACCTCTTGTTTTAAAGATTGGACCTATTCCTCAAGAGGCAATATAGTGCTTGGACCTGCAACTGATTGCTCCAAGGTCTCCAAATAATTGTATGCCTCCTGCTGGTCAAGGTCAGTTTCAGGTGTTCTTCTTGGCCTAAACTCGAATTCTTGAGGACTGTTTTCTCTTTCTTGCTGAAAGGGACTTTCCTCTCATGGAGGACTTGGCTCAATAACTAGCTGAATTGGAGTCTTTTCAGGTGTGCCTTCTCCCAAATCAATGAAATGTGATTGTTTTTCTTTAGTCACACTCATTTTTTCTTTAAGTCTACCGCTTCTTCTCACTTGTACATTAGTGCTCTTTTGCTGACTACTCTGTTTTTCTTTTTGTTTCTTCTTTGAGAGGGCAGTAGCTTGGAGTTGTACTAGTCTATCAGCCAAGGTTTGATAGTCTTCTTCTATTGAAGGTTCAGGTGATGGATATGATTCTTGAACAATTGTTTTCCCTTTATCCTTTTTCTGTTTCTTGGTTTTATCTCTCTCTACCTCTTCTTCTTGAGTAGTCTCCTGAGTTTCTACAATAGGAGGATCTTGGGCTGCAACATCTCTTTTCATTCTCCTACTTCTTTTTGGGACTCTAGGAGAGCTGCTAGCGGAAGCTTCAGTTACCTCTTGAAAATGATTCCTGACTAAAAACTTTTCCCATGTATCATTGTTACTTTTTAACTGCTCTTCTATGAGAATTCTAATTAACCCGTGATGATACAAGTGAGATTCAATATTGCCTATATTCTTTTGGACAGTGGAACTCATTTTTGTTAGGCTTCTTAACAGAAAGTAGGGTAAATTGATGGCATGGTCATCCATGAAATTCATCATAATTCTTGCATGGTACATATACATAGTGCCAAAGCGGCCCTCACATGTAACAAATTTTTGAACAAGTAATAATAATGCAGTCCATTCTTCTTTAATCACATGTACAGGAATCCCTTTGGTGAATATTGAAGTGTCCATACCTGGATTCTTAAGCATGTCTTTCCATCCCTGATCTTCCACTGTTCTGTTCTTAAACCATCTTTCTCCTTTTTGAGGTAGACTGGTTGTTGTGGCTATGGAGTTCTCTGTGATTGTGAATTTCAGGTCCCCTACTTCCACAGTGTGTCCATTGAATGATCGAGCAAATGCTTTCGTTACCTCCTTATCATATCCTCTGAATTTTTGAATGAACTTCAACCATTTTGCCTTCTTTAATGCTTCCTTTGTCTGTGGGTATCCTTCTAGATACTTTGAACCTTCAGGTTCAGCTCTAAGCAGCTTCCCCATCTTCGGCTTTTCAACTTCGGCTGAAGCTTTGACTATGTGAGAATGGTTAAGGAGGATGCTCACAGGAAAAACAGGTGGACTACGGCTGTAAGTAGAATAGCCGCAATGTAATGCGAGGCAATACAGGTTTGAAACGGAACTGTGGAGTTTGAAACAGAGCTGCGGGGTTTGAAACAGAGCCGCGGGGTTTGAAGCGAAAATGAGAGTGGAAATGGTGTGAGTGCGAGGGAGTAGAAGACAAACACGAGAATGAGTTCAAATGCGTGCGGAAATGGGGTGATAAGAGAATGGAATAACGGCCAAATCCCTTGGAGTTGGGCGGCTTACGCACACGTTTCAGCATTGGCTACGAAGATCGTGGTGGAGAAGAGACGTAGTACGATAGGTCTCTTCTCCCTTGTATGGCTAATTAATGAAAGCACAGTCTCGGTTTGAGTTTGAACTAAGTGTGATTATGAGACCGTTAGGAGGGTACAAGGTGGATGAAGGATTATCGTGGAGGAGAAGTGGGATGATCTTGCCGAATCATTGCATTTAGTGGCTCTATCCACGATTTAATAATTGTGCATAAAATGACATTTAAATGGTTGTTTGGAAAAAAAAATTTGATCATACCTTCATAGATTTGCCTTTTGTTGATTAAGGTTGCTGACCCCTTATTGCTTTCTTATCTTGCAGGTGCCTCATATCCTTTTTGCCCTTGGTGATGTTGATACCTCTGACTGTGGTTTTTGAAAACAGAGTACTGCTGCTGTAGAGACAGAGTGGTGCTGGCTGCGGAAACTGGTGCGAGCTGCGGAAACTGGTGCGAGCTGCGGAAACAGTTCTCAGCTGCGGAAACTGAAACAACACCCTTCTGTCTATACCAAGAAGTAGTTAGAGAAGACTTAACTAAATGAAATAGTCCTGAGAGGGACTTTTATTGATGAAATGGAGTGAGATGAATGAAATGGAATGAAAATGAAGTGGAATGGAGATGATGTGATGGATGAACTGAAATGGCGAATGAGATGGAAAGAGAGAGAGAGATTTTTTTTTGGAAAATACAAAGTGTCAGGTGCCCCTGATTTTCACCTTATATTTTCTGCATAAGACTGCCAATTCAAGATTGGTTTTCAGGCTTATACAAGAGACTTTTTTTTTTTTTTTTTTTTTTTTCAACTGAAAGAAACAAAGACTAGGCTGATGGAGGAGAAGAATTCTTCTCCACCAGCCTCATTGCAGAATCTTCTTGGAACATTTTAACAAATTCCTCCTTTGAGAGTGGCTTGTGGTAGACTTTCAATCGGTGGCCATTCACAATGAGAGGAATCTAAAACTCATCAATGGTCTTTACTCGAACTGCTCCATTGTTAAAGACTTCATCAATCTCATATGGTCCAAGCCAATGAGTTTGAAATTTTCCTTTGAAGTCCTTAAACTTGGAATCAAACAATAGTGCCCAATCTCCCTTCTGAAACTTTTTCTCTTTGATGTGTCGATCATGCCACTTAGTTCTTTGGTGCTGAACTAGATCAGTCCTTAAAATTGCATCTTGTCTTATCTCATCTAGCTCATTCAGCTGCTCCATTCTGTGCTTTTGGGCTTCTGATAGATTCATCCCCAACTGAACTACCATCTTGAAGGTCTTGATTTGAAACTCAATGGGGAGCAAGACTTCTTTCCCATAAACAAGTTCATAGGGAGAATGTCCTGTTGTGTTCCTCCATGTAGTTCTATAGGCCCATAAGGCTTCAGGAAGCCTTTCTGCCCAATCTCTTCTATGAAGATGAACAGTTTTGGTGATGATGCTCTCAAGAACTTTATTTGTGGATTCCACTTGACCATTTGCTTGCGGATGGTATGGAGTAGATTTTCTATGCTTAATTTTGTATTCTTCCATCAGCTTCTCCATCAAGTTAGATGTAAATTGGCTTCCCTGATCTGTCACAATTTCTCTTGGGACACCAAAACGAGTAAAAATATCCTCAAAAAGAAATTGAACAACTGAATTTTCAGTGGCAGAAGGCAATGCCTTTGCTTCTACCCATTTAGTAACATAATCAGTACAAACCAATATATACTTCTTTTGCTTAGATGGTGGGTTAATGGGTCCAATGAAATCTAAAGCCCATTTTTCAAAGGGTTCGATGCATACCTGTGGCTGTAATGGCATTTCATTTGAAGGAGTTGGTCTCCCAACTCTTTGGCAGCTGTCACACCTTTTGACATATTGTTTTGCATCTTTGAAGAGAGAAGGCCAATAATATCCTAAAGAAAGGATTTTATAGGCCGTTCTCTTGTCAGCAAAGTGTCCACCGCACGGTTCATCATGACATGCCTTAAGGATGTCAGGCATTTCATCTTCCCGAACACATCTTCTGATCACACAATCTAGCCCTGTTTTGAACAATTCATTAGAAATCCAAGAATACTTTGAGCTCTCCTGAATGATTTTCCTTTTCTCATTAAGAAATAAGTGTGGAGGTAGCTTCCCTGTAACCAAATAATTAGCAATGTCTGCATACCAAGGGGTTTTAGTAGTTATTGCAAACAAATATTCATCTGGAAACTTATCCTCTACGGGAGAATCCTCGTTAGTATTTTGAATTCTAGACAAGAAATCAGCTACTGTATTTTGTTTTCCTGGTCTATCTAACACAGTAATATTGAATTCTTGTAGAAGTAAATGCCATCTTGTAACTCTGCCATTAGTAACAGGTTTGTTCATGAGATATCTAATTGCAGAATGATCAGTATGGACAAAAGTTTCATAGCCGGTTATATAGTGTCTAAACTTGTTGATTGCATGAACAACGGCTAAGAATTCTTTTTCAGTCACAGTATAATTTAACTCAGTGGGAGTCAAATTTTTACTGGTGTAGTAAATGGCATAAGGAACTAAATCCTTTTGACCCAACACAGCTCCTAGAGCTGTATCTGAAGCATCTGTAGAAATGTGGAAAGGGAGTTTCCAATTTGGCCCTCTCAAAATGGGTGCTTCAGCTATTCTAGTTTTTAAAGTTTCAAATGAAGATTGACAGTCAGGATCCCACTTGAATTCACAGTCTTTGGTAAGTAATTTGAAGAGTGGAGATGTTATCTTGGTGAAGTTTTCAATAAATCTTCTATAATACCCAGTAAACCCAAGAAAACTTCTAACATCTTTTTGACAATTTGGAATAGGTAACTTGGAGATGACTTCGACTTTTGATCTATCAACTTTGATTCCATCTCCTGAAATATGATGTCCTAAAACAATCCCTTCAGTAAACATCATAAAACATTTTTCATGACTTAATGAAAGATTTGTTTCTTTACATCTTACAAGAACTTTTTCCAAATTTTCTAATGCCTCTTCAAATGAATTACCATAAACTGTAAAATCATCCATATAGACCTCTACACAATCATGAATTAGATCAGAAAAGATTCCTAGTACTGCCCTTTGAAATGTTGCAGGTGCATTACATAATCCAAAAGGAAGTACTCGGTAAGCAAAAGTTCCCCATGGACAGGTAAATGTGGTCTTGTCCTGGTCTTCAGGTGCTACCTGAATTTGATTGTAACCACTAAAACCATCCAAAAATGAGAAATACTTTTTACCTGCTAGAGTATCTAATACTTGATCGATAAAGGGTAAAGGAAAGTGATCCTTCAAGGTTGCTTTGTTCAATTCTCTGTAATCAATGCAAACCCTCCATTTACCATTCTTTTTAGGTACTATAACCAAAGGAGAAACCCACCGGCTATCTGAAATGGGGTAAATGAAGTTTACATTGAGTAAATTTTGGAGCTCTTCTTTCACTATTTCCCTAAGGTTTGGATTCATCCTTCTTTGAGGTTGTCTGATTGGTCTACTATTTTCCTCAATATAGATGTGATGAATGCAAGTCTTCGGGTCAATACCTTTCATATCTGTATATTCCCATGCAAATGCAGTAGAATGCTTTTGCAAGACTCTGGTTAGCTCTTCCTGTTGTGATTTTTCCAAGTTTTTGTTGATATTCAGTGTTTTCCTGGAAAAATCTCAATGGCAGAACTACCAAACTCTTCCATAGAGAAAAGAGACATCTGTCTAGATGATAGACACTCAATGTCAGAATCCAACTGAAATTGTGTGTGGTCATATTCTGAAGATGGTTCAAAATTTTCTAATGTGTTCAGAATTTGACTATCTTCACTAATCTCAGAAATGGTAAAGACAGGTTGTATAGTATCTTCATCATCAACCCACTCATTATCCCCTATTTCTGTAATTGCTTTTGCTGGAGGATACAGATTGAACTTCTTTGTCGAATTACCATCAGAAATGTACATATCCCCAGACCTACAACTTATGAAAGCATCAGCTATGGCTAGCCAAGGTCTTCCTAAAATAAGAGGATGCCCTCCTAGATTACTCTTGGGAGTTAAAATCATGAAATCTACTGGATATTCCCAAGAGTCTAGGGAGACTGGAATGTCTTCCAATACACCATCTGGTTTAATAATTGATCGATCTGCAAGTTGCAATAAAGTAGGTGTAAAAAGAAGATTAGGAAGTTTTAGCTGTTCCATAGTCTGTCTACTCATAATGTTAATAGCAGCCCCTAAATCAATCAAAGTATTCGGTATTTCTACCCCATTGATATGTGTTTTGACAATTGGACTACCGGGATCTACATATTTCTGCATAGTAATTTTTCCCATCATGATGTCTGCAATTTTTCCTACCAGGTGGATCCTTCTGGTATCTCTTGGTTTCCTTCCTGGTCTTTTAAGGCTCAACTCCTTTATTGTTTTTGCTAGAATAGGAATCTCTTTAATGGCTTGTAACAAGGGAATCTTGATACAGACAT
This sequence comes from Pinus tabuliformis, assembly GCA_031772625.1. Classification (NCBI taxonomy): domain Eukaryota; kingdom Viridiplantae; phylum Streptophyta; class Pinopsida; order Pinales; family Pinaceae; genus Pinus; species Pinus tabuliformis. The sequence continues at coordinate 923,373,704 of CM062806.1, forward strand.
TTTTCAATTCATCTAGAAAATTATAGTCAGGCAACCAAATTTGTTTTTCCACTCCTTTATCAATTTGTAATCTTTCAGGGAAAGGAGGTGTGGATAAGGATGCAGGTTGCTCAACTATGGGAGTTGTGGGGGTTAATTCTTTTTCTTTTTCTTTTTGAGTGTTTGGGTTTTGAAGAGATGCTCCAGAACCCTTATTGGCTTCCAGAGATTCTTCCTCAAAAATGCTTTACTCTTGAGTTTTTATAGAAGGTTTGTCTAAGACTCTACCTGATCTGAGTTGTACTTCATTGAGAGGAACAATCATATAGGTAGGAAAAGGTTGACCTTCCATCATGTAAGCATTTTGAGGGTTTTTATTATTGGGGTTTGGCAATGGCTGAGAAGGAAGTTGATTTGACTTCTGTTGGAATGGAAGCAAGAGTTGAGAATTTTGATTCTGTTGAGAAGGTTGTTGTTGTGGAAATGGTAATGATAGTTGTGGATTTTGATTTGGAAGTTGTGGAGCTTGTTGGTTTTGAAAAGATGGAGGATATTGGTAGAACTGAGCAAATCTCCCATAAGGATTTTGCATACCTTGTACCCATGCTTGAAAAGGATTTTGAGATTGGGGCCAAGGTTGTTGCCAAGGATTCCAATTTGGTGGAGGTTGAAAATTCATAGAGTTGTTAAACCCTTGATTTTGTTGCCCCTGCCAAGGTCTCCTTGCAACAAAACAAAGAGATTCAAGTGTACTTGGATCTTCTTGAAAAACAGCTTTGAGCCCAGGGATTGAAGGACAATCCTTGGTCTCATGATTCTCTGAGAAAATCACACATGTCTCTACAACTTTTGCTTCCAAGGGACATTCCCTTAGAGCATGTTTCTTTCTACACTTTGGGCAAAAGATGGCCAAAGCCTCAGCTTCTGCTCTCTGCTTATTGTGAATCTTAAGAGTGTCTAGTTGTTCACTAAGACTCCCTAAGATGTCGGTTTTAAATTCATCAAGCAAGTTGCCAATCTCAGCCCTACTTACCGATCCAGTTGCAGATTTATTTGCTCTGATGAGAGAAGGATCTCTAGGCCCTTTTTGAGTTTTGGATTTCCCCCTTGAGAGATGGACACATAATTCTGCTATATCAGAAAGTGGAAGTTGAGATACATCTCCTTTTCCCATCATATTCAAAAGATCTATCCATTCATCTCTAATGGCTTTTAGTAAAAGGGCTTTCAAGGTCTCCTCATCCAAGTTACTCATTTTTGCTCTTTTCAGATTATATTGAAATCTTTCAATCAATTCCTCCAAGTTTTCATCTTCTTTTTGCATCATTTTGAATACCTCATCCTTATGATTGGTGGGCATACAATAGTCCAGGTACCTATCCAAAAATGTCTGTTTCATATCATTCCAAGACCTAATGGATTGAGTGAGTAATCCCATGAACCATTTCAAAGCTGATCCTTTCAATGTTGAAGGAAACAGTTTGAGTTTTTGAGGGTCATCCAGATAATCATAAGTTCGACATACGACTTCAAACTCAAATAGAAATGTTTCAGGGTCCTCATTCCTTAACCCATGGAAGTTCGGGAGGACAGATGGTGAGATGTTCTTCATGGTGGCTCGGGAGTCCTCATCGACTATAGGGAACCCGAATGAGTTATCCCCATCCCTATTTCCTCCAATGTTACCTCTACCTCCTCCATTGTTTCCTCCTCCTCCTCTACCTCTACCTCTACCAAATCCAGGTGCTCCTTCCTCTGTCATGGTAGTTTCCCTGGAGACTTCAGAGTCTTCCGGTTCTTCTACTAAGGGTGTATGAGAAGGATTTTCTCCTTCTTCTTCAGGTGATTCTACTTCTTCAATTATAATTTGTCTCTCTGGAGAAAGAAGGAAAGGATCTCTCTCTAATTCAGACTCGATGGAAGGTATGGAAGAGTCGACTCCTGCTTCTTGAATTCCGGGAATCCTAGGGCTAGGAGTGTCAGTTGGAGATGAGGGAGGTGTCTCTTGTCTATTCCTTGAAGTAGATGGACTTGTAAAAATCGAACTCTTGGCTCTAGCTAAAAACCTTCCCCTAGAATCTCTAGCTCTATGCATGTCATTTTTTATTTTTCTTCAAGTCAGGCTAATAATTCTCTTTCTGATCTTCCAGGTCACTCTAGGTGCAAGAAGAGAGCATACTCAAGAAACTATTAAACCAATAACTTTCTCTTTCTGATCCTCCAGATCACTCTAGGTGCAAGAGGAGAGCATACTTTGAGAGGTTATTAATTTTCCTTCCTTGAAATTTTTCTTGGTTTTTTTTTTTTTTTAAGAACTAGCTACCTAATTTTCACTTCCCCGGCAACGGCGCCAAAATGTTTGGTCAATTTAGTGATGTCTAAATTGCAACTTTTAAATGTCAACCCGGGGCTCGTAAGCTGATGAAGTGATGTGTACTGTATGTACTTAGGCAACTGTTTCTTATATTTTTGTCGTTTTTATCTTTTTAAGTTTGTTTTCAAATATATTTCTCCTACAATGATGTGATGGAAATGAAGTAAAGTGAGTGAAGTGTGTGTGTGATTGTGATGAGTTCTAAATGATTTCTTAAAACTTTGAAAATAATCTACAAGAAAGCTTTGAACAACAACTTGAAATGAAATCAACTCTTAAAGGAAAATGAAGGCATCAAATAAAAGGCTAATGACATTGGCCCAGTATCTATGCTGCTGCAAGAAAATGAAGATGAAATCTATGTCAAGTCTAGCTAAAACTAAGTAATATGAAACTGAAGTAAATCTACATAAAAGAAAGACTAGTCACAAATACTTTAACTTCTTCTTAACCTCTTGTCTTTTAACTGAATATATCATGTGAGAAACAGTGAAAAATAATCCAAGTAATTGTGAGTTCTTGAGCAACTAAACCAAGCTGTGTTAGTGATATTTTGGTCCTCAATAAAGATATTGAATTATAGAGAAGAAACCATCAATAGGTAAACAACTTGATATCTAAAAGTAGTAAGCAACTATGCAACTTAAAGAAATGATAACAAAGAAATAAAGGCTGCAAAACAAAGAAGGTCAGCAACATAGACAAGATGATCACAAGTGTCACTAGCTATGAAAAAGAAAGAAAAGAAACTGTCCCGGGCACGCCTAAGCAATCTGCAAAACACACTGATCAGTCATGGAAAAAAATTCAGAAATATAAATGAGCAGAATTCAACGTTTATATACAGCTATTGTACATGATCGAAACACAGCAATCAAAGGCATTTTGTACAACTATTACACATAAAATGATAAAAAGAAATGCAGGAAGTTAAAAGCACTGTACAGGCCTTAAGTAAACAAGGGCCCTCTGCCTACTCCAGCCAGCTCAAAGATCAATTACACGCTCAAATGGAGAACAGTCTTCTCATATATTATGTATCAAAATAGAAAGTACAGTGGGGTTCAAAATTACATATCAACAGCTAACTATCCAGCGTTCGGAGACGCTTTATTTATAGCAGAGAAAACAAAACTAACTTAACACAAACTACGCTATTCTATCAGCTGTGTAAAAACACGTAATCTGGCAGCGTCCTCGGATTTAAGCAACGGTCGTGGTGGGCATTAAATCTTCTGTTGGATTTGTGTTTCCCATCATCTTCGTGGCTGAGGAAGAGGCCAGCTGTTCTTCACGTGCTCTAAAACCGAACACGCAGAGCCGTGCCACTGCCAATGACCTCTGTTGACCGAAGTTGCCTCCTCGTTGACTATGGGTTTTTGTGACTGGTTTGGCTGAGCTGGAAGGACACACACCATGTCCTTGGTTCCACGAACTTGCCCATGTGGCTCTTCTGCCCGGAGGACACCTGGAACATGCCGTTTAATAAAACAGCTGCGGAATCCGGGGTTGGCTGCGGAAACCGGGATCAGCTGCGGAAACCCTGTGTGAGCTACGGAAAGTGCAGCACTTGAACCAAAATTCTAATCCAACAACACAGTCATTAGCATAATTAATAAACCATGTAAAAAGTCCTAAAATACAATGATTTGAGCAATTTGATGAAGGGAATGAGTGGCAAAAGAAGGAAATGAATAGGAAAAGGAGGCTGAGAGGATGTGTAAAGAAGTGCAGGTTTGAGGCTCAACACCGTCAACATGGGTGTGTCATCCTTCTCTTTGGCACCCTTTTTCTCTTGTTTCTCCTTTTGCTCTTTCTTCGGTGCTTTGGCCGTGGGTCTCTGACCTTTTTATTTCTTCTCTGTGGGTACTGACTCCTTCTCCTCACTGCTGGAGGAACCAAGCTCTTCGGTCAACATTTTTATATCGCCATCCTTAGTCAAATTTCGGAAGGCTTCCCACGAGAGAGGGACTTTGTATGTGTGGAGTGCATCCTCCACGAGGAGCTTAATGAGCCCGTGATGAGCTACCTGGTCTGGTGTGCCTTCTCTCAACTTGGTGGCACATTCAGTCATAGACTGTAGTAGAAAGTAGGGAGTACTTAATCTGTTCTCTGCAGGTAGGTCCATCTGATGCCTTAATTCTGTGAGTAGCCGAAAATGGTACCCATACACAATGCTAAACCGACCTTCGCAGGTGATGTATTTCATAATTTGGAGGCTGACTTCGTTCCAAAGTGGCAGTAAGCTGGTTCTGCGAACCCCATTCTTATCTTCTGAGAATTGCTCCTTTGGTGGAAAGAATTCCTTCTTAGCCTTCTGGACTAATTTCCTCTCTTCTTTGTCCCATGGTACCCCCATTGGGAGCTCAGTAACTCGGCTGATGAACTGTGGGGTGAGTCTGAGACTCAAACCCCTGAAATTGACGGTGGCCAATGTCTTTGATTTTGGCTTCAGAGCCCGCAAGAACTCCTCTGCCACCTCATCATCATATCCTTGCAATTTGTCGCAGAACGACATCCATTGCGCGCGAGTGAACAGCTCTACCACCTCAGGGTTCTCTCTTAATTTCTTTGAGTCGGTCGGTTCCTTTCTGATGAACCCACCCGGCATGGTGAAGACCTGCTACGTTAGCTGGAGGTGGCGGATGCGTATTCACAGATTAGCCTTTTGGGACAGAGCGTAGAATTATGCCTCTGCCACGCATACAATTCACGAAGACTATCTCCAGATGAGCCTTAACAGAGCTTAATTACAAATCATATCCTGTAGGAAACCTTGCATACATTTCGACGACAATTCATGCAAACGGCAGACAACACTTGCAATTTTTTTATGATCAGACTGTAGAACGTCGACTCCGCCACCCTCGAAACCAATTGCATGGGAGGCACAGGTTCAGGCTTACCTTTTTAATTCGCCACCTTTGACGTGAAGAGCCCAATTTTCCTCGTGGCAGTGAGCTTCCTGTAGCGGAGCTTTCCTGTAGAAGCAGCGCACGGGTTCTGGAGAACACTGCAGTGGTTCTGCGCCTTCTGGGCTGCTATCAGACGTTCGAATGGCCGAAGACTTGGAGTGTCGAGCTTCAGAGGAATTCGGATGCTCACTCGACTTCGAAACGGCTGATGATAAATGCGTGGGGTGGCAATCTAGCCGATAGATTTGAATCCGGCGGAATCCGTGGCGCGGGGGTGAGCTGTCCCTGCCGGACCGTTGGACGACGTCATCTACTCATTCCACTGCAAGTTCCCTGACTGTTGCATCATTCCCCGCAGATCCGCCGCCGCCATTTCTGTTAAAACGCGCTTCTCCCCGACTGGACGGTTCTCACGTGTCCACTACCCATTCTTTTTGCCACGACCACCATTCTACACATCCGACTAGACCATCTGACTGGTCGACGTGGCCAGTTGAATGGCCATACGACTGCTCAACCCGTTCATTTCATACTTGCAAACATTTCAAAGTAGTATTCATGTAATTCGACGAAAGAAAGGGCGAGGCACTTACCTGTGCGGCCGCGACATGATTTTCCAGGCTTCAGGACGACGATGACTAGATTTGCTTGCTGCTGCTATTTGCACAGGCCCGGAGGTTCCTCTTCGCAGGCTGCTGATGATGAAGCTTGTGACTCGGCTGCATGTGCCCGCTTATTATTGCATGTTGCAGGCGATTGAATGGTATACACTCTAGTTGGCTGAACTGCTACGGGATTCCTGTAGGATGTCCTGTAGCAGTTTTTCCTCCTCGGGTGCATGCTGAACGGTGAAGACAGTGGCATCACGATCACGCTCGCAGGGCCCTTGGATAGCTGTGATGAGTATTGCATGGCATCTCGGCATCTTTTTTTATTTAAGAATCGCTTCCTCTTGATAATTCAATGATCTGTTTTGATTGTGCAGGTACTTTTATTGCATGTCAACTGGGGTGGTAGAAGGAGGTGACAGCAGTGTGCGATGGAGAAAATAGTAGCTTGCATGCCTCCATGCCGAACCTTGGTCGTTAGATCTCCCCACACAATTAGTTCTGGGCTGTCCAAAACTTCTACAGGAAGTTTCCTGTAGAAATACAGAACTTCCTGTAGAAAGTCTGTAGCTTCCTGTAGAAGACTAAGCTGTGATGAAATCGTGCCCATACCTTGGAGAAGATGAGTGTTTTCGGAGGGGGTGCTGGTGAGGTCACCTGGTAGCATAATAAGGACCCTTGACTTTGAGTTGAGGGACCTCTTCTCCTTCATAGAATACCTGCAACCTGCATGCATTGCCACATTGTGAACTTGTTGTCCCTGTTTTTTTTTTGTTTATTGTTTTTTTCTCTTTTTTTTTTTTTTTTTTTTTTTGAAAGACAGCAGGGGTGCCTCAATGAGGTTTTCACCCTTGCCATCTGCCTTAAGCGCCTCAGAGAGGTTTTCACTCAAGGGTCTTTTTCAAATCTCTCTTTTTTTTTTGAAAGACAGCAGGGGCGCCTCAATGAGGTTTTCACCCCTACCATCTGCCTTGGGAGCCTCAGAGAGGTTTTCACCCAAGGATCTTTATTTATTTATTTATTTATTTTTTAAGATCTTCAGGGTATGCCCAAAACAGAGGCAGAACCCTTCTCTATGACCAACACTGATTTCTCCACAGTTTTGATGAACTCTTGTCTTGAGAGAGGTTTCCTGTAGATCTTCAGTCAATGCCCATTGACAAGCATGGGGATGGCCTCCTCATCAATGGTCCGAATAAGAACAGATCCATTGTCATGACATTTTTCCATTGCATATGGTCCCAGCCATCTGGTTCTCAGCTTCCCCTTGAAATCTTTATGCCTGGAATCATACAACAGCGCCCAATCTCCTAGCTAAAATTGCTTGTCATTGAGGTGTTGGTCATGCCACACCTTTCTCTAAAGTTGAACCACTTCTGAGTGAAGGAGGGCCTGCATTCGGTGCTCATCCAATCCATTCAGCTGCAATAACCTTTCTTGTTGGGCATGGCTGAGATCTAGGTCCAGCTGAGCTGCCATCCTCAAAGTGTTGTATTCAAATTCAATTGACAGCAAAGCTCTCTTCCCATAGACCAGCTCATAAGGTGTGAAGCCGGTTGTGGTCTTCCAAGTGGTGTTGTAAGCCCATGTGGCCTCAACCAGGCGATCTGCCCAATCTTTCCTGCTGCTGCTCACCACCTTAGTCAAGATCCCTTCCAATGCTCTATTGGTGACTTCCACCTGCCCATTTGCTTGGGGATGATAGGGGGTGGATGTCCTATGCTTGATTTTGTGATGAGCTAGTAGGTCTTCAATTAAGTTGGAGGTGAACTGGCTTCCTTGATTAGTGACTAGCTCTCTTGGGTAGCCAAATTTGTAGAAGATGTTTTCTCTTAAGAACTCAGCCACCTTTTCTTCTGTCGCTGCTTTGATTGCCTTGGTTTCTGCCCACTTTTTCAGGTAGTCGGTGCACACAATGATGTAAGACTTTTGCCTCGAAAGAGGGTTGATTGGACCCACAAAATCCATACCCCACTTCTCAAATGGCTCAAGAGTCACTTGAGGTTGGAGAGGCATCTCATCCCTTTGAGTCGGTTTTCCCATCCTTTGGCATCGGTCACATTGGCTGATATACCTTCTGACATCTTGATGAAGTGTGGGCCAATAGTAGCCTGCCTGCAGGATTTTGAAGGTAGTCCTCTTTGCTGCAAAGTGTCCTCCACAAGGCCCATCATGACAGGTGAGGAGGATATCAAAGACTTCCTCCTCCCTTACACAACGCCTTAAGATCTGATCAGGGCCAAGCTTGAACAGGTTGCCCCCGATCCAAGTGAATGAGGCACTTTTTCTGATGATTCTGCTCTTCTCTCTTGAGGATAGGTGCGGAGGGAACTGTGCTGAAACAAGGTAGTTTGTTATATCAGCAAACCATGGAGAGAGTACTGAAATAGCAAACAGATGTTCATCGGGCATCTGGTCATCCACTATTCCATCCTCATCTGCAGATAAATCCAATCTAGATAAAAAGTCAGCAACAACATTTTCTTTACCTGGTTTGTCAACGATAGTCAAATCAAACTGCTGCAACAAAAGTAACCATCTAATGATACGAGCATTCACATCTGGTTTATTCATTAAATATCTAATTGCAGCATGATCAGTATGTACAAATGTTTGATAGCCAGTGATATAATGTCGGAACTTGTTCAGTGCATGGACCACGGCCAAGAATTCTTTCTCAGTTACAGTGTAATTCAGTTCCGCTTTGGATAAGTTTTTGCTGACAAAGTAAATGGCATATGGAAGTTTTTGTTCAACTTGTCCTAAGGCTGCCCCTATGGCTTTGTTCGAGGCATCAGTGTGGATGTGGAAAGGTAGGGCCCAGTTTGGACCTCTCAAGATTGGGGCAGACACCAACTTGTCCTTTAATTCATTCAGAGCCCTCTGACAATCGTCAGTCCATTTAAACTCCACATCTTTTGCCAACAGGCCAAACAATGGTGAGGCTAGCTTGCTGAAGTCTTTAATGAATCTCCTGTAATACCCTGCTAATCCTAAGAAACTCCGAACATCCCTTACCTTTTGAGGAGGTGGAACCTTCTTGATGAGAGCAATTTTGTTAGGATCCACCTGTAACCCTTGGCAAGAAATGGTATGGCCTAGCACGGTCCCTTCAGTCATCAAGAATTCACATTTTTCAGGACTAAGGGACAGGTTCATCTCAATGCATTTGGTTAGGACTTTTCCCAGATTGGACAATGCTTCCTGGAAGTTGGACCCATAAGGAGTGAAGTCATCCATATAGATTTCCACCGCATCATGGACCAGCTCAGAAAAGATGCTCAAGACGGCTCTCTGGAAGGTAGCAGGAGCATTGCATAGTCCAAAGGGAAGAACTCGGTAGGAAAAGGTACCCCAAGGACAAGTGAAGGTGGTCTTATCTTGGTCTTCCGGGCTGATTTGGATTTGGTTGTACCCCATAAACCCATCTAGGAAAGAGAAAAACTTCTTTCCTGCCAGTCCATCCAACACTTGATCTATGAAAGGTAGAGGAAAATGGTCTTTCTTGGTAGCTTTGTTCAGTTCTCGGTAGTCCACACAGATTCTCCACTTCCCATTTTTCTTGGGAACCAACACCAGAGGGGACACCCATTCGCTATCTGAGATGGGGTAAATGAATCCGGCATCCAACAGTTTTTGCAATTCTTCCTTGACGATGTCCTTAAGGGCTGGATTCATTCTCCTCTGGGGTTGCCTAACCGGTTTACAATCCTCTTTGATGTAGATGTGATGGGTACAAACCGAAGGATGGACTCCTTTCATCTCCTTATAGCTCCAAGCAAAAGCATCTAGATGACTGGCCAACAGACTACACAGCTCCTTTTCCTGGGAAGGAGATAGGGAGGAGCTGATCTTTAACATTCTCTCAGGGCCGAACTCCACATTTTTTACTCTGGGAGTGACAGGGTTGGTCGCACAAAGGTCCACTAAGGTGCTGGCTTGGGCATCCTCCACCAATTCCTCTAAGGACAGTGCACTGGGAGGTGGATTCTGGATCAAGGTCTCAATCAAATCATCCTCGGTTGGGGGATCTCCCCTAGTGGTGTCTAGGGTGCACAAAGGTGCTGAGTACACCTCATCCTCTTCTCCTTCCTCCAACCAAAGTGGTAAGTCATGCTCTAATGAGGGTTGGGCAGGCGGGTATAGGACTAGCTGCTTGGACATAGGACCATTTTTGATGGTCATGTTTCCTGCACGGCAGCTTATGTAAGCATCTGCAGTGGCTAACCAAGGCCTTCCCAAAATAAGAGGATATCCAGTGAGCTTTGCCTTTGGTTGCAGAACCAAGAAATCTGCAGGGTATTCCCAAGAGTCAATAGAGACCAAGACATCCTCCACAATCCCTTCGGGAGTCACGGTGGAGCGATCTGCTAGTTGTAGGACTGTCGAGGTCTTCCTCAAGGAACCCTGAAGGTTGAGTTTGAGCATGGTATCTCTGGTCATCACATTAATGGAAGCCCCTAGATCAATCAAGGTGTGAGGTATGATGGTGCCATTGATGTGGACATCTACTAAGGACTCCCAGGATCTAGATACTTTGGGCAGATGACTTGTCCCAACATAAGGTCAGACAGTTGTCCTATGACATTGATGGTTGAAGCATCTCTCTTTCGCCTGCCTGGGTGTCTGAAACACTTTTCCTTAACCAGTTTGTTGTATATTGGCACATCTTTGATGGCTTGGAGAAGTGGTATTTTCACACACAACTGTTTGAGCTCTCCCAGAAGCTCATCCTCCTCTGGGTTGGGTTGTGTGGTGGCTGTTAGTCTCTCAGGAAAGGGTGGAATAGCCTTTGGTTCACTTTCCTATTTATCTTCCTCGTTCTCTGGGGGAGGAGGTTGGTGATCCGGAAGAGTCTTTCCAGATCGCAGATTGATCTCCTGGATCTCCACAGCATAGGTAGGGCATGATGTTTCCCCAGTACATACCTGCTGGGCCTGTTTGTTGTTGGGGTTCAGGTTCGGTTGAGCAGGCATTTGAGGTTTCCTTGGAGGAGCAGGAGGTAATGGTTGTGGTTGAGCTGGTGGTGGAGGCAAAATGGCGGGAGGAGTATTGTACTGGGGCCTCCACCCCGATTGAGGTGCATTCCACTGAGGCTGTGGCTGGGCATGTGAGTGATATGAATGAGTAGTGGGTTGAGTATGGTACTGAGGTGGGTAAGACCATGGAGGAGGCATAGACCAGGAAGGATGAGCAGGGGGCCCCAGGAAGGCATAGGAGTAGATTGGTTGGGGCTATAATAAGCTTGGGGTGCCCCTTGCATCCCCTGCTGGTAAGGTCTAGGTCCTTGTGGCCTCCTTTGGTTGAGGAAATAGAGAGGTTCAGTGGGGGCTTCTGTCCCTTGATACATGGCTTTAAGCCCAGGTAAGGTTGGACATTGGTTTGTGGGGTGGTCCTCCTCACAAACAAAACATACTTCCACCGAATGTAATGGGCATTCGTTCTTAGGGTGTTTCCTTGTACACCTAGGGCAGAAGATAGCCAAGGCCCTCTCAGCTTCTTCTTTCTTCTGCTGGTTTTGGAATGTATCAAGTTGCATGACAATGGTCTGTCTCACCTCACTCTTGAGATCCTCTAATTGATTTGCAAACTCATGTTTGGAGAAAGGAATACTAGTTGAGAAGTGGTTTCCTCTACCTCTTTTCCGGGCTGCCCTAGAGTGGTTTCTAAACACAGTCTTTATGTCCTCATAAGACAGTTGGTAAATATCTCCTCCAGCTAGCATGTGAAGGGTATCTAAGATGTCTTCAAGGACTCCTCGGAGTAGGACCAACTTGAGGGATTCAGGGTCAAGTGTGCACCTGGCCCGTTTATAGCTAAGTTGGAACCTTTCCTCGTAATCCTCTAAGGACTCATCATTTCCCATGGTCATCCGAAAGATATCTCCCTTGGTTTCCTTAGACCTACAGTAGTCCCGGTATTTGGTATTGAAAGCTTGCTGCATCTGAGCCCAAGTGGTGATACTGTTCCCAGGTAAGCCCATGAACCAGCGTAATGCTGCATCCTTAAGGGTTGAGGGGAAGAGTTTCAGCTTCTGCTCATCTTCAGTATAGTCATAGGTTCGACAAAGGACAGCAAACTCAAACAGGAAAGTGTCAGGATCTTCAGTAGTCAGTCCATGGAAGTGAGGTAAGGCGGAGGGGCTAATGTTCTTCATTTTCATGTCTCCATTGGTCTCTTGGATGGGGAAGGCACCTTCTATTCTCTCATCTTATCCCCTATTGTCAGCCATAGCTTCAGATGGAATGGTCTCTAACTCTTCTTCTGCTATAGGATCTTTGTATATCTCAGGAGGTTCACCTATAGGTTCTTCTGGATCACTGTCACCAAAGAAGAGAGAAGGGTGACTCAGTGATGTGGTGGGGGTGTTGGGTAAGAATTTGTCTGTTTTATCTCGATTCCTACGAGGCATGAAATGGAAAGACTTTTGATTGCTTTTGTTTTTTTTCTTTGGTACCTGCAAAAACTGAAACAGATTGATCTACAACTAACTATCTTGCTGAAATGAAAATGCAGAATTGAAATGAAAGCAGGAAAGCACTAATCTACTTTGCTCAAATGAAATTGCAGGAATGGAAATGCTAGTTTATGCTTGCAGAATTGAAATGCTAATCTACACTTGCAAAAATGAAATTGCGGAATTGAAATGTTAATCTATGAAAGCAGGAAATGTCTATGCTACTTTTGCAGAATGGAAATGAAATAAACTACTTAGCAGAAGGAGAGAGTAGGAAAATAGAAGAAAAGCAACAATTACTAATACTCTGACGCTTCCCCGGAAACGGCGCCAAAAAGATGGTGGGCTCCAGTATTGTAGCAATAATGCTACAACTCCTGGAGCTTCCTTCTCTAATTTTATCAACCCGGTAGTTCGTAACAAACTTGGAAGCGACGGTGCTGTATGCACAAGTACTAGCTCTTGTCGCAGCTGTCACTTGGTCAGCTGGCACAAGTCCGCTAGGGCTCAAGCCAACTTCTATGAGCTCTCAGAAGAAGCTTTTTTAACTGATGAATGAAGGCTAACTCAAAGGAAATTAACCTACTTTGCAAAAATGAAATGAACGCCAACAAGAAATGAAAACCCTAGCAAACCCTAATTCTACCAGCTAGTCCTACTGATGCAACGGAGAGAATGCAAACTACTGAAAGTGATGCCATTACTTCTATTAAGGTGAGGTGCATGTGTCTAGACTACTTTGATCTAAAGAAAACATATTTTTGTATTTTTGTTCAAGTTGTTGGAATTATTATGCGTGTGCTTCTAACTGGGTCTTGACTGTGCAGGGATAGATCAAGGAGGGAAAGGCTTGGAAAAGGTCAGGAAGGCTTAGAGAGGGTCTAAGGAATCCCTAACATCCTTTCAGAGAAGTTCACAAAGTTTAGATGCCTGGCAACCGTTTTTACGAGCTTCTACAGGAAGTCTGCAGGGGTTCAACAGGATGTTCAGGATTTCAACAGGAAGTTCAGTAATTCCTACAGGATGTTCTGCAATCGGATTTTTGGGTGATGGATGAGTGGAAGAGGCTGTACGGATGGCTAGGGAGGTAGGAGGGGAGCTTGTGATGGCTTATGGACAGAGATATGAGTTGGAGAGGGGGTGTGCTAAGCTGGTTGGTCTAAAGGAGAGTAGAGGGAATGGAAGGCCGAAAAGGTAGAATCACGTGGGTGATAGAAGAGTTAGGAGGCAAGTGATCTAACTGGGAGATGAGTAGATGGCCTAGGCACAGCTTAGAAGGATAAGGGAGTGAGGGAGTAGTACTGCACAGTGTAAATGAAACAAATCATCCATGCCTTGCACATAACCGAAATTTCATCAACTTATTCTAACTGTTTTAATAAAAACCAAAGAACAGCAACGTTATTTCTGAGGGAAATCATGCATGGTGCTGAAGAAAAGACTCATTCCACAAGATCTAAATGCATGAACACTGCTACAAATGAGAACATTGCATCAAAGCTTGCATGAACATGTAAAACGGTGTTTTTGGTGGGTGGCACGGTCTGCAATTCCAGCCCCTAAACAGAGGTGAAAGTGAGTGTGCAGTCAACCCTTTTTGGATCTCTGATTAACTCCAATCTCCTCACTCTAATCTAAGCTACTGAAGCAACTCTGTTCATAAAACTAACCTACTTAATCACACCAAGAAATTCAACGCAGCAAACTGTGTTTCCAAATGCAAGTAAAGGAAAAGGAATATAATGCTGAAAGAAAGGTAACAATACAAGGAAGGATGCCTTTTGCTCTCAGGTTGGGCCCAACCCCGAGAGCTATGGCTCCTTTAAGAACTCAGAACTGAACTCAAATCTGCCTGCTTTTCATTAAAAGATAATAGTCATAAGTCAAATAACATGCCAAAAATGGCTTACAAAAGCAAAACAGAGCTATCAGCTCCTAATTCAGAATAGGCAACAAGGTTTCAAAAGTCCCCCTCGATGGATACAACCTCATCATTTATACATTATGAGGGCCAAGCTGGCCTCCTAAATTAGTGGGGTTTGGCTGACCAAACTAAGAGTAATCTGTTGCTTCCTCAAAATCCATTTGGCTGCCTTCTAGCTCGGTGGTGGGGGCTGTTGGAGCTCGGAGTTGAGGGTGAAAATCACGAGGAAGGCCATTCAATGCTGTGGATAACCTTCCTACAAAAGCTCAATCCCATCTTGGTTGTCTCCTAGCCCTCATCTACGTGGTTTTGCTCCATTAAATGTCAAAAAACCTGAAATAAACATGTGTTAGCCACCTAGGAATAGTGATTGCCCTCATTCGTACAAATGACATAAATATACTAAAAATTGATGCATAAGTTATGAAAAATGAAGGGTTGAGCAAGGGTAGTTAGGCCAAATGAGCCCAAAATGTTACCAAATTTGGGGCTCATCACCTACAATAGATTTGGGGATATTTGTGGGGTACACTGATACACCTCACAACTATCGGGTGTATTTTCTGACCAGCAGGATGACAGTGGTTCGTAGGGATGTCAGATTCAATGAGGAGAAGGCCATGCAAGTTTCCCTTGAGAGGGAGCTTGAGCTACATGCAGATGGGGATTTTTTATCTCCTAAGGTTGAGAAGCCTCAAATTGATGTGGAGTAGCCACATGCAGTGGATTCAGGAATGGAGACATCCACTCAGGAAGAGTCTTCCAAAGAGGGAAGAAAGCACACCAGAGAGGCTAATAGATTGTTGAATGACACACGAGAGAATGTGGGAGCACCCACTTCTCAGCGCAGGAAAAGGAGGTCACTTGAGAGGTACACTGAATACATGGCTCTTATGGGCAAATGTGTTGTGACAGAGCCATGTTCATTTAAGGAAGTAGTGTAGCAACTGGTTTGGGTTGATGCCATGGTGGAGGAGTATGACTCCATAGTTCATAACAGAGTTTGGGATGTTGTCTTGAGACCAGAGGACAAGTCAATGGTGAGCTCTCATTGGCTTTACAAGGTAAAGCAAGCTGTAGAAGGTAGTGTGGAGAAGCATAAGGCTAGATTTGTGGCTTGTGGCTTTTCACAGGTAGAGGGGAGTGACTATGATGAGACCTTTGCTCCTGTTGCAAGGTACTCTTCAATCAAATCTATATTGGCACTATCATAACATATGGGTTGGAAGATACATTAGATGGATGTAAAGACAACCTTCCTTAATGGCATGATTTAGGAAGAGGTGTACATAGAGTAGCTTGAAGGTTTTGAGACCTTTAACCGTGAGTCACATGTGTGCCGACTCAAGAGAGCATTGTATGGGTTGAAGCAAGCACCCCATGCTTGGTACACCTAGATAGATAGTGACTTCACCGGGTTGGGCTTCACGAAGAGTGAAGTGGATGCAAACATGTCCCACATACTGGTGGAAGGTGAATTGTTGATCATTGTACCTTATGTTGATGATCTCATACTGACAGGTGATGATCAACTGATCAAGTCTTGTAAGGAGGATCTTGCAAGAGAGTTTGAGATGAAGGAAATTGGGTTCATGCATTACTTTCTTGGCATGGAGGTATGGTAGGGAGATGGGGAGTTGTTTGTGTCTCAGGGAAAGTATTCCAACAAGATACTCAAGATATTCCGCATGGAGAGTAGCAAACCCATGAAGACTCCTCTAGCAGGTAACTGGAGGAAGGAGGATGCTACTTTAGGGGAAGTAGTGGAAGCTACTGTTTACAGGTAGCTTGTGGGTTCACTCATGTACTTGGTGAACACATGACCGAATATGTGCTATGCAATTAACCAATTTAGTCAAGTGATGGTTAGGCCTACCAAGCTGTATTGGAAGGCGACAAAGTATGTGTTGAGATACCTTAGGGGCACTTCTCAAAATGGATTATGGTATAAACGGACAGAGGGAGTGAAGCTTCAAGGCTTCACCGATGAAGATTGGGCAAGGAGTCCATGCAACTGGAAAATCACATCAAGAGGGATCTTCAGTAATGGGTCAGTGACTGTTTCTTGGTACAATAGGAAACAGAGACCAGTTGCACGCATTTTGGCAGAGGCATAATACATGGCTACAAGTCAAGAAACATGTGAGGCCATCTGAATGAGGAAGATCCTGGTTGATTTGTTTGGTCAGTAGATGGATCCAACTATGATTTACTATGATAATCAGAGTTGTATCAAACTCTCTGAAAATCCAGTTTTTCATGATCGGTCCAAGCCTATTGATATTTGATATCATCATCTCAAAGATTGTGTATTGAGGCAGATTATGTTGTTAAAGTACATTCCCACGGAGGAGAAAGATGCTAACATTTTGACAAAGGCATTGTCAAGATGTAAATTCGAGTTTCACAAAGACATGACTGGGGTTGTTGATAATCCCTTTCTTGTTGAGATGGAGTGTTGAGAAATGGCAACAAGAAATTCTAGTTCAATTTCTCCTTGAATTAAACTGAGAATTAAAATTGAATTCTATTCTCATAGAAACTTTTAAATAGTTAAATAAGTTTAATTAACTTCATTATCTTAGGAATTTCGAGTTGGAAGTCTTTATGTAGTCATATATATGTTCTCCCTAAGTTTTACGGGTCCAGTATGAGTTTAAATTGAGTTGGAAATTAGATCACTCAGTTTACTGAGTTTAGTTCAGTTAAATTAGTTCTAAATTATTTTTGGAACTAATAGCAGACTAACAGTGAGTTGGTGCACTAATGCATCCACTAGTGTTACTCCAGTTAACTAAAGATTCCCTCATGATAAAATCATGCATGTTGGTTTAGAGAAAGACCTAATTGAGACTAGAGTGTAGGGATAGTGTACTATCAATGGTATTATTTACTGGAGTGTAAATATCATGCATGCATCAGTGATTGATCCTATGTTTGGATTGCACTATTTTGGAAGCATAAATTCCCTTTAAATACATGCTATTCATCCTAGGAATTACACAAGAGATTAGGAGCTTGGAGAACTACAGAATTGGCTAAGTATTGGCCAAGAGCTAGCTTGTGAGCTAAGAGAGTTGAGCATACTTGTGCGGAATTGCTCTAGTGAGAACAATCTTTGTATCTTAACTCATATTTCTGATAAATGCAATACAGATAATGGGGTTTTGAGTAGTGGTTTTTCCCAGATACATCTTGTGTTATGTGTCATTGATTTAAATTCTTCTTGTTCATATTGTTTTCATCAGTCTATTGGCTTCCGCTAATTCAAAGTAGAAGTAGATTCTTGTCTTGTGCTTTAGTAAATTGCATGAGCTTGTGAATCTACAATATTTTTCTACATTGGGCCATTCCATATCCAAGGAAGGGATATAGGTTGATGCCAACAAAATTTCCATCGTTAAAAGGGTCCCTATTGCTCAAAATAAAATAGATGTTAGGAGCTTCCTTGGATTGGATAAGTATTATAGAAGGTTCATTAACGACTTCGGTAAATTGGCTTCACCCTTGTTTGGACTATTGGCTAAATATTCAGGCTTCCGTTGGATAGAATAATGTCAAGAGACCTTTGAAGTGCTAAAAGAAAATCTAACCACAACACCCATCCTTATGGGTCCAAATTGGGCATTACCTTTCCATATCCACACAAATGCATCAGATAAAGTTATAGGGGAAACCTTAGGGCAAGTGGAAGACAAATTGCCCTATGCTATCTATTTCATTAGTAATAACCTTTCTAAAGCTGAGATAAACTATACAGTCATTGAGAAAGAACTCCTAGTTGTTGTACACTCTTTGAACAAGTTTAGGCGCTACATCATTGAATATCAAACTTTTATCCACACTGATCATGTAGCCATTAATTATTTAGTGAATAAACCTGATGTCAATGCTAGGATAATTAGATGGTTGTTATTATTGCAACAATTTGATTTGACTATTATTGACAAACCAGGGAAAGAGAATGTGGTTGCAGATTTCTTGTCAAGACTAACCTTGCCTACAAAGAATGAGGAGATGGTAGATGATCAACTCCCAGATGAAAACCTCTTTTCCATATCGATGCTATCTCCTTGGTTTTATGATATAAAAAACTACTTGGTTTTTGGGGTTTTCCCTCCTAATCTATCCTCCAAGGATAAAAGAAATATTATTGGGAAAAGTGCCCCATTCACTTGGATTGGGGGAAATATTTTCAAGTTGGGGTCAAATCATATTTTGAGAATATGTGTGAGGGAAGAGAAGATATTTGACATCCTCTCAACATGCCATGATGGACCTTGTGAAGGCCACTTTGCATCTAAGAGAACAACCTTCAAAGTTCTACAAGTTGGTTACTACTAGCCCACTCTACATCAAGATGTAAGAAGGTACACCACCAAGTGCGATCAGTGCCAAAGGATGGGTAAGCCCACACCTAAGGATTGAATTACTTTACAACCTCAAGTGAATCTAGAGCCATTTGAGAAATGGGGCATGGACTGCATTGGGCACATTGATCCCCCATCAGGAAAAAAGAAGTACATCATTTTGTGCACTGATTACCTTTCTAAATGGACTGAAACAAAGGTAGTCAAGGCAACAACGTAGTAGATGGTGGTTGAGATTCTAAGGGATAACTCTTCTACAAGTTTTTTTTTTGCAAGAGAGCTGGTTAGTGATCAAAGGACACAATTCACCTCAAATTTGATGGAAGACCTCATGAATCAGCACCACATCAAGCACAGGACATCCACTACCTATCACCTTCAAGCAAATGGGTAAGTGGAGGTCACAAACAGAGCCTTGGAAAACATTATGAACAAGGATGTTAGCAGCAGCAAGAAGGATTGGGCACTACAACACCACTTGGGCCTACAACATCACTTGGAAGAGTACCATTGGATTTACCCCATTCAAATTAGTCTATGGGAAGAGGGCCTTGATGTCTTTAAAATTTGAATACAATACCCTAAAGATGGAAGCTCAGTTATACTTGGAACTCATTGCAGCATAGTAGGAGAGGATGCTCCAACTCAATTGTTTAGATGAATTTAGGCTGTAAGATCTCCTACACACCGAGGTAGTCCAGGTACAAAGGAATATTTGGCATGACAAACACATTAGGGAGAGAGATTTTCAAGAAGGTGATTGGGTCATTCTGTATGACTCAAGAATCAAGGATTTCAAAGGAAAATCAATGACAAGATGGTTGGGGTTGTATCTAGTGGAAAAATGTCATGAGAATGGGTCTATCCAAATGAGAACACTTGATGAGGAAGGTATCCCCTTGCTTTTTAATGGTTAAGGGTTGAAGTTGTACAAGACACCTCTATCCAAAGAAGCTTTTATCAGTTCAATTAGCAAGGAGTTGAATGTGATTAGGAGGCTCACAACACTCAGTCCAAAAAGCTTCTGAAAAAATAAAAAAAAAGAATAAAGGGCCTAGATGAAAACCTCCATGAGGCATATAAGGATCACCATGGTTTATCAAAGGCCCTGCATACAACAAGATATTTTGGTGAAGAAGTGTGTGACTGCTATAGGAAAGAGATCACTCTTGTAGCAACCTGCACAGATCCAACCTAATCATGAGCAAAGGACTGTTGCAGAAATAAAGATTTGGCCAATCTGAGGTCCCAAGAGGCCATCCCTAAGGCTTAGAGAAGTCAAACCATCCTCGAGGATCAGTTGTGATGAGCCTTGATATTGCACCAAGGATGTTGCAACTCACAAGGGCTTCTCAACTTAAATTATCAAACCGGGGTTTGTACAAACTTAGAGGTGATAGTGATATATGCACAACAGGTTATATTCTATTCATATTACCCTCATTCATGAGATCATATCAAGGTGTTCAGAGACCACTCCTTCAACTAATTATAGAGAGAATTTCCTTTGAAAGAATATCATGATTGCAAGGAGATGAACATGATTCTAACTACAAAGGTGAAAATTCCATTCATTAAATGTAAATGCTAATTGAAATTGCATGAAAGGAAAAGGCTAGTCTATTTTTAGAAGTAAATTGTGCTACTCTATTTTCATACTTAATCAAATCAATAGCCTACTTGCACACATCATTTGTCTATTCAAACTTGCTTGAAAATGAGGAATCCAATCTTCATCATAACTATGAAGAAAAATACTAATTCTAATTCTATTTTGTTGTCTTATGGTTACAGTGAGGAAAGGATGGGGTTGTAGTGGTCTTAGAGTCTTCCCTAATCATGAAATAAAATTTTGGGGGCCATTATTCAACTTCAATATGTTAGGGTAAAAGTATGAAGCAAATGTGGTTGAAGAAAACAATGCTACAAGACTGCTACATGAAGTGCTATAGGAGGCCCTGTATTGCTACAGGAGGCTCTGTATTGCTATAGGAGGGGGGTTCGAGAGATTTTTGAGGACATGAATGGTGTCTTGAAGGTAGAAGAAGGTGGATGAAGGTAAAAGAAGGTGAATGAAGGGTGTGAGAGCCCCTTATCCAAGCTTAGTACCCCTCAGAGGTCTATCTTGCACCAAAGTTTATGCCCACGATGTCTTTCATTTACCCTCACAGAGTGACTTCAATGGCAGAGTTTGGAAGTAATGTGAGGTGTCTAGGATAGAGGTGCAAGGGTTTAGCTGGACATGGAAAGACACATTCTAATTTGGATTGTAATGAGGATAATGTGCACCTAGTATGCTCTGTTGATGGACCTTGAGGCCTTCTTTGGTTAATGAAATAGATTTGCTCTGACCCACCTTCTGCTCCTCGGTATACAACCTTCAGGTCTGGAAGAGAGGGACATTTGTCTATTGCATGGTTCTCTTCACACACAAAGAATACTTCTATGACATTCAGTGGACACTCATTCCTAGGGTGTCTCTTAGTGCATCTAGGAAAGAAGATAACTAATGCCCTTTCTGCTTCCTCTTTCTTCCTTTAAATTTTCATAGTATCAATTTGCAAGGTAAAAGTATGCAAAATTTCACTCTTAAAATCATCCAACATTCTTCCTATCTCATTCTTGATGGCTATTGTAGAGGGAGAGGAACTGACCAAGCCTTGGCTAGACCTACCTTTTTTCCTAACAGCACTAGAGTGATTCTTGAACACAGTTTTGATGTCATCATAAGGCAATTGGTAGATATCTCCTCTAGACAACATGTTGAGGGTTTCCATTACATCCTCCTTGATCCCTCAGAGAAGAACTAGCCTGAGTGACGCGGGATCAAGGGTAAGTTGGCTCTCCTATAATTGAGTTTAAATCTTTCCTCATAGCCCTCTAAGGATTCATCAGGTCCAAGGGTCATCCTAAAGATTTCCTCATTTTTTTTATTTGGAACTAGAGTAGTCCCTGTATTTTCCAGTAAAGGTTTCTTGAATTTGGGCCCAGTTAGTGATGTTGTCTCTAGGTAAATATATAAACCAACGCAAGGTTGCATCTTTGAGGGTAGATGGAAACAACTTCAGCTTATGTTCATTAGAGGCATAGTCATAGGCCTTACAGACAACAACAAACTCAAACATGAAGGTGTCAGGATCCTGAAAGGTTAGGCCATGGAAATGTGGAAGAGCAACAGGGATTATATTCTTCATTATGGCCTCTCCATTGGTTTCTCTAATAGGGAAAATTTCATTGTGCTTGTTTTTAACCATGGTTTGGGTAGGTGAGATAGGTTCTTCTTTCCGTATAAGTTCCTAAAAAATTTCAGGTTGCTCACCTAAATGGTCTTCTAACTCTCTTGTAGTTATGGATGGAAGGTCATAGTAACCAAAGAAGAATGAAGGTTGATTGTTTGAGGGAGAGGGGGTTTTAGGTAAGAATTTCCCTTGGTTATCCCTACTCCTATGAGGAATGAAAGAACTAGCTTTGTTTTTTTTTTTCACTTTTTTTTAGAACAATAATACTGATGCAAAAAAAAACTAACTCCTAAGTAGAAACAACACCTACTTAGACACCTCCCCGGAAACAATGCCAAAAAGTGATGATCCCTAGTATTGCACCAAGTATGTTGCAACTCCCATGGGTTTCTCAACTTAAATTATCAACCCGGGTTCGTACAAACTAATAGGTGACAATGCTATATCCACAACAGGTTAGGTTCTACTCATGTCACCCTCATTCATGAGATCAGATCAAGGTGTTCAGAGACCACTCCTTTAACTAATCACAAAGAGAATTTCCTATGAAAGAATATCATGATTGCAAGGAGATGAACATGATTCTAACTATAAAGGTGAAAATACCATTCATTAAATATAAATACTAATTGAAATTGCATGAAGGAAAATGATAGTCTATTTGCAGAAGTAAACCATGCTACTCTATTTGCACACTTAATCAAATCAATAGCCTACTTGCATGCATCATTTTTCTATTCACACTTGCTTGAAAATGAGGAATCCAATATTCATCATAACTATGAAGAAAAATACTAATTCTAATTCTATTTTGTTGTCATATGGTTGCAATGAGGAAAGGATGGGGTTAGAGTGGTGCTATAGTCTTTTCTAATAATGAAATAAGAGATTGGGGGGAATTATTCAACTCCAATATGCTAGGGTCAAAGTATGAAGCAAATTTTGTTGAAGGAAACAACGCTATCGGGCTGCTACAGGAAGTACCATAGGAGGCCCTGTATTACTACAGGAGGCCCTGTTTTTCTACAAAAAGGGGATCCAAGATCATTTTGAGGACAAGAATGGTGTCTTGAAAGTAGAATAAGGTGGATGAAGGTAGAATAAGGTGAATGAAGGGTGTGGGATCCCCTTAGCCGAGTTTAGTACCCCTCAAAGGTCTATCTTGTACCAAAGTTTATGCCCACGGTGTCCTTCATTTACACTAGCAGAGTGAATTCGGTGGTAGACTTTAAAAGCAATGTGAGGTGTCTAGGAGAGAGGTGGAAGGGTCTATGTGGATGTGGAAAGGTGTGCCTACCCCTGCAAATCAAGACAATCCATGGAACTAGTCAAACACATACATCAAATGATCACCATTTCAGCGAGATAAATTAACATGGAAAGAATGAGTTGAATTTTATTAAAATCTACTCTACCCTACAACAAAACACTAATTACCAAACAAATGCTAATAAATTCTAAGTTTTAGAAACTAAACATGCAGAAGGTGTTGAAAATGAAACAAGAAAATCCTAATTTAATATTTTCCTTGAATTAAATTAGGATTAAAATTGTAATTCCATATCACATGACAACTTGTATTAGTTAACTAAGTTATTTTGACTTGGTTGGCTTAGTTAATTCAAGTTGAGGATCTAACTTGAGTCATGTAGAGTGACTCCTACATTATAGGATCCCCAATTGAGTTAATTTTGAGTTGTAATTAATTAATTCAGTTTAACTGAGTTAAATTCAATTAAACTAGTTCCAACTGTTGGAGGAACTAGTGGGAGGTCTAGTAGTGTGGTGCTACCTGCAGTGATTAACCAATAAACTGATGATTCACTCATAAATAACTCATGCATGTCAAATATAAGATTTACCCAGTTGAGATTGGAGTTCAGGGATAGTGTACTATTAGTTGTATAATCATCATAATTGTACAATGTAGTAAGAGGAAGGCCTGTGAGGATTCCGCAATTCCAATTGAGGAATTTCCCTAATTAATAGCGGCTAATTCCCAAGGAAACATCGTAAGGAAATAGGGACTTGGGAAAGCATAAAATTGGTTAAGTATTGGCTAAGGCTTGTCTAGGAAGTTGTGAGACAGATAGAGATAGTGTAGAGGTTGCTTAGGCTTGAGAAAAGCATTGTAATCTTCTCATATTTTTTTACTAATGCAATATAAAAATATCAGGGGTTTTTAGTTATGGATTTCCCCAGGAAATAATTGTGTAATGTGTTGATTGAATTATTTATCTTGTATGCTTCATGATTTTTTGATCGTTTAATTATTTCCACTGATAAGTAGAGTATATTCAAGTCTATTGTTTTAGTAAATTACAATTAGCAGTTTGAATCTACAAGAATTTTCTACATGGTATTAGAGCATAAATCACTCTAGAAGAGGAGAATACGAGTTTGTCTTTTACAAGTGTAATCAAATTTGCAATATCATACTTCATATCCAATAGGATGTTGTTCTACGAATTGAGACTCGAATATGCCCTTGAGGGTAGTTCAAACTATATTTCTTGGAAGGATAGGATGGAGGCAGTGTTGGAAGAAAACGAGCTTAATAAATTCATAGATAAAGATATTACTAAGCCTCCAACAATTGATGCTCAAGATCTGACAGAGTGGAGAAAATGTGTTGCAAAGGAGAGAAGGATTATCCTAGAAGGATTTCAAGATTATATTGTCTCGAACCTCCATGGTAAGGATATTCCATATGAAATGTGGAAGGCCTTGACAAACCTGTTTCAAAATAGTAGTGACCACAGGAAGATGGAACTGAAGGAAAAGCTCAGAAAAATCAAGATGGAGAAGGGTGACACAATACCAAAGTATTTGACCAAGTTCACCTAATGTCAAATGAGCTTGGAAGTGTCGGTGTTACAGTTGTTGAAGATGATCTGGTCAACCTAGCAATTCTAGGCCTTCCAAAGAACTGACACAACTACCAGGACTCAGTGAATGGGAGGGAGAAGCTACCAAAGTGGGAGTGTTTGTGGTTCGAATTGGTGAAAGAAGAGATTTGGCAAAACACCAAAGATGGATCCTCATTCAAGTATGATGATGAGGAGAATTTTTCCTTAGCTGGAAAGGAAAAGAAAGGGAAAGGGAATTCATCCCATTCAAAATCAGATTCCAGTTAGGGCAACAAGAAGAAGGACTTGCCAAATATTAAATTTTTTCATTGTTACGATCTAGGACAATATGCCATGAAGTGTCCACACAAGAAGGCTAGTAACCCTCAGGAGGTGTGGCAGGTGAAGCTCTTCACAATCTAAGTTGGATTTCAACCTCATCGCTTGCATGGTGACATCAATGATGGGTAGTGTGTCATATCTAAATAATGGAGCCTCATTCCATATGACTGACAACAAAGAATTCGTCAGTGACTTGGAGGAGAAGGACCTCCAGATGCACATTGAAATGGGAGATGATGGAAGGTATAGCATGAACAACATCAGTACTATTACTTTTCAGAGGGAGTCTATTTCTCCTCTCACATTAAAAGATGCCATGTATGTTCCGGGTTTGAAGAAGAATTTGGTTTCAGTTTCCATGTTGGTGGACCATGGCTACAATGTGATATTTAGAAAAGGAAAGGATTTCATAGCCTTAGGACAAGTGAAGCATATTGGGGTTTGGGTGAAGAACCTATACAAATTGGATGTAGAAGATTGTGCTACCTTGAGCACAAAAGCATAGAATTTGTATAGCTAATACATCGGTGAGTTGTGCCATACAAGATTGGGTCACTTGCACCACGAAGCCTTGAAGATCCTGCAACATATTTCTACAGGACTTCCCAAGGGTACACTAGAGCATAGAGATGCATTCAGAGGGTGTACATTGGGAAAGTATACCAAAGCTACCTTTCATGATAAGGACAATCGAGCACAAACAATCCTTGAAAGAGTTCACTCATATGTGTGTGGATCGTTCTCGATAGCCTCCACGACCAAGCACATGTATTATGTAATATTTGTAGATGATTTCTCTCATAAATGCTAGATTTTCTTCATGCAGAAGAAATATTAGACGTTCACTCAATTTTGTGAATTTAAAGCACCTGTTGAGAAAGACACTGGAAGGAAAGTTAAATCCCTCGGGAGCAATAATGGTGGAGAATATGTGTAAAATGAATTCAAAAAAATTTGTACATTAGAAGGAATTCAACTAGAGTTAATAGCACCCCATAACCCACAACAGAATGGGGTGGAAGAAAGGAAGAACAAAATTATTGTGGGAGTTTCACGGGAAATGTTACATGATCAGGGCCTATAATTGCACTTATGGGCTGAAGCATGCAACACAATTGTATATGTGCAGAGCAAGAGTCCTCATCGAATTTTCAAGATGAGTACACTAGAAGAATATTCTTTAGGTAAGAAACGAGATGTGGCACACTTCATGATCTTTAGTTCATCAATTTACTGTCATGTTACCAAGGATGCAAGGAAAAATCTAGAACCAACAACATAGTTGGGCATATTTGTGGGGTACACTAATAGATCTCACAATTGTCAGTTGTACCTTCCATCTCATAGGATGACAATCGTTCGTAGAGATGTGAAATTCGATGAAGAGAAGGCCATGAGATGTTACCTTGAGAGAGAGATTCAGTTACATATAGATGAAGAGATTTTAGCTCTAAAGGAAGAACCTCAGGATGGTGTGGAGCGGCCACATGCAGAGAGTGGAAGCACCAACTCATGCAGAGACTTCCATAGATGGAAGGAAGCACACCAGAGAGGCTGAAATATTGATGCACGATGCTAGAGAGAATGTGGGAGCACCCACATCACAATGTAGGCATAGGAGGTCACTAGATTGGTAAACTAACTACATGGCTTTGATGAGCGAGAGTGTAGAGATTGAGCCATCCTCATTCAAGGAAGAAGTGAAACAACTAGTATGGGTTGATGCCATGATAGAGATGTATGACTCTATTATCAGAAAAAATGTTTGGGAAGTGGTCCCAAGACCAACTAACAAGTCAGTGCTGAGTTCCAAATGGCTTTACAAGGTAAAGAAAGCAACAAATGGGAGTGTGGAGAAACACAAGGCCAAATTTGTGGCCAGAGGGTTCTCTTAGGTAGAGGGAATTGATAATGAGGAGGCCTTTTCTCCAGTAGCAACGTACCCTTCAATAATATCTATTCTAGCACTTCTAATACAGATGGGATGGAAGATACTTGAAATGGATGTGAAGACAACATTCCTCAACAGAATGATTAAGGAAGAGGTGTACATTGAGAAACTCAAAGGATTTGAGACCTTCAATAGAGAGTCACATGTGTGCAGACTCAAACGAGAACTCTATGGATTGAAACAAGCACTCACTGCTTGGTACACCATGATTGACAATTATTTCACTAGGTTGGGCTTCACCAAAAGTGAAGCAAATGCAAACCTTTACCATATTGTGGTTGAAGGTAAATTGTTTATTATATTATTATATGTTGATGATTTAATTTTAAAGGTGATGAGAATTTGGTCAAATATTGCAAAGATGATCTTGCAAGAGAATTTTAGATGAAGGACCTAGGGCTCATGCATTATTTGCTTGGTATGGAAGTATGGAAAGGAGATGAGGAATTGTTTGTTGCTTAAGGAAAATATGCCAATGAGATAATAAAGAATTTCCACATGGAGATAAACAAACCCATGGAGACTCGTCTAACAAGGAATTGGAGGAAGGAAGATGTTACTTTAGGTGAAGTAGTGGAGGCTACTATTCACATGCAGCTTGTGGGTTCATTTATGTATTTGGTGAACACACGACCAGACATATGTTTTGTGGTTAACCAACTTAGTCAAGCAATGGTTAAGCCAACAAAACTCTATTGGAAGGCAGCTAATCATGTGTTAAGATACCACAAAGGCACCACTCGGTTTGGTCTTTGGTATAGACGGACAGAGGGAGTGAAGATGGAGGACTTCACAAATGCAGATTGGGCAGGGAGTCCATCCAACAGGAAGAGAACATTAGGAATAATCTTCAATATTGGGTCAACAGGAATTTCTTGATATGGCAGGAAGCAGAGATCAGTTGCACTCAGTTCAGAAGAAGCATAGTACATGGCTGCTAGTCAAGCAACTTGTGAAGCTATCTGGATGAGGAAGATCCTTGTTGGGTTATCTGGTCAGCATATGGATCTTATAGTGATTTACTATGATAATCAGAGTTTTATCAAACTCTATGAGAATCCAGTTTTTCATGATTAGTTTGTTGAAATATGGCAACAAGAATATTCCAATTTAATTTGTCCTTAGATTAAATCGTGAATTAAAATCGAATTTAGTCTTAACAGCTATTTGGAAATAATTAATTAATTCATTTTGAATTAATTAGTTGGAGAAATTCAAGTTAGAAGTGTTTCTGAAGTCATGCAAGAGTTATCCCTTAAATTAAGGAGATAAGATTGAGTTATATTTGAGTTGTAATTAATTAACTCAATTTATTGAGTTAAGTCCAGTTAAATTAGTTCCAAACTGTTTGAGGAATTAATGGTGAGTTAACAGTCAGTTGATGCATGCATGCACTCAACTAGTGCTACTCCAGTTAATTGAAGATTCCCTCATCAGAAACTCATTCATGTCTATTCTGAGAAAGACCCAGTTGAGATTAAAGTCAAGGACAGTGTACTATCAGTTGCATGTGTTTTCTCAAAGAAAAAACTCATGCATGCAGTCAAGGGTTTAATCCTTGAAGATTGCACAATTTTGGAGGGCTTGATCATCCACTTGGTGAGATTGGTTTTCCACTTGGTAAAGGCAGATCATACACAAGGAACAACACAAGGAAATAAGAGCTTGGAGGGCAGATAGGAAGGCTAGAGAGAAGCCAAGATTGCCTGTGAGAATCTGTGAGGATTGTATTAAGAGCTGGCTAGCTGTGAGAGCTAAGGCTTTGTATAATTCCTATGTATTTCCACCTTGTATGATAATACAAATAGTGGGGTTTTTAGCTGAGGCTTTCCCCAAAGTATTTTCATGTGTATTGTGCATTGATTCTTCTTCTTCTGGTTATATTGTTTAGCTCGATCTTTAAGCTTCCACAAATTGATAGTAGAAGTAGGTTATAGTATTCTACTTTGATTTATATTGCATTATCGGGTTAACCTACCATCAGATTTTCTACATGGTATCGGAGCTGTGAACAGTATAATGAGAAGAGAATTTAAAGTTTGAAGTTCGGGGTTGCAGGTGCAAATCGAATACATATCATACTTCAAGGTTGGCCAATGACATTCTATAGCTTGAGACTCGAGTATGCCTTGGAAGGTAGCTTGAGTTAAATAGCATGGAAAGATAGAATGGAGGTTGTATCAGAAGACAATGGCTTGAAGGAATTCATTGATTAAGAAATCCCAAAGCCATCTTCAACTAATGCACAAGAGTTGGCTGAGTGGAAGAAGTGTGTGGCAAAGGCGAGACAGATCATCCTTGAGGGAGTTCAAGACCATGTTGTCTCGAGTCTCCATTGGAAGGATACTCCATTTTCAATGTGGAAGACATTGAAGGACCTCTACCAAAACAGTAGTGACCAGAGGAAATTGGCGCACAAGGATAATCTTTGAAGAATCAAGATGGAGAAGGGCGATACTGTTTCCACATATTTGAACAAGCTCACCACCTGTAGAGATGAGCTTGGCAGTGTGGGAATAACTATTGTCGATGATGATATGGTGGACCTCGCTCTCCTTGGCCTTCCAAAGAGTTGGAATATCTACTAGGACTCTGTGAATGGAAGGGAGAAACTGCCAAATTGGGAACGACTGTGGTCAGATCTCATGCAGGAGGAGATCAAGAGGATCACACGAGATGGTTCTTCATCCAAGGATGATGATGAAGAAAATCTGGCCTTAACAAGTAAGGCAAGGAAAGGGAAGGGGAAGGCTTCCCATTCCAAATCGAATGGAAGAAGGGTGACATGTCTAAAGTAAGATGCTTTAATTGTCATGAGATGGGACATTATGCGACTAATTTTCCATCGAAGAATTCCAAGAAGGTGTTGGATACCTATACTAATAGGTTTCATATTTCATGATTGGCAAGAGAAAAGCCAAATATGCTCTGCTCTGGTATCCCAAAGATCCCATATTTCCTAGAAAGCAAGAGCTGGGCAAAGTGTTTCAAGTATTGAGGACCTTATTTCAATTTTGTGGATGATTCAACAGTCTAATCTGGATCATGCCAGGTGTTCAATTTTGAGTTTTAGAATAGAGAAAGAAGTCTGTCCAAACAGCTTAATCTTGGCAGACAAATAGTTTAGGTAGAGAAGCAAAGGTTCCCAACAGTTTAATCTGGGACCTTGGAAGAGATAAGGGTAGAAATAGATAGAGAAAAGAATAAGGAAAAAAGCCAAAGAAAAGAAAAGGCAAAAAGGGTTTGCAAGTTCAAGTGCACCCTCCAAGGAGAAACAAAAAATGCTAGGTAAGCAGCTGGGTAGGTAGTTGGGGTCGCAGAAAGTGAGTCCTATCATTGCAGAAATGGTGATGATGGACAGCAAAGTAAAAGACTACAGCAGGAGCATGACTAACTTCCCTCTTCCCCTTTATTCCATTACTAACACTCCCTTTCTTTCAGCTGAGATTTATGGAGAGAGATCATGGTTTTATGGTGGTTTTAGTTCATTCAGAATCCACATTTCTTGTCTAAGATCTTTTCATTTTGATCTACTCTCAAAACCAAGTCAATTTCAGATAAACTCAGTAAAATCCCTTTCATTTGCCCCCTTCATTCATATTAACCTCTAATTTTACTATATAACCTCCCCTATTTTACCCCCACCCCTAATAATACTAACACTAAGGTGTATAAAACCCCAAATCTTATGTATATTCCTTCCCCTAGGCATAATAGCCGTGTATTTTTCAAAAGGGACCAAAATGGCATCTGGCCACTTTGGTGAACCTATTCCACCCTGTTTCCCCTTTGCTGCAAGTTAATTTACCCTCAAATCACCTCTGCATTGATAAAACCCCCTCTCCAAACCCCTTTTGCCTATAAAAACCTTTGCAAAGGTTAATACCCGCCTCTGGCACGTTCCCCGATCCTACCACATTACTGGTTAACCAAAACATTTGAAAAACCCATAAAAACCCACAAACTCTAATCTTTTCCGCCCGCAGTATGAAGCGCGCACCTTTCTCCTCCGCCAGCCGTCGGATCAAGCCCATCAGATCCGACGGTCCACATCAATATCGGAGCGCATCCTATGGCGGCACTTTAACCTCCGGGAAAGTGACGTTGCGCCTTGTCACGCCTCCTCCACGCGTCAACCGATGAACCATCTCGGAGCCGACTCTGACAGCCTCTGCGCCGTACCTAAACCGCCCCGAGAAACCGCGGCGGTTAAGGCCTTAACCGTAACCGCTGCGGTTTGACTGCCACCTACCCGTCGCTGACTCGCCGCCACGTCCTTATCTGCTCGTACCTGCCTTTGTCATTGGTCCACCTCACTGCTGACTGGGTTGCCACCTCACCGCCCCTTTGACCAGTCACCCACTGCCACGTCGCCCTATGACGTCAGCTGACGTCACCTCACCATGACCCACCAATGACGTCATGCTGACGTCAGCAGAAAAAAGCGCCAAATTGGTAAAATAACCCATATTTACCAATTTTCCCGTGTTTTTTACCACTTTCACTGTTATTTCTGTTGGACGCTCTGCATGACCGTTTACACTCCAATTTTCGCCAACCAGTCTATTAGCCCGGGCGACCTCCTCAAGCAGCAACTGTGCACCTTTGCTTCAACCTCTGCTCATCGAATTACAGGTATTTAGACCGTTTCGCCCTCCATACGACCTTCATTAAG
Source organism: Pinus tabuliformis (assembly GCA_031772625.1). Taxonomy (NCBI): domain Eukaryota; kingdom Viridiplantae; phylum Streptophyta; class Pinopsida; order Pinales; family Pinaceae; genus Pinus; species Pinus tabuliformis. The sequence goes on from CM062806.1 coordinate 923,405,387, forward strand.
CTTGAAATTGCTCAGAGGGATAGTAGAACCATAAAAACGCTATTTACACCGTTCATTTCCATTCATTCATCCACCATTGTCATTGTGAGGGCCAAGAAATACCTGCAGAGCTTTAGAAACCTGCAATTCACATAAAACCTCTGTAGTTCTGCGTTTTCCCGGCAGAGTTCTTAATAGATATAATTCACCCGATTGGAGAGTTCAATTAGACCACAGAGAAGTTCTGTCACTAGACTCCAGTAGTATTTCAATTGCTATTGAGAGAATTCCCCTTGGATACTCAGAACATCAACTGTTTCCACAGAGAACTGCCTCCAGACTGTGTTTTCACCATTCCACCTGTCCACCTGCAATTCTTGCAACTTGAAGAGCTATGGAGACCCCTATTGCATTGAATATTAAGCCCATCAATGCTCCTCACCAGGAATTAGCATGGAAAGCCCTGGGAGACATGGACTACCAAATGCTGGATTGGTTCCCTATGGGAACCAAGTACAATATTCAAATGTTGAATGAATTAAGAGCCCAGCACCTCAGTGGGGCAGATATCTTGGGGATTTGGGAGTCAAATTTGCCCATATACAACCTTCCCCAAGTCAATCCTATGCCAGAGCTCATTTATAGCTGCCAGGAATGCTATGACCCCAGCCAAAGAGCAGTCATGAGCCCCACAGGCCTAGTCCTGTTCCAGATCACCCCAGAGAGCATAAACCAGATGCTGCGCTTCAAAACAGCCAAGAAATTGACCCCTCTATCCATGCAGAATCTGATTAACAAAGGGATCAAGCTGTCCAGTGACCAGATTGTCAAAATCAACCAACTGTTTGTCACACCAGGCTCTGAAACAGTCAGAACCCCTCCTATTGGGTACCAATATCTAAATGAGTTGGGCAGAATGTTGGTGGATCTAATTGGCTATGTCCTAGGATTCAGGGGGTTGGAAGATGTAGATGACAGCATAATGGCAATGCTGTCTATGTTTGCCCCTGGTAAGCCTCCAGCTGTGCAGTATGATTATGCAACTTACATAGCAGAGAAAATCCATGAGCAGTTCATGAATTTGAAAAGGGAGAGACTGTTCAGGTACAGCTCCTATATATATCATTTATTCCTTTTCTACCAGCCAGCTACCTTCTCTGTTCCTTTGAGGCCACTCAATGCCCAAGGAATCCCAAGATCAGTTGTTTTCTGGACCTCTGTTTTTCATTCTACCTCAGTATCACCCTATACATACTGTGAGTTTATTGATTTATTTGTTCATCCAGCCCTAACAGCGCTGCAAGGTACTCCTCCTCCTAGATTAACCGATGAAATGAAGAGGATTCTACATTTGAACAAATCTTACAATATTGGCAACTGGTATTTCTACCAGAACCACACAGTCATTAGGATATATGGCTGTGAATTGAACCCATTTAGGTTGCCAAGGTATGTCCCCATGAGGCTTTTTGCCTTAGAATATTTCAGGCAGTTTGGGAACTCAGATTACCTTCACTTTCAGAGTAGAAACAAGAAGTCACAATTGAAGGTAAGAAACCAGCTAGGTTCCTTCCTATATAACAGGAAAGAGGAAGGGTGGAAAGAGGCACACAGCATACTGGAAGGCCTCAGATTGCAGACCAGTTTTGAATGGATTCCCTATGACCCCAATCATTCTATCTCCCTCAGGAGAATTAGATACAAATTGGGCAACTATGCACATAAAAGACAACCTGAAATTGAACAGTATGCCAATGCACTAGATTGGGAAGAGGGTACACTAGTAGAACAAGTCACTGAGGTAGAATTACTTGAGAAAGAAGCTAGGAATGTGCAAAAAGAAGCTGACTTGGAAACTTGTGGACAGGTGCCCCTCTCCTACAGAAAGCAAACTGGAACAGCTGCTAAATCTTCAGCAGCACACCAGCAAACTACTGAGAAGACACCCCAGGCAGCAAGCAAAGACAAAGGAAAACAGGTGGAACAGCCACCTATATTGACAGAAGAACAAGTTGACACCTTGCTACAGCAGCAAGAAGAAATGGAACAGCAAGAACTGGGGCAGCAACAAGAGGAAGCACAGTCCAGTGAACAGCAGCCCTTGCAGCAGGAAAAGGGGACAGATCTACCTAGTTACACTGAGAAGCAGCCCCAAACAGAGGTGCCTTCCAGGACAGACACCAATGTAGACACCTCAGTCCTCCAAACACCACAGAAGGAGGACTTGACCAGGAAAAGGGAGAGAGAGACCCCCCACACCCCATCCTTCATCAGAGGGGAGAAGAGACAAAGACTGAATGACTCCCAAGAGGAGGACATAGCAGTAAGGCAAGCCATGGGCATGGGCCCACCCAGTGGAGAACTTTCGGCCAGCTCATCTCAGCGTGGACATGACATGACTATGGGAGGAGAGGTCAGCTCCTCCGGTCAACATAGAAAAGGGCAGTCAAGTATAAAGCAGCAATTCATTGACATCAAAAGGAGGAGTGATCCCATAAAAGTGCAGCTGTATGATCACTTGTTAAACCTAGCTCCTAGCAACCAGCAGAGACTCATGTCTGCTTTCGATGTGAGCGAAGGCAAAATGATAATGAGCCACTTCATGCCCACAACTTTGCAGCCTCAGTCCACCTCGGACTATCTAAGAACCAACATGGAGGTTCTTGCCAAAGACATACACCCTATGGACAAGATTGAATTACATAAACAAACTGGTGAAATGGTGTATGCCTCCCTGGCAGATGAGACATTGGAGAATTATAAACTAAAGAGCAGCCTGGATAACACAGCTTCTCAGCTAGAATTAGAAAGAGCATCATCACAAGCCAAGGACAATAGGATCAAGTCCTTGGAAGAGGTAATTATAGAAATAGGGCATGATCCTAAAGATGTCAAAGGCATCCAAGAACTCCTGAAGATAAGGGATGCAGACATGGCGGCCCTAAGAAAGAAAATCAAACTCCCGGCCACCATCCATCCACAAACAGATGAAGTTGCCCAGCAAAGGCAAGAAAAGGATGCTACAGATCTGCTGGTATCCCTATACAAAGAGCTGGTTAGGACTCAAGACCAGCTAGGACAAACTGAAGCTGCAAAGGCAGCACTACAAGAAGCACTGAAGCAAAGAGAAGAGGGCCAACCCTCCCAGCCTCCTCCTGTGATAATAAATCTTGAGGAAGTCACTCCAAAGACTACTCCTCCTCCTCAGCAAACAGAAGCTACAGCACCAACTACAGCGCCATCCACAGCAACAACAACTACAACATCGGAACAGGCTACTGGTTTAGACATGCAAAAGCTGCAAGCTGAGATCAAAGCCATGGAATCTCAAATGAAAGAGCTGGATGAACTTAAGAAAACCTTGGCTAAGGTAAATGAAAAGTTTGACAAGAGCAAACAGAATGAGGCAGCCAAGGAGAGAGAGGTAAAAGCTCTTAAGAGGAGAATTGCTGAACTAGAGAAAGAGCTTGCACTAGAAAAAGTGACAGCTGAAATGAAAGCAGTGCTATGGAGCAACATTGGGCGGTCCATTGCCAACCAGTGGCAATATATTGAGACCATGGATGAGCAAATGGTGCTCATCACTAAAGCAAACAAAGAAATACAGAGAGCCAGGGCAAGCCTCGGACACATGCCAGAAGCTGCTACTAGGATGATCAATATTCTGAACTATAAGACTAGCTCTCAATTAGCTGTCATGGGAATCACCAACAGGACAGAAACAATTGCTGTAGCCAAAAGAGTCATAACATTGAGGAACTTGGTTGGAACACTGGAGAGGAGGACACAGGATATGCAGACTGAAATCAACAGATTCCTGGAAAAATTCGTGGCACTACAGAACAAAGGCCTCCCCAGCATTTTAAGCAGTGTAGGAAGACTGCTCACCCTAGACAATTACAATAAGAGAATTGATGCCCATGCAGTAGCAGAGATTGCAAAACCGCCCAGCACTTCAACAGACACAGGGCCAGCCACCGGGCAGACTATGTATGACAGGGTGGAGAACCTGTTTTTACTCATGAATGAAGTTGAGCATCTGTTTGATACACCACCTAACTTCTTCAAATTCACAGAAGCAGATGAAACTCTAGGGGCAATCTTAGCACACCAACTGCCCACACAGGATGTCTGGAGAAATTTGACACAGACAGTTTTGACAGGCCAGAATCAGTAGCGCTAATTCTCCAGGCAAGTGAGCATACATGCGCAGGCACAATTTTGAAGAAAGATATCTACAGAGAAGAGGCACAGGCTGAGCCAACTCAGCAGGACCATTGACTCACCACAAGCAACAGTCACAATCACAGGTGACAAGTCCAGGATACAGCGTACAAGCCTTAAAGACAGGTCTTCCAGCATTTATTCAGAATATCTCGACCGACTTAGCTGTTTCCAAAAGCTAAAATATCTTCTGACAGAGCATTAAAATGCCTGTACTCTGTAATCAATGCTGTATTAAATTTTGGTCATAATATCTTAAGTAGTTGGTAAGAATGTAAAATATGAGATAACTCAGAACTCAGATATTTTGTAAATCACCGCAAGTATATATTCACCCTTCACAGCAGTTGAATGGGGTTGTTGTAATTTTCCTTTGAAGAGCTCTCGCTCGTTGTAATATTTTCAGAGAAGTAATACAAAGGAAGAATGGAATTTCCCAGGCTTGGTGTTCTTTGATGTATTGTGGTGAAAGATGAATGTTACAGGATTCCAGGGTGTTGCATAAAACAATAAGTATTCTCAAATCTCTTTGTTATATGTTTTCGAGTCTTTTGTTCTCTTTTCTTGTTCAAATGTTTTACACTTGATAGCAAGGTGAAAGGATAGTTCCAGGACTTAACCATGATTACCCTGGACTCAAACTGAGCTATTATACATGTTTTCCTCAGATACAGTGACAGAATTGTAATTCTTAATTGCTGCATTTCAAAACTGTGTCTTTTACTGTGATAGGCATTCTCAGGGATTCAATTTTTGCCCCTGAGACCTCTGTCTTTTCCTCTTAAAGCTGTCTGTTGGGAATATATAGACAATAAGTGAAAATTCTTAAATGCTTTCACTGTTTGTGTTACCTGTTTCCAGTCATTTAATCAAAAATCTGTTCTACTAAGCACTCAAATGGCCCTGTAAGTTCCATCTTTCATCTCAAAAGTTTCAAACACATATAGCCACAGACTCCATTGCCCAATGGTACTCAACCTCTCTGAAAACTACATCACTGGAATCTAAAAGGAGTTTCATCAACCAAAACATAAACAAAACCTGTGCATAATAGCTAGCCTAAAACCCTATCATAAACAGTTACAAATCATAAAGAGAGAGCCCTCTCTGATCACAGTTTGGCTAGAAACAGTGATCCAAAGATTGGTTAGTGGTTACCCCGGCCGTATTCCCTTGGGAGTCATAGGGAACAACCTGGGTGTTAACATAATTGGCGACTCCACTGGGGACTTAAGATTTTTTCAATTACTGTCTATTTTCAAAAGCTACCATCAAGCCTGAAACTAGCCAAGAGGCCTTAGGACTGTTTCTGTAAACACAGGGACAGCTTTAAGGAAGAGCTAACTAGGGAATCTTCATCTTAGCTTTGAAAAATATATAGTCATTCCAGAATTCTTACCTAGTCCTTGTACATATAAAACTTCTGTATAAAGTTCTAAAAGAATACTTAGAAGCTGGCTCCCAAAAGAAACCCAAGGCACACTAGGGCAAACCCTGACCCTAATCAACCCATCATTGTCGATAACCCAAATATCATACCAAAGAACATAAGGAGACAGCAAAAGCAGGATAAGCCTGCTGATTCAAATATAAGTTCGGACCAACCTATCCTCATTCCAACTCCTTGTAAAGTCCTTTTCCGTTCCACACCTAATTCCCCTAGCTCATCATCAACACCTCAAAGCCCTCCTCTCCCATCTTCACCATCTGCACATACTCTTTCAACCAGTTTCCTGCTTGTTACCCCTGTTATACCTGTAATCCCTGTTGTCCCATTTGTTCCTATTAACCCTATAAACCCCATAAATATGGCTAACAGATATGCACCTCTGCAGATACCAGCCAATGCTCCAGCTCTACCCCAAGACTACCAAACTAGACTCTCATTTTTTGACTCCCATGGCCCTTTGACAGCCATCCAGCATGCTAAAAAGATGCAAGACCACTTTGAGACCTATGAAATAGATGATGACAGTGTCAGGATGAGAATCTTTGTTCAAAGCTTAACTGGGGATGTCAGAACTTGGTTTAGATCCTTAAACGCAAATTCCATTGCAACCCCTGAAGTTCTATACCAGGAATTTACCAACAGATGGGAGAAAAAGAGAGATCCGCACCATATACTTGGTGAATATAACACTATTAAAAGAGGTCCCCAAGAAACGGTTTTGGAGTATTGTGCTAGGTTTAACAACATATACAATGCTATCCCCCAGAACTTAAGGCCCCCTCCTGATTTGGCCCTTTATAACTTCCCTGATGGTTTTGATTCTGATATGGCCTATCAGTTGAGAGAAAGAGACCCTCCAACCCTTGCAGAAGCCCAAAGGGTTGCAGTCACTGTAGAGGCCAACCTAATTGCCAAAAGAAACAGGGCAAAGCTGGAAAAGAAGGTTGGTTTCAAAGAAGAACCCTCGGGTTTTGATCAAAAGTTGGATGCAATACTAAACAGCATGAAAAGACTAGGTGAGAGAGTGGAATCAGTTGAAAGAAAGTCATCATGGGAGGCACCACAAAACAATCCTCCTAGAAACCCAAATTTTAGGAGAACACAGAACCCAAATATAGGAAAAACAAGTGCAGACCAAGATATCAGACCCCCTTTTCAAGAAAATTATGCAGAAACTTCCTCAGCCAATCAGCTCAATGAAGATCCTGAGATCAACTTAATAGGTCTGGATGGTAAAAGCCAGGTTTTCTTAACTCAGGAGGACCATGAGGAGGATGAAAGCAAAACATTCCAAACTCAATCAGGAGAATCTTTTGACTTTAAACAAGGATATGATACTGCTGTCTATGAAGTCCATAAGCAATACAAACTAAGGAGTAGGACTGTGAACGTGAATCAGCCTGAGAAGGTAAAGGAGAAACAGCAATCTAAAGAAACCTTAGTCACTGAAACTAATAACAAAACAAACTTACCTACAAAAGAAGTAGTGGTTGAGGAAGTCACTGAATTACTGTCCACACCACAACAGCCCACGGCAACCTCGTCCTCTCACCCTAACCCAAACATTAACCCTCAAGACATCAATATAAGGGGCAGGTTCCAAAATCAGGATGAAATCCACCAAGAAGATCTAATGAACAGAGAAAGAACTGCTACCCGTGACTCCAAAATCCAAATTGATAAACCCTTTGACCTAGGAACAGAGATTGGCAAGTTAAAGATAGCAATTCCCCTTTCAGAGCTAGCCAAGCATGACATATACAAACAACAGATCAAAAAATCCCTTCAGCTCACCAATAGCAAAGATGATGTAAATGTGTTAGATGACACTCCAGAATTACTGTTTGGCCCAGAGGTAGATGGAAAAACAGTAGTCACAGGGGTTTTACCGTTTTATGTCAGCTTGCATATACATGACAAAACACTGCACAATGCAATGTTTGACTCAGGTGCCTCTCACAACCTGATGCCAAAAGCAGTCATGGAAAGATTAAACTTAGACATCACAAGACCATACAAAGACCTGTTTTCTTTTGATTCTAGTCAAGTCAAATGCTTGGGCCTAATTAAGGATTTATGTGTGTCCTTGGTTCAATTTCCTAACAAAACCATTTTAATGGATGTTGTTGTTGCTGATATCCCACCCAAATATGGGATGCTCTTATCAAGATCATGGGGAGCGAAACTCCAAGGCTCCCTGCAATTAGACATGTCATATGCAACCATCTCTGTCTTTGGACAACCAAAGAGACTTTATAGGGAAACACTCATGAAATATATGGTCAGCAGTGAAGAGAAACCCCAAAATTTCCCAATATACGCTGTTCATTCGGACATAGACTCCTTTATCCTCTTCAATGACAGCGCAAGCTTCTCAAACAATGACATTAAGACCGAAACACTCATACAAGAACAAAACCTTGATCAAACAAGTAGCACCTGTCAAACACCAATCAGTTCAACAAGACACTTTAGCTCTCCTCTAGTTGTCAAAGATTGTCAAGCAAATGATGAAGTTATCCTAGAAAACAAATGGGAGAACAAACCCCAACTCATGCTCACATTGCCATCCCATGAACAGAATTTGAAATCTCCTATTCAGCAAGATAGTCTGTGGGTCCTAGAGTTTGATGGCTCAGTTAACAAGTTAGGGGCAGGAGCTGGAGTATGGATACATAACAAAGAGAAAAGCTATGCAGAAGGCCGGGCTTATAGATTGAACTTTAAATGCACTAACAACATGGCAGAATATGAAGCTCTGCTACTAGGCCTCAAGATTGCAAAATCATTACAAGCACATAGCCTCTCAATCATGGGGGACTCTGATCTAGTAATTCAACAAGTAAAAGGGAATTTTGTCACCAATGACAAAAGGCTGAGGTCCTATAGGTCTGCTGTAATTGAAATACTAGAGACCTTCTCCGAGTTTGTTATCACAAAGATTCCAAGGGGCCACAATCTCCATGCACATAGCTTGGCAACATTTGCCAGCACCTTCAAATTCCCACTACAACCCAACAATTGTTTCACAGCAGAGGTCAAATATAGGCCTTCTATTCCAAACAATGTCAAAGAGTGGCAAGTATTTGAGAATGACATGCAAATAAACAACTTTTTAACCTTGCAACAAGAGTTTACAGGATTAAATATTGACCTTGAGACAGCAAGTCAATCTCAAATAGTTGATGGAGCAAGTCAATCACAATTACAGTTTCAACAATCTGCTCACCCAATGTCACCTAGGACAGCAAAACAACTACTCAGTCCAACCATTTTTAACAATGAAAACATTCATCAAATTAACCAAATTGACTGTGAAGAGATGAGTAACGTTGAAACTGAAATCATACAACTCAAAGACAATTTCCTCCCAGTAGGCCTTACCCCTCTAGAAGACATTTTTTACTCAAATGATGTCCCCAGGAAACCAAAAATGCAGCCATTAGATGCAACAATTGAAGAATGTAACATTGGTACCACTGATAAGCCTAAAATAATAAAGCTATCTGCTGCTTTACCCCCTGATCAAAAACCCAAATATATTGATCTCTTTAAAGAGTTCCAAGATGTCTTTGCTTGGGGTTATGAGGACTTGAAGTCTTATGATACCTCTGTTATCCAGCACACCATTCCCCTCAAGCCTAATCAAAAACCATTCAAACAGAAATTGAGAAGAATCAATCCTGTGCTCCTTCCTTCCATTGAAAAGGAACTACAAAAAATGTTCAAAGCTGGTATCATAGCACCAATCAGGTTTTCCGAGTGGATTTCAAATTTGGTCCCTACAAGAAAGAAAACTGGTGAGATTAGACTTTGTGTAGACTTAAGGAATTTGAACCTAGTGTCACTCAAAGACAACTACCCCTTACCCAAAATGGACCACATTCTTCAAAGAGTAGTAGGAGCCTCAAGAATATCATTGTTGGATGGTTTCTCAGGTTTCAATCAAATCCTGGTACACCCTGATGATCAAGACAAGACTGCATTTACTACCCCATGGGGCACTTTCAAGTATGTGAAAATGCCCTTTGGATTGAAAAACGCAGGGGCAACATTTCAGAGAGCAATGGACATTGCTTTTGCAAAGGAGATTCATGACTTCTTGGTCATTTACTTAGATGATCTAACACCCTTTTCAAAATCTGACCAAGAACACTTGAAACATTTAAGACAAATCTTCATAACATGCAGAAAATATGGTATTTCCTTAAACCCCAAGAAGTCATTATTTGGCTTGGAAGAAGGGAAACTTCTAGGGCATATTATTTCAAAAAATGGCATAAGAATTGATCCAGATAGGATACAAGCTATCCTACAAATGCCTCACCCAAGGAATGTCAAGGAGCTGCAAGGATTCTTAGGAAAAATCAACTTTTTGAGAAGGTTTATCCCAAATTTAGCAGAGTTAATCAGATTACTAAACAATATGCTAAAGAAAGATTCAAAGGTCAAATGGACTGTTGAAGCAAAACAAGCTTTTGAAAGTATAAAATTGGCTTTGACTCAAACCCCAGTGTTAACTAATCCTCAGTTTGACAGAGACTTTATCATTTTCTCCTTTGCCTCCCAACATACTATTGCTGCTGTTTTATTACAGAAAGATGACCAAGGGAATGAAAAGCCCATTGCTTTTTTCAGCAGAGCTCTTAGAGATGCTCCTCTAAAGTACCAAATAATGGAGAAACAAGCCTATGCCTTAATCAAAGCTATCAAAGACTTTAGGATTTACATCCTTTACTCCCATGTTGTGGCTTATGTACCAAGTCCTATTGTCAAAGACATTCTCACCCAAGAAAACCTAGAGGGTAGAAGAGGAAAATGGATTGCAAACATACTTGAATTTGACATTGAAATAAAGCCTACAAAGCTGATAAAAGGGCAAGGTTTGGCCAAGTTAATGACAGAAGCAAATTTCCAAGCCTTAGATATCAACCAACTGGACAGTGAAACAGAGCTGGCGACTCCAAAGATCAATGTAGCCTTTGAACAATCTCCATGGTATTCTGATATCTGTTATGTGTTACAAAACCTGTGTGCTCCCCCAGGACTGTCCAGAACTAAGTCTAGGTTCCTAAAAATGAAAACATCTAAATTTTGTGTGATAGATGAGAATCTACTCTGGAAAAACCATGAAGGTATTTTGCTGCACTGTCTTCTTGAGAGTGAAACTGACAATATCATGCAAGAATTCCATGCTGGAGACTGTGGTGGACATTTGTACTGGAAGTCCACTGTAGACAAGATATTAAGGGCTGGTTATTACTGGCCCACTATGTTCTCTGATGTAAAAAAATTCACAACATCATGCCACAAGTGCCAACTGTTTGAAGGCAAAAGACAGTTGCTGCCACTTCCTTTGAGGCCCATTGCAACAGAGAGACCTTTTCAACAATGGGGCTTGGATTTCATTGGAGAAATTCACCCTTCATCTTCAGGACAACACAGATGGATCTTGACAGCAACAGACTACTTCACCAAGTGGATTGAAGCTGTCCCATGCAGACAAGCAAATGATTCAGTAATCATTCAATTTTTGGAAAACAATATACTGGCTAGATTTGGCTGCCCAGACAAGATAATAACAGACAATGCTGCTGCCTTCAGATCCAAGAAGATGGTGAACTTCTGCCATAAATTTCACATTACCCTGGGCCATTCTACAGCTTACTATCATCAAGGAAATGGTCTTGCTGAATCATCAAACAAAAGCCTGATAAACATCATAAAGAAAGTGCTGGAAGAGAACAAAAAGAACTGGCATAAGAAACTAGTAAATGCTTTATGGGCAGACAGATTAACCACTAAAAGATCAATTGGGACCAGCCCATATGAGTTAGTCTATGGATTAGAGGCCAGATTTCCTTCATCACTAGGAGTGCCGGTTATGAAACTTCTACAAGAAAGCCAAGCAGAGCCAAATGACATGCAAAGAAGGATTAACCAGATAATCTGTTTACAGCAGACCAGAGAACAAGTTTTCAGCAGAGTGCAGATATTACAAGAGAAACTAAAAAAGGCCTTTGACAGAAGAACTAAAGCAGAAGATTTCAATGTAGGGGACAAAGTTTTAAAGTGGGATGCAAGAAGAGAAGAGAAAGGAAAACATGGGAAGTTTGATTCTTTATGGAAAGGACCATTTTCTGTCCAAGCAGTACAAGGTAATAACACCTACTTCCTAAAAAGTTTGACTGTAACTGAACTGGATGAAGGTCCTGTCAATGGCAGGATGCTGAAGCACTATTTTGACTGTTCACTATGATAGAAATTCAGAGGTTCATTGTATATATGCAGCCTTACATATTATCTTCTATTTTAGAATGTAAAAAGAGGTTTTCCCAAATGCTGCACCTAGCAGCAACAGGCAGATAGAATCAGAGGTTCTCCAAGAAAGGGCACACAATTTTGACAGATTATATGTAGCAAATTTCAAAGATTAAGATAGGCAGTCAAGGAATAAGGCAATCTGACCTGCTGTTCTTGGTCTTTCAAAAGAAAAACCATCCCCATGTGGAGCCACTGTTGGATACCTATACTAATAGGTTTCATATTTCATGATTGGCAAGAGAAAAGCCAAATATGCTCTGCTCTGGTATCCCAAAGATCCCATATTTCCTAGAAAGCAAGAGCTGGGCAAAGTGTTTCAAGTATTGAGGACCTTATTTCAATTTTGTGGATGATTCAACAGTCTAATCTGGATCATGCCAGGTGTTCAATTTTGAGTTTTAGAATAGAGAAAGAAGTCTGTCCAAACAGCTTAATCTTGGCAGACAAATAGTTTAGGTAGAGAAGCAAAGGTTCCCAACAGTTTAATCTGGGACCTTGGAAGAGATAAGGGTAGAAATAGATAGAGAAAAGAATAAGGAAAAAAGCCAAAGAAAAGAAAAGGCAAAAAGGGTTTGCAAGTTCAAGTGCACCCTCCAAGGAGAAACAAAAAATGCTAGGTAAGCAGCTGGGTAGGTAGTTGGGGTCGCAGAAAGTGAGTCCTATCATTGCAGAAATGGTGATGATGGACAGCAAAGTAAAAGACTACAGCAGGAGCATGACTAACCTCCCTCTTCCCCTTTATTCCATTACTAACACTCCCTTTCTTTCAGCTGAGATTTATGGAGAGAGATCATGGTTTTATGGTGGTTTTAGTTCATTCAGAATCCACATTTCTTGTCTAAGATCTTTTCATTTTGATCTACTCTCAAAACCAAGTCAATTTCAGATAAACTCAGTAAAATCCCTTTCATTTGCCCCCTTCATTCATATTAACCTCTAATTTTACTATATAACCTCCCCTATTTTACCCCCACCCCTAATAATACTAACACTAAGGTGTATAAAACCCCAAATCTTATGTATATTCCTTCCCCTAGGCATAATAGCCGTGTATTTTTCAAAAGGGACCAAAATGGCATCTGGCCACTTTGGTGAACCTATTCCACCCTGTTTCCCCTTTGCTGCAAGTTAATTTACCCTCAAATCACCTCTGCATTGATAAAACCCCCTCTCCAAACCCCTTTTGCCTATAAAAACCTTTGCAAAGGTTAATACCCGCCTCTGGCACGTTCCCCGATCCTACCACATTACTGGTTAACCAAAACATTTGAAAAACCCATAAAAACCCACAAACTCTAATCTTTTCCGCCCGCAGTATGAAGCGCGCACCTTTCTCCTCCGCCAGCCGTCGGATCAAGCCCATCAGATCCGACGGTCCACATCAATATCGGAGCGCATCCTATGGCGGCACTTTAACCTCCGGGAAAGTGACGTTGCGCCTTGTCACGCCTCCTCCACGCGTCAACCGATGAACCATCTCGGAGCCGACTCTGACAGCCTCTGCGCCGTACCTAAACCGCCCCGAGAAACCGCGGCGGTTAAGGCCTTAACCGTAACCGCTGCGGTTTGACTGCCACCTACCCGTCGCTGACTCGCCGCCACGTCCTTATCTGCTCGTACCTGCCTTTGTCATTGGTCCACCTCACTGCTGACTGGGTTGCCACCTCACCGCCCCTTTGACCAGTCACCCACTGCCATGTCGCCCTATGACGTCAGCTGACGTCACCTCACCATGACCCACCAATGACGTCATGCTGACGTCAGCAGAAAAAAGCGCCAAATTGGTAAAATAACCCATATTTACCAATTTTCCCGTGTTTTTTACCACTTTCACTATTATTTCTGTTGGACGCTCTGCATGACCGTTTACACTCCAATTTTCGCCAACCAGTCTATTAGCCCGGGTGACCTCCTCAAGCAGCAACTGTGCACCTTTGCTTCAACCTCTGCTCATCGAATTACAGGTATTTAGACCGTTTCGCCCTCCATACGACCTTCATTAAGCTTGAAATTGCTCAGAGGGATAGTAGAACCATAAAAACGCTATTTACACCGTTCATTTCCATTCATTCATCCACCATTGTCATTGTGAGGGCCAAGAAATACCTGCAGAGCTTTAGAAACCTGCAATTCACATAAAACCTCTGTAGTTCTGCGTTTTCCCGGCAGAGTTCTTAATAGATATAATTCACCCGATTGGAGAGTTCAATTAGACCACAGAGAAGTTCTGTCACTAGACTCCAGTAGTATTTCAATTGCTATTGAGAGAATTCCCCTTGGATACTCAGAACATCAACTGTTTCCACAGAGAACTGCCTCCAGACTGTGTTTTCACCATTCCACCTGTCCACCTGCAATTCTTGCAACTTGAAGAGCTATGGAGACCCCTATTGCACTGAATATTAAGCCCATCAATGCTCCTCACCAGGAATTAGCATGGAAAGCCCTGGGAGACATGGACTACCAAATGCTGGATTGGTTCCCTATGGGAACCAAGTACAATATTCAAATGTTGAATGAATTAAGAGCCCAGCACCTCAGTGGGGCAGATATCTTGGGGATTTGGGAGTCAAATTTGCCCATATACAACCTTCCCCAAGTCAATCCTATGCCAGAGCTCATTTATAGCTGCCAGGAATGCTATGACCCCAGCCAAAGAGCAGTCATGAGCCCCACAGGCCTAGTCCTGTTCCAGATCACCCCAGAGAGCATAAACCAGATGCTGCGCTTCAAAACAGCCAAGAAATTGACCCCTCTATCCATGCAGAATCTGATTAACAAAGGGATCAAGCTGTCCAGTGACCAGATTGTCAAAATCAACCAACTGTTTGTCACACCAGGCTCTGAAACAGTCAGAACCCCTCCTATTGGGTACCAATATCTAAATGAGTTGGGCAGAATGTTGGTGGATCTAATTGGCTATGTCCTAGGATTCAGGGGGTTGGAAGATGTAGATGACAGCATAATGGCAATGCTGTCTATGTTTGCCCCTGGTAAGCCTCCAGCTGTGCAGTATGATTATGCAACTTACATAGCAGAGAAAATCCATGAGCAGTTCATGAATTTGAAAAGGGAGAGACTGTTCAGGTACAGCTCCTATATATATCATTTATTCCTTTTCTACCAGCCAGCTACCTTCTCTGTTCCTTTGAGGCCACTCAATGCCCAAGGAATCCCAAGATCAGTTGTTTTCTGGACCTCTGTTTTTCATTCTACCTCAGTATCACCCTATACATACTGTGAGTTTATTGATTTATTTGTTCATCCAGCCCTAACAGCGCTGCAAGGTACTCCTCCTCCTAGATTAACCGATGAAATGAAGAGGATTCTACATTTGAACAAATCTTACAATATTGGCAACTGGTATTTCTACCAGAACCACACAGTCATTAGGATATATGGCTGTGAATTGAACCCATTTAGGTTGCCAAGGTATGTCCCCATGAGGCTTTTTGCCTTAGAATATTTCAGGCAGTTTGGGAACTCAGATTACCTTCACTTTCAGAGTAGAAACAAGAAGTCACAATTGAAGGTAAGAAACCAGCTAGGTTCCTTCCTATATAACAGGAAAGAGGAAGGGTGGAAAGAGGCACACAGCATACTGGAAGGCCTCAGATTGCAGACCAGTTTTGAATGGATTCCCTATGACCCCAATCATTCTATCTCCCTCAGGAGAATTAGATACAAATTGGGCAACTATGCACATAAAAGACAACCTGAAATTGAACAGTATGCCAATGCACTAGATTGGGAAGAGGGTACACTAGTAGAACAAGTCACTGAGGTAGAATTACTTGAGAAAGAAGCTAGGAATGTGCAAAAAGAAGCTGACTTGGAAACTTGTGGACAGGTGCCCCTCTCCTACAGAAAGCAAACTGGAACAGCTGCTAAATCTTCAGCAGCACACCAGCAAACTACTGAGAAGACACCCCAGGCAGCAAGCAAAGACAAAGGAAAACAGGTGGAACAGCCACCTATATTGACAGAAGAACAAGTTGACACCTTGCTACAGCAGCAAGAAGAAATGGAACAGCAAGAACTGGGGCAGCAACAAGAGGAAGCACAGTCCAGTGAACAGCAGCCCTTGCAGCAGGAAAAGGGGACAGATCTACCTAGTTACACTGAGCAGCAGCCCCAAACAGAGGTGCCTCCCAGGACAGACACCAATGTAGACACCTCAGTCCTCCAAACACCACAGAAGGAGGACTTGACCAGGAAAAGGGAGAGAGAGACCCCCCACACCCCATCCTTCATCAGAGGGGAGAAGAGACAAAGACTGAATGACTCCCAAGAGGAGGACATAGCAGTAAGGCAAGCCATGGGCATGGGCCCACCCAGTGGAGAACTTTCGGCCAGCTCATCTCAGCGTGGACATGACATGACTATGGGAGGAGAGGTCAGCTCCTCCGGTCAACATAGAAAAGGGCAGTCAAGTATAAAGCAGCAATTCATTGACATCAAAAGGAGGAGTGATCCCATAAAAGTGCAGCTGTATGATCACTTGTTAAACCTAGCTCCTAGCAACCAGCAGAGACTCATGTCTGCTTTCGATGTGAGCGAAGGCAAAATGATAATGAGCCACTTCATGCCCACAACTTTGCAGCCTCAGTCCACCTCGGACTATCTAAGAACCAACATGGAGGTTCTTGCCAAAGACATACACCCTATGGACAAGATTGAATTACATAAACAAACTGGTGAAATGGTGTATGCCTCCCTGGCAGATGAGACATTGGAGAATTATAAACTAAAGAGCAGCCTGGATAACACAGCTTCTCAGCTGGAATTAGAAAGAGCATCATCACAAGCCAAGGACAATAGGATCAAGTCCTTGGAAGAGGTAATTATAGAAATAGGGCATGATCCTAAAGATGTCAAAGGCATCCAAGAACTCCTGAAGATAAGGGATGCAGACATGGCGGCCCTAAGAAAGAAAATCAAACTCCCGGCCACCATCCATCCACAAACAGATGAAGTTGCCCAGCAAAGGCAAGAAAAGGATGCTACAGATCTGCTGGTATCCCTATACAAAGAGCTGGTTAGGACTCAAGACCAGCTAGGACAAACTGAAGCTGCAAAGGCAGCACTACAAGAAGCACTGAAGCAAAGAGAAGAGGGCCAACCCTCCCAGCCTCCTCCTGTGATAATAAATCTTGAGGAAGTCACTCCAAAGACTACTCCTCCTCCTCAGCAAACAGAAGCTACAGCACCAACTACAGCGCCATCCACAGCAACAACAACTACAACATCGGAACAGGCTACTGTTTAGACATGCAAAAGCTGCAAGCTGAGATCAAAGCCATGGAATCTCAAATGAAAGAGCTGGATGAACTTAAGAAAACCTTGGCTAAGGTAAATGAAAAGTTTGACAAGAGCAAACAGAATGAGGCAGCCAAGGAGAGAGAGGTAAAAGCTCTTAAGAGGAGAATTGCTGAACTAGAGAAAGAGCTTGCACTAGAAAAAGTGACAGCTGAAATGAAAGCAGTGCTATGGAGCAACATTGGGCGGTCCATTGCCAACCAGTGGCAATATATTGAGACCATGGATGAGCAAATGGTGCTCATCACTAAAGCAAACAAAGAAATACAGAGAGCCAGGGCAAGCCTCGGACACATGCCAGAAGCTGCTACTAGGATGATCAATATTCTGAACTATAAGACTAGCTCTCAATTAGCTGTCATGGGAATCACCAACAGGACAGAAACAATTGCTGTAGCCAAAAGAGTCATAACATTGAGGAACTTGGTTGGAACACTGGAGAGGAGGACACAGGATATGCAGACTGAAATCAACAGATTCCTGGAAAAATTCGTGGCACTACAGAACAGAGGCCTCCCCAGCATTTTAAGCAGTGTAGGAAGACTGCTCACCCTAGACAATTACAATAAGAGAATTGATGCCCATGCAGTAGCAGAGATTGCAAAACCGCCCAGCACTTCAACAGACACAGGGCCAGCCACCGGGCAGACTATGTATGACAGGGTGGAGAACCTGTTTTTACTCATGAATGAAGTTGAGCATCTGTTTGATACACCACCTAACTTCTTCAAATTCACAGAAGCAGATGAAACTCTAGGGGCAATCTTAGCACACCAACTGCCCACACAGGATGTCTGGAGAAATTTGACACAGACAGTTTTGACAGGCCAGAATCAGTAGCGCTAATTCTCCAGGCAAGTGAGCATACATGCGCAGGCACAATTTTGAAGAAAGATATCTACAGAGAAGAGGCACAGGCTGAGCCAACTCAGCAGGACCATTGACTCACCACAAGCAACAGTCACAATCACAGGTGACAAGTCCAGGATACAGCGTACAAGCCTTAAAGACAGGTCTTCCAGCATTTATTCAGAATATCTCGACCGACTTAGCTGTTTCCAAAAGCTAAAATATCTTCTGACAGAGCATTAAAATGCCTGTACTCTGTAATCAATGCTGTATTAAATTTTGGTCATAATATCTTAAGTAGTTGGTAAGAATGTAAAATCTGAGATAACTCAGAACTCAGATATTTTGTAAATCACCGCAAGTATATATTCACCCTTCACAGCAGTTGAATGGGGTTGTTGTAATTTTCCTTTGAAGAGCTCTCGCTCGTTGTAATATTTTCAGAGAAGTAATACAAAGGAAGAATGGAATTTCCAAGGCTTGGTGTTCTTTGATGTATTGTGGTGAAAGATGAATGTTACAGGATTCCAGGGTGTTGCATAAAACAATAAGTATTCTCAAATCTCTTTGTTATATGTTTTCGAGTCTTTTGTTCTCTTTTATTGTTCAAATGTTTTACACTTGATAGCAAGGTGAAAGGATAGTTCCAGGACTTAACCATGATTACCCTGGACTCAAACTGAGCTATTATACATGTTTTCCTCAGATACAGTGACAGAATTGTAATTCTTAATTGCTGCATTTCAAAACTGTGTCTTTTACTGTGATAGGCATTCTCAGGGATTCAATTTTTGCCCCTGAGACCTCTGTCTTTTCCTCTTAAAGCTGTCTGTTGGGAATATATAGACAATAAGTGAAAATTCTTAAATGCTTTCACTGTTTGTGTTACCTGTTTCCAGTCATTTAATCAAAAATCTGTTCTACTAAGCACTCAAATGGCCCTGTAAGTTCCATCTTTCATCTCAAAAGTTTCAAACACATATAGCCACAGACTCCATTGCCCAATGGTACTCAACCTCTCTGAAAACTACATCACTGGAATCTAAAAGGAGTTTCATCAACCAAAACATAAACAAAACCTGTGCATAATAGATAGCCTAAAACCCTATCATAAACAGTTACAAATCATAAAGAGAGAGCCCTCTCTGATCACAGTTTGGCTAGAAACAGTGATCCAAAGATTGGTTAGTGGTTACCCCGGCCGTATTCCCTTGGGAGTCATAGGGAACAACCTGGGTGTTAACAGAAGGGATCCTTGGAAGGATCGGAAGGTGAGGCATTAGCCTCTCAGTTCGAAATGGACTTTACCCTCATCTCATGCATGGTGTCATCAATAATGGGTTGTGTTTGTTATCTTGACAGTGGAGCCTCATTCCACATGACTGGTCATAAGAATTTATTTAGTGCCTTGGAGGAAAAGGCCTCAATATGTGCATAAACATGGCTGACAACGGAAGGTATAGAGTTTCAGGAGTGGGTACGGTTGCTTTTTAGAGGGAGCATAGAGCTCCTCTCACCTTGACAGATGTGATATATGTTCCTGGACTAAAGAAGAACTTGGTATTGGTCGCAGTGTTGGAGGACAAAGGCTACGTTGTTGTCTTCAGTAAAGGAAAGGCGTTCCTAAGACACATAGCCATGGGTCAGACCAATAGGATAGGGATTCAGGTGAAGAATCTCTATAAACTAGAGGTAGATGATTGTGTAGCATTGAGTACTAAAGCAAAATTGGTGCAAAGCCAAGAAATTGGAGAGTTGTGGCATAAGCGGTTGGGCCATTTGCGTCATGGGGCTTTGAAGATAATGCAACAGATATCTACAAGACTTCCCAAAGGTAAACTTGAGCAAGTTGACACATGAAAAGGTTGTACCTTGGGAAAGTACACCAAGTCTTCCTTTCATGATCGAGACAGTTCAGCAGAGGCTATCTTAGAGCGAATTCATATTGATTTGTGTGGACCATTCTCGACGGCATCCACAGTGAAGCAAAGGTATTATGTGATTTTCATTGGTGGCTATTCTCATAAATGTTGGATTTATTTCATGCAAAAGAAGGACCAAACTTTCACAAAGTTTTGTGAGTTCAAAGCTTTGGTCGAGACAGAGTCAGGGAAGAAGATCAAGGCCTTGAGAAGCGACAACGGTGGAGAATATGTCTCTCAAGAGTTTAAGGACTTCTATGCAGTGAAAGGAATTAAACAAGAGTTGACGGCACCTCATAACCCACAACAGAATGGGGTGGTGGAGAGGAAGAACACAACTATTGTAGGGGTAGCACGGACAATGCTGCATGACCAATGCCTACCACTTCACTTGTGGGCTGAGGCATGCAACACAATGGTCTATTTGAAAAATAGAAGCCCGCATTGCATACTTGGGATGATGACACCAGAGGAAGCTTTCTCCGGTAAGAGATCATATGTGGGTCACTTCAGGATCTTTGGCTCATTGATATATTGCCATGTGACAAAGGATGCACGGAAGAATCTTGAGCCAACAATAGAGTTGGGGATACTTGTGGGGTACACTGATACACATCACAACTATCGGGTGTACTTGCCTACCAGTCGGAGGACAGTGGTTTGCAGAGATCTCAAGTTTGATGAGCGGAAGGCCATGCGAGTTTCCCTTGAGAGGGAGCTCCAACTACAGACTGTGGAGGAACTGTTGGTTCCTAAGGAAGAGGAGCCTCAGACTGATGCAGAGCAGCTGCATGCAGAGGTTCCAGGAGTGGAGACATCCACTCAAGCAGAGTCTTCCATAGATGGATGGAAGTGCACAAGAGAAGCTGACAGATTGTTGGAGGATGCGAGAGACAAATGTGGGAGCACCATCTTCTCAGCGCAGTCAGAGGATGTCACCTGAGAGGTACACTAGATACATGGCCATTCCTGGGGAATGTGTTGATACCGAGCCATCTTCCTTTGAGGAAGCAGTGCAGCAGCCGATTTGGATTGATGCTATGGTGGAGGAGTATGACTCCATAGTTCATAACAGTGTTTGGGATGTGGTTCCAAGACCGGATAACAAGTCAGTTGTGAGTTCCCGTTGGGTTTACAAGGTAAAACAAGCTGCTGATGGTAGTGTGGAGAAGCATAAGGCAAGATTTTTTGCCCGTGGCTTTTCATAGGTCAAGAAGATCGTGTTGTTGCAGTATACTTTGATAGAGGAGCAAGATGCTGACATTTTGAAAAGGCATTGTCAAAGTGTAAATTCGAGTTCCATAGAGACAAGATCGGGGTGGGAGATAATCGCTTTCTTGTTGAGAGGGAGTGTTGAAATATGGCAACAAGAATATTCGAATTTAATTTGTCCTTGAATTAAATTGTGAATTAACATCGAATTTAGTCTTAACAGCTACTTGGAAATAATTAATTAATTCATTTTGAATTAATTAGTTGGAGAAATTCAAGTTAGAAGTCTTTTTGAAGTCATGCAAGAGTTATCCCTTAAATCAAGGAGATAAGATTAAGTTATATTTGAGTTGTAATTAGTTAACTCAATTTACTTAGTTAAGTCCAGTTAAATTAGTTCCAAACTATTTGAGGAATTAATGGTGAGTTAACAGTCAGTTGATGCATGCATGCACTCAACTAGTGCTACTCCAGTCAACTGAAGATTCCCTCATCAAAAACTCATGCATGTATATTCTGAGAAAGACCTAGTTGAGATTAAAGTCAAGGACAATGTACTATCAGTTGCATGTGTTTTCTCAAGGAGGAAACTCATGTATGCAGTCAAGGATTTAATCCTTGAAGATTGTGCAGTTTTGGAGGGCTTGATGATCCCCTTGGTGAGATTGGTTTTCCACTTGGTAAAGGTAGATCATCCACAAGGAACAACGCAAGGAAATAGGAGCTTGGAGGGCAGAGAGGAAGGCTGGAGAGAAGCCAATATTACCTGTGAGCATCTGTGAGGATTGTACTGAGAGCTGGCTAAATGTGAGAGCTAAGGCTTTGTATAATTCCTATGTATTTCCACCTTGTATGATAATAAAGATAGTGGGGTTTTTAGCTGAGGTTTTCCCCAAAGTATTTTCATGTGTATTGTGCATTGATTTTTCTTCTTTTGTTTATATTGTTTATCTCGATCTTTAAGCTTTTGCAAATTGATAGTAGAATTAGGTTATAGTATTCCGCTTTGATTTATATTGCATTATCAGGTTAACCTATCATTAAATTTTCTACATGGTATCAAAGTTGGATTTGTAGAAATTTCTACACGGTTCAAACATATCGACATTTGGTATCACCATCTACGAGATTGTGTGCAGAGGAGAATTGTGTTGTTGGAGTACATTCCTACAGAGGAATAAGATGCACATATTTTGACAAAGGCATTGTCAAGATGAAAATTCGAGTTTCATAGAGGCAGTATCAGGGTAGAATATAGTCCCTTTATCACTGAGAGGGAGTGTTGAAAATGCAACAAGAAAATCCAAATTTAATTTTTTCCTTGCATTAAATTAGGAATAAAATTGTAATTCCACATCACATGACAACTTGTATTATTTAACTAAGTTAATTTGACTTATTTGGCTAAGTTAATTCAAGTTGAGGGTCTAACTTGAGTCATGTAGAGTGTATCCTACATTATAGGATCCTTAATTGAGTTTATTTGAGTATTTAATTAATTCAGGAACTAGTGGGAGGTCTAGTAGCGTGGTGCTTCCTACAATGATCAACCAATAAATTGATGATTCACTCATAAATAACTCATGCATATCAGATATGAGAGTTACTCAATTAATATTGGAGTTCATGGACAATGTACTATCAGTTGTATAATCATCTGAATTGTACAGGTGGTGCATGTAGTCAGAGGAATTCCTATGAGGATTTCACAATTCCAATTGAGGAATTTCCCTAATTAATAGGGGCTAAATCCCAAGGAAAAAACACAAGGAAATAGGGACTTGGGAAAGAATTTTTTTTTTTAATTATTTGCCAAAGCTTGTCCAAGAAGTTGTGAGATAGATAGAGATAGTGCAGAGGTTGCTTGGGCTTGAGCAACGCATTGTAATCTTCTCATATTTTATGACTAATGCAATATACAAATAGCAGGGGTTTTTAGTTGTATCTTTCCCCAAGAAACCATTGTGTAATGTGTTTACTGAATTCTTTCTCTTGTATTCTTTGTGATTTCACGGCTGTTTAATTGTTTCCGTTGATGAGTAGAGTAGATTCAAGTATATTGTTTTATTAAATTACAATTAGCAGTTCGAATCTACAAGGAATTTCTATAGAAGGATTACAATCCAACATTTATTAATTTCCAAGAAATCATAAACACATATTTTTAGGTTATTATTGTAGATCTTCCAATCACTCTTCCCCCAAGACAGGTGATAGGAAAACCTGCAACTACAAGTTATTATGAACAAGAACTATAACCTACTAAAACAAGAAAATAATTGCAATGAATTGAACAAGAACAAGGGAGAAATACAAGAGAGAGAATAAAGCCTCTGGATTGGGCCCAAACCCAAGGGTTTTATCCCTCCAAAACTAACTCAGATGCAGATCAATAGTGAACTTCTCATTAACATAAAATAAGAGTCACATACATAATATTAAAGTTGAGAATAATAATGTCAAGCATTAGGCTCTCAATAGCTACTCCTAATTTCAACAAAAATTCAAATCCTATTGAGCCTTTTGGCTAGTTTATTTATACAAAAAGTAATTGAGGAGCATCTCCCTTGATAGGAGGAATGCTTCCCTCCAAAATCTCAAAATTTGTGGATCTAGTTCCCTTTGATCTTGACATGCACTTGGAGTTCCTTGAATTCTAGTGAATTCAAGCTATTGGTGACGAATATTTGACCTCAAGCCAAGATGGAGAGTTAATGAGGTGGACAAGCCCCCTATATTCTCGTTGGGTGTCTCCACCAAGCCCCTGCATAGTAAATATCTCCAAAAATGCTTCTTTTTCTTGCATATTAATCACATTAGGTCATGCAATATGAAAAATACCCTTAAGTCTTCTTACTAAGCATATTATGGCTACAAATGTGAATTAATGTGAGAAAATGAGAGTTTTAAGGGTTACAGGGTAGCACAATGAACCTCAAAATATACCTATTGATGGGCCCCACCAAGCTGCAAGGTCACCAATACACTCCATGCAGTAGATTAAACACTGGAAAATACCTGCATAAAAGAGAGATTGTTTTGATCAAATACATCATCACATTGTTTAAGTTTAATGAGGGCTTGTGCACAAGCACGAAAATGGATGAAAACACTTCCATAGGATAGTTGATCGACCATTTGAAAAAAAAAACATGCATGCATCTCCAACAAATCGAAATCACAGGTAGGCTCAAGTATGACACCCCTCACCTCTTCCCTATGCGCATAATGGTAAAAAGTGTGTTTAATGAGCGAGAATAAAGTTTTTAGGGGTTGGATATGGCCAGTAAACTTGGCCACCTACAATTAATAAACTGTAGTGCACTCAGCCATCCATGTAATTTGGAAAATTCAAAGAAGGGGGAATGATAATTATGAGGAGTGGGGACAATGACTAAAAGAGGAAAATACGAGAAAAGGCCAAGTCACCAAGTGCGTCGAGCCATTACCACAAAAGAATAAAAGGACAAGGCTCAATTTCACTCGTACTAATGCTCATTCCCAAAAATAGTTAGAAGAGCCCACCAAAACATCGAAGGTCAAGCTAGATGCTACCAGAGGCTGCCTAAGGTGCTACAGAAGAGCCAAAAAATTGGCCTACATGAGCTACAGGACTGGACACCACTACTACATGAATACCTGAATTGCTACATGAGTCCAAACCACCAAGAAATTTCCTCTAACCCTCATGAATATGAAGGAGTCATCTTGAAAAGCGTAAGTGGCATCCTCCCTCCTCAATTTCCATACAATTGCATAAAGAATTATGCTTGCTATAAGAATCCTGTATAAAACCCTTGTAAGAGTCAATTCCTTTGAAAAATTCATTTCATCACATAAGAAAGGCAAGGCAGGAGTAGAGGAATTTTTTTTCACTACAATAAAGGGTATCATCCTTCTCCTTCACTAACCAAAAAACATCAACCACCCTATCTCTACCTCTGCACCTGATACTACTAAGAGGCAAACCTTGAAAGATTCCCTTTAGATAACTTAAGGAAGGAGTAGTAGGAGCCATGTGGGGAGGTTTCAATCGAAGAGAGCCCCCAGTCACTAAAAGAATGAATCAACATCATCCTCTTAGAGACATTTTTATGAGACATCAGTGGATGTGATTCTTTGATAAGTTAAAGGGGTATGATGATAAGGCAACCCATGATTTTTCCATGGCCCTCAATTCTCAAGGTGAAGACAGTGCTACCACTGTTGTTACAGGACTTTCCATCCATATGAACACATAACTCATCAGTAGAGTGACCACAATACTGTTAGCAGTTCAATAGGGGAAAGAGGATAAGAAAATAAATGTCACAACCAAGAAAAAATTCTTCCTCCATGAAGAGAAGCCTATTGAAGACAAAAATGGAGTGAGAAGAGAGAGCCTCCCTTACCCTTGGGATGAAGTAGCCTATCAACTACTAAAAAGTAGGTTGTTAGATCATGGATTATTATACTTTATCTTAACCTTATTCCACATCGATGAAGCCCTACTTTTGGGTATTTGAAGCCTCATTCTCATGGACATCATGTTCACCATGATCTATAACAAAAAAAAAATCACCCTCAAAGGGTAATGTTTGATGCATGTTGTTATCATGTTTACCTTATAACTCATCCTCATTTCCATCTAGAACAAATAGTTCTTCAAAATCATGAATCAAAGGTTCTTCTTCATACAAATCCTCATACTCTTTCTCTTTATTCCAGCCAAGCAAAACACCAACCAAGTACTCTCAAAGGTTGTAAGGAATAGAAAGCATTTGCAAATGCACTGAGTACTTGAAAATTGTTGGCATCAAGAGGAGGATCAAGGGAGTTAGAATCCATGTGCCAATTCACAAATAGCCATAAATAATGTCTAATATGGAAGCACTCTTTTTTTGTGAGTCTTATGCATTCCTTTGAATGACACACATAATTTCTACAAGCACCGCGTTTAGAAGATTGACTTTACTCATTCTCAGGTCCACTACACAAAACTTAACCAACAAAACCAAAAGTTTCAAATTCATATCAAGTAATGTAAAAGAAAGGTCGTGTGCCACTTGTTGGGATAGAAGTGGAAGAGAAACTAGCACTAATATTTTAGAGGCTAAATAGTGTTGAATAGACAGTTCCATCAAGACATGGAAGAAACGGTCATAAATACAATCTCCCTTTAACTTCCTATATTACAGTAGTTGTGATATAAAAAACATATGCTTTATAATTCACTCCAGAAGGATCATAAATACAAGCCCATTCTTCAAAAATACTTCCAATACATGCACAAAAACTAGCACGATCAGTTGACCTACCATCTTGACTGGTTAGTTTTCTATCATCCCTATTTTCCCCAAGTTGACCAGAAATAGCCTTCTTATCTCTAGATTTGCTATCCTTATCCTCTTTCCCAATTGAAGATGCATATTGAAAAGCTACATTTAATGGAACATTTCTTACATATTTAACTAATTGATTCAAGGATTCAAGAGGCCTTTGTAGCACCTTTCCTAGTGCTTCAATAAGATTGTAATGCTTAGATGCACTAACAGTAGGTTCTTGAATAAAACAGGTTTGAACAAGAAAGATAACAGATTTGGTTGAGACAACATTATGTCCTCGATTCACAAGTTTAGTGAGATGCATGGTATATTTTGTAAGTTTAATTAGTTTAGAACAAATAAGTGTAACAATTATATCCTTGTTGGATATGTGTTCCTCATTTGAATAAACAACCCAACTTGTTAGTTCCTTCAAAACTCATATGCAAGCATCGTCGATGGTCACTAATAGAACAATATGGGTTGAAATATGTAAGATGATTGATGGATTCTCATACAATATCTCAAAAACATAATTTTGTTCTCTTTCAAAGCTTCCTCATCTCTACTAATACATTGATAAATACTCTTTGGAATCTTTGAGACAAGTCCCTAATTTCACGATCATTGGAATCCATTGGTATTTTAGCCTACAACTTTTGAGACACAACCTAATACTTTTCCAATGCTTCCCCTATGTTTAGAGAGGGCTCCAATCCACAAAGTGTCCTTTGATGATCCTCCTCTTCTCTAGCTAGATGTTTCCTCTCTTCTTCCCCACACCTTGGTGTATTCTTCTTTATGCATGGTATAGATATCTCCTTTCTTGCTTTGTTTAGGAGACCATCTCATGTTGCTTTCGCAATCATATGCTATATGCCCATAATTGTGGCATTTGTAGCATTTTTGTACTGTACTTGAATAAGGGGGAAAATGAATTATGATTTTTGATGTTGTAGCCATTGGATCCTCTAATTTGATTGCCTACAATTTTGCTTATATAGGTCTAATAAGGCCCTCTATAATCATCCATGTCATAGGCTCTAAAATTTCTTGATTTATGTCCAAATTTCATGCATGAAAAACAATGACCAAGAAATATAGTTTGATACCTAGCTAAGAAGGATTACGATTATGAAACAACTCTTTTGAGGTTGTTCTATTGTGGAGAAGATTCAATATTTGTTGCTCCTTGTCTCTTATTTCATTTCTACTTGTATAACTTTTGGGTGTAGTAACTCTTCCAAACTCATCATGCTTTATTTGCTTACTTCCACTATGGTTGGGGCCTTGAAGAATATTAGCATGACCTTTAGGTTTTTCTTCAATTTTATTTTCTAGTGACCTAAGGCCTACATCTTCTTTGTATGAAATCTCAACCACATAACCAAAACCTATTTTGTTGTATGGTGATATTAGACTGCTGGAAATATCATCCAACATTTGGGAACTCTTCAAGTTATTGTTGAGCTTGTCTACTTTATTCCTTAATTAAACAATTCCTACTTCAAGCTTCTCACAATTTTCTTCTTTTTCCTTCAACTGAATTTTTATCACTTCTTTTGTTTTGTTAGATTCTTCTTGTTGAATTTTCAAGGAGATGACTACTTCAAATTTTTCTCTTACTCTTTTAGTTTTTTATCAACTTCTACTTCTAGCTTCTCATAATCCTCAACCTTTTCCTTTAGGTTGTTGGATTAAAGGGGCTTGGACCTAGGTTCAAAGTGTACAGTGCACCAACAAAACCCTCAATTACTAGCCCTTTCGGCAATGACCTACAAGAAGATTGTAGTCTCACCCAAAGCGGTTATGGGAGGTTGTAGAACTAGGTTTCTGCAACCAGAGGGATACTGCACTGAGGCACTCATGTGTTTTCTTATATTTTATATTGATCTACAACTTTGCATACATAAAATACTTCACATTGATGCTTTACTTCACAGATTTTCACTTATTACATAAACATATCAGAGAACAATATAACATGTATTCTTTCACATAAATAAGTAAAAAGCATGCATATCAGTACATATGAACATAGATTATGAATACAGATACACAAGACTTCACCAAAACTTCTTCTTCTTTATTAAGATAGATCTTTTAGTACATACAACTTCTCGACCTACGCACCCAGCTGTAGGTGGTATGTGCACTCAGCTGCAGACTCTTCCAAGGCCTCCACACACTCAGCTATAGAGCTTGTCCTTAAGGCCCAAAATACAAACTAAAGACAGAAAGTATGATCAATTCATCTACATCTCACCTCTTCAACAAAGAATTACATCTCCTTATATATATTTCATTACTACAAAACCATGGTCCACATACTATGGGTTCGACAAAACAATGAGCTAAAACCTTGATACCCATTACAAAATGAGGGGCTTTGACCCACCCCAAAGCCCCTAGACATTGCATGGTGAATAGAACTTCATAGACTCTATGCACTCCGCTCCTAAAAATGTGAAGTCTTTGACCAAAACTGGATCGAGTTGGGGAGTGCCCAACAGGCCCCCAACACTCACATGTGACTTATCTTGAGTCACTCAGCTGTCATGCCTTGAATCTTTGGTGCGATGCTCATGTAAGTGACATTAT
Source organism: Pinus tabuliformis (assembly GCA_031772625.1). NCBI lineage: Eukaryota > Viridiplantae > Streptophyta > Pinopsida > Pinales > Pinaceae > Pinus > Pinus tabuliformis. Next base: position 923,434,570 of record CM062806.1, read on the forward strand.
ACGGCTGAATTATTTCCACTACCTGCTTCTCCTCTCGGTGCACTTCTTCCAGCAATGCCTCTATGGTTGGTCCAAAAGTCTTCTGTAGCACTTCTTTCTCCCTCTGTCGTAGCTCCGTGAGCTTACTGTCGAGTGCATGCGAAAGCCGGAAGGCCTCATCCTACCAAAAATTTCAAAATATGCTCCTTTTGCCAAAGGTATTCAACCTGCTTTTGAAGATTCTTTCCTTAAGTGACCCTTGCGAGCTTATGCGAGACTGGTAAGGTCTTCGCAGTTTCCCAAATTTCATCCAACTACTTCTGCTTCATCTGGAGCTCCTCATCAATCCTTTGAATGTTTGGATCCTCTTGCAATGAGGTCCAAATCTACATGGTTTCATCTAGTATTTTGCCATAGTTCGCCACTATGTCAATGATGCCTTTTAGTGTAGATTTCAAATCATTTTCCCTCTGCTCACGTACTTCAGGTGGCGTGAATGGCTGTAGCATGATTTGCAACTCAGTAATCTTGACTTCATACTCAAAATTCATCTTTGCAAGCTTATTCATTGAGTCTCTTATCGCGATGGAAAGCTTCATGACCTTCTCTACTGGTGACTCCTCTTCGCATACCTTCACATTCGAAACTGTGCTACAAGTATTTGCAATGACTTTTTCCAGTTGCTGCTATTTCTGGTGTGCTCTATCCCCAGTTCAAATTATACTGTGCACCATGCTTGATGAAATGTTTTCCCTTCCTCCTGTGCTTCCCGACAATCCTCTAAAAACTCCTTGCATAAGTACCCAACCCAGTTGAAGAGAACCCCATCACTGCACTGCATAGCCAAAGAAACCACAGCTACTAGAATTTCATTCACTCTACACTTCCTCATTATTTTCCTTACTAGAAAGTGTGTGGCGAAGCGCACCCCTTGGTCGTTGATAGAGTTGATATCATAATCGTGCGACTTTTTGATAATCCTGAACTTCTCCTTCATGGTCTGTGCCATTGCCTTGTCTTAGTTTTTACCAAAGAAATTTTCAACGGGGTCCCTTCTTTGGTGAGGTAGCCCAGTCATTGAAGAATTATTTGTTGTCAGTCATATGGAATGAGGCTCCATTATCTGGATACCACACACTACCCATCATCGATGTCACCATGCAAGCAATGAGGGTGAAATCCAACTTGAATTGTGAATCAAGAGCTTCACCTGCCGCTCACCCCGAGGGCTTCTTATCTACCTTCTTGTGTGGACACTTCGTGGAATTATGTCCCAGCTCATGAAAATGAAAACATTTAATCTTCGACAAGTCCTTCTTCTTGCCTGATTGACTAGAATATGATTTGGAATGGGATAACTTCCCTTTCCCTTTCTTTGCCTTTCCTGCCAAGGAAAAATTCTCTTCATCATCATGCTTGGATGAGGATCCATCTCTGGTGTTCCGTTGAATCGCCTCTTGCACCAAGTTGGACCACAAACAGTCCCACTCTAGTAGTTTCTCCCTCCCATTTACCAAATCCAAGTAGTTGTGCCAGCTCTTGGGAAAGCCTAGAAGTGCTAGCCTGACTAGATCATCTTCAACAATTGTAACACCAACACTTCTAAGCTCATCTCAACATTGTGTGAACTTGGTCAAGTAATTTGGTATTATGTCACCTTTCTCCATCTTTATTTCCCTGAGCTTGTCCTTTAGTTCTAGCTTCCTGTGGTTGCTATTATTCTGAAACAGGTCTGTCAAAGCCTTCCACATTACATATGGGGTCTCCTTCCGATGGAGGTTCGAGACAATATGATCTTGAATTCCTTGTAGTATGATCCTTCTCGCCTTTGCAACACATTTTCTCCACTCTGCCAGATCTTAAGCATCTGTTGTTGGAGGCTTAGGAATATTTTTTTCTACGAATTGCTTCATCACGTTGTCTTCCAACAATGCCTCCATATTTTCCTTCCAAGAAATATAGTTCGAACTACCCTCAAGGGAATATTCGAGTCTCAATCCATAGAATGCCATCCTGTTGGCTCTGGAGAATGATACTACAAATTCGATTTCACCTGAAAAATACACACTCATTTTCTCCTTTTCTAGAATGATTTTTGCCTCAATACCATGGATAAATTCCTTGTAGATTCAAACTACTAATTGAAATTTACTAAAGCAATAGACTTGAATCTACTCTACTCATTAACGTAAAAAATTAAACAATCACAAAATCACAAAGCATACAAGAGAAATAATTCAATCAACACATTACACAATGATTTCCCGAGGAAAGTCACGGTTGAAAACCCATGTTATATGTATATAACATTAGTCAGAAAATATGAGAAAATTATAATGCTTTTCTCAAGCTCGAGCAACCTTTGCACTAATTCTATCTATCTCATAGCTTCCTAGACAAGCCTAGGCCAATACTTAACCAAATTTTGTGTTGCCCAAGTCCCTGTTTCCTTGCGTTGTTTCCTTGGGAATTATTCCCCTATTAATTAGGGAAACTCCTCAATATGAATTGTGCAATCCTCATAGGCCTTCCTCTGACTGCATGCACCACCTATACAATTTAGATGATTACACAAGTAATAGTACATTGTCCTTTAAATCCAATATCAACTGGGTAACTCTCATATCTGACATGTGTGAGTTATTTATGAGTGAATCATTGGTTAACTAGTAGAGCACATGAAGCAACACTGCACTATCTCACCTCCTACTAGTTTCTCCATCATTTGGAACTAGTTTAATAGACTTTAACTCAGTTACACTGAATTAATTAATTACAACTCAAAATAAACTCAACCAGGGATCCTATAATGTAGGATACACTCTACATGACTCTAGTTATACCCTCAACTTGAATTAAATAAGACAACTAAATCAAATCAACTTAGTTAACTCATACAAGTTGTTTTGTGATGTCAAATTACAATTTGATTCCTAATTTAATTCAAGGACAAAATTAAATCAGGATTTTCTTGTTGCATTTTCAACAAACCTAGTGTGGGTGTTCATTTCGGTTATTATGGCTAAGGGAAATTGGCAAAGGCAATGGAAAAGGCTTTGGAAAGGCAAAATGGCATTTTTGGAAAAAAATTTATGAAAATAAAGGAAATTAGGTGAAAAGGAAGGTGAAATGTCACAGGTTGCATGTGAGGAGGAAAATGAAGGAAAAATAATGGAAATTGAAGAAAATAGATGCCTCATTGATAAAAAGGCTTTTGAGGATCATTTCACAACCTTTTATTAGTTCAGTTTTGGAGATTTCTCTCTATTCTCTCTCTCTCTCTCTCACTCTTGGACACTTAGAGTTTTCTTGGAGCACTTTAGCATTGGATCAAGGAAAGCAAAGAAGGCAAAGAGGAAGCAAAGATCAAGCAAGGAAGAGCAGGATCAAGCAACTACAATGGGATTACTTGCATGTATCAAATTGCGTGTATGGTTTACCTGCTAGTTTTGGCATGCATGGTTATGCATGTGTGTTTTGGGTTCTGTTGTTTTCATTGGCATGAGCTTTTCTAGGTGTGACAGTGTTTCCAGCCTTGCCTTGCCATTTCCGAATAACCATGGTATGATCTGTTTTTTTCTATTTGGTTAAGCTGGATTGTTGAATGATTTCAAAACAAAGTGAGGCAGTATATGAAATAAATAACACAAGGCCTAGGAATCCTTGGATCAGAGAAGGTGGGATTGTAATAAAGCCATATTTTGTGTTCCTCAGTGGGCATAGGAGTCCTCGAGCGATGAATAGTGGGATATATGGTAAATCCTAAAGGTGTGTGCCCTCGATCAGGCCTAGGAATCCTTGACCAGTGAATGGTGGGATATATAGTAAAGTTTGGAGGGTGGAGTCTTGATTAGGCCTCAGAATCCTTGGTCATTGTATGGTGGGATATACGGTAAAACCTAGAGACTAGGAGATAGGTAAATTCCTCACGGTATAGGTGGAGAGATGGGGTGGCATCCATGCTTGTTTTGGGACTAGTAATTTGGTGGGGATTGTGCTAAAGGTTGGAAACCTGGATTTGTTTTGTAGTGAGTCCCACATTCATAATTTGAATATGGCACATGGGTGATTAGCTGAAAGAAATCTTTGGTTAAGCCAATATATGGTCGGGTGGTTCGTGGAAGTCCCAAACCTAGTTGGCTTATGCATTCATTAATAAGAGTTCCTTCTACTTGGTATCTCATGCATAAATGTACTAGTTCATATGTGGATTTTATATCTGTTGTATCCTTGTAATTTATATTGGTTTCATGTTGGTTATGAGTATGTTTTATTACAAACTTGATGTATGGCTCTCATCATGTTTTGATTAGCAATTGAATGAACAATGAATATATGACCTAATAAATGATAATACAACTAATGTGATAAGGCATCAAGGCTTATTTACAAATAATCAAATATATATGAGACCCGTGTGCTCAGATGTGTTATTATGACCTGTAGATTACATATTTGTGACATGTTTGACGAAAATCCTTTCATGGCTAGTAGGGGTCCAGTCAAGTCATTAATAAAATGTTTGCATTTGTAACCTTTTTTAAGTGATATTTATCATTTCTGAAGGTTTCATGAAGTTATGGGCAATGGCTTGAGACCTAGCCCTAAAAAAGTGGATCAAAATTTGGGTTCGCTGGCTCAGAACTAAATGAAAAAGTCCCTAGTTGTTGGATTTCCTTGCTGTGGGAGTGAGTAGAAGGCATCAGTCGCATGCATGGATTGTCATGGGAGCGAATGAAGTTCCATATCAGTAAAATGACAAGTTTCCTTAGGGTTTGGTCATCTGGAAGGGTTGGTTGGATCCTGAAGGTTTTGTAGCATGTGTTGAAGGTTAGTTTGGTTTAGTTTTGTCAGTTCCACTTCCTTAACTATACATGGGGAGTTGAATCACATCATAGTAGCCTCTCATCACATGTTTACCCCACTGGACTTGTTAGCTTGGGTAAATGTGGGAGGAGGGTATTATAGAGTGGTATCAAAGCATGGTTCACCCCTTGGACTAGATGGGCGGTGTGTTGGGTATGCATACATGTTGGTTGCATATGTGTTTTTGTGTTTATGGTATATGTGCTTGTGGTGTATGCATGGTGTTCATCATGGTTGCAGTGGTGTCACCATGTGCAAGTTGATGGTGTTGTTGTTGGATGTATTCATCCTGAGTGTATGTTGGTTATGCATTGGTTGTGCACAATAATGTTTATGTGTTTTTATGTATATATTGACATGGTGATAGTTGTCGTGCATGAGGTCATGACATGTGGTCGGTATGGTCATGCATGGTAACTAGATAAGGGTTGATATGATGTTTATATACTACTATGATTATTATTATACATGTATTGTGCTAATTTGGTTGGTCTTGCAAATGAGATATCCATCCCTGAACTACACTGAGGTGTGTTGATTATGTTTATGTTTTGGTTTATCTGACATAGTATGCTTGGAGGAACAAGATCAAAGATGACTATCAAGATGGTATATTACAGTTCACGAGATTCTCCCTATGGTTCATATGAGAAATGTGGTGGTGGGGATTCTTCTGACTTAGCAGGCACATTGAGAAGTTTGAAGGTAGAAATAAGGAGTTGCAAAGTGGATAATGACATGATCATGCAGACACATGAGAAACAAGCACAAGTCAATGCAGTAATCCTTAAGAGTTTTTCAGAATTTCAGAGACAGGGACCATTTTGGATCAGCCATGGGTAGGAGGATAGGACTAACGGGGCATATGGAAGTAGATCTCATGGTGGGCATAGATCAAATAGAGATGACATGGTCAAAAATGGTAGATTATTGGATACACCGAATAGGAGAGGTGACAGATGCAGGTTATATTCTAGTTTTTGTTCTGATAGGCACTATGATGATCATCATTATCATCCTTATGGGAGAAGCGACAAGGGATATTTTCCAGATGAGTTCAAGAAAGAAAATACACCTATCTTTGATGGGGATTTGAAGAATCTAGAAGATGTAGAAGCATGGTTACTTGGAATGAATAAGTTCTTTAAGCTGCATGAGTACACATAGAATATGAAGGCTAGAATCACTATCTTTAGCCTCAAAGAGAAAGCAGACCTCTGGTGGGAAGATGTGAAGTGAGTCAGAGACATCAAGACAAAAGGGTTGAGTTGGCATGAATTCAAGAGACTTTTTAGAAAGAAGTACTTGCATGAGAGGTACTACGATAGTAAGGGCAAGGAGTTTTATGAGCTAAAGATGGGATCGATGATAGATGAGGAGTATATGAACAAGTTCTTGAATTTATTGAGGTATGTATTGTATCTTAAGGATGAAAAACTAAAGTTGAGATATTTTTAAGTGGATTTCCATTATTATTTAGAGATCAAATTGAGTATGATGATCCTCAGTCACTTAAGGAAGTTATTGGGAAACTAAAGCATTGTTATGAGCAATCAAAGCGTAACATGAAATTGTAGCAAGGTTGGAAAGGGAAAGAAAAAGCTAAGGTAAGTGGCAGCTGAAAAGAACAAGACCTCAGAATACAAAAGAGAAATAAAATGTTGCACCTTATAAGAAGTTCAACGTAGCTAGGCAGGGACATGGGTCACATTCTGGAGGGAAACATAATAGAGGTGACGGTAAAAGGTAGTTGCAGTGTTTTACATGTGGTGAGGAGCATCTTAAAAGGGATTGTCCACAGAATCAAGTTGGTATGCCTTAGATCTACAGTTCACAAGAAGCGTAGGTATTTGGGGATGTTGGGTGGAGCATTCCTCATATCTATGTACCATTGGATAATAGACAGGTAGATCACAAGGCATCTATTATCAAGATAGATGGTAAGCTTTGTGATCAATTTGTTTCTATCTTGATTTACCTTGGATATAATTATATTTATATTAATCCTCATCTGGTCGATAAGCGTGATTTGAATAAATAAGTGCATGCAGAATCTTGGTTAGTGTAGTTGGCTTTGGTACAAAGAAAATAATTCATCATTGGGTAAGAGCTTGTTCATTTGATTTGAATGGCATGCCACCACCAACACATTTGAATGTATTGTTGTTGGGATCATACAATATGCTCTTGGGTATGGAATGGTTGTAGCTTCACAAGACAAAGGTGTATTGTTATGAAAAATCCATTGAGTGCTTGGATGCCAATGGAGAATAAAGAATCTTATAGGGTAAGAAGAAGGAAACTATTGAGTCTTGAAAATGTCATTCATTTCCATTACACTTTCACTATTATGTCCATTATATCACTTCCATTTCACCTCCATTTCACTACTATGTCACCACATTCATCCCACTTTCATTATCATTAGGGTCGCATTTATGTTTTTCCAATCTTTATTAATTCTAAGTCTTTTAAGAGAATTTGTGGTTAAAAATTAGAAAATAATGTGCATATGCTTATACCTAACAAATGGGTTGAGATTTTTGACATGTGTAGGTTGAAAGGAGGCTTCTAGAAGACCCTTATGTGGCACTCTAAGGCCAAATTCGAATTTGAGTGGAAAGAATCATGGGATCATGAGGATATATGTCACATCTCCTAATTGTATTGTAACTCTAAGAAGACATGTGTCTTATCAGTTCCTATTTTGATTAGGACTCTAGAAGTAGAGGAAGAGATTCATGGACTCTCATTAATGAGATGGCTTCTCATCTTTTTGTATAAATAGGAGATCTCTCTCCTTCATTTGTTAGTCTTTTAGCTTGTGAGTTCTTTAGCTTGGAGTTTGTAGTTCTTCCTTGATGGCTTTTGAAAGCTTTGGAGAACTTTGTTGTACTTTGTAATTTTGAAGAATTTGAATAAAGCTTTGATGTTCTCAACATGGAAAGAGATGTGAAGTAGATGTCATGGAGCATATTAGAATGTAAGGTAGAGTAGATTTCATTTTGTAAATTTTGCTTTGAATTCATTATGTCATTTGATTGCTTTCAAGTTTGATAGATTAGATTTTTCATTCATGCAATTTTAATTCATGCAAGTCTGTTCAACCGGTTGATTGTAGATTAGTAATGCACATAGCTTTTTAATGACTAATGACATGATGGAATCATCTTGTCCTTCTGCTGATTTATTTTCTGAGTTCTAATTCCAGCATTGTTATTTCTTTCAGTTTTGTTTTGTTCATTTACTTTTCTGCAAGATAGATATTAGACTGCTCATGTCATTTTCAGTTACCTCCTATAGCCAGCGTGACTCAAATGATGAGGGATTGAAGTATGAATGCGTAGTTTGATATTAGTTTATTTTTCTGCAAGTTAGTTATTGAATTGCTCATGTCATTTTCAGTTACCTCCTATAGCCAGAGCGACTCAAATAGTGAGGGATTGAAGTATGAATGCGTAGTTTGATATTAGTTTATTTTTCTACAAGTTAGTTATTGAATTGTTCATGTCATTTTCAGTTACCTCCTATAGCCGGAGCGAGTCGAATGGTGAGGGATTGAAGTATGAATGTGTAGTTTAATATTAGTTTCATTTTATGCAAATTAGATATCAGATTGCTCAATTTGTTTATGATTACCTCCTATAGCCAGAGCGAGTCGAATGGTGAGGGGTCAGAATATGAGTTGATGTAATATGATTTAGTTTACTTTGATTACAGTTTTTGAATTGCTCTAAGTTCAGTTTTCTTTTTATACAGCAGCAAGGATACTGGGTTTCATAGTCACTAGCTCATTGATTGGTTGTTGCATTCCATTTTGATTGAAGTAGCTGCATATTTACACTTTTGTTTAAGTACTAACTCCATCAATAACATGTTTTGAGATCTTTTGAAGTGCTAAGTTTTGGAAGTTACCATTAGGGACATAGGCCTTGTCTTGAAATCTCTATCCATACTTGTCCTTTAAAAGTATTCTTAAGACCTTAGAATAGGATTTCCATTTGCATTAGACACTTTAGGAAACCAACAAAAACAAAACCCCAAAACAAAATAAAATCTATAAAACAACGAAGTAAGAAAAAGGTTAACTAAGCATATATGGTGCACCACACTTCATCAGCTTACGATACCCGGATTGATAATTTATGTAGAGCAATTTAAGACATTAAATTGACTAGACATTTTGGCGCCGTTGCCAGGGAAGTGTAATTAGGAGACCTTATTTCTTACATCTGGAAAAAAAAAATTAATAATTCTTGAGTATGCTCTCCTCCTACACTTCGTGTGATCTGGAGGATCAGAAAAAGGATTGTTAAGTAAAAAAAAAATTAATAATTCTTGAGTATGCTCTCCTCTTGCACTTTGTGTGATCTGGAGGATCAGAAAAAGGATTGTTATGTAAAAAAAGAAAAAGAAAAAAAAGGAGACAAAATAAACTTCATCATTTCAATTGATTCAAAAAAAAAATGGAACTCAACTGCTTTGATAGGTTCAAATTGTCCAAAATTGATTGGTTATGGTTTGTAGTGGTCCTCAAAACACTGTATCCTGTTTTAATAAGGTTTTGCAACTTAGCTGCGGAAAGTGCCCTGATTCCGCAGCTAGTTGAGGATTCCGCAGCTAGTTGAGAATTCCGCAGCTGTTTCAAGGTTTAGCAGGTTACAAGCATCCAATAAAAATACCGACCACATGGGCATCTCCAGAATTGTCCCGACATGGATCCTATCCTAGTCACCCAGCTCAGACTGATAAAAAATGAGCTTAAAACCTCAGCCAAAGTCTTGTTTTTCGCATGTTTTACTTGAAGTCTTTGCTGCCTGAAATTGAAAATCATTAATCCTTATTATAAAAATTTACAATTTCAGAGAAAAAAAAGAAGAAAAATAATCTATGGCTATCTTGAATCCTAGCTTTCACTATGGCTTCAACAAGAAAATCTGCCTCCCTGTTCAAGCTTTGGCCTGAAACAAACCTGCAAGAACATTTGTTTAAAAAAAAAACATCATTGTTTTGTTTAATGAAATGTATATGTATATTTTTAATTTTTGAAAATATAACATATAATTTTATTAAAAAAACATTAAAAAGAATATAATAAATTTTATTATTTTGTTTGATAAAATATATACGTGTATTTTTAATTTTTGAAAACATAACAATTGTAATTTTATTAACAAAATAAATAAATAAATAAAATTACGTTTCATATAATAAAACAATCTTTGTATTTCTTGAAGTAAAGCATCAAAATCTCCAGACCTTGATCTCTCGAGCCGAGTCAGCTAGAAAGAACTGCATGCGAGTTTGATGCTTAACACATGCAAGTCAAACCTGACTGACTTTGATTTCACTTAAACTTGTAGTTGAATGAAAAAAAAATTGATCTAGCTCTAGAGAGGACAGAGAAAGAAAAACTCTCCACGGATGCATTGAAAAAATTTGGATTGAAGCAAGGACTTTTTAACATGTATGGTAAATGCAGAGAATGCACAAAGTCGTATCATCCAACCACTAATTTGAAAATTTTACAGGCCGAATGCAGAATGGTAAAACTCAGAAAAACGTAAACAGCTGAAAAAACGTCAAATTTCAAACACGCGATTTGGCCAAACAGAGACGAATTTGAAGAAAAGAAAACATGGGTTTTTTCGCCAGTTGGGTCAATTAGATAACCCAGAAACCGTTTTAGGAGATTCGTGGTGGTCTGGGAGAAATCCTCGGTTCTTTGGAGCCCATTTTTGCAGGCCGCGGGGAAAAAACGAGATTTGAATCAATTAACTGATAGTTGATTTAATTGCTTTCGATTTGGAATAATGGCGTGCTGATGATTAACCGTTTGTTGATTTTTGCCACCACGTCTTCTTCCCTTATGCCACCCATTTGCAATTCATTAACGCTTGTTAACAACAGTTCTGATTTAAGACGACTCTCCATTATGTGACTTATCCTAATTGAACACGACTCTCTGTCATTAAAACCCGTGAAATTGTTGCCACCCGTCTGCGCTTGTTCCGCTACTTCCTGTTTAACAATAAGAGGATCAAACACGGCACTAGAATTATATGAAAATGATTATAGCTTGTCGATGTTTATTCCTTTGGCATATGTTTATTCCTTGGTTATTCGGGGGATTCCTTACAAGGCGTGCGGTAGCATTGTTCAAATTTATAAAAAGGTGAGTTCTGCTCTAAGAGCTACGACAGTGGAAAAGGTTACCAATCAAGAAATAAGGTAAGTTATTGAAAATGTATGACAGTGGCATCAACAAGGCGTTCTGCTGCAACACATCTGAATGGCCCATTTCTCATAGATGAGTCGAGTAGGTAATGCACATGCACGTTAAACTTCCCAATTATTTTGAGATTGACTTGGGTGTTTCTGTTACAGCATGCATAGGAATTGTTGGTGACAAATACTAATAAAAAAAATATGAGCAGCACAAGAGTTGGTACTCTGATCTATTTCCATCTTTAAAACTGTTTTGCTTCATATTTCAAAGTTTTTATTTTTCAGACAAACAGTAAAAAAATAAATTAAAAATTAAAAATTAAAAATAAAATAAAATAAAATAAAATTGATGGGGCTCATTGGGAGAACTAAATCACTTGAACACACTTAGACTTGGACTTTCTTTAGCTAGATAAAAGGGGCAGTCAGGAATATGTGTCTGATGGTTGACTATTTCAGCCACTTTCCACAGCTGATTCAACTTTCCGCAGCTGGTTCAACTTTCCGCAGCTGTTTTGTTAAACTCTAGGTTGCAGGTGTCATCAAGCAAAACAAGCCACATGGGTAGCTGGGGGAATGTCAGTACATGGATGGTGTCCTATTCATTTGATCCAATTCGATGAAAAAGACCCCGGTCAAAGGGAAGTCAAATTGTGTGTTATCAATAAGTCGCCACACTGAGTCGCTGCATGTCAAGAAAAAATAATAATTTTGAATCAATGAAATGAATAAGTTATTTGCTCACTTTTCTGAAGGTATTGATTAATTTTGGACTGATGATGAAAGATGAATGGCTAACTTTTTATTCAAGATTTTTAGCTACAGAAACTGTGCACATTCCGTAGCTAAAGTCCAATTCCGCAGCTGTTCTCTAATTCCGTAGGCAGAAAAACCTCATTGTACAAATCAGCCTATCTTTCTCATACAAAATCAGATTTTGATGATTTAAGTATCGTTGGAAAGATTTCAACAAGATCTACACAACGAGAAATCTATTATTAGAGTTTGAAATGGAAAATAATGAAATAAATTGCTGAAAAGAAGCAACATCAACTTGAGGCACTAATTCCAAATCAGGTATAAATTCTTTTGATTTCTCCTTTGAGAACTTGTTTCATTAATACAAATTCTTAGTTTTGTGTGTAAATATCATAACTAGAGAGATTGACCATCTCTCTCCTTTGATAATCTTACATTCCATTGCAGAAGAAGTATTAGTTTTTTTGCAGGTTCCAAGAGGAAGGACAAATGACTACAAGAGAATGGTGTCTCTCTAACAGACCAATTTGTTTCATAAGAGGATGATCAGCAACAAATAGGAAATATGTTGATACAAAATCAGATCCAAACACTTGAAAAACTTTCAGATACTATTGTCTCCATCACATCCAGACTTCATAATAAACCATTGACTCCATATTTTCCTTTTACATTCACATACACTTTCCATCTATTTTTCTCCATTCATAACCCACAAATAAAAGCAAGAGGCTCATTCATATGCTTATTGTCCATTGCCATTTCTACTCTCCATTGCCATCTTCCATTTTTATCTTCCATTTCCTGTCATTTTCATTCCGCAAATAAGCCCTGCTTCAATGCAAATTATTGAGTCCATAGTCCTTTGAGTCTAAGTTCTTTGTAAAAACACCTTGAGGCTTGCATGCCTTAATGGCAAGTCCTCATGCTGACAAACAATGGGAATACATTAATGTCCCTTATTCGTTAGATCTTCTAGGTGACTCGACATCGGCAAATTCATTCGTACCTAGCAAGATGTGTTTGGGCATCTTGACTCTCATTGTCATCAATGGTGAGAGTTCTCGTGTTGACTAGTGGCATCCATTAATGGCCACTAAGCCAACAATTTCCTACTATGTTCGACATCAGAACATCTTTTCACATAGTAGGAATTGTGCCAACGAGTTTTGAAGATATGAAGAATATTATTTTCAGCATTTTGGAGCAGATTCAACAAGTTTTAGTAGAAGCAATAAAAAGTCATCTTATCTCTCTATCCATGACTCCTCTTGTTCAGCCACTTGAAGAAGAATATGATCAGAAATTTTCAGCCACTACACATACAACTCATACATTCCAAAGTGTAAGTGAAGGTACGTCATTTTCTAACTTTTGACCATAGAATTCCATAAAAAGCTAGAATGATAATTGTTGGAAAAACATTTCTCTTCATCATTTCATAAAATTGCTAATACCATCAGTTGGGGGGGGAATACATTCATCTTCATATTTTTCCATGTCCATATCATATTCAGGAGCCCACATGCTTACAACATATATTAACCATTACATTGTTATTAGGAGCATACAATGGCTTTTCCAAAAAAGTGCTTAAAGGATAAATTGGATACAAACAAAATCATGGTTGTCACACAAGAACCAACCATCATGCAATCCAATAAAGATATACTTTGCAAAAATAATCAAAATATCATTATGCAAAGTTCAAAGATCAAAATAGAATGCAACAACAAAACAAAAAAAAAAAAAAATGGTTGTAACACAAGAACCAACCATGTTGCAATTCAAGTAAAACACTTTGCAAAAATATGAAGTTATCAAATGATATCATGCAAAGTTAAGCCAAAGCTCAAGGATCAAAAGAGTTAATGTAATATATATTGCATGAGGACATGCAATAACTTCAGTTGGGGGGTATGTTGAGTCTTGAAAATGTCATTCATTTCCATTACACTTTCACTATTATGTCCATTATATCACTTCCATTTCACCTCCATTTCACTACTATGTCACCACATTCATCTCACTTTCATTATCATTAGGGTCACATTTATGTTTTTCCAATCTTTATTAATTCTAAATCTTTTAAGTGAATTTGTGGTTAAAAATTAGAAAATAATATGCATATGCTTATACCTAACAAATGGGTTGAGATTGTTAACATGTGTAGGTTGAAAGGAGGCTTCTAGAAGACCCTTATGTGGCACTCTAAGGCCAAATTCGAATTTGAGTGGAAAGAATCATGGGATCATGAGGATATGTGTTACATCTCCTAATTGTATTGTAACTCTAAGAAGACGTGTCTTATCAGTTCCTATTTTGATTAGGACTCTAGAGGTAGAGGGAGAGATTCATGGACTCTCATTAATGAGATGGTTTCTCATCTTTTTGTATAAATAGGAGATCTCTCTCCTTCATTTGTTAGTATTTTAGCTTGTGAGTTCTTTAGCTTGGAGTTTGTAGTTCTTCCTTGATGGCTTTTGAAAGCTTTGGAGAACTTTGTTGTACTTTGTAATTTTGAATAATTTGAATAAAGCTTTGATGTTCTCAACATGGAAGGAGATGTGAAGTAGATGTCATGGAGCATATTAGAATGTAAGGTAGAGTAGATTTCATTTTGTAAATTTTGCTTTGATTTCATTATGTCATTTGATTGCTTTCAAGTTTGATAGATTAGATTTTTCATTCATGCAATTTTAGTTCATGCAAGTGTGTTCAACCAGTTGATTGTAGATTAGTAATGCACATATCTTTTTAATGACTAATGACATGATGGAATCATCTTGTCCTTCTACTGATTTATTTTCTGAGTTCTAATTCCAGCATCGTTATTTCTTTCAGTTTTGTTTTGTTCATTTACTTTTCTGCAAGATAGATATTAGACTGCTCATGTCATTTTCAGTTACCTCCTATAGCCAGCGCGACTCAAATGGTGAGGGATTGAAGTATGAATGCGTAGTTTGATATTAGTTTATTTTTCTGCAAGTTAGTTATTAAATTGCTCATGTCATTTTCAGTTACCTCCTATAGCTAGAGCGACTCAAATAGTGAGGGATTGAAGTATGAATGCGTAGTTTGATATTAGTTTATTTTTCTACAAGTTAGTTATTGAATTGCTCATGTCATTTTCAGTTACCTCCTATAGCCAGAGCGAGTCGAATGGTGAGGGATTGAAGTATGAATGTGTAGTTTAATATTAGTTTCATTTTATGCAAATTAGATATCAGATTGCTCAATTTGTTTATGATTACCTCCTATAGCCAGAGCGAGCCGAATGGTGAGGGGTCAAAATATGAGTTGATGTAATATGATTTAGTTTACTTTGCTTACAGTTTTTGAATTGCTCTAAGTTCAGTTTTCTTTTTATACAGCAGCAAGGATACTGGGTTTCATAGTCACTAGCTCATTGATTGGTTGTTGCATTCCATTTTGATTGAAGTAGCTGCATATTTACACTTTTTTTTAAGCACTAACTCCATCAATAACATGTTTTGAGATCTTTTGAAGTGTTAAGTTTTGGAAGTTACCATTAGGGACATAGGCCTTATCTTGAAATCTCTATCCATACTTGTCCTTTAAAAGTATTCTTAAGACCTTAGAATAGGATTTCCATTTACATTAGACACTTTAGGAAACCAACAAACATAAAACCCCAAAACAAACTAAAATCTATAAAACAACGAAGTAAGAAAAAGGTTAACTAAGCACATATGGTGCACCACACTTCATCAGTTTACTATACCTGGATTGATAATTTATGTAGAGCAACTTAAGACATTAAATTGACTAGACAGAAACATCAGTTAGAATGGTGACAATTATGCAAGCAAAGCACAGTTGCATAAAGGATGTGTGTTATTTACAGTACATATTTATAGTGATACAGGGAAGGAGGATGAGGATGCATATGTCTTGAGAAGGTACCCGATTTTGCAGTAATTTCAAGATGTATTTCCTGTAGAGATTTTAGATTTTCTGCCTTACAGGGAAGTGGAATTTTCCATTCAGTTGGTACCAGGGGTAGCATCAGCATCAAAGGCACCTTACAAGAGGAGCACACCGAAGTTGGTGGAGTTGAAGTTTCAGTTGAAGGAAATTCTTGACAAGGGGTACATTAGTCCAAGTGCATCGCTTTAGGGTGCACCAGTATTGTTTGTGAAGAAGAAGGATGGCACTCTTAGGTTGTGCATTGATTACAATTAGTTGAATAAGGTAACCATTAAGAACATGCATCAACTGTCAAGGATTGATGACTTGTTTGATAAGTTCAAGGGAATAACAGTGTTCTTAAAGATTGGCTTGAGATTCGTATATCATCAAGTACGCATTAAAGAAGAGGGCATTTACAATACTACTTTCAGGACTAGGTATTGGCATTATGAGTTTGTTGTAGTTCCATTTGGTATGACTAACGCTCCAGCTACATTAATGTACTTGATGAACAGTATGTTGTGTTCTTATCTAGACAAGTTTGTTATTGTATTCATTGATGACATCTTGATATATTATAAGAATGAGGAAGAACATGCCGAACATTTAGCAACAGTTTTGAGATTGTTGAGAGAGCATCAGTTGTATGCTAAGATCATTAAATGCAGTTTCTTTCAGACAAAGGTACATTACTTGGGACATGTGGTTTCCAAGGAAGGTATAACATGATCCAGAGAAGATAAGAGCTATCATGTAGTGGGAAAGTCCTAGAAATATGGAAGAGGTAACATTTATGGGGCTAGGAGTTTATTATGGGAGGTTCATCAGGAACTTCTCTCGAATTACATATCCTATTATGTCATTGTAGAGGAAAGGTAAGAAATTTGAATGGACAGAGGAACATGTCACAGGTTTTGAGCAGTTGAAACAGTTGTTGTCAAATGCTCCAATGTTAAAGATTACAGATCCAGACAAAGAGTTTGTGGTATGCGCAAATTCTTGCAAGATAGGACTTGGTGGAGTCCTGATGAAGAAGGGACATGTGGTATGTTATGAGCGGCAGAAACTTGATGAGCACGAGAAGAATTATTTGACACATGATATTGAGTTGGCAGTGATCATTCATGCATTGGAGATGTGGAGGCACTACCTTCTTAGCAGGAGGTTTGTACTGATGAGCGATCACAGTGGATTGAGGTACCTATTTTACTAACCAAATTTGAATTCTAGGTAAGCTAGATGGTTGGCCATGATCAATGAATTTGAATTTGAGATCATATACATTAAGGGTAAAGAGAACAGGGTTGAAATGCTCTTAGTAGAAGGGTATAGGTAAATCAAAAAGCAGTTATGATCTCCGATGGGACAGATTTACAGGATCAGATCTTACAGTTAGGATAACAGGATGACGGGTACATGGAGCTTGGGCATAGGTTACAACAGGGTACAAGTGATCAGGATGTGGACTATCGTCTCACATTGGATGGTTTGGTCAGATTTAGGGACAAAATATATGTGCCAGAAAATAGTGAGCTCAAGAAGCTTACCTTGATGGAGTTTCATGTTAAACCATATTCAGGTCACCCAAGATATAAAAAAATATTGACAACAATGAAGAAGTTTTAAAAAGAAGTGGCAGAGTTTGTGGCTAGGTGCTTAGACTGCCAGTAGGTAAAGGCAGAGTGTAAACATCGAGATGGATTACTACAACCGATTCTGATTTTGGAATGGAAATGGGAGGTCATTTCCATGGACTTCATCACAGGTTTTTCAAGGACATCTAGACAACATGATTCCATCATGGTTGTGGTAGACATGTTAACAAAAGGTAAATAACTTCATTCCAGTGAAGTCTACTTATTCAGCTAACAATGTAGCACAAATATTCATCAAAGATGTAGTGTGGCTGCATGGTGTCCCGAGAAAGATTGTGTCAAACAAGGATGCTAAGTTCACTTCCAAATTCTTGAAAGAGTTATTTGCAAGTTTAGGTACATAATTGGCCTTCAGTACAACTTATCATCCGCATAAAAATGGATAGACAGAGAGGGTCAACAAGATATTGTAAGATATGTTGAGGATGTATGTGATGCATCAACAAAGGAGATGGGAGGAGTACCTTCCGTTGGTGGAGATTCTTATAACAATGGGTATCAGGAGTATTTGAGGATGAGTCTATTTGAGGCACTCTATGGGCAATGCTGTAATACTCCTATCAATTGGAGTGATCTAGTTAACAAGGTGTTGATAGGACTAGATATGTTGGTAGAGATGGAACAAGGAATGAAGGTAATCAAAAGGAATTTGAAGGTAGCATAGGATAGGCAACAAATCTATGCAGATCGGAACGGTTTGTTTAAGGAGTTTCAGGTTGGGGAACAGGTGTACGTGGGCATCAAGCCCAAGAAGAGTTCCTTGAGGATTGGATCATGTGCCAATATGTCACCTCGGTTTTGTGGACCTTTCAATATTCTTCAAAGGATTGGATCAATAGCCTATCGAGTTGGAGTGCCTCCGACAGTGAAAGTCCATGATGTTTCCCATGTGTCATTTCTTAAGAAGTATATTAAAGATGTTGATCATGTGTTTGATTGGTCTTTATTGCAACTGGAGCCAAAAGGAGAATTCCATTCGAAACCTCAGTGTATTTTGCAAAGAAATATGCTCATGCTCTAGAACCAATCAATCGAGTAGGTTAAAGTGTAGTGGAAGCACTATGGACCTCATGAATCTACATAGGAGACGACAGATCAAATGTGGGCTATGTATCCTTCTTCATGGAAAATTTTAGGGGCAAATTTTCGCCCTTGGGCGAAATTAAGGGGTTTTAAATTTTTATTGGGCGAATATTTTGTATCACAGTACATTGTTACAAATCATCTCAAATTTATCTTATAAAAAAATTAGGTATGGAGGTTAGCCCACCTTATTTTAAGGGAGAGAGTAAAAAAAATAAATTTAGCCCTTGAAATTAGGAGATACAACCTTCCATTCGCCCTAATTTTCAAGAATAGGTATTTATGATAATTATTTCACCCTCCACATTTGGTGTAAAAAAGGTTTTTTAATTTCATTTTCCCGTATGACCTTATTTTTTGGAACAAATGGTCACAAAAGAATAATTCATTTTATTTAAAAATTCAAGTCTCTTATTTTCATGTTTATTTAAAGGTTGAATAATGTTCTTTCCATATTCCAAGTTTACATTTGTGTAGTCATAATCATATAAAGAATAATGGAAATCATATTTTTATATTTACTTTGTAAGTCACCTTATATTTATGTGTAAATGAATAAAAATAAAAATAAAGTGGAGTATAGTAAATAAATAAAACCTTTTTTTATACTTACTCCAAAGGTATGGTAAATAAATCTAAATTTAAATAAACTAGAGGTATGGTAAATAAATAAAACCTCTTTTTATATTTAGTCCATAACCCTCTTTCTATTTAAGAAGGCTCAAAAAAGAGGTTTTATTTAAGTGAATCCTATGGGCCAAATACCATATTTATAAATGAGGTATGGTAAATTAATAAAAATATAAAAAAACGAGAGGTATGGTAAATAACTAAAACATTTTTTTTATATTTACTCCAGAAGTCACATTATATTTAAGAACACTAAAAAAATGTGTTATATTTAGGTGAAGCCTATGGACCAAATACTATGGGCCAAATACCATGGGCCAAATTATTATTAATACCATGCAAAAAAAACATTATTAACCCATAATTAACCCTAATATTAGTATTAATAAAAAAAAGATGGCATGGTATTGACCCATGGTATTCACGTGGAATGTAGGCTATTTAAAGGGGGGAATTAAACCAGCATAGATCCATCTTTACTCTGGATCTACTAAGCCCTGGGAGGGATCAAATATTGTGATATGCAAACTAGCATAGAGTGAAAAAGTATTTGATCCTCGGGCTCAGTAGATCAAGCGTAAAATTGTATCTTGTAATTTAATATCACTTAAACTTTTTAATTTGGTTAAAATAAAAATCAATTATTAATTTTATTAATTTTTATAAATTACTAATAGTAGTTTTTAAGCTCCAGGTTTATGATAACCCATGGTAATATCATGGTATTCATGTGAGCATAGACTATTTAAAGGGGAAATTCTATCATCTTAGATCCATCTTAATTCCGGGTCTACCAAGTGCTGAGAGGGACCAATAGATTTCATCCCTCCAAGAGTGGTAGAAGTGGAGTTAAGATGGATATAGGTTGGTTTTTATGATAATGAAGATATTAAATAGACTTAGGAAATTATATTATAAAAAACATCTTAAGGTGAATGGTTAAAGCTATATTTAGTCACTTCACAAAATTTAGTAAAAAATACCAATATCTCCATTAATATTGGTTTTTTTGATTTAACAAAAAGAAATCAAAACAGTGAAATCTTATCACTCTTTCCTCATCACCCTCACAGAAGAGAGATAGTCAGTGCCCAGATTTCCCACCATTTTTCAAAAATTCTCAATATCATATCTTCATGAAAAAGTTAAGGTACTGATGTTGGATTAGTTGTTTGAAAAATATGCAGGTTTGTACAACCTTTCATCTTCTCCGTTATTCTTAATTTGTTGTAATGATTTGTAGGGGTTGGGCCAGTGCTTGAAAAATATGTTGGTTTGTACAGCGTTTCATCTTCTCTGTTTTTCTTAATTTGTCGTAATGATCTGTAGGGGTTGGGCTAGTGCACCATATGCGGTTGGGCCAGTGCACCATATTGTCCTAAAAGGCAGAGATTGTGCACCAAAAAGGAAATTAATCCACATTTTACAACGTTGCTAAAAAATGCAAGACGTATGAAGGTAGTGAATTATACTAATAAGAAATTTAGATTGGGAGAGACGCAAATAAATTTTATTATTTAATTGAATATTTCCAATTAAAATAATAATAAATCTATATGTATATATTAATATATTGATTGGAAGGCTTCTGACAACGGTCACTTCTTTCCATTAGATCCCCTTCAGGCATTTGGGATACCTACTACTTTCTTATATTTGATAGTTGGGGCTTGCTACTTGTTGGGGTGTTGGGGTAAACAAAATGTGTTTTTTTTATCTCACAGTTGGAGTCTATGGAATAAGAAAGAAATTTGATAGCTTGACAAAAGTGGTAGAGAAAAGATTAATCTCTCCTACCTTGACAGAACTGGTGGTCAAGATCAACACCTACAAGAAATTTGTTGTGGAATATTATCAAATCTAATAGAAGGATATGAAAGAGTGTACAATGAGAACCTTGACAAACATGGCCACTGAAACTTGCAACATTGTTTGTAGGAAGAGAAAATTATGTTTCTTTTTTCCAAACATGTATGTTAGTATATTAAAATTTAATGAATATGTTTTCCTATTATCATATATGGTTTCATACTTTAACAAAACATTCTCCAAGACTTCACTTTTTATTATTTAGTGAAAGATTTGCCAAGATCTTACAAGATTTTATAATTCAGTGATAGATTCGCCATGACTTTACAAGATAATATAATCCGGTGAGAGATTCACCAAAAAATTTATATATACATATTATATTATTGATAAAATCGCCTTCCATTTTTCCTATGTATCATGGGGATTCGCCCATTTATTATACATATAAATTTAGGGTGGTTCTTAAAATTTTCCTTGTCCTTCTCTATTCGTTGCCTGAGCAAATGCTTTGGTATAATTTTTTTGTATATGTATGTATGTATATGGATGTAAATACCACATTGAGTTGTGTTATAAAGCTCCAATAAGCAGTGTGAGTGTCATGTCATTATGGTTGTCATGTTGTTATGTTGTCATGCTGGTTTGCTTTCAACAGGTTGAATATTACAATGAGCTAAGCTATAAATCTCCATGGGCAGTATGTTTTTTTTCAGCAGTCTTGCTCGTTGTAGGTGTCATTGAACACCGAGGATGGTAATCTCTAAGGGGGAGGGTTTTGTAACAACCCTGGTCAAAATTCCATGTAAATAAAGTTAATAAAGGAAAAATAATAACCACGGTCATGGGACACTTATTCCAAGCTAAATGTTGGGAAAGACATCCTAGTGTGGATGTTCATTTTGATTATTATGGCTAAGGGAAACTGGCAAAGGCAATGGCAAAGGATTTGGAAAGGTAAAATGGAAAATTTGCCAATATTTTTATGAAAATAAAAGAAATTAGGAGAAAAGGAAGGTGAAAGGTCACAAGTTTCATGCGAGGAAGAAAATGAATGAAAAATAATGGAAATTGAAGAAAATATAGGCCTCGTTGATAAAAAGGCCTCTGAGGATTAGTTCACAACCTTTTGTCAATTTAGTTTTGGAGCTCTCTCTCTCTATTCTCTCTCTCTCACTCTTGGACACTTAGATTTTTCTTGGAGCACTTCAACATTGGATCAAGGAAAGAAAAGAAGGAAAAGAGGAAGCAAAGATCAAGTAAGGAAGAGGAGGATCAAGTAGCTACAATGGGATTACTTGCAGGTATCAAGTTGCATGTATAATTTCCTTACTATTTTTGGTATGCATGGTTATGCATGTGTGTTCTTGGTTCTCTTGCTATCATTGGCATGGGTTTTTCTAGGTGTGGCAATTTTTTTAGCCTTTCCTTTCCATTTTCGGATAGCCATGGTATGATGGGTTATCTTCTATTTGGTTAAGCTGGATTATCAGATGGTTTCAAAACTGAGTGAGGTGGTCTATGAAAGAAACAACACAAGTCCTATGAATCCCTGGACTGGAGAAGGCAGGATTGCAGTGAATCCAAATTTTGAGTGATTTAATGGGCCTATGAATCCTCGATTGGTGAATGGAGAGATATATGGTAAATCCTAAATGTGTGTGCCCTTGATCAGGCCTAAGAATCCTCAACTGGTGAATGGTGGGATATACAGTAAGGCCTGGAGGGTGGGGTCTTGATTAGGCCTAGGAATCCTCGACTGTTGTATGGCGGGATATACGGTAAATCCTAGAGACTAGGATACATGCAAATTCCTCACTGTGTATGTGGAGAGATCCGGTGGCATCCATGCTTGTTTTGGGCCTAGTGATACGGTGGGTATTGCGGTAAAGACTGGGAAATATGGATTGGTTTTGTTGTGAGTCCCATATTAATGCTTGGAATATGTCACGTGGGTGATTGGTTGAAAGAAAGATTTGGTTTAGCCAATCTATGGTCGGGTGGTTCGTGGAAGTCCCAAAGTTGGTTAGATTATGCATTCATTAATAAGAGTTCCTTCTACTTGGTATTTAATGTGTAAATGTACTGGTTCATATCTGGATTTTATAGTTGTTGTATCCTTATTATTTTTGTTGGTTATATGCTGGTTATGAGTATGTTTTATGACAAACTTGACGTATGGCTCTCATCATGTCTTGATTAGCAATTCAATGAACAATGAATATATGAACTAATAAATGATAATGCAACTAATGTGATAAGGAATCAATGTTTCTTTACGAATATTAGATAAGTATGAGACCCTTGTGCTCAGGTATGTTGTTATGACCTGTAGATTACATATTTGTGACATGTTTGATGAAATGCCTGTCATGTCTAGTAATGATCCAGTCAAGTCATTGATCAAATGTTTTCCTTCATTACCTTGTTTTAGTGTTATTTATCATTTCTGAAGCCTTTATGAAGTTTTTGGCAGTGGCCTAAGACCTAGCCTTGGAAAAGTGGCTTAGAATCTGGGGTTGTTGGCTCATAACTAGCTGAAAAAGTCCCCAGTCATTAGCATGCCTTGTTGTGGGAGTGACTACAAGGCCTCAGTCGCATGCATGGCTTGTCATGGGAGTGACTGAGGGTCTAGATCAGTAAAATGCCAAGTTTCCTCAAGGGTTGGTCACCTGGAAAGGTTGGTTGGCTCTTGAAGGTTTTGTAGCATGTGTATAAGGTTAGTTTGGTTTAGTTTTGTCGATTACACTTCCTTAACTATACATAGGGAGTTGAATCATATCACAGTTGCCTCTCCTCACATGTTTACCCCAGTGGACTGATTAGCTTTGGTAAATGTGGGAGGAGGGTTTTACATTTGCACTTAGGTAGGGCTATAAATTGAGTGAGGTAGGTATTCTTATTTTTTATTATTATTAAGAACTTTTGTTGAATCATAACCATTTCCTTCGAAAATTCAAAGTCCTTCATCCTCACCGTTGTGGTCCACCACAAGTGAAACCAAACTAATGGCAGTGAAGGTTGTTGTCTTGTGGACCCAACATCAAAACTTTCTAAAACTAAATGTTGTTCTAGATAACTTCCTGATAAACCATTGCCTAAGAAGTTTGAAATAATAAAAATATATATATTTCTATTTATCCTAGCCATATGACTAACTAGGAAAATAAAATTATGAAAACAAACTTAAAACAAGAGCTACGAACAATCATTATTTATTGGAAAACATTACTAGAGTTAGATCCTATACACTAGAGCCTATTAGAGGTTTGAGACCACAATGGAGATGGCCTTTGATATGCATCAATCGAGCATCAAGGATAACCAAGTAGGAGTGTCGGTGGTGTTGGAATCTCTGAATTTCATCAAGCATGAAATTATCTCATTGTGGTCCTCATATTTTTATTTGAGCACTCAGTCTAGGAGCATATTCATTTACCAATGACAAGTAATAGAATTAAAGTATTGATTGTGCCTTCCCCTAATGTGACAAGGACCAAGCACCTAGCTAGTAACATTAGTTTGGATTTCTGAATTAGAATAGACCTGGTGATCATTGGTGGTTATGGCTTCCAATTGAAAATTTTCTGCTTAGATTTCGAGGGGGTGGAAGAGTGCAAGATGGAAGCAACAAATTGGATCTATGTCTTAGCTTGAGGCCTACCTAAAGGACCACGACCTCTAGACCCCCGTCAAGATCTCATTCTCTGATATGAAATAATAGTAAAGAGAGGGTCGACTACAAAAGTAAAAATACCCCATAGGAGGTTAAAGCTAATAGACCAAACAAGACTCGACAAGGAGAGAGCCGAGAAGAACGTTAAGGATTGGGCCCAACTGAGTGGAGGGATGAAGTGAGATAATAAAATTACGGAAGGTGGATCCAGGGATAGGCATTGGGCTTGATTATAGACCAAATAAACCAAAACAATCTCATATTTTCTAATACCACTAGGTTGCCCTACAAACTAAGCACTAAAATTCCACCATGCAGATTGAAACAAACTCAAAGCCTAAAAATGATTAGACATAGGAAGTGTTACCCATTTCTTAATATCCCACCGGGCTTATAGAAGTAGCATTATAGTCCCTCTTTTCAACTATACGATGTGAATTCTCAGTCAAACTCCCTTAGCAGCCTCATCCTTGTGCCTGGTGAAAAATCTTATAGAGTTACAATTGCTGACATAGCCACTCTTAGGGGACCAGGGCCTTTAGAGCCTAGCAAACTAGAAAGTTGGAGACTATAATAGAAATGTCCCACATATGGTAGGGATTCTCCACTTGCAGGGAAGGTTAATTCTATCTTTGTAGTGTTGTATACAAATGAGGTTGTTGGCATGTGCGAGTGCATGGGGAAATATGACCACACCACACCACCTATTTAATGTAAAGAGAGGTGGTGGGGTGGCGAGCCTTCCCCCTGACCTTGTACCACTAGCTCTTTATCCAACACCCCAATTGGGGAAGTGCAATAGGTATTCTTAGGTTCAAGTCTAGGATTGAATATATACCGGGGCCTTGATAGGAAAAACCCTTTTTATCCCTTCCTAGAATGTGCTTGTAGGTTTTGTGGGGATAATTTAGATGAAGTTCCAAAAAAAAGGCAAAAGGTCTCTATAAGACTTATTGAAGTAGGTACTACTTTAGATGACAATCTAAGTGTCACTGTCTATGAATAAGGCTCTAGGGCTCTAGATTTCAAATGCAATAACAACAAAATGACTACAGAGTAGTTAGCCTCCGTTCATTTGTTGAATGTCATGATTGACAAATTTGATGCCTTCTTTATAGAGCAAGAAGAAGAATACTTCATCTGTCAAAAGGTATGTATTGTCTAGTTATCTCGAACAGGAAAATTTGGTATACATGTCTGGAATTGGTGTAGTTATTTATGAAAATTTAATATTTAGCTGGGTTTTATATTTCTTTGAAAGGTTAAAAATGTTTAATATAAGCACTTGACGACATCTAGATAAGTTAGTCCTCATGAATATCTGTTTTTTTGAGAAATTGAGAAGACATAATTTCTCTGGGAATATATTTGAAGATATCTTTGGCATTGAGGTCTAGAATTAGTGTAATTGTTGAGATTGTTGAGAAAGGAAATTTTTTTAATTCTTGCAATTTCGAAGTATTAGTATTTTTGGCGCCCTATCTGAAAAATTAGAAATTATCTAGGCTTTCTATTTTTTTGAAAGTTTTGAAATATTTAAAGTAGTTAATAGCTTCTAAATAAGGTAGTCCTTGTGAATAACTATTTTTTTTTAGAAATTGAGAAATTGTGATTATATTTGAATATATCTTTATTTATTGGGGGGAACATATAATACCATGGTTAGCTATGTATTGTGGCAATGCATTGTTATTCTAACTATCTATTTTATAGTGAGATCAAACTCTGCTACAATCCAAGCTATTACAATAGCCCTACAAACATGAGATTTTTAATCATATGTTTATGCTTATCAGTTAAAAAATTATAATTTTTTCTCATCCACCCGGTAAAAGAGAATTCAAACATGCACTACGTAAATTCCTAAAGTAAATGATGCTAATGATGTGGCTAGAGGGATTTTGGAAAAGTTCTCGAAGCACCAAATTTCTCTTCATTCTATATTTATGAGTGATTCTTAGTGGAATAACTACACAAATAACATGATTAATTATTTGTAATATTTAAAATAACATGATTAACGTGATACCAATCATACCAGGCAATGTTGTTGGCTAATGTTTAAAACATATCTTGGTAAGTGGTCTACTTCTTTGTCCATCTATTGTCTCTCTAAATATACTAACTCTGGTTCTTTGCAAATTAGATTTCTATGCAAGATGCTCTATGCACATGTTTATATATTAATAAAAAATTGTTATGCAAGTTTTATATATCAATCAATGGACATAAGTAGTGAGGAGATGGGGAGGCAATGAAGCAATGGGAATAGGTGGTTGAAGGAGGCAAGGAGAGTTGTCTGACACAACTAACACTGTAATATAGTAGGTGTCAGAAGTGTTCTTCATGAAAAATATATGATGTCTCAGCCTAATGTAAAGAAAGGCATATGAAATGTTGTAGCTTTTCTTGAACTTAGATTAAATTAAGTTTCATAAACTTATATGAGTATTTCTCTAGTATTTTAATTGAAAACATAGGTTATCTCAATGTTTGTCATTGAAAAACTATATTGGAAAATGAAAAGTGTGCAACAATACCTCAAATTTATTGCTCAATCAAATTTGGAATAATATATTTATCTTTTATTATATAATAAAATATAATTTTCTATGGGAGATAATTTTGAGACCATCAAAGAAAAGGATATGATAATGCATCAAACGAAACCCTAACTGAGAAATCACAATGGATGGCTTAAAGGGGATCCTCCCCCTTTGTCAAGAAAGGCATAAACCTTTTTAGCCTCTTATAACATCACTCTCCAAGAAACCTCGAATGAATGAAGCATAAATTTGTCAAGAAGGAGAAAACCGTTCTTTCTGTTGCATTGTCTCTAAGGTTTCAACGAACTTCTTTGGTTTTTACTGATCGAAACTTTGTAGGAAAATTTACTGGAATGTGGTCATCCCCTATATATATGGATCAATGGCTAGAAAAAAACATGGAAGTCGCAGATGAAAGGAAATCTTGGCTTATATGTCTATGGGAACAATTTATTTTCTTTCATGTTCTAATACAAAGAAGATAAAGATGTAATATTCAGAAATGGCTCACATTTATTTAGGAAATAGGGAATGTACTTGAATAAATGGTCGCTGAAATTTGACCCAGGAGATGATATTCCCAACACAATGCATGTCTGGGTAAAGCTTCCCATACTCCATCTATCGTGCTAGAGTGATGGATGTCTAAGGGCTATTGGGAATGGTCTGGGGAAATATTGTTGGGTGTGGAGCATGATTATCTTCTGTATTCAAAGGTTTCAGCGGGATGTATACCCCAGGAAGATTGTACACCCCTCCACGTGGGGGGGTGGTGCGGGGGGGACTTGTCCCTCGGGGGGGGGCCCATCCCTCCCGGATGGGGGGGTCCGGGGGCTAGCGGTCCCCCGGCGGGGGTTTCGAGGGTAGCGCCCCTGAAGCTAAAAATAGATGTAAAATTGCCTTGTAAAATGTTGTAATTTCGTAGTCAATCTGGGTCATTCATTAGGCGGAGATCTGATGGTAGAAGTTATGTCTAATTTAGGTTTTTTTGCCCTAGAAGGCAACCCCTCGCTATATATGAGGGAATTGTATTACATCTATGTATATCTGTATTCTGAGTGAGGAAGAGAGAGGAGATTGAGAGCGAAGAGGGAGTTACAACGGATCTGCTGTAGGTTGTATCTCTTCAGTTTGCTGGATAATATAAAAAGAAGGTCTAGCTGTTTCTCCGTGGATGTAGCCCAAATTGGATGAACCACATATATCTGTGTCTCTCTTGTTTTATGTGTTTTTTGTGTTTATATTTCTGCAATATTTTATGTGTTCCATTGCTCTGTAATATATAATTTTCTAACAAATATATGGATAGAGCTTAACCTAAGTGTTCTCAATTTTTCTATGCAAATATTTGTGTGGAAGTAGATTTGGAGAATGGCCTACCTTTGGAGATCAACCTCACACAGGGAGAGTGGAGCCATTGTCAAGTATTGGACTGAACAATTGCCTTTTAAAATTCATATAATCCATGAATATGGCCATTTCAAAAGAGATTGCAAGAAGTCTCAGCTAAGCAAAGGTGAGCAAACAACAGAAACACAAGGGGAATAATGACAAACACAAAGAAATGGGGAGAACAAAGGAAAATAAATGACAAGTTAAAATCACTCAAATCAAGGTAAGAATGCAACTTCAACCTCAACAAGCCATTTTAAGATTACCCAACTATACGAGGAAAATGAAAAAGAAGTAGCAAATAATGACAATAGAAAAGAAACCCC
This sequence comes from Pinus tabuliformis, assembly GCA_031772625.1. Taxonomy (NCBI): domain Eukaryota; kingdom Viridiplantae; phylum Streptophyta; class Pinopsida; order Pinales; family Pinaceae; genus Pinus; species Pinus tabuliformis. The sequence goes on from CM062806.1 coordinate 923,463,452, forward strand.
TGAGGAAGAAGTGGTAAAAGCTGAATAGGAGGATGGGGAGATTCAAGAGCCAGAAAAATATGAAGAAGATGATCTAGATGGGAACAACCAAAACCCTATTCCAATGCGTGAAGAAGGCATTATTCCATCAATGCGGGAAGCAGTGGGAAGCCCTTCGGTGAGACCAAAAAACATGACAAATAACAACCCAACGAAACTAAAGGAGCCAATAGGGGAATCAAGGAATATTTTGACAAGGAACATGGCTGAGAAGAAGGAATAAAAAGACAGTCAAGAAGAAGTGCATGTCAAAGCGGATCCACTGGATTCAAAGTAAAAGGAGGCCCATGTTCATCAATCCCTTGTGAACATTGGATCCTTCTTTTCATTCTCATGAAGCAAGATTGGGAAAGAAATTTCTTTGGTTTATTAGGCATATGAGGAAGAACCTTCAAAAAGTGATAAAGAAAACATATACGACCCCTTGAAGTCAATAAAATAAAATGGTTGGATCCAAGTTGGGAAAAAGGGTAAAAGCATCTCACCAAAGAAAATGAGAACTCAGTCAAAGCCATACTAATAAGCAGTAAGAAATGGAATGTAAATGTATTTGGATTTTGGGAGTACTTTGGAAAATCTTTAGTTATAAAAGGAATACATTTTTTTGTCTCATGGAGTACCCATTTGAGGCTTTGGATTGAGCTCATGTGCTCAATCTCAAACCCACTAGGGATATTGACAACTCTGAAGAAATGTAATGGTTATGAGTTGGATCTTAGGTCTATTTTTGAGTCGAGAGGTTCATTCTACAACCTAGTATGAGGGTGATGTGTAATTCCATTCGTGCTCAACATGGAGTTGACACGTGTCCCTTTTAAAATAAAAATAAAATATTCTTTAAATTAAAAAATAATGTTGGCTATAATCAAAATAAAAAACAAATATACATATTTGGTTAGTTTTATTTAAAAGTATTATAAAACGTAGTCCCACTCTAATTGTGCTTGCTTTATTGGTTGTTGATATTACAACCCAATACAAAGGAGATATGGTAAAATATTTCACTCTCACTCTCAATTATAAATAAAATATTTCCATATCCATATGAAATAAGATAATTTTATATCAACTTTTAAAGTAATTAAAACAAAAGACAAATAAAGATGATATTATTTATAATTTTATTTTAATGGCATGTAAATAAACCATTTTAATATCAACTTTATATATATATATATAGAGAGAGAGAGAGAGAGATATAGATATATATATATATATATATATATATAGATATATATATATATATATATATATATATATAGAGAGAGAGAGAGAGAGATATAGATATAGATATAGATATAGATATATAGATATATATATATCTTGATGTGCAAAGAAAAGAAGTAATTGAAAGTAAAAATATTGTATCCCTTTGAGCTCTCACTAGATCCGTGGTTAAGATGGATCTATATTGGTTTAATATAAACTATTATATCCGTTTCTTTTAAAAATAAAATAAATAAAAATAAAATATATTGTTATCTTATACCCATGATGTGTAGATGAGTTGGTTTCAATGTAATATAGTACCCACCAGGTCACAAGTTCAAACCTCATGGAGAGGGGTTGTGGATGTAATCCATTTTGCAAGAATTAAACTTCCTAAGGGGGTGCCCAAGCTCTCAACCTAATCAAGAAAAAAAAAGATATTGTTGTCTTATATTAAAAATTGACAAATAAAATAATTATAATTAATTCACAATCAATCAATCACTATAATCCCTACACAATCTTCTACAAATATTAATAAAAAATATATTATATAATTATAATTAAATCACAATCAATCAATCAATCACAACAAAGGTTGGAGCCGAGTGTTCTGAGGCAACAAGAGCTCGAAGGAAGGCCACATATTAGGTAGCAAAAAGTAGCAGGTTGCTTGAGGGTGGCTTAACCTCCATCGAGTAGACATATAACAAATCTGAGACGACCAGTGGCTCAAGAGGATATCTATGTTCAAGGGTCCAAGATTGCGGGTGGATGAAACAAGAATCTAGAGGTAAATTAGGGTGTCGATTGAGACAGTAGGGGTGGATTGACATCGCAGGATTGCAACAAGGTCTGTTGGTGTGACTGTGTGGCAAAAGGACATGGGATAACGAATAGAAAACAGGGGTATAGAGGTTCAGACAACAACAATGAGGAGCAGGGTAGAGACCGATTTCTACAGGCACGCAGTGAGGAATAGGTTGGACCTACATCTTTCTCAGAATAGGTTGGACGGAAAATGCATTCAAACATGAAAATGGGACAAGAAATTTCAAAACCCGTGGAGACAAATGATTTTGGACAAGTGAAAATTTCCTCATCCACAAAAGCTAGGAAGCGGGTTTGGGTCAATGCTAAACAATATCAGGGCGTTTTAAAATGAAGACTAGCCCGTCTAAAATGGGAGCAGACAAAGAAAAAATGGTCTCAAAGGGAAAGCACTTGAACCCTTCGCAATAAGAACTCAAACAAGTCCCCTCTACAATCATGTGGCAACAAGAAGTCCAGAGGAAAAGACATTGATGATTCTGCCTTCTATAGTCCCACATCCACACCTCTCACCTGATCATCTGATCCTTGTGTGAAAGAATTTTTAAATGCAAAATAAAGGTTGGAGGTTTTAGAAGTTAAAGAGAAGGAAATAGATCATAAAATTCATATAATAACAACTAAGAACAAGGATTTAGTAGAAAGAAATACAATTTTGAAAGAACAAGTAGCATTGCTACATGAAGCTCTCATGATAGGGAAGATAGAATAGCAAAGCATGAAGGCAGATGTGCAAAACATAAAGAAATGTGCAGTGGAAAGCATAAAGGTGGTGAATGCAAAATTATTCCAGGATAAAGGGAAAACGATTGCCCAAATAGACAACCATGAAGAGAAAGCAAGAGAAGAAAGGAGAGGAGATTCCACCAAAGTTTCCAGAACTTGGGCTCAAGTTATTAGCAATTCTTCTAATAAGGAAGGAGAAACAAACATTCAGGTTGACAACATGCAAGATAGAGAAGGCAAGGAAAGACAAAATAGAGCAGCAAACATAATTATTAAAGGGGTGAAAGGCTATGGGAAAAATGAATGTACTATTGACCTTGCAAGAGACTTCTTGAAAGACAAGTTGCTATAGGAAAAGTCATCATGCCTAGCTTGTGTGATAAATATATCATTCTAAGCAAGAAGCATCTCTTGAGGGGTTCTCACTTTTTTCTAGAAGAATATTTAACTGTAAGACAATAGGAGGAAAGGAGGGAGGAAATGTTAAAGGTTAGGGTAGCAAGAGATGAAGGCAAGAGAGCATGGATTTATAAAGGTAAAGCTATGATAGTGCGATTTGGACCTCCTTCCAAAATAGAGCAGCAAGATGGTAATAAAGAAGAGGCAACAAACTCTTCAATAGGAAATCAGGAAGCAAGGTCAGTATGGGAAAGCAAGGACAAAGACTCAAATGTGAGTCTTGCATGTCAAAATAAATAGAAATCAAGTCATACCCAGGTTTCCTTAAGATTAGTTTGTTGGAACTGCAGAGGTTACCCATGGAGACGAGGACCTGGGTTAGGGCCTATTGTGGAAGATAGAGACATAATTTTCCTCATAGAAACACATGAACATGAAGGGTGCAAGACACCTCTGTTTGAAGGACACTGGAAGATGGAAGTGTGGAACAAGTCAACAGGGAATGGCAAAGGGCATGGGGGTGTCATGGTTTTAGTGAGGGAGAAAGAAGGTCGTCTCTTTCAGTTAGAAAAAAGAAGACTCAAATAAACAATTCATTTGGTTTAAAATATCAAAAAATGGAAACCACATTAGAATTGCAGCGTGTTGTTTTGCACCGCAAGTTTAAAAAACCTACAAAGGTAGAGGGCTTGACCACAAAGATCCATTTGTAGTCTTAAAAGCAGATATTGCAACATATTCTTAGCTAGGTGAAGTCATTATTGTGGGTGATTTCAATGCCAAGACTGCAAGTGATCAAGCTAGCATTCTTTGTTGTAAAGAAGACTGCAACCTTATTTGGCTTACACAACAGAGTAATCATCAATGGGAAAGAATTTTATAGGAAAATGGCTGCAATCTCTTTGGTGAACAACTGCTTACTCTATGTGGGGCCTTTGATTTAGTCATTTGTAATGGCTTGACTAGATGGGCAAAGTCCAGTAATTTCACTTGCAATACTTAAGTGTAGTAGATTATGTAATTTGCTCGCATGGTTTGTGTGGGAAAATGGAGGAAGTTTTGATTGGAGATCAACTTTGGGACATAAAATCATATCACAAGCCAATTTATTTAAGTTTCTCTTGGACTTAAAATAAACAATTAGAGTAAAAAAATCAGCATGTCCTACAAAATCTTCCAAAGGGAAGAATTCTTTTGACTCCAGAAAATTGTAATACCTTCAAAATGATGCTAGAGAGGCTCTTCGAGAAGGAGAAAATCACAATTCACGGTCTTCATAGTCATGAATTAACACATTTAATTCAATACACACTTGTAGAGTGCAAAAGAGAAAAAATTAAGAAGTCTGAAGCAGATTTCTTTCTAGTTAATGCTTGGTTTGACAAGGAATACAAAAAGGCAAGGAGAATGTGGAAAGAGTCAAACAAGGATAACATAAAGCTCAAATCTAACAAACAATTACTAAGTAAGAAAAAGGTCGATTTCATGGTTTCAAGGAGGGAAGAACTAATCTTCCCTGGGAAAAATAATCCCAAATTATTTTGGAAGGAACTCCAACCAAGAAAGATACAAACTGGAAACAATATTACAAATTCTAAATTGTTTGACTATGCAAGAAAACTCTATGAACAGGATCCCAAGTTTGACCTTCCCACCTTGGTCAACACTGATACCGAAATCTTCATGGTGCAAGAGGTAGAGATGGGTATCAAGAAGTTGGGTGTTGGAAAAGAAAAAGACTTAGCTGAACTCCAAGCAAAATATCTAAAGTGAGGCTCAAATATTCTTGCACCTCACATTACATAAAATTTCAAAAACATCATACAATAGGGGCTCCCCATAGATTGGACAACTAGTCTGTAATACCTCTTTTCAAGAGTGGTGACATCAATAATCCCTCCAATTATAGGACCATCATGATAAACCCTTTATTTGCAAAGCTATTTGGAAGCATGTTAGAAAATAAAATTTGCAAGTGGGCATAAGAAAGAGATAAGCATGTGAAAGGGCAAGCAGGTTTTAGACCTAAACATTCCACAGCTGATCATTGTATAACTTTAAGGCACATCATTGAAAAAGTTTGGGAGAAAAAGGGAGAAGTCTTTTGTTGCTTTGTTGATTTCAGAAAAGCGTTTGAAATGGTTTTTAGGAATAAGATTTGGCACAGAATGGAGGAACTTGGGGTTCCTAAACATTTGAGAGCAGTTGAACATAGGCTGTCTGAAGAGGTGAAGTCAAAATTAGAACTTCATCAGGAATTTCTAAAAGTTTTAGAAGCAATATCGGGGTTAAGTAATGTTGCCCACTATCTCCCACCCTTTTTGGTTTATATATCGACAAGCTTGAGGAGTGGTTAAATTCACAAGGGGGTGACGGTATCTATTTGGGAAAGTTTGTTATAAGGCTTCACATCTATGCAGATGACCTTATTCTGATTGCTAAATCAACTGTTGGTTTGCAAGAGCACTTACTATCCGTTGAGCATTTTTGTAGAAGTGTGGGGATGAAAGTTAATATCAGCAAAACGAAAGTAATAGTTTTCTCTAAAAAAAGAAAACATAACTAGCATAAGCTCTACTTTGAAGGAAACATTCTGGAAGAAGTTGCGGATTACAAATACCTCGGAATTGATTTCAACAAAAATCTACTATGGGGTGGTTGTAGAAAGAAAAGAACTTTGGGGGGTTCGAAAGAATTTTATGCTTTTCAAAATAGGTGTAGAGAGGTAGAGTTATGGGACTGGAAAACCACTCAAACCTTTTTTGGGCTTCTAGTGATTCCAATGATTCTTTATGGTTGTGAACTATGGGCCAACAATACATCCGACATGCAGTGGAAACAAATTGAGAAAATTCAGAAGTGTTTGATTACAAACAAATTCAAGATTAAAAGTGCAGTTCCTTATGCTATCTTGTTAAGTGAAACAAGGGCTACTCCTATTGAAGCAATTGCTATGGTGCGAGTCATAAGGTATTTAAAAAAAATTGAGCAAATGGAAGAGGGTAGATGGCCTAAGGTTTTCTTTAATGACATATTGTGCAATAGAAAAAAATACTTAGATGCAACAAAATAACAAATGGTTTAGTAAATGGGGTATTTGCTTGAATACATGTCCCATAAACAACAAAGAGATAAAATCTTTTGTTATTAAGTTCCACAAGCGTACTTGGGATAAGGGGTTAGGAAGAAAGAAAAATTACTATATTGAAGTGTTTAATCCCACTCACAGTCATCAACCAAAACCATACATACAGGCCAATATCTCTTGGAGAGCCAAAATTCTTATTGCTTAGTTCAAGACTAATTCTCATCAGCTCCATTGTGAAACAAAGCGCTGGAAAATGCAAAAATAAGTGTGGGATGAAAGCGTATGCATTTTTTGTTCTTCTGGAAAGGTGGAAATAGAAAAACATTTCATTTTCGAATGTGAGGCCTTCAAAGACAATAGGGAAAGTTATGCAAATATGCTGGCATCTAGCTCTTGGGATAATCTATTTAGCGAGAGATTTGTCGAGAAGTTGGGAGCATTTATTGTGAGGCTTCACAGAAAAATAATTTTCTTTCTTTCTTTCTTACAAACATTAATAAAAAATATATTATAAAAATGAATAGAGACTCCTAAATCTAGTCACATATAAAAATGAATAGAGACTCGTAAATCAAATCACATTACTTCCGAGATCATTTATATAATTAAAGTGTAGTCTAAAGAACCCACAAATTATCCCGGAAAATAATGAAAATTCAGACAAGATTATGACAAAATTCCGCATAAATTTTTTAAAATTTGGGTTACAGCTGTCAAACTTCAAGATTTTGGGTGCCCCAAAGGTTCTTGATGGTGTTGAATCCATTTGCACCATCAAAAAACAATTCAACACTCCAACATTCTGTTTTTTAGATTTTTTTTACCAGATTTCGGCAAGAAATCTATTGTCTGGGTGAATTTGTGGTCTTGGTAGACAATGCATAAGGAAAAGGCACGTGCAATTCACTTTTATGCAAAATAAATGTTGTAGTCTAACTTATAGACGAAATGACTTTTTTCACAACATTTTTTCTGGTTAATTTTAATGAAAATCCAAAGATTTTTAAAAACTTGAGTTTAAATTGTTTAATTTGCATAATTTGAGTGCCCCAGGGGTTTTTCAAGGTGTTGAATCCATTTATGCATTCAAAAATGTATTTTAATCAACAAAAAGCCTTGAAACTGTTTGCTGGATTTTGGTGGATTCCACTTAAAAAGGTTATTTCTTCTATAAGTTAGATTACACCAAAATAATATCCCTATTAATGGATTTTATTGGTAATTTAATAGGTTTCTTTTAATGGGTTTTACTTGTAATTTAATGGGTTTCAGCTTTTTTTTTTGGTGGGCATATAGGTCATAAAGCTTCATGAAGTTGTGGGTGTAAGTTAAGTGACATAGTCGTGAATAATTTTCAATTTTGTTAAATAAGTACAAAAAATAATCAAACCCAAATAACTAATAACGAATTATCCAAAACTCTAAATTGAAACAATTATAAAATGTATCCCCTACAAAGAAAACATCCACATAGAGATTAATATCCATATTTAAAAAAAATTATAATATTACAATGGTTTTGTAAGATGACAATTTTGTACATACTTATTTGTACACACCATTGCGAAATAATAAATAAACAATATACACCCGAAATGTTGGGCAAATTCATAAACATAACACAGTTCTCAAAAAGTCTTTAACAACAACATAATTTTAACTATTTAATTAATTTGACCATAATTTTAATTAAAAATATTATAATTATAATTAATTAACTTATTCAAACATAGTAATATTTAATATTATAATTACAATTAATCAACTTTTTTTTTTCGAAGATGGCAAAACATAACAACATTTGTGGAAATAACGAATGTGTAAAAGAAACTCAATTTATCATAATCTTAAAAATGAAATATTATGTATAAGGTTTAAGATTCAAATCCCTAAATAAAAATTGAAGTAAGAGTGGTCAAAACAAAATTACTAAATCAACCCATTTACCAATTCCTAAATTCTTAACGAAAAAACAACCAAAACAATTCTTAGCTCCAATGAAACTCAAACCCCTATAAGTTTATCAGCGAAAAATGTCCTTCTTTAAATAATATTAAAATATAAATCTTTACCTGCCCCACTAAACGTTTTGATATGACCGTCGTTGAAATAAGCATGGACGATGTAGCCCTATAAAATAAAATAAATTTCACGAATAGAAGGTAAGGATTCCTATATTTCCTAATTATATATATATATATATAAATTATATATATAAATTATGAAAATTTTGATTTAATTAAAAATATATAAATCAACCATAAACTTAAATGGAAAGGAGTGTAATGTTACATTTTTAAAAAATATTATATTAAATCTTAGATGTATAGTTATATCGAGATAGTTTGTTTTCTGGTGTGAAGTTAATTTTATTTAGGATTAAACAAATATATATATCAAAGTTTTGATTTATTATAATTTATTATTTGGAAATTAGATTAATGGCATAATTTTAAATTTTTAATAATATAAGTTTAAAATTTAAAATGATACTAAAAAATAAAATATTCTTATTCATAATTAGTTGTTGTTTAGAAAACCATAACTATCTATTTTAAATACTAAAAATTAGAAATAAACACAGTGCTAACAAAAACAAAGCATAGGACTAAGAGGAGTCTGAAGCCTCCATCTCACTTGATTCTTTTCCATGTTGAGGAGAGCTATCTAGGTTAGTGGGAGGATGAGATGGTCCTTAATCCTCTTCATTTCTTTATCCAAGGTCTTCATATACAGTGGGAATTCATCTAGTTTTAAACAAATTCCCCCCTTAGCTTCATAATGGTTTAACAAAACTAGAGCCAACAATGTCTTCATATGCCAATACAAATCAACAATATGCATCTATTAGTTATGTCTACCTCTTTTATGACCGATGTTGAGTATCGAGGAGACCGCCTCAACTAGGATGTTCGTGTTCATTAAGAAGCCACACTCTTTAGTGGTATCTCTCTTTGGCTCATCAAGCCTAGCATGTATATTTTGTAGTGCGTGCTCATGGTAGTGTCATGCTAAGGACTCCACTTGCTGATGAGCATGAGTTCCCCCTCTGCTATGATAATATGTCACACTCATATGGTAGAGCATGCTATCTTGCCATGATGAATTTCTGGCTCCCAAAAAACTGATGACTATGATGACCAAACAAGGTTGAGTCTATAGTTGGAAAGGACTTACCCTAAGACAGGTATGAGAAGATGGTGAGCCAAAGGAGACAACACTTAGATGGAACACAATAGATAAAGGAGTATGGGTAACATGTGAGAAAGACCGGAGACCAATATCTTGAAAGTGACCAATATTGTGAAAGCCAGCTGCTTGAAGGATAGAACAACAACAATAAGGAAAAGTGAGCACTCTATGGAAAGCTTTCAAAATAAACTCAAAGAAAATTGATTCATGTAGCTTCAACGGGGATGGAAAGATTGAGACCATGATAACTAATAAGTGTAGAGTCATCAATCCCACATATTGGGATGAAGCAACTATTATTTGGAAGTTATGACAGAGTCCTAAACCTCTTAACCACCCCTACAAACCAGGATAATCAAGGATGGAGGGATAGGCTAAGCTAATGCCCACAAGCAACTCCAAATAATGAAAAATAAGTAGCATTACAACCAAGATCTTCAACTGAATTTCGCTTATCGCATTGCCAAAAATTTCAAACTGGTGCGACATCGAAGTGGAGTAATGACATGTAATGTGTAGTTCTCTGGACTATTACCACATTTCCTCTTTGGGGAGGTCGTGGTAGCATGCCCTCACCTATGCATCCCAGTGGAATGGCTACCATGTACCCTCCCACACGATGTCTCCCATGTTACCCCATCCAAGATTAAAATGACATACTAATACATATAATATAATTTATCAAATTATTAATTAGATTCCCTTTAAATAATTAAGAAGAAAAATTATTATCCATTGTAACAATTTTTTTCTTTACAAATATTTACAAAATCTAATATAATTTATTCAAAATCTTTTTTTTTCTTTTTTTTTCAGAAGAAAAAGGTTTCATAGATTATATTGAGTCAATATAAAAACCGAGATAGGATACAAAAAAGATAGCTTGAGTAGCCAAGTACATACATCTTTTGAGGATAAACTGATAAACAGATATCCATGATAGCGTCTAGAACAGAAAGACAAATAGCTCAGCACAACAAAAAAAACACTGTGGAAAACGGGATCTACCAATAATCCAAAACATCTAGAACGGGTTCTAGATCGTGGCAAAAAAGCACTCAAAAATACACATGCTGAAGATCATATCCACCAAAAAAAACCATAGACAAGAGGCCATAGTCATGTTAGGGACCCGGACTTTTGGGCTGCTTTTTTGGAACTGAATCAAAAATTGAAATGATGCGCTGCAAAATGGAATTATAGGGGGCCTTTGAGTCTCTGAAAATTTTATAATTCCTCCAGTTCCATGCACACCAAATCATAATAACGATGAGATAACGCCTTGGCTCCCTTTGTCTGCACCACCATTGGAAGGCTGCATGAATAGAAACAAAAACCATATGAGGAAAACCAAAAAGGATGGCCAGATCATACCAGATTTCCTGTGAGGATTTGCATTGGAAGAACATGTGGAGATTCGACTCCTCATCTGATTCACACATCGAACACCTGCTTGGGCCGTGCCAACTTCTTTTCCTCAAGTTGTCCCATGACAGGTTCTTATTATTATACACCAACCATACGAAAAGAATCATTCTAGGTGGGCATCCCGATTTCCACAGAACCTTCGGAAATTTAGAGCTTGAGAGCAGAACCTTTGAGGAGATAATATCAGAGTAAATATCTTTTACTCGGGCTGGCATAAGAGTATTTGACATGGACCAGGTTAGGTGGTCATTTGGCCCTCCACGATGAATCCCACATGCATCTAGAGCATCTTTGACAGCTTTCCAAGTTGAAGACAGTTCGCCAGGCAAACCAATGTCAGAGGCATCCTTCCATAAGGGAACAAGGCCAAACCAATCGGAAATGAGTTTATCCCATGTAAAAAAACCTATTCTGTGAAGGAAAAAAAATAGGTTGTCTGGAATGGAGAAGCTTCCCCGACTGCATGCAATAGGATCAAAACCTATTAAGACATTGTTTCCAGTGTGAATCCTCCACCTTAGATTCATCAAGAAGTATTTCTCAACCTTTCTAAAACTAAGCCAAATGGCAGACCCTTTTTTGGTTCCAATTGCTCCTGTTCTGTACCAATATTCCAGGTTTTTGCCTTTCAGATATTTTTGTTTTATAGTAACACTCCATGGCCCATCCCCAAATATCCCTCTCCAGAGCGATTTACACAATAGAGCCTTGCCAAAAACCCTCAAGTCCATTAAACCCCATCCACCCAGATGCTTTGGCACTGAAATACTGTCCATTTTGGAGAGGTGAAACTTTCTCTGTTCAGAACTTCCACCCCAGATAAAGTTAGCCATGACCTTGGTCATCTTTTGAATAATGCTTGCCGGAAGGAAGAATAAATGTGCCCAATAAACCACCATCTGCAATAGGACAGTTTGAGAGAGGATAACTCTACCTGCCAAGGATAGGCTCCTATGTTCCCATGCAGATATCTTTTTATAAAATCTTTCTGTCAGCCATAGCCAGTCATTCTTGGAGTAACCTTTTGCTTTGAGATGAAAGCCCAAGTATTTGAGACCTTCCTTAAGCGATCTTGACTCTATACCAAAAATCTCAGAAATCCAATTCACCATCTCCATGTTGACATCATTGTGATAGAGTAAGGATTTTGCTTTGTTGATAAAAATCCCGGAGACTCTTTGGAATCTTTCAAGAATATCTTTTAAGCACATCCACAATGCTTTGCATAGCATTGCAAATAAGAGGACATCATCAACAAAAAGGTTGTGTGAAATGAAGTTGTGCCTACAAATCTTAATAGGCCTGCATCTATTTTCAACGACTGCTTTGTTGATGTGGATGCTTAGAGAGTTCATGGCCAGAATGAACAAAAGAGGCGAGAGGGGGCATCCCTGTCGCAGGCCTCTCTCGGCTTTGAAAAATGAGAGGGAATACCGTTGATAATGACCGCATAGTTCACATTCTCTACGCATGCCTTAATCCATCGAATGTTATTGGATCTTAGACCGATCTTAGCTAAAAGACATTCGATAAACCCCCAGTCTAAGCAGTCGTATGCTTTCTGCAGGTCTATTTTCATGATGGCCACTACTGTATTTTGAGAAGACATAGAGAAGAGGCACTCTTGTGTATTAGCAACGACATCCAGAATGTTGCGGTCTTTCAGAAAAGCATGTTGATCCTTAGATAAAAAGGAGGCGAGAGTTCCTTTAATTCTTTCAGCAATAACCTTGGTGATGATTTTGAAGGAGATATTGCATAGAGATATTGGTTTGTAATCATAAAAAGATTTTGGCTCCCCCTTTTTCGGAATTAGAGCAATCAAAGTGGAAGTAGTAATATGGTGAATATTGCCAGTCATCCTAGACGCTTCCACCATCCTCAGTAAATCATGCTTAATGAGGTCGAAAAAGTGGGTGAAAAATTCAATTGTCCAACCATCCGGTCCAGGGCTCTTATCTTTCTTGAAGGACTTCAAAATTCCAAGAAGCTCATCTTCTGTAACTGGCTGAAATAGGGCCTCATTTTTTTCTTCGTCAAACATCTGAGGAGCCAGTTCAATACCCCATAGAATGTCCCGAAAAGCAACATCTTTCCTTCTGCTGAATTGATTCTTGAAATAATTTACGGCCTCCTTTGTGATGTCATGTTGAGTTACAGATGAGCCACCATTTCCATTCCTTATCTTCCATATGGAATTTTTGTCACGTCTGGCACTTGCATAATTATGAAAAAATTTCGTGTTCTTGTCCCCTTCTTGAATCCATAAAGCCCTGCTTTTAAGCCTCCAAAAGGTTTCCTCTTGCTTCAACAGTTTAAATTTTTTCCTTTCGAGCTCTCGTATGCTACATTTCATGCTGAAAGAGCATGAGTTAGCATCTGACTCATTCAAAATAATATCCAGTTCCTGTTGAACAGTCAGAAGATCCTTCCTATTTTTTTCCTTTTTTTCAATTTGCCATTTTTTCACTAGCTTTCTCATAGCGGCCATCTTTTCTCTGAATGTAAGAAACAGAGGGAGCATAGCTTTAGCTGACAACTCTTTCCATGCATTTGAGATAAGTTCATTGAAGGCTGGGTCCTGTAGTAGAGTTCTATTGAATTTGAATGGATACCCCTTTTTGAAACCTTTCTCCGGCCAGGATAGCAGAATTGGTCTGTGGTCGGATACAAGAACATTCTCCACTGACGAATGAGGCATGCCCATCTTATCAATAATACTTACATGCACTAAGAAACGGTCAATCCTTTTTGCAATATAGGCCTTATCAGTTCTACCATTCACCCATGTCGGCTTCTTTTCCGAGGGAGCGATATCCACCAAATTTTTATTTAGAAGCTCGAGCTTAATACTATCTGCAAGCGAGTCCTTTTTCTTACAACATCCCCAGCATTCATCCGAGCTCAGTGTTACATTTAAGTCGCCTGCTATTATCAAATGTTCAATATCAAACATGTCTGATGTGAACAGTTTTTCCCAGAAAGGAGCTCTGTTTTTATAAGGCACATAAATGTTTAAAATGTTTATAGGAAGATCTTTGCCCCTGATGGAGGCCGAGATGATGATCCCTGCAAAACACTTATATGCTTTAGCTCTGATCCGCATAGGATCCCATAGAGTTGCTAAACCCCCTGACAGTCCTCTTGCCTCTGTGGCCACCATATACCATGATGGGAACATCTTCCTAAAGTAAGAAATGGAGGCCTCACAACTGTGCATTGTTTCTTGGATTAGAATTATCCCTGGCCTGGAAGAGTAGAAGAAATTTTTCAGCGTCAGGAATTTAGGGTCAATGCCGAGACCTCTGATATTCATAGAGATAATAAAAGTCTTTTGGAGGATTCACCAACCGCGCTTGCTCTAAGAGGCTGTGGATCTAGCATGCCATAAATAGGTACATCAATCAAAGAAAGGTTCCTGACCCCACTATTCGTAACAGTAGTTCTTCCTCTAAAATGTCTACTGCCTCCTCGAGTCTTTTTCCTTGCAGTCATATTTTTAGCAGAGTCCAGGCTTATGAAAGGCGAGGCCTGGTTCCTAGGTTTGTGGATAATTAATGGCTCCAGTTCGAAAGACTTTCTGCTGAGAAGAAAATCCAGATCACTGTCATATGGATTAATTGGGGGGGAAGCAGGGGAATTTACAGGGGTGACAGACACACATGGGTCTTTTCCTTTTATTTGGGATAAGAGGTTTTTATCAGGAGTTGGAGAGGAAGACGATATAGGAATGGGAATTGATCCCAAGGAGAAATCCTTTACTAGCTTGGGAGAAGGGGAAGGAATAGCTTTATCATCTCTTGGTTCCGGAATGGGAGAGCAGTGGAAAACTGTAGGACTATTTATCGGATGACCATCGTTATTAACAGGGCTGCCAGGTCTGGATCCTGGAAATGGAGGGGGGTCCTGTGACAAAACCCGCAAAGGAGTTGATGATCTAGGATGTTGATCTTCTAGCACCTCTATGGAAAATAGACTGGCCGACGATAACTGTCTTGTCACCTTTTGTCGAAGAAACCTATTTTTGAGAACCTTATGCTGAGGACAATTTTTAATCAGATGGCCGGTTTTATGGTAGGCTGCACATCTGAATGGGATGCCCCAGAAGTCCAGTCGTTTCTTGATTATCTGATCTCTCTAGGCAATCTCAATGTGATATGGATATCTCCCCCTATAGGATTTTTCTATGAGGATCCACGCTATTCTCTTGTCCTTTTCACCCAAACACCAGGGGTCTACATAGACAAATCTGCCGATAGAATTGCCTATCTCCTCAAGGGTTTCCTTAGACCACAGCTCTAAAGGAAGGTTAGGAAGTTTAACCCAGATGAGGTTATTGGAGGGCGTGTTTTTCAGCGGATCATACCCAATATACCACCTGTAAAGAGTGAGGAAACTTCTTCTAAACACCCACGGACCTTTAAGAATAGCATCAGCATCTGCAGCAGCAAGAAAGTGAAAGCAGTACCACTCTTTCATAAGGTTTGATATAATAGGGGTATATCCTATCACAGGTTTCCAATGGATTGCAATCCATTTCCTCATATCAGCATCGTTCATTTCAGGGAAATGCCATCTACCTATAAGGGCGAGGTTTTGTAAGCTTTCAATCCTTTCGGTCAGATGAACACTATCAAGCTTGATTGCAGAGGGCGGAGCAATTATTTTGACAGGGTTTTGCGACTTGTTATAACGATCGCGCGGGGCCTGTTTCTTCTGTTCCGCGCTGCCTCCTCTACGGGATAAATGACGTGTTCTTTCAACACCTTGGAGGGACGGTTTAACAGCCACATCATCCAGGGTGGTTTGCCATCCACTGGATAGCGAGGCATTCTCCCATGCCCGCTCAGCCTCCATGGTGGCCCATATGAGAGCCTCCGTGGCAGGAGCATCGGACCCACCCTCCATACGCCTCCAAAAAATCTTTCCTTGGGTGCAACAGGATTTTAGTCAGATTACCAGACCGGATGAGTACAGAAACATAAAAGCCCTCTGGCTTGCGTCGTATGGGTGAGCCCTGATAGAATAAATACCTGGAGAGGATAAGTGTGGGAAAGGGGCTGTTCTGACACCAAAGTAGGATTATAGAATAATCGAGAGGATATAAAGGACGAAGAAAGTGCACCACCAGAAATAAATGCATGTACTAGCTCAGAGAAAACTACCAGAAGGGTTCGGAATCTTAACTTAAAGATGACAGCCGCTGGCCATCATTTAGACCACAAAAGGGATGTTCCTAGGAATTAGCAGATTTTTCAGGTACATGACAGGGCATTAAAGGACAAACTTTCCAATCCCAATGCCATTTTGAATTTTCATGAAAAAACCGGCCACCGAAAAAGAAGATTTTCCGGCACAGGAAGGAGGAACTGTTCCACACCAGTAGAGCAGGGAGAATTCGAAGCCGAGACATCTGTGGGATAACTTAGAATGGTGGAGAATCGTTACATGCAAAACAACAGCAGTAAACCTCCCAAATACACCAGCATTCCCCTATTCTGAACCTTATGTCTTTACACGGCTTGTAGACTACTATGAGCTTCCTGAATTTTTGTATAATATCCTTTAACATCTTGAGAAGAATGTTCAGAGGATAAAGCAATCCAGAATAAACATTTATGAATTGTAGGTGCCTAAACTCAATTCTAGATGTGAACATTCATGAAGTAAATCATATAAGTCACAGGTGCTATGAAATGAGGCATTAAACGAGTTTGGAAGCAGAAACTTACAGAAAAAGAAAACAGGGTACTAACCTTAACAACGAGCCACCACCACGAGCGAGAGCGCCAGAGACCGCATGCGACTGTGCATCATCAATCCATCAACGAGCGGGGGGAATTTTGATATTAACATTTTGCAGAGGGATGATAATTCAGACTAAGGCACAAGGACAACCGAGCGTGAACCTCCCCAGTCCAGACCAGGGGAAGACGAAAGGCCGAAAGGCCAAAACCACGTGCGATTGAATGCAGGAAGGTTTTATAAGACTTTAGAGCGCTTGAGGCTTAAACACTTTATCGGCCATTTGTCCACGCAACTAATCACATGCATGCATAAACGTGGAACAAAGTCATGATACCAGTGCGTAGGCTGAGAGCTAAGCTAGTAACTATGGCTGATAAGGATATGGGACGTGGCGGATATGCAGGGCATAATGCCAGTGCATAGGCTGAGAGCTAAGCTAGTAACTATGGCTGATAAGGATATGAGACGTGGCGGATATGCAGGGCGGCACAAAAAGGAAAGGTTTAGGGAACGACCACCCTTGGTCCTTAGATTATGCAGGTGGCCTCTGGTTCGTCCCGCTCCATACGCTCTTGCATACTGTAGGCTGGCCTCCTTGCTAGTGGATGCTGGTTGGTCTCGCTGTAGGCGCTCTCGCTCTCGCTCTCGAAAACCAAATCAAATTCGAAAAATCTTTTTATTTATTTATTCAAAATCTTCACCTTTATGAAAAAAATGCATCTAGATTTTAAACAATTATCATTGAAATTGGGCAAATCACTATTAATAAATTTACAATTTTCGTAAAATCAACTTTGTAAAAAAACATTTAATTTATATAAAATATGTAATTTAATTCAAATATTTACAATTTTAATAATTCTTTTAGATTTTGTTTTTTTTTTCTCGGCAAGATTAACTACTTTTCTATTAATATGTACAGATAACTTTACATTCAAAGAAACTGGCCGCCCAAGGCCAACTGCGGCTCCTGGGCTGCATTTTCAGACTTGTTCCATTGCCACGCAGGGCTATAAGATCAGAGGGATCAAAATTCAAAATGCTACGAGTTTCCAGAATGGCTCCATGACGACCCACGCAGGGGCAATTCCAAAAAGACCTACAACCCAGACAGACTATGGAAACTGGATACATAACCATGAACATACAAAAAACCAGGCAATCACCAAGGATTTGCGCCCGACAGGAGACAACGTCCCCACTGCAATGGTGGAGACTGCATACAGTAACTAGCCAAAAAAAAAAAACACATACGACCAAGTAAAACAGGAAATTGAAATTGTTCCTACCCCGAAACCCGTCTTGAGAGAGGAAGGCGAAAAACACAGGACCACCTCCAGAGCTAATCCTCTGGCTCTTCTTCCATCGCCGTTGGATTGTGCGCTGGTACTGGATGCGCGGGAGCTTGATGTTGGATGGGGGATTGAGAGCGGTCAGTCTCGGAATTGCTCTCCTCACTCGCCGGTTCCTCCACTGGGAGCTTCCCGCGACCACTAGCTGAGCCTTCTGCTTCAATTGACGTCTCCCCCAATGGGAGCTTCCCCTTACCGCGCGCAATATTGTCTTCCGCCAGGACCAGAGATGATTCTTCTGCGTTTTCCTCCTGAATTTGGGTGAAAAGCACAGATATGTGTGCGTTGATGCCTGGATTATCCCCAGAGCCTCCCAAAGTGAATATAACAGAACCGAATGCAGGTAGCTTGGGCTCCCCACCACTAGAGCTGCCCACTTCCATGACCTGACAGGCTGGGATAGGGGTGGCTCCCATCCTTCGGTAGCAGTAACAACAACAACAATGATGATGAGCATCTGCAGCTGGGGGGCGAGAGGATTCTCCACGCCCTGATCCTCTGCGGCAAGGCATCCTCTCACGCTCCATAATAGCCCCCAAACCTTTGTTCCGTTCCCCGACAGATGAGGTCCGGCACTGTATCTGCGCCCTCCCCACAACGTGCAGTCCCCAGTTTGAAACAGAGCAAAGCATAAATAGGCGTATAACCATTCCAGGGAACGCAGGTATGTTATAAACCTCCGCCCGTCTTTCAACCTCCGGCTCACAACACAGTCGCTCAACGCTCTGTGAATTCCCCTTGCCAGAATGAGCTCCCTTCCCCACGCAATCCACATACTTAAACCACATAGCATCTCCAATGGAATGACCAGCATTGAATGCCCCTCGCATGATAGCCATTCCTTCCCTTGGCTCCATTAAGGATGCTCAGAGGCCGCTTCAGAAGTGAGGTTTCGGCGGCTTGCAGCATTTAAGGTTGAAGTGCCATCACGTGGCAGCCCATGCCCGGCATGTGGCTCGCCATTAAATATCTCAATGCCACCCGCATCCGGGGAATTCTTTTAGATTTTGTTAATGGTTTAAAAAAATAAAATAAAAAAACAAAAATCGTATTTAAAGAAATAATGCCCCAAACACTTTTCGAATCACGTTTGCCACATACTAGGAGATGCTATATAAAAAGCCCTTTAGCCTTACTTTTGTCACATTACTTTCGTTTAATTCAAAAAATTTAATTGAATAATTAACATTATCCACAACTGAAAGAACAAATTAATATTAATTAATTAGCACATGCTATCCAAATACATATTTGCAACGGCTACTTTTGCAACGGCTAACTATTCATCCAACGGTAATGTGAATCAACGGGTCGGTTTTCCGCACCAACGGCCAGATTACATGCCCTGCCTTTTCTCTTCTTGTCATTCATCCTTCTGCCCCAATGAAAAGCCCATCAATCCGGAAGAGTTGCTGCATTTCATTCATCCATCATTTCATTTTCAAGAGCCCAACAGCCGAGCTGAGCTCCTTTTCCATGACCATGCGAAGGAGAGCTTGGCTTAGCTTCATCTGAAAATGCAGTAAGCGTCATAGAAAGCTTCAATTGTGCAGCAGTCCACACAGCAAAAAGCAAGCAAAGAGGGATAAATTATAACAATAGCACTACACAGCAAAAAGCAAGCAAGGAGGGATAAATTATAACAATAGCACCATGCAGCAACAAAAGAGAAGCATTCCTCCATATGGCCACCGGATTTCAAAATCTGCTCCTTGCAGCCCTGTGAAGCCTGCTCTGAAGAAGCCTCCAGCCCGTGCTGATTCTTTTCACATCATTCACAAGGTTCCCGTGGGCGACACCCCTTATGTCAAGGCAAAACATGTTCAGGTAATTTTTTTTTCCGTTCTTTCTCCCAGTGCAAAGAGAGGTCTATATGCTTCGTTTTCTTGGTGCCAACTAGGATTGATCTGTGAAGTTGTTGGGTTAAGTGTCATGGACAACTCTATGTCTATATGCTTGGTCTTCTTGATGCCAACTAGGATTGATCTGTGAAAATTTTCGGTTAAATCTCACGGATTGGATTTGCAGCTGGTGGACAAGGACCCTGACAAAGCAATTGCCCTGTTCTGGGCAGCAATCAATGCTGGCGATCGGGTTGACAGTGCCCTCAAGGACATGGCCATTGTGATGAAACAGCAAAATAGGCCAGAAGAGGCTATTGAAGCTATCAAGTCTTTGCGCAATCGATGCTCTGACCAAGCACAAGAATCCCTTGACAATGTCTTGCTGGATCTCTATAAGGTAACCAATACTGGGAACACTAATTATCTTTGACTTTCATTTTGATCCCTCTTTTCTGTAGATGAGTCCCATAAGTAGGTAGAATATCTTTTCTTTTATTTTCAGTTAAGAAAAGGCCACTCAACTAGATCCCTAGATTAATTTGGATATAGAGTCTGGATCCATTGGACAGCCCAAAGGAAATGATCTGTTACCTACAAAGAGTTAGCCATGTTTATAAGAAGGATGTCAACTTGTTTATAAGATGATTGGACAGCCCAATGAAACTGTTAGCTGTTTGTTGTCAGGAAAGAATTTTTAGATGCCAGAATTAACCCTGTTTATTATAACAGGATGTCATGGTTTATGTGCTTGTCTGTAATTTTGTCATTTTGTTATAGTCTTTTGTTATCAAATAGTTACCAATTTAAGGGAACAAGCCTGCCAGAGGATGGGATGTCAAAGTCATATACACATACTCTGTTGGTCCATGAAGTATCCAACATTACTAGAAGGAAGCATCAAAGTTTGTTAAAGGACTGCTTACAGGAAATCGTTTGTTCTCTACAAAGTATTTTTAGAGGATAGGGTTAAAACATAGTGTAATTATTTGTAATCTTATCATTTGTTTATGCCCTTTGTTATGAATTAGTTTTTAATTTCAAAGAAATTAGCCTACAAGGGGATGTTTTTTAAGGTGACAGAGTTAGCCATGTTTATGAGAAGGATGTCAACTAGTTTCTCTAGATTAATATCAGGGTACAGGGGCTGTATGATTGGACAGCCCAATGAAACTGTTAGCTGTTTGTTGTCAGTAAAGAATATTTAGATGCCAGAGTTAACCCTGTTTATAACAGGGTGTCAGGGTTTATGTGCTTTTCTGTAATTTTGTCATTTTGTTATAGGCTTTTGTTATCGAATAGTTACCAATTTAAGGGAACAAGCCTGCCAGAGGATGGGATGTCAAAGTCATATACACATACTCCCTTGGCCCATGAAGTGAAATGACTTAAAGCTGCTATAAATGTATCCAACATTACTAGAAGGAAGCATCAAAGTTTGGTAAAGGACGGCTTACAGGAAATCAACCATTTTTAGATGATAGGGTTAAAACTTAGCGTAATTATTTGTAACCTTATCATTTGTTCATGCCCTTTGTTATGAATTAGTTCTTAATTTCAAAGAAATTAGCCTACAAGGGGATGGGATATTGAAATAGCGCATACCCTTCATACCCAGTAGTTCCACTAAGCAAAATGACTTAAAGCCACTTCAAATCCATCCTACATTACCAGAAGGAAACATCAGACACGTCCGATAGGCTTCATACCCGTCCATGAAGTGAAATGCCTAAAATATCTGAAAGCTGCTTCTGCTTCGAATCCATCCTTTGGTACCAAAAGGAAACATCAAAATTAGTGATTTAACAACCCAGAGGAAAGTGTTCATTATACCAAAAGATATTTAGAGGACAGAATTAACCATGTTTATAATAGGATGTCATGCATAGTGTAATTAACTACTTGTAATTTTGTATTTGTTAACCATTTTTATAATGGGACGTCATCCTTAGTGTAATTATTTGTAATTGTCATTTGTTCATTTCTTTTGATATGAATATCAAGAGACAGAGGCTAGACAACTGTTTGTTGTCCACGCAGAGTTTTCAGAGATGAATTTGTTCCTTATTCAAGGGATAGGCAATGGGATTTCAACATGTATTTTTATTCACACCCTGTAGGCTTCATACCCTTTAGGTCCATTAAATGAAATGACTAAAAGCTGCTTCGAATGCATCCTTCATTACCAGAAGGGAACATCAAAATTCTTGCCCTCCCTTGTGGCATTCTGAGAACACGGAGAAGGATCTTTGCTCTCAATCAAGTCAGCCTCTGGCCTTTTTCTTTCCCTCCCGTGTGGAATTCTGAGAACATGGAGTAGGGTATTTCCTCTCAGCCAAAGGAGCCTTTGGCCTCTTGCGGGTTAATTTTTGTACGGATTGAATGGTGGTCAAATTTATCATCGAATGATCTCAATGTGTAACAGACACAGAATGTAAGGCTAGAGCCATGTATAGTTAGGAAACTTCAGCCTTTTGCTGATCAATTTTGCTATTGATTGATGTCCAGAGCATTGTGAAACAGCCACAGATTGTAAGGTTAGAGCAATGTATGTAGGTGTAAACCGGTGCCCTGACCTGTTTTCATGGCAACGCATATAGAGGTAGATTTCTACCACCCCCCACCCTTCTCCTTTTTTGAGCTACTTATGTCATATAGTTTATATTTGAGCCCTCAGATTTGCCAGGGCAAGATCACAAAAGATCAGGGCGTTCATGCTTCGATGTTGTCAACCTGGACACGTATCAATCGTTTTCTTGGATTTTTATTTTGGACTTCTAAAACCACCAGCACTGAGGGACTGCAATGCATAGCTCAGCATATTTTCAATACTGAAGGAACCCAACTACTGAAAATGCCATGTCCACAAACTTTAGTAACTATGGTCTCAAACATGTGCTTTCTATGGGCATTAGATATTGATATTAGTGTTCATCATTTGTTTGCAGAGATGTGGAAGACTGGATGATCAAATAGCCCTGCTGAAACACAAGTTGAATCTCATTCATCAAGGCATGGCATTCAATGGCAAAAGGACGAAAACTGCTAGATCTCAGGGGAAGAAGTTTCAGGTGTCAATTGAACAGGAGGCCACCCGCTTGCTGGTATGAGTTGGTTTTTTAATATACCATAATGAATCTGTATTTTTATGTATGGTGCAATGTTAACATTACGCCTTTGTATGCAGGGTAACTTGGGCTGGGCTTACATGCAGCAGAATAACTATATTGCTGCAGAGGTTGTTTATAGAAAGGCTTTGTCCATTGAACCGGACAACAACAAAATGTGTAATCTCGGAATTTGTCTAATGAAGCAAGGGAGAATTGGAGAGGCAAAAACCATGCTTCAGTGTGTAAAACCTGCTTCAGATGGGCCTTGGGGCCTCGATTCCCATCTCAAATCATATGAACGAGCTCAGGAGATGTTGAGAGAGCTAGAATCACAATCAGTCTGTTCTAGTTTCTCCCAAGAAAATCTAGATTTTGAAGCTGTTGAAATTCTGCAGTCCTCTGTATGGCAGCCTCAGCCTTGTCCTAGACACCCAACAATCCAAAACCAGCAGCATAGGAATCCAGTGGGGGATGAAGCAACCACATTTATGGCAACAGCAGGATTTGGGCCTTTGCAGAATACATCCCATCAGCAGAAAGTTCTATTGGCCCCGGCAGAAGTACCTAATTCCCAGTTTTCAGTGTTCAGCAATGGTTATTGGGAAGAGAATGGAGACACGCAAGCCTTTGCAGATGAAAATGCAAACGTTAACATCCCTGGACTGCCAGTACAGAACATACCTCCATATGTAGGTGGTCCTGAAATGCAGAGTCATGCAGAGACACTAAGGCGTAAGCTAGAGCAAGTAAGTCTCAAAGAAAATGGAAGTTCAAAACATGCATTTCGCCCTCCAATTTCAAATGCTGAGCGTGCCCTGAACAGTGCCGCACCTCCATTTTTCTCCAGGAATAATAAGCAAGGCATTGAAGATAGAATGCCTTTGACAATGGACAAGTCAAATGACCAGAAGATTGCTCCATCTCCATTAGCAAATAAGGTTTTTGGAAATGTTAAGAATACCAAAACCAGACCACCTGGATTCCACAACGAAAACCGTCCACCAAGGCGTTCCCTCTCATTTGGGGGTGTGGATGGTGCACTTGATGTCCTTCATAACCCACAATCTCAACTTCAGCCTCAACCCCAATCTCAACCTATGCAGACCAGATCTCTCACAAAGTCTAATTCAATTTCGCTTCCACTTCAGGATAAGGCCGATCCCTGGCCTGACAACCAGGAGTTTGAAGATGCCATTTTGGCTGCCCTCTGTGATTCCAATCCCAGTAGCCATCAGGAGAAAGTTCAGAGGAGGCTCCGAGTTTTTCAGGAGATTACTCTTCCTCCAAGCCCTAAGGAATGATCTTTGCACCCCCAAAAATACCATAATGCATGCATTCCTTTTAGTTTTAGGTAGTCCATGAATTCCAGTCCAAAGGACTGGAATACTGAAAATTGCTTGGCAGATTGTATCCAGAACCGATGTGGGTGGTAAAGAAGTACGAAATTTGCATTTCTGATTGCTGCAAGGAATCTGGAATCTGGATTCTTATCAAAATAAAGGTCTGAACCGGGACGTAGACAAGCTATGGAAAAAGAAAGGAACGTTCCTTTAAAAAATAGAAAGTGGTGGCGACATTCTTTGTCGCCATGAATGTCGACAAGACCAAGATCATGGGTTTTGTTATAGATTTCACACATGCTGTGTTTTGTAAGCATATTGTCTTGGATCGAAAAAGAGTAGAAACCTGTGTCCTCGGAAACGAGTTTCCATCAAAGCCACTGTGGAATTATTTATATGGAAGAATTGCACTAGTATAAAAGCTAGTTTAGGCCAGGTGGGGTCGGATAAACTTGAGACAGAACAATGTAGCAGAAGATATACCGTTTTATTTTGTTCTTTGGCTTAGCTGTTGGATACTCTTTCCCACTGTGGTGCCTTACAACATAGGTGTCTGTCCTATTAAATGTTATTATTTTTTCGTTATGTACTATTTTCTTCCTCCTGCTTAAGGATGGAAGAAGAAAGCAATTTAAAGCAATTTATTTATTGGTTTTGATTCAAGCTCGAGCTTGCCATTTTTTGTTCACAGCAGATTTCACAATTATTTGGTTGTCCTCTGTTGTTACAAATTAATAGTACTTTTGCCTTTCCTGTCATTTCTCTAATCTGTTTTATTTGCATTTCTCCGATATAATTTAAACTAGCAGATCTTTTATGTGTGCCCTCACCAAATGAGTAGAAGCACTTATTTCATGATATGCAAGGGTTGTCTGTCTGGTTGCATTCAGGTTATGCATGCGAATCACTTTTTGGTTTTAAAGTTAATTTTGTCTATCTCCTGTCACATGGCTACAAAATGGAAGTAAGAATGCTCGTAGTACAAATTACTTTGCTGCAAAAGTTATTTTAAATGAAAGATATGGCTATTAAGTGAAAATAAGGATGGGAAGTTTATTCAAACTTATATTTGGTTGTTACTGTGTTTTTCTATGGGTTTGTAGAATATTAACATATCTTTGTATTTATGTCATATTTGGAATCTTTGTTTTCAAGTTAATTTTGTCTCATCTCCTGTCATCTCCTGTCACATGGCTACAAAATGAAAGTAAGAATGCATGCTCTTGTGATTTTATAGGGCTGTAGAATCTTTTATGGTCTCACTTTGGTTCTGCATACAAATTACTTTGGTGTAAAAGTTAATTTTGACTAAAGACATGGCTGTTAGTGAAAATAAAGATGGAAGTTTTATTCAAACATATATTTTGTTGTTACTGTGTTTTTTATGGAGTTGTAAGATATGTACATATTTGGAATATTTGTACACTTTCTAAATCACAAAGAGAACATGGACACCTTATTATAAATACATAATTACCTGGCAATGTTTGAATTTGTTGGTTTTAAAATTTTGTCTCATAGAACTATAAAATCTTGTATGGTCTCACTTTTTAGTTCGGCATACAAATTACTTTGGTGTAAAAGTTAAATTTGACTAAAGACATGGTTGTTAAGTGAAAATAAAGATGGGAAGTTTATTCAAAATTATATTTTATTTTTACTGTGCTTTTTCATATCTTTGTAATTTATGTCATATTAGGAATCCCATATGTACATATCTTTGTATTTATGTCATATTTATACACTTGCCAAGTCACAAAGAGAACATAGACACCTATTGTAAGTACATAATTACTATGGAATGTAGGGTTTTAAAGTTATTTTTGTCTCCTGTCACATGGCTATACACATTAAGTAAAAATGCTAGCTCCTGTGATTTTATTGGGCTATACAATCTTGTATGTGCAAGTACATGGATACCTAATAGTGCGTACATAATACCTTGCAAGGATATCTTTGCTATAAAGTTTCATCCACAAATGAAACTATCTTTCACTGCCCCTCTGCCCTTTGTTTCACATGGTGTATAGCCAAGCTCCCTTAATGTGTACGACCATCGGGGATTATTATCTCCTTTCATTTTTCATTGTGAAATTTTAAGCGCAGTTTTTCCTTTTTCCTGCTTTTATTTTTATTTTTAATCTTTATTTACAAAAGTTAATGGGTTTTTTTTGGATGCTCTGTTCTATTCCACTACATTCTATTGATTCAGCCTTATTCAATAGTCTTGAATGCCCTTCTTTTTGCTTCAGAAGATCTCCTTGCCCACATAGTATGTAGCCAACCTCCCTTACTGTGAGACCATCAAGTAGCCAAACTCCCTTACTGTGAGATCATCAAGTAGAGAGTTGGATACAAGATTTTCAGGGGAATAAAGGTAATGAAATGTACCTTTAAGACATCTCAAAGGATGGTTGCGTTTGGACATTACTACAGAGTATGCAAAGAGAAAATCAACATCAAAACCTGAGACCCAATTACCAATCAATGTTATCAGATTGTGTTAAAAAGAACTTCAGCAACTCGAGGGTGTGGAAGTGTGCAGCAATGTTTTCAACTGACCTGGAGATTTTCTATAGTTGGTCAATCTACACAATCAGGACTCGGGCCAATAGAAAGTGGACATAACGGAGACAATTCTATCATTGCTAGAGAAAATCAAGTGTACGTTCATATCTACTTGAGGATCTGATAGATCTGATTCTCCAGGGACGGACGAAGGTACATCTCCTCCTTTTCAAGCTCAGTTTTGGAAGTTTAGGTTCTTGCTTAAGGTAGGCACAGCATGAGAAACTTCCAGTAAAATAGGGAGATTTTGCAAAACCATTTTGGAGATGATGAATAAATAAAATTTATATGACAAGCTTTGGGGGACTCTGACGAAAGTGATCAGATTAGAGACAAGAAATCCAGATAAAGGAAAACCTACTCTCCAAACCCCAAAACCCAGAAATGTTACTTTTGTGAAACCTGAGAATATTTGTTTTCCACGCAGGATCCGTTTTGCATTCCCTTTCATGTTTCTCGTTTTGGGTAACATGGGCTTGCAGTGCTTCTATCAGAATCTGGACCCCTCTGTGGTAGACTAGCAAGCTGATCGACCATTTACTTGATTGGATCATGACATGATTTCGAAGCTGCTAGGCTAGTTTATTTTCCTGTGGACATGAGCATGTGTATGAAAATTATTTATTGTGTGATCTCATTGGCTTCGAATTTATCATTGTCTAGTCCTTTTAGATGCCTGTCCTCTATGTTACCAGAAACCGGAAACCGGAAACGAAACGAGAAACGACAAAGGTACGGGAAACCGTTCCCCGTAAACAACGTTTCTTTGACTCTGATAAGGCAAGTTGAAAATGGTTTGAATTAGACTGGACCTCTCTGTGTTAGACTAGCAAGCTGATCGACCATTTACTTGATTGGATCATGGCATGATTTCGAAGCTGCTGAGCTAGTTTATTTCCCTAGTTTATTTTCCTGTGGACATGAGCATGTGTGAGAAAATTATTTATTTGTGTGATCTCATTGGCTTCGAATTTATCATTATCTAGTCCTTTTAGATGCCTGTCCTATGGAGACATGGACGGTCCAGAAGGTAGCTCAGCATTTAAATTTGATCCTCACTTGCATCTTTGACTCTGGTTTGAATTAGACTTGTTTGACTATAAGTGAAAAAGTAAGTTAACACTTTTTCACTTGGTTGAGCGAGCTTAATGGTTAAGAACATGAGATTTTTTTTCAAGAAATCATAAATTCAAATTTAGAAAGGGGTAGAGTATGTATACTTCTGTAGGCTTTAGCAGTTGAATGATCCTCAATTACATCTTTGATTCTGATAAAGCAAGTTAAGAATGGTTTGAATTAGACTTGCTTGACTGTACGTCAACACTTCTTGACTTGCTTGAGTGGGCCTAAGGGTTAAGGATATGTGTTTCCTCTTAAGAGGTCAGAAGTTCAAATCTAGAAAGGGGTAGAGTATGTATACCTCCATAGACTTTAGCAGTCAAATCAGAAAGTGTTAGAGTATGCATGCCTCCATAAATTTTAGTAGTCAAATAACTGCACAGAGAAAAATTCATTGTCCCATAAACAAAAAAGTCTTATACACCAATTTGGTGTTTAGTTTTGTTGTGATCTTAAAATAAATTAATAAATTATCACAAATTAATAGATTATTATTATTAGTATATATATCACTCTAAAATAAAGATCCACCCAGTAATGTCCAGTAGGGTTGGCTCAGCTAAGCAAGATATGAACTTGAGCTTGCAGGCAGTAAAGAAAAATTCAGTCCAGAAATTGGCGTTAGCTGAGGTTTTGAATGGTCGACTCAGTTGAGCATCATTAAAGAGAAACTTTCATAGCTGAAGTTCGGTGGCAAAGAGCATCCAAGAATGTGTTGAATACAAGCGCTTCTTAGGAGAGGTGGAGGAAAATTTGCAAAAAGTTAAATAAGGAGTATTTAGCAATAAGGATTATCTTCCTTAATAACTTTGGCAGAATGAAAACTGCTGTAGGGCGAGGCGAGGATTATCCTAAAGGATGGTTCTTCAATAAGACTACTTTGAAAGGGATGGTTTCCAGGATGGTAGATTTTAAACTAGTGCTAGTTTTAATTGAAAATACTAAATTTTTTTTTTAGAAGACTAGGATGGGATGGTTTCCAGGTTGCTAGATTTTGAACTAGTGAAATCAAAAGGAGAGAACTTTTTTGAAAATGGGCTAAGTGGGAATGAAAGTTCCAGTTTCATTGATAATATGCATAACAAAGCCAAATTATTGGAGAGGAAATCTCAACTACCTTGAAGAAGACTCGTAGAAACTCAAGGGTGTAGTTGTAGCATGATCATTTCCAAAATGTTTTCTCTTTATTAGATAAACTCCTTAACAAATTACAAATTTTACCTTTGGGTGTCCCCTGAACTTACTGGCCTTACCATTAAAGAAATTTAGGATACTGGCTTCAAATTATATTATTGGTGGTTAATTTAAGAAAACCTGGATATCCGCTTCATTTATCTTTTCCATACATTCGAAAGGTAGAAGAAAAATCAATCTTATTACCAATTCTGACTTTTAAAATTTGATATTTGAAATCAACTTGCAAAAAATTTATCTCTCCCATATACTCGAAGTGTAGAAAAAAACAAGTCCCATCACCAATTCTAACTTATAAAATTTTGATATTTAAAATCAACTTTAAAAAAAAATCCTACTCGTGTTCTCGACTAATACAACTCTGCAGCTTTAGTGCCTCAGATTGATAAAAAACAGGGATTAGAGACCCATTTCTTTATGAAAGCAGTGTTCTCGACTAATACAACTCTGCAGCTTTAGTGCCTCAGATTGATAAAAAACAGGGATTAGAGACCCATTTCTTTATGAAAGCAGCCATTCTTATAGGAAATTATTACAAATGTTAGAACTTATCTCCGTAATCAAACAAGGTTAAAGAGGCTTGTCACAATAGTTAAAGAGGCAATCACAACGCCTATGATTGTATGAATAGGGACTTTTGATTTGCATGTAAATAAAATGTGATAGATTTCTTTCCTATTTTAAATGGAGTTCATTAAGGTTATTTTCTCTCTTTTAACAACAACACCATATTATAATGGTAGCAATTTGATTTAAAATCAAAATTTAGCAAGAATCCAGGTATAAATGTTTTTTTCTCTTAAATTTTTATGTTATATGGCATGTTATGTATTTTAAAATGGTCGGTGGTGGAAGTTGGTATTTTCAATGGTATTTAGATAACCAAGATGGTATTTATTGAAGTTGGTATTTTCAATGGTATTTAAATAATTGAAATAGTAATGTTGAGAATCTCGAAATGTAAAAAGATATACAAATAATATGAAAACAAATCCCATTACCAATTCTAATCGGAGTTGTCTATAATGCGACTTTTTGGAGATTCCGGTGACGGAATCCGGTGGAAGAAATTGAGGTTAAATCTTGATTTGTTGCAGTTAAAATGGTTTTTTAACTGCATATTTGGATTCAGCACCCTCGAAAACCCTGGGACGCTTTCATTGTGCAGAAACTAGCTATCAAACTTGCCATTCTAATAAATTCCTGCCGGATTTGGACCGGAAAAACTCGCCGGAAAGACTTTCAAAAAGTCGCGTTATAGACAACTGCATTCTAATCTCTAAAATTTTGATGTTTAAAATCGACTTGCAAGAAATCTCACTCATGTTATCCATTAATACAACTCTACAACTTTAGTGAACTCTAGAGCTTTAGTGCCTAATGTCGGGCAGATTGATTAAAAACCGGATTAGAGACCCATTTCTTTATGAAAGCAGCAATTCTTATAGCAAATTATTACAAAGAGAATCATTTTATGTTAGAACTCATCTCCGTAATCAAACAAGGTTAAAGGGGCTTGTCACAATAGTTAAAGAGGCAGTCACAACGCCTATGATAGTATGAAGAGGAACTTTTGATGTGCATGTAAATAAAATGTGGTAGATTTCTTTTCTACTTTAAATGGAGTTCATTAAGGTTATTTTCTCTCTTTTAACAATAAAATATATTATAATGGTAGTGATTTGATTTAAAATCAAAATTTAGCTAGATATCAAATTAATGTATAAAACCTTCTCTTAAATTTTATGTTATATGGCATGTTATGTATTTTAAAATGGCTGGTGGGAGTTGGTATTTTCAATGGTATTTAAATAACCGAGAATTTCAGAGTAAGTCATTGATTTTTCATAAATGATTTCATCGTTATGGGAGAAGTCCTCCAGGCAAGTAGATGGTTGGAAAACTGCAGTAGTATTTATTATTAAGCATTGGACCTGGGATTAATTTGATATATTTAAGCTCACAAGACACTTATCCATGCAGGCTTAGTATATATTGTGGAAATCAATCTTAATACTGGCAATCAATTAAATATATTGGCATATTTAAGATCACTGAAGTCCAAAGATTGAATGTCTTCTTAAACAAAATTTTAGCATGTTTGGCTTCTAGGATGGTTACCCTGATGGCAACGCTTGGCAAAATGCTCAGTAATATTTTTCCACTCCATGCTCTAAAGATGGGAATGAAAATAACAAATAAAAATATTTGTTGATTATTTATGTCTCCTCTTAATAGTTAGAAGCATAATTTCAAGCCTTTTGGATTGGACTGCTTCGAGATTTTGGTAATCAGATATCCAATGTTAATGACTAAAATTGAAGAAACAAAAAGAATTTGCATAAAGACAACTTTGGTAACAAGTTTCAAGCCTGTGGATTGGACTACTGTGTGTCACCATCAATGTAATTTGGAAATTTTGGTAACGAGTTGTTTTTAGTGAGATTTTTAGAAGCTTTTATGGTGGGTTTTTTCGGTTTAATTTCTCTAAAATCTAGTAGCAATTTATTGAAATCACAAGCAATCACAAGCTTGATGGGTAACCCTTGCACAATCGAAGTGCACTAGGGGTTTTTTAGGGTATTGAATCCATATATACAGTCAAAAAGCCAGTTTAAATAACACAAATCAAGATTTCATGAAAAATAATCACCGGATCCTAGCACGAAAATGTTCAAAAAATCGCACTAAAGACAACTCCTTTTGGTAATCAAACATCCAATGCTAATGTTTAACTTTGAAGCAACGAAAAGAGTTTGGAATATGCTTTGTTTAAAAGACCAACTTTAGGTACAAGTTTCGGTTAACAAATATTTTCAATATCATCCCATCATTAAGCTCATGTTTAACATTGAAGGAACAAAAAGTGTTTGGAGTATACTCTATTCAAAAGACTAACATTGGCTACAACTTTTGATTAGGAAATATTTGCAATATCATCTTCTTGTTAAACTTGTAGGTTCTCTCTTTTTTCTTTTTTCTTTCTTTTTTGGTAATTTAATATTGTGAATTTAGAGTATATTGAGAGAGGTTTCAGAAATCACATCATCATTCATTTGTCGACGGATTTCGAACCAATAAGTGTGATTCATTGTCAGGACAAGTTGAAGGACCAAATCAAGGCTACATGTTAAATAGAGAGAGTGCAGATCATCCAACAGCTATATTTGACTAGGAAATAACTATAATAGGCTAGAAAATGGCTAAGTTTCACTGGACTGGACCAAGGGATAGGGGAGAAATCAGAAAATTAATTTGAAAGTTAGTTATGTTATATTTGTTACTATATTTGAATTAAATTAATTTATTGTATTTACTAATTATATAGATAAATAAAAACTTATAATATTAATAGTATATGAAATATTAAAAATTAATAAAAGTCTATTAAAAGTATAACTAATCTAGTTAGTTAATTAATGCAAAAAAATTCTAATTAAAACCACTAGTAAAATAGATTCAAGTCATTAAAGAATATAGTTGTTATTAATTAGTTAGTTAATTCATAAATAACTTTGCTTAATTATATTTGAAGGCATCAATATTAATACTATAATATTAATAAAAATTAATAAAAGATTATTATAACTAACTTAGCTAGTTAAATATGCAACAATAAATAAAACCAGCGGGAACGTAGATTCAATTATTTAACAATAAATAAAACCAGCGGGAACGTAGATTCAAGTCATTGAGACAGAATATAGTTGTTAGTTAATTCATAATTAACTAATTTAATTATATGTAACGGGTAAATACCTTCATCCATGTTTTGGTAAAATAAAAAATAAAAAATTATACAGTAATTTAATTTAAAAATATTTATATTACTTATTCAAACAGAGCTACTCAGTTCTTTATTTTTAATCTAGAAGAGAACTAGTAAAATAAAAACCAAAATATTAAAAATTGAATAAAAACCAAAGGGCAGAGAAGGGATAAAAAGGAAAACAAACAATCCAGAAGACGAGGGGGGAAAAATCAAATAGAGAAGATCTCACTGAAAAGAACAACACAAGGGGCAGGGACGGGGGGTTATGATGAAAGGGCAGGGATCCAACAACTACTAATTTTCTAATCGTCATCCCTATTAAGATTTCTTGGCCTTTTTTCAATTTCTATGGCCTCCCTAAACTTCCGGTGATGAAAAGGGGCAATCTTGGCAATAACACGGGCCTCCTCAATACATATGTGATGCTTAGTCTTTTCCACATGTTCTGCCAAGGCAGAAGACCGGGTCCTCCCATGTTTTATGTCTGCTGAGTGCTCATGAATCCTTTGATTAATAGAGCGCCCAGTCTCACCAACATAGGGGGTCCCACAGGAACAAGGAATAACATAGACACCTTTCATGTCCTTGGGGTCAATAGGGTCTTTTACCGATCTAAGGGAGCTATAGATGGTGTTAAGGGGTCTAAAGGTAGAGGGAACATTATGCCTCCTAAGGATTCTTGCAATCTTAGCGGTGATCCCTTGGATGAAAGGGAGATTGTTGGGCGCGGGATCCCCCAAAGGCAGTTTTGGGGCTTAGAGCCCAAATTTTGGTCCGATTTGGTAATTCCAATGTAAAAACTCCGCATTTTGTGGGTGTTGAGCACGTAGTTGTTAAAGAGTCATAGGGTTGTCCACCCTTATGTAATGTCAGCTATAGAAGATCTACCCATAGTCCACGGACCATGGGATTGTATAAATAGAGCGAAGCTCTAAGTAGTCAAAGGCATCTAATAAAATATGGAAAAGCAATGAAGATGTATGTGAGATAGCTCTGAAGTGTAAGTCTAAGTTTTGGGTCATAGCGTAGGTAAAGGCTCTGCAGCTTAGTACGCAGAGGCCTAGTAGTCCGCAGCTAAGTGCGCGAGCCCCTGCAGCTGAGTGCGTAGGGCGAGTTGAGTCTATAATCATCTAGAAGTATTAATAAAGAGAAGTTTTCTATCATTTCCGCGTCTTTATTTCTTGTTTATGCATCTGTTATATTGGGTATGAATTTCACTTCTAATGCTTATATGATGCGCGAATGTGTATAACTGTATTGGTTAGGTGAATGCCAGTAAGAACATCCTATTTTCGCAAAGCTAACTAAGATCTGTTAATAAGATAAGTACGATACTTAACCTAGTTTGAGAGACAGTGCAGATCGCTGCTCTAGTAGCATAAATGGAATGCAGCCCTTGGTTAGGGCTGCGCGAAAGCCGATTGTACCACTTTGCGAAGGTACTGAAGGATAGAGCAGAGAGCGAAGCTACCTGCGCGAAGGTAGGAATAGTTGGAATAAACCAACATCATACCATCTCAGGGGTGCGGAAACTTAGTTCCAGCATCCTCCCATACTGCTTCGGGTGAGACTTCAGTCCGTGCTTCGCGGGCTGATGCCGAAAGGGCCAGTAGTGTAGGGATTTGTTTGGCTAACTAACGCCAAACTTGGTCAGGCCCCCTCAAACCAGCAAATGGTTCCGTTGCCGGGACCGAAATCTACATAGAGATGTGTGATGTCGTATCATTGGAATCCACCTAAGAAAGAAATCAAAGGCTAGTTGGATAGAAGAATTCACGAGTTCGCGGCGCAGGGCAACAGAAACCAGCGACTGTCAAAAGAAAAGTGGTTAGATAGCTACCTGTATACGGAGATCCACGAAATATTTTTCGCTTCCTTCCCTACTGAGCTATACGAGTGGATAGCGAAGCTAACATATAGCGAAGGAAGGTGGAAACTTGACAGTCCTATTGTGTGGACCCCAGAGCTAGTGCGAAGGTTGAAAGCATCAGAGGATAAGATCGCGCGCGCCATCGATCATTGGCTCGATCACATTATAGGAGGATTTGTTATTGAGTTCGCGATTGACACCTCAGTCAGCTACAATGAGGCAGAGCGACACTTTCTCAAAGGACCATGAGGTAAGTACGTAAAATTGTTGAATACTTGGATTAAAATTCTGTTGTGAGAAAAGTGTGTTATGCAGTTACCTTGATGTTCGGGTCTACGCAAAGCAGAAGAATTTACAAGAATGAAGGAAATAAGGGTCTAGAAAATAGCCCCTTGATTTCACCTCCATGAGGGGACGAGGAAGAGCTCGCGAAGGTCTCTCTGTGAAGTGCTATTCATCTGATAAGACAAAGAATTTCGCGAATACCACCTCCACCCACACCACCGTCGGCTTCACCGCCATCACCTCCATCCTCACCCATACCACCCCCACCACCATTGCGATTCAGTATGGTGAACACAGTGAAGTTGCCTTTTTTCAGAGGCTTGGGAAATGAGGATCCATACCAATTCTAGTTCATAGTGAAGGCTGTATGAGAAGCTCAAGGTGTCAAAGATGACCATACAAAGAAAGCAACACTGGTTAGTGCCCTGCAGAATCGCGTGCTGATTTGGTATATTAAGTACTCCAACAATAACCCGAATGCGAGAGTAGCAGACATCGAAGCAACACTAAATAGGGAATTTAGTAGGCCTAAATCTGAAGCGTAGTCAATTATTGGATTCAAAGAGATCACGATGCTACCAGGCGAGATGCCTTGGGAACTAGATCAAAGGCTGAAATGTACGATTCGCGAAGCCAATATGAATCTGACAGATGGACAACCTTGCAAGTGGTTTGTAGCTTTGCTACTACCACACCTAAGGAGTGCGCTGCCGCAGCGGAAGATAACAACTCAGGCAGAGGCCCTGGAGATTTTTATGAGACTACATGTTACCCCGATGCAAGACCTAATCTGGGAGTCCAGGAGATCCATGCCCAGCTGAAGAATTTGTGCCTTGAGATGCAAATCTTGAAATAGGATAGGACGATTTGACCAAAAGTGCGCGAAGAAGTGTGGTGCGTGAAATGCAAGAGTTAGGGTCATGACAAAGACCATTGCCTGGTCTTTACAAATTACCTTGCAGGAGGAGGACTAATGCCTCTAAGGCCGAAAACTCAAGCAAGACCTAGCACGACTCCTGCTTTGTGGTGCACTATCTTTCAAGTAGCCGAAAATCATGCCACGGATAACTGCCACTTGTTACAGAAGTATACATAATCTCCGCAATTGTTGTTCTATAAATTTTGTAGGTCGGTGGGACATGACGAGCGTACTTGTAGGAGCTATGAATTGATGATGGATAGAACTCCCGCCTACAGGGTTCATGCCGAAACGTGACCCCTTGACCAGAATGCAGGGATGTCGTGGATAGGATTTCAGGGGTGCGAACGAGGCCGAGGCAAAGGAGGACCTAGTAGAGGTCACAGACAGTTGATTTGCTACAATTGCGGAGGGCCAGTACACTATGCCCACAATTGCACTAATCCAACGCGTCTGTCATGCAAGTATTGCACGCTGTTTGATCACAATACAGAAGATTGTCCTACGCTGATAGCTAGGATACGTGACAAAGGAGCACTACCACCTCCCCTGACTCAGAACTTGTAGATGATCAAGTTTGAGCCACATGAGGAAGATCCGAACATTAATATTGTGCTCCAAAGTGGAATCGGGACAGGAGATGACAAAGGGAAACAACAGGAAGACAACACCTGGGTTCGCAAGGCCCCGACGAAAGAAGTTGAGTTTGATTTGGAGCGCGCTTGGGAAACCTTCATGGAAGCTAAGAAGAGCTTCGCTGAGGCCTCCACTTCAGGAAACAAAGATAAGCCAGAACCAGAGATGGACCCCTCTATGCTCACTACTTTCCTGGAAACCTATATGAAGTTACTGTGCGACAGTAAGGCTGTGAAAGGGTTACAGGAACTTATCAATAGATGTGTTGGGACCGTGCCAAGTGAACCGCACGTGTCCGAAAGATCGGAAAACATAAAACAAAGATGGGGTGTGAAATGAGACTCACTGCGAGATCGGATAATACAAAATGGATCAAGTCATCTTGGATTTGGGATCAGATGCGAATGTTCTACTGAAATAGACATGGGAGCGAATGGGAAGTCCTGTGCTGCAATGGTCTTTGATTTAGCTGAGAATGGCAAACCAACAGAAAATCATACCCATGGGGCGATTGCAGGGAGTAACTGTGGATATTGAGGGAGCGAGCGCGCTGACAGATTTTGAAGTAATAGAAATTGTTGATGGCAGCAATCCCTACCCCATGCTCCTGGGAATTTACTGGGCCACTGATATGAATGGGGTAATCAATCTGAAGAAGCGGAAGATGATCTTTGAGAAGAAGTCATTACGCGTAATAGTACCCTTGGATCCTGCTGAAGGATCACGCTATACGGAACTAGTCTACAACTACGAGAGTGATGATGATCTGGACTCCATCTACAAGATAATAGCGCGAGACCAAGATTGGGTGAATCCCACTATGGATGGACGGATTACATGGAAGTGCGAGAGTTTCTGCACTTCGGACTTCGAAGAAGAAGTAGAACGATGGCAGAATCGGTTACATGAGGTAACTACGCTGAATTACAATATGATGACCCGGTCACTGCACTGCGTGTCATCAGAAGAAATAAATATGCCTACTTATGATGGTCTAAATGAGGTAGATACCTTCTTGGATGCATTCGAAAGGGAGGTGCTGGAAAAGCAATGCTTCTAGGCCTTGGACTGGGTACTGTGCGCTATGCTCGCAAGGTGGTGGGGTACACACAAAGGAAGCTTTGATGATTGGTGCGAGTGTAGGAGAATGATGCGAACATGATTTGGGAAGCCTAAGATGCGACTGATAAAGTATGATGGAAAAGATGATCCGTGCATGCATCTGGCCAAGTGGACGCAGGCCTATGGAGAAAAGCCACAACCTAAGTGGGTGCACCTATTCTGTCATACCCTAGATGTTATACCAATGAACTGGTATATAGAAACAGAGCTCCGCCATGGGATAGGTGAATGGGATATCCTGCGCGAAGGATTCATGATGACCTTCAGTTTTGAGGATGGGTGGGATAGTATTGATGAAGCACTACAAGAGGTAAAAGCAACCATCTTTAGGATACCACAGGAGCCTTTAGACCTGATTCAGCTTGAATGGGATACTCAGCTGAGTCGCACGCTGGAATGTTATAATGTAACTGTTGAAGAGGAGGATGAGGATCCGCAGAATATTAACATTCTAGAAACAGAAGGCCACCGCGAGGTTCAAGGACCATAGATTGAGAACTCTGATATAACCGCATCAGTGAAAACTAAGTAGGTGAAAATTGGTACGGAGGCAGAACCAAATTCGTGAAGATCGGAGACTACTAGGACGACGCGACAGTGGATAAGGTCACTAAATTACTCTGCGAATATCAGGACTTATTCCTGACCAAGTTCACGGATTTGAAAGGAATAATTGGAGATCTAGGAGTGATGAAGATCACATTAAAGCCCGATGCGAAGCCAGTTAAGTAGAGGCCTTATCGCTTAAATCCAAAATATGAGGAGAAGGTCCACGTAGAACTAGACAAAATGCTCGCAATAGACATCATTGAGCTTATGGAAGAATCTGATTGGGTAAGCCCAATGGTGGTGCAAGAGAAGAAGCAGAAGGACGAGATAAGGATATGCATGGATCTCAGAAAATTGAATGACGCTTGTGTGCATGATCCATTCCCAACTCCATTCACAGATGAAGTGTTGGACAATGTAGGTGGTCAGGAAGCATATTCTTTCACTGATGGGTTCTCGGGGTACCACCAGATCAAAATCGCACCAGAGGATAGGAGCAAGACAACCTTCGCAATTGAGTGGGGTTGTTTTCAATATACTGTCATGCCATTTGAATTGAAGAATGCGCTTGATATATTTTCGCGCGTGGTTGTTGCGGAATTCAAGGAGTATATTCATAAGTTCTTGGAGGTCTATTTCGATGACTGGATTGTCTTTGGGCTGGTTAAGCACCATGTAGCGAGCTTGCACTTGATGCTGGATACCTGTCGAAGATACCAAATCGCGCTCAACCTCAAGAAGTTTCTGTTTCTTGTTCCTTTTGGGAACCTATTGGGGCATGTGGTTTGCAGACAAGGGCTAATGGTAGACCCCGCGAAGATCGTGGTGATTCTGAACTTGGAAGTGCTGAGAAGTGTGAAACAGCTGCGCGCTACTCTGGGACATACAGGGTATTACAAAAAGTTTATCAAAGGCTATGCCTAGATCACCGTGCTGATGGAAAAATTGTTGAAGAAGGATGTCACGTTCTGCTGGAACGATGACTGTAAGAAAATCCTGGATATATTGAAAGAAAAGATGGTTACTACACCAATTCTAGTCTTCCCAAACTAGAAGAAAGAGTTCCATGTACATGTCGACGCATCGTGTATAGTGCTGGGGGCAGTACTAACACATGATGGCGGAGAAGGCTTGGATCACCCTATCACGTTTGCAAGCCACAGGTTATCCAATGCAGAGAAGAATTATTCCACCACTGAGTGCAAGGGGATAGCTATGGTGTATGCACTCTAGAAGTATCGACACTACTTGCTAGGAGGCCACTTTAAGATGTATACAGATCACTTTGCGCTAAAGTAGATGGTCAATAAGCCTGTGTTGGGGGGGAAAATTTGCAGATGGCTTTTATTATTCCAAGAGTATGATTTTGAATTCGTTGTAAAGCCTGGACAATTGAATGCAGGACCAAATCACCTGTCGTGCATCGAGACAAGGGAGGAACCTACTAGTTTGGAGGAAGGATTACCTAACGCGCAACTCTTTGTTGTGCGCATAGCGGATGGACATTTCGAAGATATAATACACTTTCTAACAACTGGAATTGCGCTGGAAGGATACTTTGTCCAGCAAAAGAAGGAATTAGTGGTGTGCATAGAAAACTTCTCTATCATTACTGGGCATCTATACAAGATGGGGAATGATGAGATAATGCGAAGGTATGTACTTGAGTTTGAACGAAGCAGCATCCTTGCGAGCGCTCATGGGGGCACCGCAGGAGGACATTATGCAGGACGAGCAACTGTGCAGAAGATTCTACGCACAGGGTTGTGGTGACCAACCCTTCATCAGGATTCAAAATCATATTGCAAAAGCATGTGATGTATGTAAAAGAACAGGTAGGCCATCATGAAAGGATGAAGTGCCTTTGAATCCACAAACGATGTTGCAACCTTTCGAAAAATGGGTAATAGATTTTGTAGGACCCATTAAACCTCAAGGAAAGACATGTGTGAGGTATATTATCACTGTGATGGAGTATCTGAATCGTTGGGAAGAAGCGCAGTCGGTGAAGGATTGCACGACCGCGATTGCCACAAAGTTTCTATTTGAACATGTACTGACGCGATTTGGATGTCCGAAGATCTTGATGAGTGATCGTGGCACACACTTCCTGAACGAGACGATCAGCGCGCTAATGG
Source organism: Pinus tabuliformis (assembly GCA_031772625.1). NCBI lineage: Eukaryota > Viridiplantae > Streptophyta > Pinopsida > Pinales > Pinaceae > Pinus > Pinus tabuliformis. The sequence goes on from CM062806.1 coordinate 923,503,927, forward strand.
AGGAATTTCAGTTGTATCACCAAAAAAACACACCTTATCACCCACAAGCTAACAAGATAGTGGAGGCGTTCAAAAAAGTGCTTGAAAATGCACTAACTAAGGTATGCAATGCACAACGAAGTGATTGAGACCTACGCAACCTGTAGTGTTATGGGCTTATTGAACAACATGCAAGACACTAACGGGACAGACACCTTTTAGGCTTGTCTATGGAGTGGAAACCGTAATGCTTATGGAATACATTGTGCCTAGTTTGCACATAACAACGCTCATAGGTATGACAGATCGTGGAGCCTTGGAGGAGAGGCTCGCTTAGTTGGATGAGCTCGAAGAAGAATGATTTTTGGCTCGATTTCATGAGCAGGTCCAAAAACAACATGAAAAGGCATGGCACGACTGACACATCAAGCTGCACACATTCAAGGTAAATAATCTGTTGTTGTAGTATGATAGTAAGTTTGATAAATTCCCAGGGAAGTTCTAGATGCACTTGTTCGGGCCATATATTATTAAGGATATTACCGACAGAGGTGTAGTACAACTGATCAAGTTAAATGGAGAACCCTTCCTAGGAAAGCTGAATGGTAGTCGCTTGAAGCCATACACCGGCGATCCAACAATGTGACTATATGAAAGTGGCATAGTTTTAGCACTCCAGGCAGCTGAAAGGAGGCGTGGGACTATAATATACTCTGCCCAGGAACTACGCGATGTCAAGACTGCACGCAGTAGCGAAGTGTCACAGGGTCCTTGACAGCATGAAGATAGTTGCGCTGGTGCACAGATCTGCCAGAAAGTAACCGTTAAAGTCACTATTCACGATTTGATTCAAAATGGAGCGGGAGACGGGAATTTAAGGCAAACTTTATGGGCTAGATTCTTGAAAATTTGCCGCCAATCTAGCATTAATGGACTGAATGTGGGGGGAACGGTCGAATTAAAATTCAAAAGGCGCTATAAATTACAAGTGGTTGTCCAACAAACAACACTTGGCAATTTGAGAACTTAGTTGTTGCACGCTTGAGTATTCATGAACTGAGACTTATTCGAGACTTTGAAAGCAAATTCATTGTTTGAGCAACTAGCAGAGACACTGAAAGAAATATGGAGTAGTGCTATGTCAGCACCCAAAGAAGCCATGGACATAGGAGTAGTGACAACCGAGAAAGCTGCGCAGGAAATTGCAGAAATGGAAGCCCAAGAGAGTGCCAGAATAATTGTTGAGGTCCCTAAATCACTGCGAACACCAAGACCCAAGAAGGATAAGTAGGCCATGATCCCAGTGCACGTCTCCCCAAGAAATCCACAGAGGACCAAGCTCACCTTGCAGGAAAAGGGGAAGGCTATTAATTTGGAGGCCGACGAAGAGGATTCTGAAGAAATCTTAGTGCATGAGAAGGGAGATGGAAGTTGAAACCTAGGGTGCAGACCCTATTACCTAAATACCTGAATATGTGCCTCCGCGCAAGGGTAAAGCCAAGGTGTCGAAGGAGCACACTTAGGATGGGTTCCCGTGTTGAAATTTGAAGATTGGGACCTCACAAACCATGAGAAGTTCCCGAATTTAGTGACTACGAAGCTAATGTGCCAGAAGATGGACGCGACGAATGGAATGATTGAGTTGGAGCCACACAAATGGCTTAGAGGTGTCGAGAAAGTAGGGTTACTGAACCTTCTCTGGGTGCCGCATTACCACTGTGCCCTAGTGACCGTTTTCGTCATCAAGAAGCTGCTCTACTTGGTGCATGATGGTTGCTTGTGGCTGGAGGAGCCCATCCCCATCACAGACCATCTTTTTCACTGGATTACATGACTACCTTGCTCAAGGGAGGATCCAACAAACATTTCAGAGGGAAAATGTGGCGAGTTGGCCCTTGCGAAGGCAATGAAAAAGAAGTTTAAGTTGGAGAAGAAGAAGCAAGGGTATGCCATCTCCAGCATCAACAACCCTGCAGTCAAGCCCGCGACAAAAATATTGGCAGGGAAGGTGATGTGGAAGTGCCGCGCGGATGAGGTGCTCATGCCAGTGGTTGCACTAGCGGCACAATGCACAAAAGGAGTCTAGTTCAACTGGGCGAACTACCTATGTAGTGAGTTCCTTGCGAACTATTACGAGGCACAGGAGTAGGGCAAAACATTTCATTATGCATGGCTCCTATTGTCGATCGTACTGGTGGCATGGGAGCTGCCCAAAGATAGCTAGTTCCCTTTGGTTGTGCCGGACCTTCCAGAGGCAGCGAAGTATGCTTCGCTGTGGGCGACCAGGGACGCGCAGAGGATAAAGGAGAGCAAGATATTTTGGATACTAATGGAGATGAATATCCAGATGGGGATCAATCACAAGTCGCGGTTATCGCCCATAGTCTACAATAGTTTACAGAGCTTTGCAGAGTTCAAAGCAGATTTCCACCATGTCTTCATCAGGGGGTGGAAGGACCCTATGAAGACATGGCATGATTTACTGTATTTGGCGATTGGCGATGTGATATTTGCAGTCCTTGAGTCTTGGTTGCCGAAGTGGCATGCTCTAGTTGGATTCGCGGTGGAAAAAGAGAAGTCCGCCATGCAGTGCAAGAAGGAAGAGACAAAACTTCAGATGGCGTAGCTGGCGGAAAAGCACAGGAAAGAAGAAGCAGCGGTTAAGGCTCAGGTAGCATGCGATGCTGTGAGGTTGGCGGAACAACAACAAAAAACAAGAGAAGAAGAGCGCGAAGGACATAAGTCACCTTCTCCTGCATTAGAGACAGACATAGAACAAGGTGGCGTGGACCGGTAGATGACGTCCACCCAACTCAAGCGTCCGTGACCACACGAGCAAACAGTGTCGTGGAAGAAAACCAAGGCATCCAAAACGTCCTTCGACCCAATCACCCTCACTGAGGGGGATTTGCATGATATCGTTGAAACGGTGAGGGATGTCATCGTGGATGCCCTCTAGTAGTTTGAGGAACAACAACAATTGCTATTGGGGGCTCTCAGGATAGAGTTACAGGAGTTGCAGGTATGCAATCCACAGGCTGGCATAGTGTCCACCAGCCTCGCGATCGACACTTCGACTGTCGAGGAAATGTTGCGCATAAGGGTGACCAACATGATAGTGCTACCAGATGGGGCACTTACTACAGAGAAGGAGGCTGACAGGGCCACGGTCAGTAGTTTGAAAGGGGTCGGATTAAATATGTCCGCACTCCCTTGGGAGACGCTCTATCTCTTGCAAGACGGAGTCACTGCAGAACTTCGAGCCAGGGAGAGTCACACATTGCAGGTGATGAGCGAGTAGCGCATCAACATTGAACAGTTGGGCTTGCAACACAATGAGGCAGTCAAGCAGAATCAACAGATTATGTAGGTGATAGAGGAAGCTTGCTGAATGGTCTCAGAGTTGGACATTCTGGTAGAAGAATCAGTGGAGGCGCGCATTCATAAATTGGCCACAGAGGTGTGCGATGCTAGAGAAGAGATGGCCAGGGTTCAGCTGGATTCGAATATGCAGATCATAGAACTGCAGTTGAAGGCTTAGCCTTCAACTCCATCGAAAATCAGGGAACAACGAACCATTTCTGTTACAGCAGTAACAACGGCAGTTGACAATGCAGTGGCATACTGCATGTAGTTGTTCGAGCAGTCATTCGAGGTCCTAACTACCCTATAGGAGGACCCGAATGTAGAGCACCTAGAGACAGAGGCGCGCGAGCTACAACAGAAGTATGACGAAGTAAAAGGGACCACGCAGATGGTTGCCCTTACATAGAGGCTTGCAAGGATGCAACAGGCAAAGGCGCTCAAGGAACAGGTAGATTCCGCTTGGCATAAGGAAGCAGTCTTAAAAGCGCGCCTACAACCATGGATCGATGATGAAGCATATACAATTATAATCTCCATTGAATCAAAGCTCGCGCAACTGTAAGCAACTTAGTAGAGGAATCAGGGTAGCAGTTCAACAACAACAGTCACCGAACAACGCATGGAGGAAGTTCAACAAACAACCGTTTAGTGCGCTGCTGAAGTTGTAGGGATCCAGCACAGCGCTGGGAGGTCTTTGCGCTAAGATATCCACACCTGTAGAGTGACTGGAGGGCGAGTCACGATGTTTGTGTTGGGGGCCTGTTGGGTGCGGGATCCCCCAAGGACAGTTTTGGGGCTTAGAGCCTAGATTTTGGTCCGATTTGGTAATTCCAATGTAAAGACTCCGCATTTTGTGGGCGCAGAGCACGTAGTTGTTAAGGAGTCATAGGGTTGTCTACCCTTATGTAATGCCGACTATAGAAGATCTACCTATGGTATGTGGACCATGGGATTGTATAAATAGAGCGAAGCTCTAAGTAGTCAAAGGCATCTAATAAAATATGGAAAAGCAATGAATATGTATGAGAGATAGCTCTGAAGTGTAAGTCTAAGTTTTGGGTCGTAGCATAGGTAGAGGCTCTGCAGCTGAGTGCGTAGAGGCCTAGTAGTCTGCTGCTGAGTACGCGGACCCCTGCAGTTGAGTGCGCAAGGCGAGTCGAGTCTGTAATCATCTGGAATTATTAATAAAGAGATTTTTTCTATCATTTATGCGTCTTTATTTCCTGTTTATGCATCTGCTATATTGGGTATGAATTTCACTTCTAATGCTTATATGATGCGTGAATGTGTATAACTGTATTGGTTAAGTGAATTCCAGTAAGAACATCTGTTTTCACGAAGCTAACTAAGATCTGTTATTAAGATAAGTAAGATACTTAGCCTAGTTTGAGAGACAACGCAGATCGCTACTCTAGCCACACGAAAAGACTGCAACCCCTGGTAAGGGCTGCGCAAAAGCCGATTGTACCACTTTGTGAAGGCATTGAAGGATAGATCAGAGAGCGAAGCTACCCACATGAAGGCAGGAATAGTTGGAATAAACCGACATCATACCATCTCAAGGGTGTGGAAACTTGGTTCCAACATCCCCCCATATTGCTTCGGGTGAGACTTCAGTTTGCACTCCACGGGCTAATGCAGAAAGGGCCAGTAGTGTAGGGATTTGTTTGTCTAACTAATGCTGAACCTGGTTCAGGCCCCCTCAAGCCAACAAAGATGAACCCTTGACACTCGATCCTTAGGGTCTTTCACTGAAATGCATCGACAAATGAATGATGATGTGATTTTCGCCTAAACCTCTCTCAATAAACTTGTTATGGATCATAGAAGCCTAAATTCAACAAATTTAGAGTTATTTATAATTTTATTGTTTTTGTTTTCTTAGGGGTTGATCTCAGTTCATTAATTGTTCAGGTAAATGGGGTATTCTATACAATATGAACACCTTCAATAACCACTCATAGGACTAGATCAAATATTACAACGCCAATATTTTTTATGTGGTTAAAATCCTTTGAGAGGGAAATAGTCCATGACCCAAGCCATTGTGGTCACTTGAGGAAATTTTATTAATGCAAAAGAAAATTATTTACATAAGAGAGTTCTCACAATCAACCATCAACCATGACCCTCCATGCTCTTTAAATAGAGATCATGGACCAATCAAGTGTTAGCCCAAGGATCAATAGTCATTACTATAGAGGAGAATATCACTCATCAAATCTCTCTATGTCTAGAACATAGCATGATTGTTGGATTACAATGAAACTAATGCGTACAAAAGAAACACACTTTTACTTAATAGACAAATTAGACCAAGTTGAACTTAACTCAACTCCCAAGTGTCTAAATATCCTAACATCCCCCTATTAGTATTGAGGAAAATATGAGTTGTTTGATCACTCTATGTCTATAACATATCATGACTATTGGATTATAATGCAACTAATGCATACTAAAGAAACACATTTACCTAATAGTCACATTAGACCAAGTTGAACTTAACCAACTCCCGAGTGTTTAAATATCCTAACATCCCCCCTCAAGAAAAATTTGGGATAGGATTGATGGATTTACAAAGGTTACACAATAGGAGAAGGAAACATTAATGACAATTTCTTGAACTCCTAACATAGATCGAAGTTTAGAAAACTCTGCTTCTATAAGAGACTTTGTGAAAATGTCTACAACTTGATCATCTGTAGGGCCAAAGTGCACTTCAATAACTCGACGATTAATGATTTTTCTAATGAAGGGAATTTGTAGCTCAATGTGTTTGTTACACTAATGATGAATAGTATCTTTGGAAAGCTCGGTGGCACTCTGATTGTTGTTCCAGAGGGTGGTCAGATGATGTTGTTGGAATCCAAACTCTTAAAGGATCTATTGAAGCCACAAGAATTCTTGACTTGCATTAATTGTTGTTCAATACTCCTCTTCTACCAAAGAAAGAGAAATACCCTATTTCTTTTTACAAGCCCAAGTGATAGGTCCAGATCCAAGACTAAAAACATAACCTACAATGGAATTTCAATTATCAGGGTTGCTAGCCCAATCTAAATTAGTGAAACCAACCAACAAAGGAGACCCCCTTGAAATGTAATGTATCCCAAATTAATTGTACCTTGAATATATCGAAGAATCCTTTTTGTTGCTTTCTAATGAATTTCATGTGGTTTTTGCATATAATGGGAAACAAGAGCGATAATAAAGGAAATATCGGTATGGGTATGAGTCAAATATAAGAGGTTGCTAATTAATTGACTATACAAAGTGGCATCAATTTCAGGTGTAGTGCAGGTGGAAGTAAGTTTGACTGCAGATTGAAAGGAAGAAGAGTTTGGTTTATAATCTTCCATGTGAAAATGGTGAAGGTGGTCATATTCATACTTAGATTGGGAAAGAGAATTTCCTTCATGAATTTGCAAGACTGGGAGGCCAAGGAAACAATGAAAATATCCTAAGTCTATCATTTCAATTTTCTTCTTAATCTTTGACTTCACATGGGTTAAAAGTTTAGGGTCACTTCTAGCAAGGACAAGGTCATCAACATAAAGAATAGGGATTATGAGATGGCTTCCTACTTTCTTGGCATAGACAGTGAGTCAAAATGACATCTAGAGAAGTCAGTTTCAAGAAGAAAGCTATCCATTTTGCACACCAAGCTCAAGGAGCTTGTTTAAGACCGTATAATGATTTCTTGAGGTGGCAAACATTGTTGGAGTCACTTTGAACATAGCCAGGAGGTTGATCCATGATGTATATCTCTTCTTATAGATCCTTATGCAAGAAGTTGGATTTAACATGCATCTAACGGACCTCCCATCCATGTGAGGCAGCAAGGGCTAGAAAAATGCATATGAAATTCATTTTGGTGACTTGGGCAAAGATTTTATTGTAGTCAATTCCTTCAACTTGAGAGAATCCTTTAGCAACTAATCGGGCCTTCCATTCACCACTTTCCTTCCTAGTATTTTGGTCCCTTGCTTCTAGCAAGGTGGCCCCTACTCTTCATTCACCTCTTTCCTTCTACTCTTCCCACCAAACATGGTTCCTTAATATTTAAATTTAATGAAAACAGATCAAGTTTCCTTAAACCCATCTAATTAGTTTCATTTAGAACAAAAAATTATATTGTTAGAAGATGTTTTAAAGATTGGGATAATATTATGTGGAAATTATCGAGGGAAGTGAAGTTTCACTAAAAGTGTTCAAAATTTTAGAAACCAAACTATTTCTCATAGAAAGATACGACATTCTTCTCCACAACAATTTTATGAAGACCTATATTGTAACATTAGTTTTTTATAGCCCCGTCATAATGGAAAACACACTAGACCTAAGGATATAGGGAAACATTATTGGAGGAATTCAACATGGAGCTCTAGACTACCAAGGAACTAGAGGTAGGTTATTATAAAGGTGAATTTTCAATCACATAGGGTGCAAGTTAGAAAAAAAACTTCAATAACCTAAAGTTTTGAGTTATACACTTTGGCGATGAGGAAATAGAGCACAATGTTATGAGGTTAATTTTTATCTCAATAATGGCCTCTACATAGGTGCAATTCTAGTTCAATTGCAGAAGGACAAGATTTTCAAAATTTTCAAATTTTCAAGGAGCTTGTTTAAGACCGTATAATGATTTCTTGAGGCAGCAAACAATGTTGGCATCACTTTGAACATAGTTAGGAGGTTGATCCATGATGTATATCTCTTCTTGTAGATCCTTATGCAAGAAGGTGGATTTAACATCCATCTAACAGACCTCCCATCCATGTGAGGCAGCAAGGGCTAGAAACATGCGTATGGAATTCGTTTTGGTGACTTGGGCAAAGATTTCATTGTAGTCAATTCCTTCAACTTGAGAGAATCCTTTAGCAACTAATTGGGCCTTCCATTCACCTCTTTCCTTCCTAGTATTTTGGTTCCTTGCTTCTAGCTAGGTGGCCCCTACTATTCATTCACCTCTTTCCTTCTACTCTTCCCTCCAAGCATGGTTCCTTAATATTTATATTTAATGAAAACAGATCAAGTTTCCTTAAACCCATCTAATTAGTTTCATTTAGAAAAAAAAATTATATTGTTAGAAGATGTTTTAAATATTGAGGCTAATATAATATGAAAATTATCGAGGGAAGTGAAGTTTCACTAAAAGTGTTCAGAATTTTAGAAACCAAACTATTTCACATAGAAAGATATGACATTCTTCTCCAAAACAATTTTATGAAGACCTATATTGTAACATTAGTTTTGTATAGCCTCGTCATAATGGAAAACACACTAGACCTAAGGATATAGGGAAACATTGTTGGATGCATTCAACATGGAGCTCTAGACTACCAAGGAACTAGAGGTAGGTTATGATAAAGGTGAATTTTCAATCACATAGGGTGCAAGTTAGAAAAAAAACTTCAATAACCTAAAGTTTTGAGTTATACACTTTGACGATGAGGAAATAGAGCACAAGGTTATGAGGTTAATTTTTATCTCAATAATGGCCTCTACATAGGTGCAATTCTAGTTCAATTGCATAAGGACAATTTTTTCAAAATTTTCAAATTTTCAAGGAGCTTGTTTAAGACCGTATAATGATTTCTTGAGGTGGAAAACAATTTTGGAGTCACTTTGAACATAGTCAGGAGGTTGATCCATGATGTATATCTCTTCTTGTAGATCCTCATGCAAGAATGTGGATTTAACATCCATCCAACAGACCTTCCATCCATGTGAGGAAGCAAGGGCTAGAAAAATGCGTATGGAATTCGTTTTGGTGACTTGGGAAAAGATTTCATTGTAGTCAATTCCTTCAACTTGAGAGAATCCTTTAGCAACTAATCGGGCCTTCCATTCACCTCTTTCCTTCCTAGTATTTTGGTCCCTTGCTTCTAGCTAGGTGGCCCCTACTCTTCATTCACCTACTTCCTTCTACCCTTCCCTCCAAGCATGGTTCCTTAATATTTATATTTATTGAAAATAGATAAAGTTTCCTTAAACCCATCTAATTAGTTTCATTTAGCAAAAAAATTGTATTGTTAGAAGATGTTTTAAAGATTGAGGCTAATATTATGTGGAAAGTATAGAGGGAAGTGAAGTTTCACTAAAAGTGTTCAGAATTTTAGAAACCAAACTATTTCACATAGAAAGATATGGAATTCTTCTCCACAACAATTTTATGAAGACCCATACTGTAACATTAGTTTTGAATAGCCCCTTTCCTAATGGAAAACACACTAAACCTAAGGATATACGGAAACATTGTTGGAGGCATTCAACATGGAGCTCTAGACTACCAAGGAACTAGAGGTAGGTTATTATAAAGGTGAATTTTCAATCACATAGGGTGCAAGTTAGAAAAAAGAATTCAATAACCTAAAGTTTTGAGTTATACACTTTGGTGATGAGGAAATAGAGCACAATGTTATGAGGTTTATTTTTATCTCAATAATGTCCTCTACATAGGTGCAATTCTAGTGCAATTGCATAAGGACAAGTTTTTCAAATATTTGTTTGAAAGAATAAGAGATTCTAAGAACTCCCCTTCCCCCCCACCCCCTAAAAAAAAAATTCCTTTTTCCCACTTTTAAAATATTTAATTCTTTTTAAGTTTTTTTTATTTTTAAAATTTCCATAAATAATTACTTTGTGATATATATTTATTTACAAAAGATTGTTATTTTTTCCTAAATACTTATTTTTCTTTTACACACACACACACACACACATGGTAAAGGGAGATTGAAGGGTTTGTGGTTAAATCATATAGGGAAATCAAAGGGCTTGTAGTTAACCTACAAATGGAGATCAAACAGGTTTGTAGTGAAAAGACAAATAAGTTCAATTTGGGGGTTTAGGGTCGTGACATTGTGGATTAGGTAAAGAGTTAGAATTTAAAATAATTATGAGACAATAGATTAGTGATTTTGGATAGAAATGGAAGTCAAGTTTTCGATTCACTAGTGATTATAGTTGTGAGATGGTGGATTAGGTTAAAAATAAGATCTATAACAGTTACATGATGGAAGATTAGGGTGGCTGGCAAGGAATGGAAGATAACAGTTCAATCAATGTCATTATACATCTTTAAAATGAGGGATTATAAGAGGATACCATCTTTCATAGATTTTTTTATGAGGCTTAGGAAATCTACATCCAGCATGCTTCTATATACAGATAAAACTATTATGTGAAGGTTGGTGGCCATGCATGAATGGGAGACCTTGCACCACCACTCCTATAGTTATCTAGGATGTGCTAGGTTTACACAATATAGACTTGTAGTTTGTGCATTACTATAAGGAGATATTCAAGGAGTCAACAATAGGGAAGGGAGTTTCTCATACCCCATAGGTCAATTTATATCCATAACCATTGTCTTTATCAACTTCTTTTACTAGCTAGTTGGAGGTTTCTTCATCTAAAAAAAATACAAGATACTAGGACAAGTACATAAGTGGAAATTTTAAAGGAGATGGCCATGGAAGAAGAGATTCAATAAGTGTACTAATCAAATGATTTTTTGTTTGAAAATCGAGTCTTTTTCTTTGTACCAAGTGTAGAATTGATTTTGGATACTAGGTATCAATCATTGGGGGAAGATAAAATCAATTTTCCGTACTCTAGACAATGTGAAGCTAAGGGATTTTAGAGTCCAAAAATTAAATGGCATGATCAATGATGACTATTATAAGGGCCTCCTAGATAGGCCACATCTTCAGTTGTGTTGTCTTCAACTGTTTTTTCCATATTGGAAATCCATATCTGAGAAAATTAACACCCTCCTTCATGTCAGAAACCTATAAACCAATAGGAAGAAAGAATCATCAAGGAAGTGTTGAAAGAATAGGTGGTTTTCTTGGATTCCAAGGAAATTTTTGAGTTCATTGGTTCAATGGTTGACTTGATTCATTTGCAGGGAAGGTAACACAAAGAAGACATCGATCAAAGGAAGTAGAAAGAACATAAATTCATTAGAATTCAATGAGGTATGTGTCATTGTAAGTTAGAGACAATATTACAAGAGGATAGTCATGGATTGCCTTTTGAGATGGGTAGAGGAGAATTGGGGCCTAAGTTTAGGTTATACACTAGAAGCTCACCTATTAGCAATAGTTTAGCTTAGATTGTCTTTCACAAGGAAGAAGATGCATTTTTTGTATTAAAAAAGGTTTGGTTTATGGATATATCATATTTTCCCATAAAACCTTACCACCCTCTTTTTATGTTAGGTAAGAGGCCATGTTAGGCACACCAATGTAGAAACAAACTTCTAGGGTTCCTCATGGAATTCTAGATTATTTAAGCTTTAAGCATAATTAGCAACCATCTTGGAAAAGTTATTATTGTGGATTTTTTCTTTCTCTTTAAAAGGATAATATTGATTACAATGATTTTAGTTGATCTTGATGTAAGTAGAGGATTTTTTGAGATAATTGAATTAGTTTCAAAAGAGAAGAGGTACTTGCAACTACTAGACTATGTTAACACACTTTTTCAATGTTTTAGGTGTCATTTGTATGGACATATCTTTAAGGATTATTCCAAACCCTAAACTTAAAAGGCCTCAAGGAAGAAGGGGGTCTTGCTAAGAGATGAGGGTGATGAAGGTTTGATGAATGATGAATGATTTTGGTATTGAAAGTTTCCAAGGCATGGGAAAGGAGTGTTGCAAGGTTCCACAAATTTAGAGGAATAATTGAGTGTGGCCCTAACATACTAATTGGGGATATTTCTATTTCTCCAATAGTTGGTTTGAGTCCTCCCTTGGGAAATGATAAATATCATGTGGACATTTGAGATGTAGGCCCTACTTGATATGTACCTTCCTATACCAAAAAGGATAATAAGATCCACACCATTGATAGTTTAGCTTCATCAAGTAAGGTGGTCAATTCTCTTATATTTTTGCGACAAGTGACAATGTTTTGATGGGTTTGATAATGGGTGGTTTGGAAAATCCCTACCCTACCAAAAATCCCTAAGGTAGTCCAAATATGATTCAAAAACCTAATCCTAATGAACTGGTAGGGGATATCTTGGTTAATATAGAAAATTACCATGATCCTAGGATCAACGGAGACCATGGGCAACAAGGAAGGTTATTGCTTACTTAGAGCAAAGAAACATGTTTGTAAGGAATGTATCCTTGCTAGGGGTTTGAGGTTGGATGTGTTAGGAGAAATTGACAATCTCTATTGGTTGGAAGTCCATTTAAAATTATACTAAGAGAAATATATAAAAGAAATTAACCTAAGTAAGCATATAATGATAACTATGGTCCTTTAATTGGGACATGTCCCATTATAAGTTTCCTTAGGAAGGTATTGTTAGCTAATGTTAATAAGTTAGGAAGATAGGCTAAAAAATTGTCGCTCGAAATATTAAAGATACACATTTACAGGAAGTGGATAAGTGAATGTCTTGGGTGGAAACCTTCACAATATTATATCATTAGCCAAAATGGTTAGATATTGACAATATGAGATACAAGATAGGCACCCCCTTTAAATTCAATTCTAGTTGGATACCCAAAGAAAATTTTAGAGTTCTAGTATTTAGCGAGTGGAAAAGTTTTTCACATGAATTGGAAAATTTTTCTTGTGAACAATTCACATGTTCTTTAAAACGTGTGAAGTAAAATGTGGTTTCCTAGCTTTGGGAGAGATATAGGAAAGAAGGGACACAACTATAAGAGGTGGAGAAGGATCAAGAATATTTGGCAAGGGAGATGGATTAGGGGATCCTTAATGAAGAGTACTTTATTAGCATCAAACATTTGAAGGCACAAGGAGGCAAGCTAATACTTGATGAGGATTTGGATTGGTGAATGAAGAATAGGGGCCACCTAACTAGAAGCAAGGGCCAAAATAGTATTTTTTTGAAAAACTTTCCAATCATATGTAGAAAAATAGTAATATCGTTTGGAAAATGATAGGAGAAGATTGAAGTAGGGCAAGGGATATTAAGGAGTTGGATGCATTAAGGGTTAACCATTTTAAAATGTTATTTAAGGAGCTTGTAGAAGTTAATATTTGTGAGATCTTAAATGTGTGATTCTTTTGTCCTAAGGTTGATTACTAAAGAAAATGAGAGATTTTATAGGGCTATCACAAAGGATGAGATGTATAATGTTTTAAGTACCCTTAAGAAAGACAAAAATCCTAGTCTAGATGGTTGGATAGTTGAATATTTTATGGAGTTATTTGATGTATTAGAAGATGATATTCTTCGAGTAGTGGAGGAAGTTATAATTTTGAGAAAGGTTCCTTCCAATATTAAATCTACTTTTATAAATATAATACCAAAGGTGGAATTCCTTGATACCTTTAAGGGGTTTAGGCCTATCTCTTTGCAATTTCATATATAAGATTATCTCCAAAGCATTGGTATTAAGGCTTAAATATCTACTTTCAAACTTCATTTCGACAAAACAATTGGCTTCTTAGAAGGAAGGCAAATACATGAGGCAACTCATGCTACACAAGAAAGGTTGCACACATTAAGACTTTTAGAAATCCTAGTAGTGGTAGTAATATTTGATCTATCCAAGGCCTATGATAGTGTCTCCATGGTTTATCTTAGATTATTTCTTAGTTAGATAGGTTTCTCATATGATTTAATCAAATGGATAACCACATGAGTTTCCTCAATTTCTTTTGTAGTATTAGTCAATGGTGTAGAATTTGAGTTCTTTAATCCTTCTAGGGGGTTGAGGAAATGATGTCCCTTGTCCCCTTATAAATGGAGTAACATTTGAGTTCTTTAACCCTTTAGGGGGTTGCATTGCAATCTAAGTAGGTCCTTGGATGACATAAGAAGAATAATATCATACAAGGCATTAAGGTGGGTTCTAGAGAGAAATTGACTCAAATCTTGTTTGTTGATGATGTTTTCCATTTTATTTTTCTCTGCTAGTGTTTTGACATTCTTTAGTAATATATTATTCTTTACAGAAAATCCACAAGGATGAAATTTAATGATGTCAAAGTAGCCATGTATAATTTTGGATTGGAAGAAGGTCTGGAAAATTGATTAATACTTTCCATTTTCCATTTACATTTCAAAAGTGGGGTCAAATATTTGAGTTGTTATACAAAACCTAATAAAGATGGGAAAGATAATTAGAATTGGTTGCTTGGGAAAATGGGAAAACATATATCACAATAGTGCAACCATTTGATATCCAAGAAGGGGTGTTTATTATTGATAAAATTTATCTTGGAGGCTATCTTCGTATACTAGCATGCTTTGGTTGACATCTCCAAAGGGATTATAGAAATCATTAGAAGGTGTTGCTTCAAATTTCTTTGGCAAGGATGTAGTGATTACAAGGGAACACATTGTGTCAATTGGAGGAAATTGGTAATTCTTAATTCATTAGGTGGATGGGGTTTGAATGACATTAATCTATTTGGAAAAGCATTGGTAGAAAAATGTCTTTTGAATATGCTTACCAAAGACAACTTATCAAGAAAAATCTTGATTCAAAAGTACATCTTTTGACCTACCAACTTGGATTGGATAAGATTAGAAAGAAAAATCTTGTAAAATGTCTCAAACCAATGGAAGGCACTGATTTTGGCTTTCCATATGGTTATCAATTTTTTGACTTAAAAGGTTTGACATCATGTTATAACCTTATTTTTCACCCTAAAGTCTATTTGAGGGAATTAGTGATGTCATTATGCTGAGACACATTCACCACTTCTTGAAAAACATAAATCATGTAGGTCCTTCCTCCTTAACCACTAATAAGGAGTGATACATCACCCTTTTCCTTCTTGCAAAAAGTGATAATCAATTGTTACACTTAGCAAGCGTTGATCTTACCAGGATTCTAAATTTATTCTTTCTTGAGGAGATCAGTTTGAGAAGAGTTGGATTACCTCATTTAATGGCTTGGGAACTTGTATTGGACTTTGAATTCATCGATACCTAGGGCTTTAGATTCATCTTTCACCTCCTCACCAAGTCCATTTGAAGAAACCATTCCTATGAGAAAGTATAGAGAGAAAGAATGCACGTGACTACATGATGCTAAAATATCATAGATATACTTCTTGCAATGAGCTTACATTTAGGAGTAACCATTCTTAGGGGTGTGATCCAAGCAGGAGTATGGAACCAAGGAGCTATGAGAATACTTAATAAATAATTAAGGTATAACCATTGGTTGATGTATTTGTACTCTCTTATTAATATAGATCTTCATGTTTTCCCCTTTATTTGTCTTGTGTATTCATCATTTGATGCAAGTAATTGATAGATCTAGTCTTTTCTTTCCTTGAGTAGATCATGTTAGTTTGAGTTTGGCATTTTTGGTCTCTTATGTGTAGGCAACAGGTGTTCGGAGCAGGGGCATTGATTTTTAAAGCTACATTAGTCAAATCATATGAGGAAAACCAGAAAAAATTAGACATACATGCTAATATTATCTTTCTTAGGCATAAATAAGTATTAATTCTATTATATCCAAAGAAATTTTCTATCATGATATATCCATTTTTCTGTCACAGATTAGGGGTAAATTTATGGGAATATTCATATGAAACAAAGGGATTTTCCTTACAATATAAGTGGTGACTCCATTAAGAATATATATTCAACATGCATTCACATTTGGTTGATTTCCTTGGTATGTGTAGTTTTTTAGTTTACTATGTGGTTTAATTGTTTCTTTCACGTTTGTTTAAGGCTTCAAATCCACTAGGTTTGACAAATATTAATTGATCTAAGAAAAAATGTCATTTCCCCCTTCATCACTCTTTATGGGCCAAGAAAAAGAGATTCATTTATCCTTTCTAATGTACAAGGAGTGATCGTAACTCTTTTCCCCCAAATACAGAGAGATGATACCTATCACGGGCTCAATTTTTTAGATTTATATGGTTTTTTATTTCTGTTATTATTATTATTATTATTAAGTCAAGAGGATCGTCACGGTTAAATCTCATTATTTACTATCTCAAACTCATTTCTTATTCACAAGTCTCTTTAGATATTGTGACGTAGGGGCTATTTAGTGTGCTTTTGGCTGCACCTTACTTGTTTGTGTGCTTGAGTGTGCTAGCCAAAATTTGTAAATGTAACTAGTTTCGGTCTTCATAATTGTTATTGTGTACTCATTTCAATATGTATCTTATGTAACAAACAAAATAAGAAAAGAAAAAATTATTATTTTAAAGCATGGGCTTCATGCTCTTTATTGATGGTCTTCTAGGTAAAAACATGTTCTTTGTGCTTCTAGGGTTTGTTAGGTCATATGATAAATTGTCATGAGGTCATATGATAAATTGTCATGATTCAAGAGAGTCAAAATCATGATTGTAAGATCCTTCCAGGCAAGATGTACCGTTTAAAAGAATTTATTTTTGAGTCTAGAATGTCTTGGAAGCTTCCTCACATAGACAAGTCAGCCCTAATAGAGACAAGCTAGCCCAAAAACGGGTATTTCACCAACACAGAAGAGTATAAATAGAAGCAGTTCAACCTCATTTTTTTTACCAATTCAATATGTAATCATGGAACTTGTTCTAAGGTGTGAAGTTGAGGAAGGAAGACTTGAAAGACAAGGAAGAAGGAAATAGTAGATGAAAAGAAGGAAAATCGAAGTTTTTCCCTAGTTCTCTCTCACATGTGTGAGCTTCTAAAGCATTGAAGTAACTGCAGGTCCAAAATTTTGCTGCAGGGGGGGCCAAAATTTTGAGAATAGTGCAGTTCTAGAAGGGTTTGTCTCTAGTTGACTTGATTTGACTTTTACCTAATTGGAAGGTCCCTTTGGATGGTTGAATTGGTGTTGGGAGGAGGACTTGCTCTAGGGTTTGAGTCATGATTATCTCACTTGAAGCAGAGTCTATAATAAGAGAAGATATTTTTTGGGTTTTTTCCTTAGACGAGAGGGGTTTTTCCTTGGTTTGGAGCCTAATATTTGTGTCCATTTTCTTTACTATTTTGATCTCAATATTTTTTTGATGAAAATATGTAATAAAGAAACACAAGAAGATAAATAAGATTCATAAACAAGTATTAAGGAATAAGGAAAAACTGAATTGATAACTATTATATTACAATTTTCCAACATGGAATTAGAGCTAAGGTGAACAAAAAGGAAATTGGAAAGATCATATTGTGGATACAAAGAAGGGTTTGTTTAAAGAATTAGGGTTTTGACAAGCCTCAAGGAAGGTCGAAATTGTAGGTTGGAAATGCAGGAGATCGAGTTGCAATATCAAGTTGTTGGAAGAGCATATATTTTGTTTTGACCTCATTGACCTTGGAAATAACTATCTCACTCAAAGGAATAACTTTTAAAAGAACTATCTTGTACCAAAACTAGGGTTTATACAACAATTGTAGGATCAAAGGTGCAAATCTAAGTTGCATTGTAGAATCTGAGAATCGAAGGTGTAATAACTATCTCACTCAAAGGAAGAACTTTTAAAAGAACTATTTTGTACCAAAACTAGGGTTTATACAACAATTGTAGGATCAAAGGTGCAAATCTAAGTTGCATCGTAGAATCTGAGGATCGAAGGTGTAGCTGGTAGCTCGTTGATGCAAGATTGAATCTTGTTGATATAACCTACTTTAGAAGGAATTTTTTAAAGGAAGCATTAAGGAATATTGTTATCATTCATCACTCTTTGAAAGTTGTTGCTGAAGGTATCCTAGAAGACATTTTTCTAGAACATCATTGAAGTCTCTTTGAAGATCTTGAAAGCATTAAGATAGTTAGAGACATCATTAGAGAAGGGAAGAATCTTGATTGAAAAGTAAGTATCACATTGTTATTATATGTTTGAATCTACAAGTCATATGGGTTCTTTATGCAAGGAAACAAATAAGATAGTTGGCTCAACAATTTTCATAGCATGGAAGAAGAGGATTGACCTAGCACTTATAGAACATGAATTAATGGAATATGTTCTTAGGGAAGACATTTAACCTAGAAAAGACAAGACTCGTGATCTAGAAAAATACAAGAAAGGGGAAATAATGGCACAAATGATCATTGTGGAATCCATTAAGGATCATCTTGTTCCATTTGTTTCCAACTTGAAGACGTCAAAGGCTATGTATGACAAGCTAGTGAATTTGTACTCTATAAATACATAAAGATGTTTTTGAGAAATAAACTATATAAAAAGAAGAAGTAAAAGGATGAGGACATGGCCTCCTTTCTTATGAATATTTATCAAATAAGAGATCAATTAGAGTGGCTTGAGGAAAGAAATTTTGATTTTGAAATGACTATATGTGTACTAAATGCTTTGCCTCCAGAATGGAGTAGTTTTGCAATGAGCATATACTCTAAGAAATAATCAACTCCTTTTGATGAGTTGTGGGTTCAATGCATCTCAAAGAAACTAGAATCAAGGGAAAGTATGATATCGCATAAAATTAATAGTCTCAAGCCTTCATTGTGAGGATCAAGAAGTTGAAGAAGGGAAGATTTGGAAAGTCCAAGAAGAAGCCATATATGTCCAAGGTTCAATGCTTTGGGTGTAATGAATATGGACACTTTAAGAGGGACTGTCCAAACAACCAGAATGACAAAAGAAAGGAAATAAGCAAAGCTCACACAACTGAGGAGATGGGAGAACCATAGAAGAAACCAAAGAAAGAAGATGTCAAGAATATTTAATATTGAAGATGAAATCCTCCCCGACAGGTTCTTTGGGAAGTTGGTCTTTCCTTTAGAATAGCATACATTGTTGTTTTCTCTAAGAGAGTCTTGGTTTTGTAAATGCATAACATCATAGATAGAAGCATGTGATAGTAGCATATTTAGACTCTACTTGATTGAGTTGCTTTGTATAAATCATCTATTATATCAAGAATTAGAATCTTGGGGCCATTTTGCATAGTGTTCATCCATATATCGTCCAACATTATGATTAGAGGTAGTCATTTTGCTAAGATGGATCATCAAGATTCTATAAGGCCCATCATCCTGGAAGGTTCTTAAAATAAGCATTGTAACAAGGTTAGTATGGAAAAAATATTATTTGAGGATGAAGGAATGTAGTTGGTCAAGTTATAATCTCATTTTAGGGCACATAGCTAGATGATTGAATGAAATAATAGAATTGCATATTTGAAGTATCTCTTAGGTAGGATTCATGTGTACAGAATCTTGGTCATAAAATATGCTTGATAAGCCTTTTATATGGTTATATGATGAATAATTTGACTTTAGATTGAATGAAGTATCAAGACTTTCTCACTAGTATAGTCTACAGACGAAAATTGCAACTTGGTAATGGAGTTGAATACTTGGGCACTCTGATGCATGAAGGAAGGTTTGTGTGGATATGGACCATGAGGATGTTGATGCCTTGATGAGAAAGCCATCCAATGAGGTAAGTATAATATTTTTTATTATTGGTTATCGAGTTAACATTTTATTTTTCTACCTAGAAGGATATTGTAGGAATATATGATGAATTTTGAGGCAAGATCAACATATGATTTTGGAAATTATGAAGTCAAGATGTGTTCATCTTGGGATTAAAAGGTAGCAGTGCGAGAAGATAACTTGAAGGTCAAAGTTTATACAACAACAAGGATATTACTTTCATGAGGAAGTTATGATCAACTTAAAGTTTGGAAAGGATCAATATAATGCCTTCATTTGTGATGAAATGATGAAAGTGATGTGCAAGACTGATGACCTAGATCCTGTCATAAGATTGAAGAAAGAATATGACTCCACGATAACTCGAAAGGAAGCAAGTTCAATACAATGAGATGTGAAGGAAAGAGGTAGCCATGCATTAAGAAAATGTCACCGATACTCTTATGGAGACAATATATAAGGCTTGTGGTGTTGAATTCCCAAATAGAAAGGAAGTTTGGAATCTCCTCTAGATTTTACAGGGAGAAAAGGAGTCTCCTTGAATAGGAGCAAGGATATATTCCCTAAATCATGAGGAAATGGAGATATCTTCTCTGGTTGAGAGGGAATAATGGTGGACATCACATGTGCATTATGTTCTTCATGTGTCAATCACTTGACCAAGACTAACAACCATAAGTCTAAGTGAATGCCTTGGAGAGAGAATGGTGGAGGATTGGATAAACATCTATGGTTTCCTTGAGGATAAAGAATACATGAAAGGAAAGTTACTAACACTATTTGAGGATGGGACAAATATCCAAGATAAGGGTGGTCGAAGAGGACATACATTCTTTGAGGATTGGGAATCCAAGATAAGAATAGTCCTAAAAGGACATAGCTTGTGAACATCCGGATGGGGTATGTGCCTTGTATAGGTAGTGTGGTATCACACATAAATCCTCCCATCATAACGCTCTTGAATGAAGTTGAGATTTTCTAGTTAGGTCTCAATGAAAATGCTGGTCATAATTGTTGATGCTTAGAGTTGGCTTATCAATCCAACTCTTCTTATAAGAACTCATCAGTTTGAGAATGATGTTGTACTGGTTGTACAATTATGAATTCCTCCCTAGTTAAGAGTGAGTGTTGGAAATGTAACTAGTTTCGATCTTCATAATTGTTATTGTACTCATTTCAATATGCATCTTGTGTAACAAAAAAAAGAAGAAAATAAAATGTTATTATTTTAGAGGATGGGTTTCATGCTCTATATTGATGGTATTCTAGGTAAAACCATGTTATTAGTGCTTG
This sequence comes from Pinus tabuliformis, assembly GCA_031772625.1. Taxonomy (NCBI): domain Eukaryota; kingdom Viridiplantae; phylum Streptophyta; class Pinopsida; order Pinales; family Pinaceae; genus Pinus; species Pinus tabuliformis. The sequence continues at coordinate 923,524,922 of CM062806.1, forward strand.
TAGGGTTTGTTAGGTCATAGGATATATTGTCACGGGTCAAGAGAATCAACATCATGAGTGTAAGACCCTTTTGGGCAAGATGTACCTTGTAAAATAATTTATTTTTGAGTCTAGAAAGTCCTAGAAGCCTCCTAGCACAAGTTGGCCCTCATAGAGACAAGTCAGCCCAGAAAGGGGTATTCGACCCACACAAAAGAGTATAAATAGAAGCAGTTGACCTCATTTGTTTACCAATTCAATTTGTAATCAAGGAACTCGATCTGAGGTGTGAAGTTGAGGAAGAAAGATAAGGAAGAAGGAAGAAGCAGTTGGAAGGAAGGAAAATAATTTTTTTTCCATAGTTCTCTCTCACATGTGTGAGTTTTTGGAGCAGTTGTAGGGGCCAAAATTTTTGAAGTAATTGAAGGTTTGAAATCTTTTTCAGGGGGAGAAAAATTATGAGATTAGTGTAGTTGTGGAAGAGTTTTCTCTGGATGACTTTATTTGAATTTTACCTAATTGGAAGGTCTCTTTGGAGCGGTGACTTGGTCTATTGTTTGGGTCTTGATTGTCTCATTTGAAGCCAATTCCATAAGAAGAGAAAATATTTTATGGGTTTTCCACTTGGAGGGGTTTTTCCCTGGCTTGGAGCCTAATATTTCTATCCATTATCTTTACTATTTTGATCTTGATATTTGTTTTATGAAATGATCTAATAAATAAACTCAAGAAGATAGATAAAATTCATAAACAAGTATTAAGGAATAAGGAAAATTTGAATTGATAGCTGCTATATTACAATTTTCCAAAATGGAATTAGAGCTAAGGTGAACAAAAAGGAAGTTGGAAATATCATCTTGTGGACATAAAGAATGGTTTGTTTGAAGAAATGGGGTTATGACAAGCCTTAAGGAAGGTTGAAATTGCAGGAGACCGAGTTGTAGTATTAAGTTGTTAGAAGAGCATATATTCTGTTTTGACCTTGGAAAGATCTGTCTCACACAAAGGAGGAACTTTTAAAAGAATTATCTTATACCAAAACTAAGGTTTATGTAGTAGTTGTAGGATCAAAGGAGTATATCAAAGTTGCATTGTCGAATTTGAGGATCAAAGGTGTAGCTAGTAGCTAGTTGATGCAAGATTGAATCTTATTGATCTAACCTACCTAGAAGGACATCTTTGAAGTAAGCATCAAGGAATATTGGTATCATTAATCACTCTTTGAAAGTTATTGTTGAAGGTATCCTAGAAGACATATCTCTAGGGCATCATTGAAGTCTCTTTGAAGATATTGAAAGCATCAATATAGTTGGAGACATCATTAGAGAAGGGAAGAATATTGATTGACAAGTAAGAGTCATATTGTTATTATATGTGTAAATCTATAAGTCAGATGGTTTCCTTCTGCAAGGAAAGAAATAAGCTACAAATATCCTAGCATGGAAGAAAAGGATTGACCTAGCACTTACATAACATGAAGTAATGGAATATGTTATTGGGGAAGTCATTTAACCTAGAAAATACAAGACTCAAGAGCTAGAAAAATATAAGAAATGGGAAGTAAGGGCACAAATGATCATTGTGGAATCCATTAAGGATCATCTTGTTCCATTTGTTTCAACTTGAAGAATTCAAAGGCTATGTAGGACAAGCTAGTGAATTTGTACTCTATAAGTACATTAGGTCAAAAGATGTCTTTGAGAAATAAACTATATAAAATGAAGAAGTTGAAGGATGAGGACATGGCCTCCTTTCTTATGAATATTTCTCAAATAATAGATCAATTGCAGGGGCCTAAGGAAACAATTTTTGATTCTAAAATGACCATATGTGTACTAAATGCTTTGCCTTTAGAATGGAGTGGTTTTACAACGAGTGTCTATTCTAAGAAAGACTCAACTCCTTTTGATGAGTTGTGGGCTCAATGCACCTTGGAAAAAACTAGAATCAAGGAAAACGATGATATCGGATCGAACGAACAATCTCAAGCCTCCATTGCGAGGACCAAGAAGCCGAAGAAGGGAAGATTTGGAAAGTCCAAGAAGAAGCCATATATGTCCAAGGCTTAATGCTTTGGGTGCAATGAATATAAACACTTTAATAGGGTCTGTCCAAACAAGCAGAACAACAAAATAAAGGAAAGAATTGAAACTCACATAGCTGAGGAAATGGGAGAACCTTAGAAGAAACCAAACGTAGAAGATGTAAATAATTTTTTACTATTGAATAAGGCATCCTCCCTGGAAGGTTCTTTAGGAAGTTGGTCTTTCCTTTAGAATAGCATGCATTGTTGTTCGCTCTAACAGAATCTTGGTTTTGTAAATGCATAGCATCATAGATAGAAGCATGTGATAATAGCATATTTAGAGTTTACTTTATTGAGTTTCTTTGTAGAAATCATCTAGTTTTTCAAGAATAAGAAGCTTAGGACCATTTTGCATAGTGTTTATCCATACATTGTCTAGCATTATGGTTAGAGATAGTCGTTTTGATAAGATGGATCATCAAGATCTGATCCTATAAGAACCATCATCATGGAAGTTTCTTAGAAGAAGCATTATGACAAGGTTAGTATGGAAACAATACTCTTGAAGGATGAAGGACTGTAGTTGGTCATGTTACAAGCTCATTTTAGGGCACATAGCTAGATGATTGAATGAAATAATAGAATTGCATATTTGAGGTATCTCTTAGATAGGATTCATGTGTAAAACATCTTGGTCATAAAATATGCTTGATAAGACTTATATAGGGCTATATGATGAAGAATTTTACTTACTCTAGAATGAATGAAGGATCAAGACTTTGTCACTAGTATAGTCTCCGGAAGAAAATTGCAACCTGGTAATCAAGTTTGATCCTTGGGCACTTTTATGCATGAAGGAAGGTTTGTGTGGAGATGGACCATGAGGATGTTGATGCCTTGATGAGAAATCCATCATTATGAGGTAAGTATAACATTTTTGTTATTGGTTACGTGGTTAACATTATATTTTGCTACTTGAAAGGGTATTGCAAGAATATATGACGAATATTGAGGCAAGATAAACATGTGATTTTGGAAATTATAAAGTCAAGGTGTGTTCATCTTGGGATTAAAAGGTAGCAATGTGAGAAGATAACCTGAAGATCAAAGTCCGTACAACAAAAAGAAGATCAATTTGATGAGGAAGCTATGATCAACTTAATGTTTGTAAAGGCTCAATATAACGCCTTCATTTATGATGACAAGATGAAAGTGATGTGCAAGATTGATGACCTAGATCCTGTCATAAGATTGAAGAAAGAATATGGATCCATGATACCTTGGAAGGAATCAAGATCGATACAATGAGATGTGAAGGAAAGAGAAAGCCATGCATGAAGAATATGTACCTGATACTCTTATGGATACAAACTATAAGGCTTTTGGTGTAGAATTACCAAATAGAAAGGAAGTTTGGAATATCCTCTAGATTTGAGAGGGAGCAAAGGAGTCTCCTTGAATAGAAGCAAGGATTTATTCCCTAAATAAAGAGGGAATGGGGATACCCTCTCTAGATGAGACAGAGTGATGTTGGACATCACATGTGCATTATCTTCTTCATGTGTCAAGCACTTGACCAAGACTAACAACCATAAGTTTAAGTGAAGGCCTTGGAGAGAGAATGGTGGAGGATTGGACAAGCATCTATGGTTTCCTTGAGGATAAAGCATCCATGAAAGGAAATGTACTAACACTCATTGAGGATGGGACAAGTATCCAAGATAAGAGTGGTCGAAGAGGACAAATATTATTTGAGGATTGGAAATCCAAGATAAGAATAGTCCTAAAAGGACATACCTTGTGAACATCCAGATGGGGTGTGTGCCTTGTAGAGGTAGTGTGATATCACACATAAAGCCTCCCATCATAATGCTATTGAATGAATTTTAACTTGTCTAGTTAGGCCTCAAACATATTGTTGATCATAATTTTTTATGCTTACAGTTGGCTTATCAATCCAACTCTTCTTATAAGAACTCTTCTGTTTGAGAATGATGTTGTAATAGTTGTACATTTATTAAGGCCTCCCTACTTAAGAGGGAGTGTTGGAAATGTAACTAGTTTCGATTGTCATAATTGTTATTGTACTCATTATAATATGTATCTTATGTAACAAACAAAATAAGAAAATAAAATGTTATTATTTTAGAGCATGGGTTTAATGCTCTTTATTTATGATTTTGTATGTAAAAGCATTTTCTTCTTGCTTTTAGGGTTGGTTAGGTCATAAGATATACTATCACGAGTCAAGAGATTCAACATCATGATTGTAAACGCTTCCGAGGAAGATGTGCCTTGTAAAATATTTTTGTTTTTTGAGTCTAGAAAGTCCTAGAAGCCTCTTAGCACAAGTCGACCATAGTAAAGACAAGTCGACCCAGAAAGGGGTATTCAATACACACAGAAGAGTATAAATAGAATTAGTTTGACCTCATTTGTTTACCAATTAAATTGTAATCAAGGAACTCAATTTGCGATGTGAATTTGAGGAAGAAAAACAAGAAAGACAAGGAAGAAGGAAGCAATAGCTTGAAGGAAGGAAAATCAAAGTTTTTCCCTAGTTCTCTCTCACACGTGCGAGTTTTTGGAGTAGTTGCAGGGGCTGAAATTTATGAAGTAATTGCAGGTTCTAAATTCTATTGCAAGGGGGGTTCTGAGATTAGTTTTGACTTTATTTGACTTTGACCTAATTGTAAGGTATATTTGGAAGGTTGACTTGGTGCTAGGAGGAGGACTTGGTCTAGGGTTTCAATCTTGGTTTTCTCATTTGAAGCAAATTCAATAAGAAGAGAAGAGGTTTTCTAGGTTTTCCCCTTGGAGGGTTTTTTTCCATACGTTGGAGCCTAATATTTGTGTCCATTGTCTTTACTGTTTTGATCTTGATATTTGTTTGGTGAAAATATCTAATAAAGAAACACAAGAAGATAAATAAGATTCACAAACAAGTATTAATGAATAAGGAAAATCTGAATTGATAGCTACTATATTACAATTTTCCAACATGGAATTAGAGCTAAGGTGAAGAAAAAGGTAATTGGAAAGATAATCTTGTGGACACAAAGAAGGGTTTGTTTGAAGAATTAGGGTTTTGACAAGCCTCAATGAAGGTTTAAGTTGCTAGTCTGAATTGCAGGAGATGAAGTTGCAATATCAAGTTGATGGAAGAGCATATATTCTGTTTTGACCTTTGAAAGATCTATCTCACTCAAAGTAGAAACTTTTAAAAGAACTATGTTGTACTAGAAATAGGATTCATACAATATTTGTGGATCAAAATGAGCATATCTAAGTTTCATTTTCGAATTTGAGGATCGAAGGTGTAGCTGGTAGCTAGTTGATGCAAGATTGAATCTTGCTGATATAACCTACCTAGAAGGACATCTTTGAAGGAAGCATTAAGGAATATTGGTATCATTCATCACTCTTTGAAAGTTGTTGCTGAAGGTATCCTAGAATAAATCTCTCAAGGACATCATTGAAGTCTCTTTGAATATCTTGAAAGCATCAAGGTAGTTGGAGACATCATTAGAGAAGGGAAGAATCTTGATTAACAAGTAAGAATAATATTGTTATTATATGTTTGAATCTACAGGTCATATGGGTTCTTTTTGCAAGGAAAACAATAAGCTCACTGGTTCAAAAAAACTCCTAGCATGGAAGAAAAGGATTGACCTAAAACTTACATAACATGAAGTAATGGAATACGTTCTTGGGAAAGTCACTGAACCTAGCAAAGACAAGAATCAAGTGCTAGCAAAATACAAGAGAGGGGAAGTAAGGGCATACATGATCATTGTGGAATCCATTAAGGATAATATTGTTCCATTTGTTTCCAACTTGAATTCGTCAAAGGCTATGTATGACAAGCTAGTGAATTTGTACTCTATAAGTACATCAGGTCAAAATATGTCTTTGAGAAACAAATTATATAAAATGAAGAAGTCAAAGGACGAGGACATGGACTCCTTTCTTATGAATATTTCTCCAATAAGAGATCAATTGCAGTGGTTTGCGGAAACAATTTCTTATTCTGAAATGACCATATGTGTACTAAATGCTTTGCCTCCATAATGGAGTAGTTTTGCAACTATCATCTTCTATAAGAAAGATTCAACTCCTTTTGATGAGTTGTGGGCTCAATGCATCTTGGAAAAAACTAGAATCAATGCAAAGGATGATATTGAATCAAATGAACAGTCTCACTAAGAAGCTGAAGAAGGGAATATTTGGAAGTCCAAGAAGAAGCCTTATATGTCGAAGGTTCAATTATTTGGGTGCAATGAATATAGACAATTTAAGAGGGACTGTCCAAACAAGAAAAACAACAAAATAAAGGAAAGAAGTGAATCTCACATAATTGAGGAAATGGGAGAAAAAACCAAAGGAAGAAGATGTCAAGAATATTTATTATTGAAGAAGGAATCCTCCTTGTTATTTAGGAAGTTGGTATTTCCTTTAGAATAGCATGCATTTCTATTTTCTCTAAGTGAATACTGGTTTGGTAAATGCATAACATCATAGATAGAAGCATGTGATAGTATCATATTTAGAGTCTAATCGAATGAGTTGCTTTGTAGAAATCATCTAGTCTTTGAAGAATGAGAAGCTTGGGACCATTTTGCATAGTGATCATCCATACATTGTCTAACATTATGATTAGAGATAGTCATTTTTCTAAGATGGATTATAAATATCCTATAAGAAGCATCATCCTCAAAGGTTCTTAGAAGAAGCATTATGACAAGGTTACTATGGAAAAAATACTCTAGAAGGATGAAGTAATGTAGTTGGTAAGGTTACAAGCTCATTTTAGGGCACATAGCTAGATGACTGAATAAAAGCATAGAATTACATATTTGAAGCATCTCTTAGGTAGGACTCATATGTAAAAAGCCTTGGTCATAAAATATGCTTGATATATCTTCTATATGGTTATATAATGAATAATTTGACTTACTCTAGAATGAATGAAGGATCAAGAATTTCTCACTAGTATATTCTCTGGAAGAAAATTGCAACTTGGTAATCAAGTTCGATCCTTCGGAACTCTAATGCATGAAGGAAGGTTTGTGTGGAGATGGACCATGAGGATTTTGATGCCTTGATGAGAAATCCATCACAATGAGGTAAGTCTAATATTTTTGTTATTGGTTATATGGTTAACATTTTATTTTTCTAGCTGGAAGGATATCACGGGAATATATGATGAATGTTGACACAAGATCAACATATTATTTTGGCAATTATGAAGTAAAGATGTGTTCATATTATGAATAAAAGGTAGAACTGCGAGAAGATAACCTGAAGGACAAAGTTCTTACAACAACAAGGAGATCAATTTCATGAGGAACCTATGATCAACTTAAAGTTTGGAAAGGCTCAATATAATGCCTTCATTTATGATGACAAGATGAAAGTGATGTGAAATATTGATGACCTAGATCCTATCACAAGATTGGAGAAGAATATGGCTCCATGATACCTCAGAAGGAGGAAATCTCAATACAATGAGATGCGAAGGAAAGAGGGAGCCATGCATCAAGAACATGTAGCCAATATTCTTATGGAGACAAGCTATAAGGCTTGTGGTGTTGACTTCCAAAATAAAAAGGAAGTTTAGAATCTCCTCTAGATTTGAGAGGGAGCAAAGGAGTCTCCTTGAATTGGACCAAGGATATATTCCCTAAATCAAGAGGGAATGGGGATATCCTGTCTAGTTGAGAGGGAGTGGTATTGGACATCACATGTGCATTCTCTTCTTCACATGTCAAGCACTTGATGAGGACTAACAATCATAAGTCTAAGTGAAGGAAATGGAGAGAGAATATAGGAGGGATGGATAAGCATCTATGGTTTCCTTAAGGATAAAGCATGCAACAAAAGGAAACGTACTGACACTCTTTGAGGATGGGACATGTATCCAAGATAAGCGTGGCTGAAGAGGACATATATTATTTATGGATTGGGAATCCAAGATAAGAATAGTCCTAAAAGGGCATACCTTGTGAACATTTGGATGAGGTCTGTCCCTTTTAGAGGTAGTGTGGTATCACACATAAAGACTTCCATCATAATGCTATTGAATGAAGTTGACCTTGTCTACTTAGGCCTCAAATATAGTGTTGGTCATAAATATTGATGCTTATAGTTGGCTCATCAATTTTCCTATAAGACATCTTCTGTTTGAGAATGATGTTGTACTAGTTGTACAATTATGAATACCTCCCTAGTTAAGAGGGAGTGTTGGAAAATCTAACTAGTTTCGGTTTTCATAATTGTTACTATACTCATTTCAATATGTATCTTATGTAACAAAGAAAAGAAGAAAATATAAGTTATTATTTTAAAGTATGTGTTTCATGCTATTTATTGATGGTCTTCTAGGTAAAAGCACGTTCTTCATGCTTCTAGGGTTTATTAGATCATAGGGTGTATTGTCATGAGTCAAGAGAGTCAACATCATGATTGTAAGACCCTTTTGGGAAAGATGTACTTTGTAAAATAATTTATTTTCGAGTCTAGAATGTTTTGGAAGCCTCCTAGCACAAGTCGCCCCTGACAGAGACAAGTCGGCCCAGAAAGGGGTATTCAACCCACATAGAAGAGTATAAAAGGTTATGTGGGGCATAAATGTATAAGCGGGAGTAATAGTTTTTTTCGTCATTTTCCTTACAATAATGTGTAGAGAAAGATAGAAGAAGTTCGACCTCATTTGTTTACAAATTCAATCTGCAATCAAGGAACTCGATCTGAGGTGTGAAGGTGAGGAAGAAAGACAAGGAAGAAGGAAGCAATAGCAGGAAGGAAGGAAAATTAGATTTTTTCCCTAGTTCTCCCTCACACATGCGAGTTTCTAGAGCGGTTGCAAGGGCCAAAATTTCTAAAGTAATTGCAGGTCTAAAATTCTGTTGTAGCGGGGACGAAATTATGAGATTGGCGCAGTTCTAGTAGGGTTTGTCTTTGGTTAAATTGTTTTAACTTTGAACTAATTGGAAGGTCTCTTTGGAGGGATGACTTGGTTCTAGGAGGAGGACTTGGTCTAGGGTTTTGATCTTGATTGTCTCATTTGAAATAGATTCTATAAGAAGATAATATATTTTCTATATTTTCCCCTTGGAGGGTTTTTCCCTGGCTTGGAGCCTAATATTTGTGTCCATTGTATTTACTACTTTGATCTTGATATTTGTTTCATGAAAATATCTAATAAATAAACACAAGAAGATAAATAATATTCACAGACAAGTATTAAGGAATAAGGAAAATCTGAATTGATAGCTGCTATATTACAATTTTCCAACACCAAGAAGTACTAACTTGGGTAGAGTCTTAAGTTTTATTTTTATTATTTGACCTTGTGAAATACTATTTTCATTTTCATTAATCTAAAATTGGGAAGGTTTAATATCTTAACTAGATCTCTTTTGAAGGTTTTTGTTTTGCTTTCGGTAAATGCATCAGAGTGTTTTCAAATTACTACCATTGTCCTAGAGACGTAAACTTTTATTTGTTGTTTGTATGTGTTTTCGATTTCCTTATCATTTTAGGAAATAATTGACATATGCAAAAAATAATTTTGAGTATTTTATGTTTACGTCATCAACAATTTTCTGTTGTATTGTTTGTGATTTCTTGTTTGTACCATATTGGTAAATTGCTTTGGTTTTTAAAGTGTATATTGAGAATGTGTGAGGTTTTTCAATTCTCCTATTAGTAAAATTTTAAAAGAGATCTCCTCCATGTTGCACATATTTTTGTCATTGATGGCACCAAGGTGTCATTGATGTCAAAGGGGATGTATGCGACAACAACACTATAATTTATGATGCCTACGGAAGTATTAAGTCTCTCTATGAAGCAATATGATAACTACATCTCTTATAGGTTCTCATCAAGTGAAGTTGAAGGTGCTTAAAGTCATTTAATTTTTTGGTGTAGTTATGATGTCCGAATGATCCTATAAACTACATGGCTACTTAGGTCTCATCAATAAATTTCCAACAATATATCCTACTTTTAAAAAATCCTCCTAGATGATAGGTTATGGCCATTTTAACATCAACATTAGTTGAAGGGTCAAACTATAGAACAAAACCCAAATTATTAATGTGTTAAATAGTGTGCACCTTTTGGTAACATCTATGGTTCATTGACCAGGTCAACGACGAATATCAACAAAACACATGCACGACTGTTAACCATGTTAAAGAGTGTGTACCTTTTTCACTGATCAGGTGATTTAGGATCAATATGGATAAAATGGATTATGGATGATTATCAAGAGTTGCATGACTTAATGCCTCTTATCAATCCAATAGGATCACGACATGTGGTAAGCATCACATCGAAAAAGTGGACCAATTACTATACAACACTTGGCATTAAAATGGATTATGGATGATTATCAAGAGTTGCATGACTTAATGCCTCTTACCAATCCAATAGGATCACGACATGTGGTAAGCATCACATCGAAAAAGTGGACCAATTACTATACAACACTTGGCATAGTCTCATTGGCCAAATATGGTTATGTAGGGGATACATCATCCTTCTACCCAAACACATGGAAATCAATCACAGGTTTGACATGGAAGATAGTACAACATGGCCACACACATGGCACATCCAGAGGTCACCACATGGCAAGCTTATTTTGCACATTATGACTGGTGAAAGGGATGAAATGTGGTGACACGTGGCACCCCTCATGAGCTTCCATGTGGCTTGATGATGTCAACATGAAAATGGCCAGTGGTCATAAGTTAAGGTCACATGGTTGGATTGGGCCAAGTTTATGAATTTGAATAGGGCATGGTCATATGAAATTGTTAACTATGGTAATATGGATCAGGTTATCCATTTTTAAAACCATTTATAAATTCCAAAAAAGCCACATTGGATGTCATCTTTGTTGAGCCATTGGGACACAAACATAAGTATAAATATGCCCTTCGATCAAAGGCAAAAAAATACAAAATATCCAACAAAATACATTCTAATTTCATTGAACATAGGGTCTAACCTCAGAAGCTAAACACTAATCTCATTTTTATAGTTCTGGTTCTGGTTCAGGTTCGTTGGTGAACAATTTTGATTCGTATTATGGCTTATTGATTTGAATGACTTGTTTCTTTGCAAACACATATTGATTATTGTGAGAGCATGAAAAATCCATGGAATTGACTTGTGTTGAATGATGTGGATTGACCACACAAGACATGGAGCCAGAACCTGTAGTGAAATTTCTCATGGATAAGGTGTAACAAAAGGTATGGATGGTTGTTTGAATAACTAAGGTGTGGAGCCAAAACTTGTCACCAAATTTCACATGGCCAAGGCATAACAACAAAAGTGTGGATTGTCAAAGAAGCATGGGATTCATACAACATCACATGTGAATAGGAAATGAGATCAAAGCCTACCCCACATTACATTAAACCCACACTATATGTGATTTATTTGGATGCCATAATAAGTGACATTAGGAAACACGATTGATAGTGGGTCAATTTCATATTGATGAGGTCTCGGGTTCGACCTTTGTTGTTTAACAAGTTTGTTTTGTGAGTTTATTTTTATATGTCATTATGTCATGTTGTTAATAGCCATACGATTGACATTTTGTAGCACTAGAGCTGGGGTATGCCCATTTTATAAAAGTACACCAGGAAAAAAGGGAAATTGTATAACAATTAATTTAATATATAGTTTTGGATGGTTATTATGGGTTTCTGAGGTCAATATTGGTCCAAATCGAGTCCTAGAATAAGCATGGAATCAAGACTTAATTGTGGACTTATGAAGGCTTGGAAAACATGGCTAACACAAATATTATGATTAGAATATCTTTATATATCTTTTGAGGGTTTATGAGCTAGTTGCAATGTTTTTGGAAATAGGGCTAGAATTGGTTCCAAGAAGGAGTTTCAATGACCAAATTGATTAATGCGTTGTATGGAAAACATCATGATAGTCAGTGACATATATTGATATGATTGTATCTACAGTGGTAATTGCATTTTCAGGGTGTTACAATGATTGTTGTAGTGACAATATTTCTAAGTTGCAGTGGCAGTGTTAGCATTGATAATGTGTGTAGCTTGAGATGATAGTAGCAACATGGCCATGTTTTGATGGTGTAAATAGTGATTAAAGGTTTTGATTATTTCTCTTTATGAAAAAATAAATGTTTATGATGATAATGGATCCAGTTTGAAAAAGGCATGAAATAGAGGTCCACAAAGAGTGGAAGAATTAGGTAGGTGCATGCATCAAGGTTGGATCCTAGAGCAGGTTGGTGCCTTGATCGGGTTGTAGCCCACAATGGGAAATTTCTTTCATATTTTTGAGGTTGGTGCACCAATAAATTTGTAACCTACCACAAGTGGAAGCTTTCATATCTTGGGGGTAGTTTCTTCAAACAGGTTGTAGCTTGCAAATCTATGTAATGAATTGAAGATAAAAAAAATAAGATTTTTTATTTTCTCCCATATGGGTTTCCATGTAAAAATATTGTGTCTCTTTGTGATGTGATGGTAGATTTATAATTTCTTATGGTTATGATTCATTGCTAGATGATTTCTTGGTTATGAAAAGTTATGAAATGGTAAAATTGATCACACTGATTCACCCCCCACCTCTTAGTGTAACCTTTGGGCCAAAAAGTGGTATCAGAGTGGGTTCCTTCAGGAATAGTTAACATTTGGAAGGTAGATCAAGGAATCTATGGCCAATAATGGAAAGAGAAACAAGAAGCTATCTCAAAAAAATAAGGGAAGAAATTGTGTGAAAAATATATGTGATCCCTAGGAAAACTCCTTGTACATACACATGGATGCTAAATAATTAAGTATTACATTTTATTTCAATTGCGGTAACGAAGGTCACTATACTTCATTATGTCCATGTCACACCATAGATGATGAAGATGTTATTCATTAGTTAATGGAAGAAGAAGTAAAAGGAATAGATTATGAAGGAGAACTTAAGAGCACCTTAAAGGAACAAGAAGATTTAAGAAGAAAGGTTACTTAATTAGAAGAGTTACTATAAGAAATACATAAGAAGTAGGATCATAATACTATTAAATAATCCGCTGAAGAAAGTAAGAATATTGGATGAAGTATGGAAAAACAAGCTGAAAGAAGAGGAAGATCATTGTGAAACCTGTTGGTTGCAGTACATGTTAGTTAATAACCCAATATCATTATCTCAATTCGGTTTATCAAATACTTTGAGATGTAGCATAGTATGTGCCAGAAGAAGAATCCAAAGACCTGCAAAACCAAACCCTATCCTACTCTAGAAACTATCCATTAACACTCTAAGGTTCCTACAAACACTTATCAGACTCTCACGCTAATCGTACAATCTAATGGAAATTATTAGAAAGAAAGCCCAAACTACTAGTCACTTGGGAATATGAACTCTGCTCCTCACTAGGTTGAGCAATTTTTGTGTGAAGCCTATCTCAGTCGGGAAAAGGACAAGGGAGTCAAAACTCTTAATAATATTCACACCATCAAAATGTAAATGTAAACAAGTTATTTTTCACACAATGAAGAAAGAAAAACAAAAAAGGAGAAACAAATTCCACTGAAATTTACGAGTCATAACGCTGATCATTATGTGTCAAATCAAATATGCTTCATAAGAAAAATAGGTTCTAAACCCACTTCAATCACACATTGATTATAAATAGTGCATAAAACCAATAATCCACATGGAATGCAAGATTCTTATTTAGATCTAAAGCTTAAGATTCATTTGAAGGACTTATACAAGTGTTTTCAATCATAAAAATTAATTCTACTCAAACCCTAATAAGAATACAGGTTCTAGGAGATATATTGACAACTAAAAATCCACAACAGGAAAGGTTACAATCAAAGAGAGGACTACAAAGTAAATACCATGTAATCACAAGAACTCAATATGCCCTTGTCGAGATTGGATATGAAGGTTAAAGGGTATCGATATCAAGGTTGTAATTCCTCCAAAAACACTCCTGTACGCTATATCTTTCAAGCTTATCTCCACGAGAGAAATAAAATAGCACAGGTGTGTATATATGTTACAATACCATTGATACAAAGCTCGCACACCTCAATAAACAAATGAACACCGTATACTCTGTTTCCACACCAAAATAGATTCATCTTTGAAATACTATTTCAGATGAACCCTTGTAAACACAATAGCTTTAACGAGCCACAAATATTGCACTCAAGGATTGCCTCAGATCTTAAACTCAAATATCACATCCTTCAATAAACTATACAATATAAAATTATAATCATAAAAATAGAGTATTCAATAAAATATTATTGAAGTGCACATAAGGTTAGATTTGTTATAGTTCACTTGGAACATTCGAAGAGAAATTCATTGCAACCATTAATCCTTGTATTTCCACATCTGCACACATGCAATCACAGGTGTAAAATAAAAATAGTGTATCAAAAGGTAGAGTTTACAATGCTACTTCAATATTGATACTCATAGCTCCTCAAATATGAAGGTAATGATATATATTAGCACACCAAACTTTAAGAAATCAAACAATATTCAAGCATATCTAAAACTTATGATAGAAAATGAGTGAAAAATGAGGGCAACGAGCTAAGATGGAGAGCCTAACCAACCAACTCGTTTCCTCCTAGTAAACATTAAATCACATAGTTGATAAAATATGCAAATGATGAAGTTCGAAATTCAGCATAGTATTTACATTAAAGATATGTCTTTACATTACATGGAGCTAGATCAAGATCTAGTGACCATAGGGAGCAATTCAATATTCTAAAAAACAACATAATTATGCAGTGGAATTATTGTCTTTCCATAGAAATTACTAATTAGTGAAAAACAATTTGATACCTATGGTCACCACCTAGGATAATCCAATAACCATGGAACAATGACAAAGTTTCCCTTCATCAACCTCTCCCTTGAACCCCTTAATCATGTTTTTCTGAATTATTTGTACAAGGAAGATCAAGTGTGAATTTAAGTCATTTCCCAAAGGTTTCTCATCAAATCTTGCTTAATCTTTCATAAGATTGATTAGTTAACATCCTTAATTGGAGATGTAGTCAAAAGGGATTAACATAGCAGAATATCCTCTGAGAATATCTTGGTCTAGTAAATGGTTTCTTAGTTTGGGCATAACTGAGTCATGGATGCAACTTAAAATTTTCCCTTCAAATAACCTTCGATATCTCCCAAACCACACATTTTCTAGAGAAAATCTTTGCAAGTAACCTTATTGGGGATGTCATGAGAAAAAAGCATGTTTATATTTTCTATATTCTGCTTCGTTTACTTGAAATTTGTGCCCAAAGTTGATGACTTGATTATGCCTAGAACAAACTGTCATGAATATTGACCACTACTTGGAGACCTCTAGAACTAAAAGCAACATGAAACCATGTCACTGATGCTAAGAACAAAACCCACATCCCATAATCTTCCATATGGTTGCGTGGATATGCCGAACTCAAAAGTTGGTTGTAAGGCCTCAGCTTAATAAACCATCATTATTAACAAAAACATACTTTTAATCATTCTAATTCATTAAAAATGATTAGGAAACCAATAATATTAACTCATGAGTATTTGAACGACATTTGTAGCAAAGAGTACTAGAAAGAGTGGTGATTGTGATGAAAGGAGTGGTTGTGATAACGCGAAAAATGTTTTTATTGGCAATGAAAATTGCATCAAATTTGAGGCCCAACATCTCCCCCACACTTGAGATATTGCATGTCGTCATGCAAACAAGGTAAGTTTTGCTGATATCAAAGCTTAGTGAACACCTTGGTTGCATTATCCACCCTATCTAGATCTCCTCCTCTCTTGCCGAGTGAATTCTCAAGGCCCTATTATGGATTGTGACCACTTCATGTTGTGTTGTAATTATATTTCCATTTTCCATAGGTTCATCAAAATCCATTAATTTCCCATTTCTTGTTTTGGAGAAGCCCTAGTCAAAAGAGGTATCAATCAAAACATTTGAGAAAGCTTACAAACTAAAGGAAACCACTGATATGCACTATTGAGTATCATCATTTTACTATTTAGGAACTCTTTCATAACCCTGGAAATCAACACTACTCTGTCTTAGTGATTGAGTTTTATGAATAATATTTTCATCCATTTTGACTTTACCTTATTTTCAAGAGTCAAGGTTATTATCCATTTCAAATCCCTAGTGTTGGAGAATACAATTTGTTGTTTCCTTTTTGTTCCAACTCTCTAATTTGAAACTAGTTATAAATATTTTCCTTAGAAAAATAAACATGTTGGCTAACCTCAACTAAAATCTATTTTATGTTTTGCTTACTTGGGGTTATGTATGGACAATTAAGTAATGACTCTTGAAAAACATTAATGCTTGTTGTATCACCCCCAAATATTTTTGATGAGGCAATTGTCAGCTTTTCAACTCGGGAATTCATAGAGGAGAAGTCAGTTAAGATGTTTTGTAAATCTTTAACTCTGTTTGAAAATGTTGTGTGGACAACTTGCATCAAGTATAAATGAATCCTTTCAACCATTGATGTCAGAGTAATCATTAAACATGGTATGTAAAAAAAGTAAGGATACAAATATAGGTATGAGATATGAATGGGTTATAGGATGAGTAAGTATAATAAAATAGACTACATGTGAGTGAAATATGTCATATAAGCTCACAAGTAAATACAAATCAAGTTTCTCATGTTTTAATGAACCAAAAAAATCAAAAGTTGCTTTGTTACCTCAAGTTTACCTCATGATGCACGCTGAAATGGGGAGAAGAAATGAAACCTGAGGCTGTTGATTTATTATTAATTGAGTGCTGATGTTGAACCTTTATGTGCTCATATTAGGAACAATGAGTTGTTGATGTTGAAATTGTTTATTGCCTAATAGATGACAAAAAAAATGAAATTTGTTGATGTAGACCCTTGAAATGATAAAGATAAGAACTCATCGCTGCTTGGCCTACTCTAGATCCTTGTTTGAAATAATCTGTCGCTGAAATAGAGTTGAATTTTAAAAAATAATTAAAAACAAGTATGCTACATGTTGTCCTGCAACCACTATAGTGATCATGCAACTAGACTGTGTAATTTTTACATAAATTCCTATAGGTGTGTAAACAAGACTACTAAATCCTTTATCGATGTCTTTTAAGGTTGACCACCTTGGATTGGATCATGATGAAACTAATTATACAGGTCAATTTGTCAATGTATCTCTATTTTAGAGTGTTTACTCATTTTAAGCTTTCCAATTTGAAAGTTTTCACCTACAAGTAGTATTGAAACCTTCCTATAGTTCCTGCACCTCTTACATGTTTTTTTTTAAATCAAGGAAACTGCTAAGGATGTGTTGGCTAAAAATTAGACTTGGAAGAGCTTAGGTTAAACCACTAGTTGCCAAAAAAGGTTTCCACTATAACCTAGCAGATCACAGGCATTTTCGTTCCTCCATGAGGGAGAAATGTCTCACCTATGGCATGTTGAGAGAATCAACGATGGAAGGGATCAACAAATAATGTCATGAAGCAATTTAACCGACAAATCATTTGTGCATCATTAGCAGAAGTATTCAGAGATCATTATATACTTAGGATAGAAGAATTTATAATAATGAGTAGCAGAATACACAACAACACATCATAATTTTTTTTTAAAGGGGCTCACTAACTGTAATCATGTCATACACACATATACATAATTAATCCCTACAACTCCTTTATTAACATAAGTGGACCATTTCATTACAAATTAGAGAGAGCTCACATGATCATTCATAAATCATATTAGAGCGAGGCTCAAATAATACCAAAGTACAATCTAAAGACAAATACAGAGATTCGATCTTTAGTTCGACAACATCTCGACATATATTAAATCTCTCTCCTCCTACTTGGTTCTTATGGATTTTATAGATTTCCTTAAAATATTTCCCCCTTAATTTAGTCCACTTCGATCATTTTGATTCCTCTTTCTTGATCCAGTCCATTTTGACAAAACCTGGTGCTTTGGTCCTTATCACCTTGATTCTTTCAAAACCAACACACATATCCTTCTTTCGCAGCATCTACGAGTCCCAAGATAACAATTCTAGACTTCTTCCTATCGCTTCCCTTTTATGTTATTGGATTTCAACTGGTTTGATCACTTACTTTCCTACTTCTGCTAATCCTCCCCACAACCTTTTTCCGATCAAAACCTAGTCAAAATTTACAAAAAATGAAGGACCCAATAGGCCTCGACCACAGTTGATTGACTTGTCCTCAAGTCAATCTTCTAGTTGTGCACTCGACTCTCCTTGCAGTTGTCCAAATTGTGTTGGTACTTATCCTCCATGCTCTGTTACTTGGCTTTCAAATGAAGGATCCAACTATAGTACTATATGTAGTATTTGGGCTTTGAAATCTGTATACTCCACAATGGCAGATTTCCAAGTGGGGATAAGCGCAACAACTCTATCATAGAATTCAATTGTGTTATCGAATGTAGGTTGCTCAGGATGAGATGTAAGGATGGTCTTCCACTAAACATCAACATCAGAATTAAGCTTTCAGAGCTCATGAAATGACACTGAGTTGGTGGTCAAAGATACCGCAATAAAATTTTAGTAGTATGCGAGTGTTCTTCCAATTGATTAATCTGGTTCTCTAATGCTTCTTCTTGACTGAAATAATTTTGATATTGCTAGAGATCAGTAATGATAAGTTTTTGTTCAAACACTAGTTGAGTTTCCTTCTGCAACTAATACAAAGGTTGGTTAATTTTTACAAATAGACTAGCCCAATCCTAGACTTGGTGAAAATTTTCCTGTGAATCATTGATAACTTTTTGAAGGGTGTCCTAGAAAGAAGAGGCTTGAGCGATCTCATGAGAAATTTGGTCTTTATAATGGTCTACAAGATCTGGAATTTTTCGACGTAGCTCAACAATAGTGCCATGCAACTCTCAATTTGGAGCAACCAACTCCATACAAACAATTTCAATAAACTCGTTGTGTTCAACAAGCTGACACATGGAAAAATCCTTTGGAGCATTCAATTCAAATTCAGTAATGGTCAGGCACATCTATTGAAATTTCAAACTAATATATGCAATTTATTTCTCTATTTTCTCCTTTTCCCCTTGCAACTGGTCCCACGTTGTATTAATCATAGTGAGTTGATGTTATTGTTTTTCATAGGTAAAAACGAGTTCAGTATAGTTTGAGTCTGCAAGGACTAAGTGGTCTTCCAATTGAGTGGAAGAGGCTCTGATGAATTGAAACAATTAAGATGACAACTAGGTTTGAAGATCATCTACATATAAGGTATCAGCTCGAGGAAACCATGCTTGTAGAGGTTGTCAATTGTAATATATTTTTCAGTGTCCCTGAGGTGAAGTTTCTGGTTCTTGACTTTGTTCCTTTTGGAATTCATCGCAAATAATAGCAATGAAATTTGTAGGAAAAATATGGACAACGTCTTGTGATTGTGCAACTAAATACAAAACCTATCGACAATGAGCTGGATCATGATTGAAGAAAGCAACCTGAGTTGCTGAAATTGTTGTGTTAGAATCTGGCTGGGATGCAAATGAGGATTGCACAGGTGACACCATGAATTCTTCTGGATGCAATTGAAGTTCAACTGTAGTTTGCAACAAGTGTGCAGTCTCTAGAGGATTTGATTCAATATCCATATTGGCGGTATCTCAGCTAGTATTTCCATGGTAAGGGATGTCAGAAAGAGTAGTGGAAGAGGTGGTATGAGGCGACGAACCAAGGGAACATGTGGAATGAGTAGGGGGAGAAACATGATGTTCCTCAATAATTTGAGTACCCTCAACAAGGTCTTTGGGATAATCTCTAGTAAGATCAACAATACAATAAATTTGAACAGTAAGACTAGCTTGGGCATAAGCTTGAGGAAAATCAAAGGCGTCAAAGGTGGAAGGGGCAATATCAAAGATTGTAGGTGGAGCAACGAAAATTGGACTCATGGAGACAATGGGGATCACTAGCGGCTTAAAATACTTACCAACAAGGGGAAAACACTAGGGATTTGAGAAGTATAAATAATATAACTCACCATGGAACCGACTTCAAGCATGGTTTTGTGGAAAAAGACGCACATTCCTGCAATTTCTTCATTATCGCCTGGAGATCTTGTTTGAAGTCAGTCGTGTGCTTTCTAGAAGAGGATGGTGCATCACCGAAAGGAGCTCGTGGCTGCATTGCATCAAGAGAATAAATAATCTCACCTTATTTTTGCATGCATTGGACTCGAGGCCAAGATATGACTTCATTATGAAATGCTTCCTCAGAAATAGAATAAGGTAACAATTGCATCTTAAATGTATATAGGCCAACAATTTTAGCGCGAATATAAGTATGACCATGACTTATCCCAAACCAAATTTGAGTCGCATGTATGTCCAAAATTTACTTGGGTACTCTAGGTAGCGGTAGAGTGACATCAGGCATCTTAGTATGCCACTTTTCAAATGCCATTTCATTAAAATATCTATTAGCAGTATCAATATTTTCCTTAGATCATAGGCAAGAGAAATGGGTTCATCATCTGCGACTTCAACTGGTTCTCTACCTTCAGGCATGCACCATTTCCTCATGTCAATGGCGATAACTAGGTATCCGTATATAAAATAGCTTTATCTATTAAATATGTCCTCATAGGCTTCAAAGAGCTCTTTCAATTGAGAGCTGCACCAATTTAATGATTTGCCTTGATCATAGCCTTCAACAACAAAAATATCATCTAGGGTACACTTAGATTTGGTGTAATGCCGCATAAGCTTCCCTACAATGACATGGAATGAAGAATTGATTAGGTAATTTTTTATCATATCAATGATGGTGTCGTGACCTTTACATTGAGTGTCATATTTTCGATACAAATTATCATTGCCCTTCTATTTTCCCTATTTAGAGACACTCTGGAACACAGAGAAAATGTCTAGACCATACAGAGACAACCCTGAAAGCCTGTAAATATCGACATGGATGGGATATTCTTTGTCAAGACATAATGAACCACCATGAGTTCTGCTAATGAGGAATTTAGTACAACACATAGCCTCTCTTGTGGTGTTGAAGACAGGAAAAATCTTGTAATTTCATCAACGCAGACTGCTGCAAAGGCCAGAACTTAGGCTTTAGCTGTAAAGAAGCACCACCACCTAGTTTAGAGATATAATTCATTACACTTTGGAATTTAGAGCTAGAAATAGAACATGATAAGTCAAATCGTTGTCTACTAGGGTGGATTTTCATATTTTCAAAAGTATCTTCCGTGGGTTCGATACAGGGATCTAAAAAAATGGGAGGAATTGCAGGTTTTCTAGGACGACCGATAGTGAATTCTTGACAATTGTAAATAATGCAGTCTGGGAGATGACAATGGTATTGAAAAATAAGGGAAATTAATAGAGAAGCTAGGGCAGAAGACTCCAAGAGATGTACAAACACAATTAGGAAATAACACTATGACACACAACATATATATAAATAATAATAGAGAGAATGCAGAATGACTAGACCATTGAGTATTAAATATAACAACTTACCAAATAAAATTGAATCCATATATTGATGGTATATAAGACACAAATCCATAGGACATGAAGTGAAATACCTGAAAGAAAATGTGATGAAAAGAAAATAACAAAAAATATTTTTAATGCCGTAAGGTGGAAATCAAATTTGTGAAAAGTGAATGTTACATGGATAATGACTAGATAACAGACAAGACTCACATTAATTGACAAATTAGACAATTGGAATGTAGCTTTACACTTTCTCTCCCCGACCACAATGAGTTACAGTGGGTTGCAACTAAAAACTTAGATGAAGGGATGAGGCAAAAAAATAGACTGATTTACTAATGCAAATAAAAAGACAAAGTAACTGACACGACCAAATTAAACATACACCTAACTAATGCCCCCTTATCGAGAGAGAAAAGCATGAAATTGATCTTTAAGGACCATGGTAGAGTTTTAGGCATGCGTTGTTGACCCAACCAAGCAAAATAACTCCATTAACTTGAGTTCACTTAACAAATCTAGAATTTCGTATCTCCACAATATAAAAGGGACCCAACCAATGCATCTACAACCTAGCTATATCTTTGAGATACTTGTTTTCAAAGAGCAATGCCTCATCTCCCATAGAGAAAAACTTTCTTTTAATATGTTTGATGTGCCAAGCCTTCTGCCTTTCTTTCTTAATAGTTTAATGGAAGTCTACAAGTAATCTCTGCTCATCCAATTCCCACAACTCCTATATCCACACTCCAATAGATTCATCATTGGACATTCTTGTGGCCTAGGCAATAAAAATATCAGGAACAATAAACTCAGCTAGTACCACAACTTCTTTCCCATAAACAAGTTGGAATGGATTACATTTATGCAATCGTTTTATAATAGTACGATAGCCCCATAAATTAGTTGGAACTTTTTCATCCCAATCATCCCTATTTGTGGAACAAACTTTAGTAACCCCCTTTCCAAAATTTTGTTAAAATCCTTGACAGTCCCATTTGCATACGAGCTAATTTTTTGATGTTGGACTATAAATTTCTACAACATAGTAGAAAAAATTTCATTTATGAAATGTGATACCTAATCACTGGTGAGGCTCCTTGTAAAAACAAATATAGTGATGATATTTTCAAATATAAACCTCACAACAATATTAGCAGTGCAATCCTTCACAAGAGATACTTCACCCTAGTGCATCAAATAGTTTGTGTCGATGATGATGTAACAAGAATGAGAATGTCACTTGCCCACCTTTTGAATGCTTGAAGAGCTTGAACTGGATGGAGTGCAAGTTCATCACAATGCAATGGTCACCCAACCCTTTGACAAACATCACATTTTCTTGCATACTCCTTGGCATCTTTAAAAAGAGTTGGCCACCGATGTCCAACCTGTATCACCTTCTTGGCAATCACTTCCCCCATACACAACCACCCACAAATCCAAAATGGCATTCCCATAAAACACTCTCTCTCACATGATCCAAAACACATCAACACAGAATATGGTTAAGCCTTATTTTATTCAATTTTCCAGCAATAAGCTGATAATTTGGAACACATATTACCATATGCTTCTTCTTAGTCATTTTATAGTTATAAGGGCACTTACCAGTTGTAAAAAATAGCATGATACGGCTTCAATTCAAAACAAGTCTACATCAGACAATTGGTCATCAACTAACCCTCCCGCTTCACCAGATTCCAAGCAAGAAAGGTGATCTGGGCCCACGTTAGAGCGACTTGGTTTAACAATAAATTTAAATGAGAATTCCTGAAATAATAATAGCTATCTGCATGTCCTCCCTTCTAAAATAGGTTTATTGACCAAATACTTTAAAACAAAATGATCAATAAAGAATTTAAAAGGACCACCAAGAAGATAATGTTTAAAATTCTAGACATAGTATACTATGGCAAGAGCTTCCCTCTTAGTGGTCGTATAATTCCTCTCAACATTAGAGAGCTTTCTATTGGAAAAGTAAATGGAACGATCAAGGTTACCTTCACCTGGTTGCACCAAAATAACACCCAAATAAATAGCTGATGCATCTATATGGACATGGAATTCCTTGTTCCAATTTAGATAAACCCGAATCGAAGCACTCACAGGATTTTATTTTAATGTGTCAAATGCAACATCACATTAAATAATCCACGTGAAACACTCAGCTTTCTTCAAAAACTTCTCCAATAGTGCAGTGATCAAGGCATAGTTTTGGATGAACTGGTAATAATATCTTATGTGTCCCAAAGTAGACTGTAACTACTTAATGCTTGTGGGTGGAAAACGGTTCAAAATTACTGCAACCTTAGTAGGGTCCAAACAAACACCATCTTTGCAGACAATATGCCCAAGAAACGTATCAAAGGGAACATAAAAAATGCACTTATTTAGATTCAATGAGGTTTGTAACCATTGAAAATGATCAAACATCACTCAAAACAAGCTAGAGTGCTTCTTTAAAAGACTATATACTGTACAATCATCGATATACACCTCAAGGAATTTATGAATATAATATCTAAAAGAAGAAATAACGATTATAGAAAACACAGTCAAAGCCTTTTTGAGGAAAAGTGGAATGGCATGGTAATCATATTAACCCCATTCTGTTGTAAAAGTAGTTTATTCTCCTCTGCAATGTGAATCTCATGGTACCCAAAAAATCCATTTTTAAAATAATAAGCTTCATTATATGCAACATTATCCAACAATTTGTCACTGAAAGGAGTGGGAAATGGGTCATGGAAGCAAGCAATATTAAGGCTTCTATAGTCCATGAAAACTTTGATTTAATCTTAATCCTTATTATCTTGAACAACAATAGGGAAAATCCATTCTACTTCATCAACTGAAAACATGAAACCTGCAACCAACATCTTATTGATTTACTTCTTTACCTTTTCTTCCACCCTTGGATTTAATCAATAGGTTTTGTGTTTTAATGGACTTGCATTGGGCTTCAAGATGATCTTCATTTCCCCAAGATCTCCTTTGATTCTCTTGAGCTCTGAAACTGATGTAGGAAACAAATCTTCATATTCTTTTAACAAATGAAAAATATCCTTTGTGGTTTTCTCGTCCCTATAGTCACCAATAGAAGTTAGATTGGGATTTTCTTTAGTTTTGATATTATGCTTCTGCAACTTTAAAGGCTTTAGATGTCGAGCATCTTTAATAGGATCGTCCTTTATATTTCACTCCCATTTAGTTTCCTTAAAAGATAAATGCTTCAACTCCTTGAAATCATCTCCATCATGTTCTTTATTAAATTTTCCACAAGCAACGACTTCAAGGAATCTAGATTCATATAAATGTACGAAATATTTATAACTTCTACATTCATCAACATGTTTTCTAACGGGGAAAAACACTCTTTTAATGGTTTTCAAAACCTCAACTTCTGTTTCATCTTAATCTAAAAAAGAGAAATCACTGCAAAATTGGACTATCAACGCCTCCCAATTAGTTGTTTACCTCTTCAATTATTCCTTTAGGTACCAAGCTTGCTGAAATGTCCCTAGTGTGTGAATAAGCTAATGCACCCATATTTTTGTAGGCAGCCCAGTTTCTGTGCAAGGAACAATGCAAGTCTATGTATGTTTATGTGGAACGGTATAACCTTCATATATAGTAATTTTAGCTAAATCTTTCTCTAGAATAGAAAATTAGAATATCATAGAAAACTTGACTACTTCTCAGTCTTAAAGTTGATTGTGATGAGCTCCCCACCATCTTGCAGTGGTTTCTTGCAAAGCAACATCCAACAAAGGAATCTTTGGTGGTTCTTCAATATTTAAATCAATTTACTTAATAAAGTTGAAAACAAATCCTATACCATTAAAAGTAGGAAAATATCGTACCTTAGTACCAATACAATGGGCACAACGAACAATTGCTGAATGTCTAGAGTGCATCTCATGATCTCCTTGTTTCCAATCATGCAGTACAACCTCTCAGCTAGATTTTTTGTTATGAAAACTCCTCCAACTAATATTGCCATCCGCTGTAGGATTTATATGGTCTTCTCTTTTTCCCGCATTGAGCTACTATAACTGATCGAGAAGATTAGGATTTTCAACATCATATACGGGCTCTGTAATCCTTGGGCCTCGGTATAGATCTAATGGCTGTAAAACGTGGAAACCATTTACTTCAAAGGTCATAGTCTCTTGCTTGAGGTCGATAATAAAATAATTCTCAAACGCCTAGTCAATTCCCAACAAGGTTGGGTAAGGATCTCTATCACCCATGATATCTATGACCTCAAAATTTGCATGTCGTTAGTTCCACAATATCAACTTCAATGTCTTCAAGAAGACTAATTGGAAGAATACAATACTGATTGGCCATTCATAGCTGAATAGGAGAAAACACTAACTTAGGCTTCCCCAATGCCTCCCAAGTTTTGCTTGGCATGATGTTAACATCAGAGCCTAAAACCAATATTGGATCTTTGATTTGAAATCTTGCAATTTGGGCATCAACTCATAATTCTCTTCCAGTTCTCCTCTTATTATGACGAAGACGTCTGGAGTGCCAATCATTTAGATTTGCAGATTAGTCCTTTTTGAAAATTCTTCATCTTTAACAACTGCCTTAAGCTTTTTCTGCAACTAGCTAGATAATTGTTCATCACTCATAATTTGAAAAAATAATTTAAACCACTTTGTAACAGGCTGGGAAACCTCCTGAAAATCTAGAAATCCTCATTTGTACCTTTCCTGGTTGTTCTACATGAGGACTATAGGAAGAACCAACTGTTTAATGATTTCAGCTGCATACTTATAATATTCTTTCTGTTGATTAGGGTGATAGGACTTTTTCGGCGACATAGGATTTATAATAGTAGGTTTCTAAGAAGTCTCTTTATCTAGTCTAGTCCTTTTTCCTCCTCTAGTAATGATATTAATGTTAGTAACTAGAATTGATTCAAACCCATGAGGTTCTACAATGATCAAATTTGCTCCTCTTTGTCGGTTGCGCTCTTCCCAGCTTGTAAGTAGTTCTGGACAATCCTCCGTAGCATGTGTATTTACCTGATAATGGGGACAGTGGGACCTTCTTGGTAATGGACAATTCCTTGCAACATGACCCTCTTGATCACAATTATAACATTTGATCGGACATCTTCCTCATGTTCTCCCCCCCTTGAATCAACTCCTCCTCATCCCCGAGGAGCTTCGTTAACTCTAAACTCAGTGTGATCAAGACAATCATCCAGAGCATCTAGAGCTCTGCACTGGTATGTATGGTGAGTTAGGGACCCACAAAATGCATAAAAAATATTGTTTGGAACATTTGGTACTTTTATAAAATAGGATAAAAATGAATTGGATGTTCATAAGTATGAAATATATCATAGTATTAATTAGCATGCGTACCTTGTGGGGTAGGAAACACCTGATATTGAGTATGTCCCTAATATAAAGTATTTGAATAGATTTGTGCAACTCTAGCAGTAGGCAGTGGCATGGGTGGTCCCATGAGCCTAGTAGGTGATCCTACACTTGGCAGCCTTGTACACTCAATGGCATGATGCCCCTCAACATGGAAATTAGTTACCCAAACCAGAGGTTGCATAGCTCGTGCAGGTGTTATATCCTTCAATATTTCTATTAGATTGGAAAGTTGGTGTTGTAAACCAATAATGGTTTGATCACTTAAAGTAGTACCTGCTTGACACTCATTTGGATACCTTGCCATTGCTTAAATTTTCATAGCTTGTTCTATCACATCCTACAATGTGTCAATATTATTGATCTAGGTGGATATTGGTGGCCACCCACCTATTCCACTTGGACACCCACCATTTTTTCTTTTCAGTTTCCTTAATTGTAGCACAACTTACTATTTTGGTAGTTTCTTAGGTTCTAAACTTCTAGAACCATTTTGAGGGACTAAAAACGTTTTTAGGGAAAACAGAGAGACTAGAAAAGTGTCAAAAAAGATCGCCCATATGATTTCGTGGCCTGCTCTTTGAGATCTTATAAACAAGGTATTATGATAGCCAAACAGAGCTCGCATGCCAAAGTTACAACCCTGGGAGTTTAACGTTCCAACTTACCCCAACATGGCCCACAAGCTTCTGGATCATCATCTCCCAGGGTTAGGTTTTTGGATGTTTAGGGTTTCTCATTGTTTCTCAATGATAAAAGGCCACCGAGCCTCATTGTAACATAGTTCAGATAGCTGCCACATCTCTTCTCAGAGATAAATCTAGCATCGCTTGAGCTAGTTTATTTCCATTTCATATGTTAGCATATTATAGTTCTTTTATATTAATGAAATGAAGTTTTTTCTGCTTCATCTCTGTGTTTATGTATATATCTATACTATGTTGTGTTCCTGCATAATTTCAGATTAGTGGTATCAAAGCAGTCTTCTCTTTCTCTAATTTTCTTTGCATGTCCCCAACAAGGTCAGGGTATAAGCAGTTAAGGCTCGAACTGGTTGAACCTTTGCAAGAAAAACCTAGAAAACCCTGACGACCTCGCATGGTGAAAGAAAATAAAAACGAGTGACTGCGAGATCCCTTCAAAATATTGCTTGAGGAAGCCCTCATGCGACAAAGGAATGCGATGATGGACAAATTTTTCTAGATCCTTTGGCAGCTACCCACAAGTGATGCATCTTCATTTAGCGACCACTCTAGAGGTGCCAATCCCTTTAAGGTACAAGGCAACTTTGACATCCCTATATTTGAAGGCTAGATAGATGCATATGTTGTAGATAAATGGTTAAATCTACTAGAAAGATATTTTTCGGTTCATGATTTTTCTAATCGAGAAAGGATCACTTTTTCACTCCTCAAAGTTGCCCCCCACATCAAGGAGTGGTGGGAGACCTACTGTGATAAAAGGGATGAGAGATAACCCTCACTATTTTCATCAAAACCCACTGAGAACTGGATTGAGTGCAATTTCATCATAATGCGATGGTCACCCAACCCTTTGACAGACATCACATTTTCTTGCATACTCCTTGGCATCTTTAAAAAGAGTTGGCCACCAATGTTGAACCTGTATCACCTTCTTGGCAATCACTTTCCCCCCTACGTAGCCACTCACAACTCCAAAATGGCATTCCCATAAAACACTTTCTTTCACATGATCCAAAACGCATCGACGCAGAATATGGTTAAGCCTTATTTTATTCAATTGGTCTGCAATGAGCTGATAATTTGGAATACATATTACCATATGCTTCTTTTGAGTCATTGTATAGTCATAAGGTCACTTACCAGTTGTAAAAAATAGCATGACACGGCTTCAATTCGAAACAAGTCTGCATTAGGAAATTGGTCATCAACTAACCCTCCCGCTTCACCAGACTCCAAGCAAGAAAGGTGATCTAGGCCCACATTAGAGCGACTTGGTTTAACAATAAATTGAAATGAGAATTCCTGAAATAATAATAGCCATTTGCATATCCTCCCTTCCAAAATAGGTTTATTGACCAAATACTTTAAAGCAAAATGATCAATAAAGAATTTAAAAGGACCACCAAGAAGATAATGTCTAAAATTCTAGACATAGTATACTATGGCAAGAGCTTCCCTCTTAGTGGTCATATAATTCCTCTCAACATTAGAGAGCTTCTATTGGAAAATTAAATGGAATGATCAAGGTTACCTTCACCTAGTTGCACCAAAATAACACCCAAAGAAATAGTTGATGCATCTATACAGACATGGAATTCCTTGTTCCAATTTGGATAAACCCGAATCGAAGCACTCACAGGATTTTATTTTAATGTGTCAAATGCAACATCACATTCAACAATCCACGTGAAACACTCAACTTTCTTCAAAAACTTCTCCAATAGTGCAATGATCAAGGCATAGTTGCGGATGAACTGGTAATAATATCTTGTGTGTCCCAAAGTAGACTGCAACTGCTTAATGCTTGTGGGTGGAAAACGGTTCAAAATTACTGCAACCTTAGTAGGGTCCAAACAAACACCATCTTTGCAGACAATATGCCCAAGCAACATTTCAAAGGGAACATAAAAATGCAATTCTTTAGATTCAATGAGGTTTGTAACCATTGACAACGATCAAACATCACTCACAACAAACTATAGTGCTTCTTTAAAAGACTATATACTGTACAATCATCGATATACACCTCAAGGAATTTATGAACATAATATCTAAAAGAAGAAATAACGATTCTATAAAACATAGTCAAAGCATTTTTGAGAAAAAGTGGAATGGCATGGTAATCATATTAACCCCATTCTGTTGTAAAAGTAGTTTTGCTTTTATCCTCCTCTACAATGTGAACCTTATGGTACACAAAAAATCCATTTTTAAAAGAATAAGCTTCATTATATGCAACATTATGCAACACTTTGTCACTGAAAGGAGTGGGAAATGGGTCATGGAAGCAAGCATTATTAAGGTTTCTATAGTCTATGAAAACTCTGATTTTATCTGAATCCTTATTATCTTGAATGACAATAGGGATAATCCATTCTACTTCATCAACTGAAAACATGAAACCTGCAGCCAACATCTTATTGATTTACTTCTTTACCTTCTATTCTACCCTTGGATTTAATCAATAGGGTTGATGTTTTAATGGACTTGCATCGGGCTTCAAGATGATCTTCATTTCCCCAAGATCTCCTTTGATTCTCTTGAGCTTTGAAACTAATGTAGGAAACAAATCTTCATATTCTTTTAACAAATAAAAAATAACCTTTGTGGTTTGCTCGTCCCTATAGTCACCAATAGAAGTTAGATTGGGATTTTCTTTAGTTTTGATATTATGCTTCTGCAACTTCAAAGGCTTTAGATGTCGAGCATTTTTAATAGGATCGTCCTTTATATTTCACTCCCATTTAGTTTCCTTAAAATATAAATTCTTCAACTCCTCGAAATCATCTCCATCATGTTCTTTATTAAATTTTCCACAAGCAACGACTTCAAGGAATCTAGATTCATATAAATTTACGAAATATTTATAACTTCTACATTCATCAACATGTTTTCTAGCGGGGAAAAACACTCTTTTAATGGTTTTCAAAACCTTAGCTTCCGTTTCATCTTAATCTAAAAAAGAGAAATCACTGCAAAATTGGACTATCAATGCCTCCCAATTAGTTGTTTACCTCTTCAATTCTTCCTTCAGGTACCAAGCTTGCGGAAATGTCCCTAGTGTGTGAATAAACTAATGCACCCATATTTCTGCAAGTAGCCCAGTTTCTGTGTAAGGAACATTGCAAGTCTATATATGTTTATGTGGAATGGTATAACCTTCATATATAGTAATTTTAGCTAAATGTTTCTCTAGAATAGCAAATCGGAATATCATAGAAAACTTGACTAATTCTCAATCTTGAAGTTGATTGCGATGATCTCCCCACCCTCTTGCAGTGGTTTCTTGCAAAGAAAAATCCAACAAAGGAATCTTTTGTGGTTCTTCAGTGTTTAAATCAATTTCCTTAATAAAGTTGAAAACAAATCCTATACCATTAAAAGTAGGAAAATATCGTACCTTAGTACCAATACAATGGGCACAACAAACAATTGATGAATGTCTAGAGTGCATCTCATGATCTCCTTGTTTCCAATCATCCAGTACAACCTCTCAGCCAGATTTTGTGTTCTGAAAACTCCTCCAACTAATATTGCCATCTGCTGTAGGATTTAAATGGTCTTCTCTTTTTCTCGCATTAAGCTACTATAACTAATCGAGAGGATTAGGATTTTCAACATCATATACGGGCTCTGTAAACCTTGGGCCTTGGTATAGATCTAATGGCTATAAAACATGGACTCCATTTACTTCAAAGGTCATAGTCTCTTGCTTGAGGTTGATAATAGAATAATTCTCAAAGGCCTAGTTCCCAACAAGGTTGGGTAAGGATCTCTATCGCCCATGATATCTATGACCTCAAAATTTGCATGTCGTTAGTCCCACAGTATCAACTTCAATGTCTTCAAGAAGACTGATTGGAAGAATACAATATTGATTGGGAATTCATAGTTGAATAGGATAAAACAATAACTTGGGCTTCCCCAATGCCTCCCAAGTTTTCCTTGGCATGATGTTAACATCAAAGCCTAAAACTAGTATTGGATCTTTGATCTGAAATCTTGAAATTTGGGCATCAACTCATAATTCTCTTCCAGTTCTCCTCTTATTATGACAAACATGTATGGAGTGCCAATCATTTAGATTTGTAGAATTAGGCCTTTTTGAAAATTCTTCATCTTTAACAACTACCTTAAGCTTTTTGCGCAACTAGCTAAATAATTGTTCATCACTCATAGTTTGCAAAAATAATTTAAACCACTCCGTAATAGGCTGGGAAACCTCCTGAAAATCTGGAAATCCTCATTTGTACCTTTCCTAGTTGTTATGCATGAGGACTATAG
The DNA here is from genome assembly GCA_031772625.1 of Pinus tabuliformis. Taxonomy (NCBI): domain Eukaryota; kingdom Viridiplantae; phylum Streptophyta; class Pinopsida; order Pinales; family Pinaceae; genus Pinus; species Pinus tabuliformis. The sequence goes on from CM062806.1 coordinate 923,556,882, forward strand.
GAAGAACCAACTTCTTAATGATTTCAGCCGCATACTTATAATATTCTTTCTGCTGATTAGGGTGATAACTTTTTCGGAGACGTAGGATTTATAGTAGTAGGTTTCTAAGAAGTCTCTTTATCTAGTCTAGTCATTTTTCCTCCTCCAATAATGATATTAATGTTAGGAACTAGAATTTATTAAGACCCATGAGGTTCTACATTGATCAAATTTTCTCCTCTTTGTTGGTTGCGCACTTCCCAGCTTATAATTAGTTCTGGACAATCCTCCGTAGCATGTGTATTTACCTGACAATGGGAATAGTAGGACCTTCTTGGTAATGGAAAATTCCTTGCAACATGACCCTCTTGATCACAGTTATAACATTTGATCGGACATCTTCCTCATGTTCTCCCCCTCTTGAATCAACTTCTCCTCATCCCCGAGGAGCTTTGTTAACTCTGAACTCAGTGTGATCAAGACAATCATCCAGAGCATCTAGAGCTCTACACTGGTACGTATGGTGAGTTAGGGACCCACAAAACTCATAAAGAATTTTTTTGGAACATTTGGATACTTTTATAAAATATGATAAAAATGAATTGGATGTTCATAAGTATGACATATATCATAGTATTAATTAGCAAACGTACCTTGTGGGGTAGGAAACACATGATATTGAGTATGTCCCTAATATAAAGTATTTGAAGAGACTTGTGCAATTCCAGTAGTTGGCAGTGGCATGGGTGGTCCCATGAGCATAGTAGGTGATCCCACACTTGGCGGCCTTGGACACTCAATGGTATGATGCCCCTCAACATGGAAATTGGTTAACCAAAAAATAGGTTGCATAGGTCGTGCAGTGGTTATATCCTTCAATATTTCTATTAGACTGGAAATTTGGTGTTGTAAACCAGTAATGGTTGGATCACTCAAAGTAGTACTTGCTTGAAACTCATTTGGATACCCTACCATTGCTTAAATTTTCATAGCTTGTTCTATCACATCCTACAACGTGTCAATCTTATTGATCCAGGTGGATATTGGTGGCCACCCACCTATTCCACTTGGACACCTACCATTTTTTCTTTTCAGTTTCCTTAATTGTAGCACAACTTACTATTTTTGGTAATTTCTTAGGTTCTAAACTTCTAGAGCCATTTTGAGGGACTAAAAAACATTTTTAGGGAAAACAGAGAGACTATAAAAGTGCCAAACAAGATCACCCATTTGATTTCGCGACTTGCTCTTTGAGATCTTAGAAACAAGGTATTATGATAGCCAAACAAAGCTCGTATGCCAAAGTTAAAACCCTGGGAAGTTAGAGTTCCAACTTACTCCAACATGGCCCACAAGCTTTTGGATCTTCATCTCCCAGGGTTAGGTTTTTGGATGTTTAGGGTTTCTCATTGTTTCTCAATGATAAAAAGGCCACCGAGCCTCATTGTAACATAGTTCAGATAACCACCACATCTCTTCTCAGAGATAAATCTAGCATCGCCTGAGCTAGTTTATTTCCATTTTATATGTTAGCATATTTTAGTTCTTTTATATTAATGAAATGAAGTTTTTTTTCTGCTTCATCTCTATGTTTATGTATATATCAATATTATGTTGCGTTCCTACATAATTTTGGATCAGTGGTATCAGAGTAGTATGCTCTTTCTCTATTTTTCTTTGCATGTCCCCAACAAGATCAGGGTATAAGGAGTTAAGGCTCGAACTAGTTGAACCTTTGCAAGAACAACCTAACAAACCCTGACGACCTCCCATGGTGAAAGAAAAGAAAAACGAGCGACTAGGAGATCCCTCGAAGGAAGCCCTCAATCAACAAGGGAATGTGATGATATGATGGACAAAGTTTTCCAGATCCTTTGGTGGCTACCCACAAGTGACACATCTTCATCCAACGACCACTCTGGAGATGCCACTCCCTTTAAGGTACAAGCCAACTCTGAAATCCCTATATTTGAAGGGTAGATAGATGCATATGTTGTAGATAAATGGTTAAATCTACTAGAAGGATATTTTTCAGTTCATGATTTTTCTAATAAGGAAAAGATCACTTTTTCACTCCTCAAATCTACCCTCCTCATCAAGGAGTGGTGGGAGACCTACTGTGAGGAAAGGGACGAGAGAGAACCCTCACTATTTTCAACATCACCCACTGAGAATTCTTTCCAAGACACCATTAAGGAGCAGTGTTACCCTATCAGAAGCTAGGAAGATAAATACATAAAGTGGACCTTGCTTCAGTAGGGAAGGGACCAAGACGTGTTGGAGTTTGCAAATATTTTTCATACCCTTCGCACAAAGTTGGGTGTCAAGGATTTTGAGTGGAAATTAGTACTCAAGTACTGTGGCTATCTACACAAGTACATCCAGGATGAGATGGATTTCTTGGACATCTCCTCACTTAGCACTGCCTATCGATACATAGTCAAGATCGATAAGAAATTTAAACAAAAGAGGAAGGAATTTGGATCTGTGAATCCAAAGCAAGGAAAAAGTGCCCCTAAACCTAGAATAAAGGACAAAGCTAAGGCTGGGAAATTCAGGACAACCAGTTGAAGCTACAACCAAAGATAAACACCATGATGACAAAGAAGGACACATGAAAATGGTGTGAGTTCCATAAGATCCCCACTCAAAACATGAGTGAGTGTCGAGCCAAGAAGTCACTAGAGGCTGAGTTGAAGGCTTCTGAATCAGATGTATGTTCCAACTCTAAGTTAGAACTTGATAAAGGGAAACAAATTATTAACGCGGAGCCCAGTGCCACCATTGCCACCACCAAGATCTAGAAGATTAAGGTTGAAGATCCAGAGGCTGTAGAAATTTTAAATAATTTAACACATATTCAATGGAGATTATCCTGATCATGTACTATTGTGGAATACATACACAATACATAAGCTCCTCTACGTTGATCATCAATATAGCAGCATCAATAACAATAAAACATCAAGAGCATTCACACATTAACACAGTATGTAACCTGGGGAAAGCATCTTGCTAAAAACCCCGCACTATTTGTATATTAATGATTGAGACCATGTAACATTACAAAGTAAAATGCTTATCACAAGAAATCCAGTACCAGCTCCACCTGTTACACACAATATAGCTCAGATCTGATCTCCAAATCTATTCCACTACTTGCCTGCCTCTCCAGCTCAATACCTGCTCAAGAACTGATGAGAATGGTTTACCAAACTCGTATTTCACCCGCAAAGAATCACTCACACTGTGTTGGACGTGAGCACAAGCTACAATTCTTGATATTGGCCAATTCATTGGCATACTCAATCCCTCTGATTGTGCAAATCATCATGCACAACTATAGTCACAACTGATAGCAATCTGATCCTTTAACACCTGTCCCTGCTGAACTAAACATGCACTGACATGCAACTGAGTTAACTGATGTATTCTATAGTTGCATTATGAGTTAATAACTTGTGAATTAATTAATAACTAATTCATCCAACTCATCTCTAGTCTATTTGCCAGTTAGACTAAATACAACCAGTTTAACAAAGCTAAACTGAACACAACTCCATCAACTACACCTCCAGTCCACTAAACTCAACTCACTTGAGTTCTAACTGAAGTCCTGGATGCAAATATTAGTCATCCCATAGGTAACCACATATTTCCCTCTGGGATCTGCATGTACCACATCCGTAGCTCATCCTGAAGTGCTCCAAGAGAATAAGATCAAGTTTATAGTCCAAATATTATTATGAGACAATAATATTTGACTTTTCTATTTTTGACAGCCAGTCTAAAAATAGACTTTGATCACTCATACTGTGATCACTCACACTGTGGTCACCCACACTATGATCACTCATACTGTGGTCACCCACACTGTGATCATCCCTGCTGGGATCAAAAATAGAACTTGCGCCATAATTTGCTTGCGGGCCCACTTAGTGAAGGCGACTCTTTTCACTAAGCTCCATCATCTTGTTGCAATCTCAACACTCCCTCTTGACAAGATATGGATTATCAGCAACCCCTATCCTGCCTCGGTGGTACTCGAATTTGCTCCTGGTGAGAGCCTTCGTCAGAATATCAGCGTCCTGATCCTCCGTTGGAATGTATGAAAGCAACATGATCCTCCGCTACACACAATCTCTGATATGATGGTACCTGATGTCAATATGCTTAGATCTATCATGAAATACAGGATTAGCCGAGAGTTTAATGCAACTCTGGTTATCACAGTAAATCACAGTAGGATCCAAATGAGAACTGAACAAACCAACCAGGATCTTCCTCATCCATATAGCCTTGCATGCAACCAAACTTGCTGCCATATACTCGGCCTCCATTGAACTGAGTGCCACGGATCTCTGCTTCCTGTTGTACCAAGAAACTGCTGTCGATCCAATACTGAAGACCCCTCCTGATGTGCTCTTTCTGTCCGTTGGGCTCCTTGCCCAATCTGCATCCGTGAATCCACATAGCTTCACCTCATCCTCCTATCTATACCATAAACCATATCCCGATGTGCCTCTCAAGTAGCGCAATACATGCTTGCCTGCCTTCCAGAAGAGCCTGGTAGGCTTAACCATAGCTTGTGAAAGTTGGTTAACTGCATAGCATATATCAGGTCGTGTATTGACCAAATACATCAGCGACCCCACCAACTGTCGATAAACAGTGGCATCCACTTCTTCTCCCGAAGTGGCATCCTCCTTCCTCCAACCTCCAGGAAGAGGAGTATCAACAGGCTTGCAGCCATGCATGTTGAACTTCTCCAGTATCTCCTGAGCATACTTGCCCTGAGAAACAAACAGTCCACCACTGCGCTGCCATATTTCCAATCCTAGGAAATAGTGAAGGAGGCCCAAATCCTTCATCTCAAACTCTGTAGCAAGATCCTTCTTGCATGACAGTATCAACAGCTCATCACTCGTTAGAATCAAATCATCAACATACAGTACAATGATAAGCAACTTACCCTCCACCACAATCTGGTATAGGTTAGGATCCGCCTCGCTCTTGGAGAATCCAAGTCCTGTGAAATAGCTATCTATCTGTGTGTACCAAGAACATGGTGCTTGCTTCAACCCATACAACACTCTCTTGAGCCTGCACACATGCGACTCGCTGCTGAAGACCTCAAAGCCTTCGGGTTGCTCAATGTACACCTCCTCCTCAATGACTCCGTTGAGGAACGCAGTCTTCACATCCATCTGATGAATGTGCCATCCCATCTGCGCTGAGAGAGCAAGAATCGTCCGTATGGAAGAATACCTTGCGACAGGTGCAAAGGTCTCCTCATAATCGATCCCCTCTATCTGTGAAAAGCCTCGGGCAACAAATCTTGCCTTGTACTTCTCCACACTCCCGTCAGCTGCCTGCTTAACTTTGTAGATCCATCTCGAACCCACCACTGATTTCCCTTCCAGTCTAGGAACAATCTCCCATGCACTGTTTCTGACAATAGAATCATAATCTTCCACCATGGTGTCTACCCATGCGGGATCCTCCATAGCTTCCTCAAAAGAGGATGGCTCAGTCACAACACACTTGCTCATAAGAGCCATGTATCCAGTGTACCGATCAGGTGACAGTCTTTGCCTGCGTTGGGCTATAGGTGGTCCTACAACTTTCTCTGCATCTTGAGCCAGTCGCTCAGCTTCTGTCAAGCGCTTTCGCCCTCCGATGGTTGGCACTGCATGAGTGGTCTCTTCCACTCCATGAACCTCGTCCTGTGGCTGATCCACGTCCTGAAGCTCATCCTTAGGAACTAATAGCTCCTCATCTGCATGCAAGTGTAGCTCCCTCTCAAGCGAACACTTCATGGCTTTCTCCTCCTGAAATTTTATATCCCGTCGCACGATAGTTTTACCACTGTCTGGAAAATACACACGATAGTTGTGGGGCGTATCAGTGTACCCCACAAATATCCCAACCTCTGCGGTCAGCTCCAACTTCTTCCTGGCATCCTTCGTCACATGCATGTAAAAGTTAGCACCAAAAATCCTCAAATGAGAAAGATCAGGCTTCTTACCAGAATAAGCCTCCTCGGGTGTACTCATGCCAAGTATCCTATGAGGACAACGGTTCTGCACAAAAACTGCTGTATTGCATGCTTCCGCCCACAAGTGAAGGGGTAGGCCCTGATCATGCAACATTGCCCATGCAACACCCACAATCGTTCTGTTCTTCCGCTCAGCTACCCCATTCTGCTGTGGGTTATGGGGAGCTATGAGCTCTCTTCGAATCCCTTCTGCCTTGCAGAAATCCTTCAACTCGTCCGAGATGTATTCACCACCATTATCACTCCTAAGAGCCTTCACCTTCTTCCTCGACTCCTTCTCGACCAGTGCTTTGAATTCACAGAACTTTGAATATGTCTCGCTCTTCTTCTGCATGAAGAAGATCTAGCACTTACAAGAGAAATCATCAACAAAAATCACATAATACCTGTGTTTTGCTGTCGAAGCAACTGAGAAAGGTCCACACACGTCTGTGTGAATTCTCTCAAGGATCGTCGTGGCACGACTATCCTTCTCGTGAAAGGTGGCTTTCACAAACTTCCCCAAAGTACACCCCTTACACTGATCTGACTGCGCAAGTGTGCCTTTAGGAAGCCCTGTAGTGATCTGCTGCAGTATCTTCAAGGCTCCATGGTGAAGGTGACCCAATCTCCTGTGCCACAACTCGCCATCATCCCGGCTCACAATCCTTCTGCCTTGCCCGCCATTGCTGTGCATCCATCTACATGCAACTGATAAAGGTTCCTCACTCGTACCCCTATCTTCTGGGTCTCACCAGTTGTCTTGCTGCGCAGGAAAGCCTTTCCCTCGCTGAAAGCAACATCATACCCCTTGTCTTCTAACATCGCCACTGAGATAAGATTCTTCTTCAATCCTGGAACATGCATGACTTCCTTCAATACGAAGGGTTTACCAGACTCCCTCTCAAAGGAAATGGTACCGATACCGGTCGCACTGTATCTACCATCATCGCCCATCTCGATGTGCACTCCAAGATCTTTGTCCTCCAGATCAGAGAACAAATCTCTATCTCCCGTCATGTGAAAAGACACACCATTGTCCAAGAACCACACCGATCCCATCACACTTGAAACCAAGCATGAGATCAATGAAAAATCAAGCTCAAATTGTGAGGCTAGAGCCTCTCCTGCTGAAGATCCAGCAGCCTACTTGTTCTTCTTCTTCTGCGGACAATTAGTGGCATAGTGTCTGTGCTGGTGACAGTGAAAACACTTCACCTTGGACATATCCTGCTTCTTGCCTTTCACACCAGACTGAGAAGCTTTCTTGCTCTTCCCTTTCTTTGCTTTGGCAGCCAAAGCACAATTCTCTTCATCAGTTCCCTTTGACGAAGATCCGTCCTTGGTACTCCGCCTGATCTCCTCCTACACAAGATCTGACCATAGTCTTTCCCATCCTGGCAATTTCTCCTGACCATTGACAGAGTCCTGATAGGAATGCCAACTCTTCGGAACACCAAGTAGAGCCAAGCTCACCAAGTCCTCATCATCTACAGTAACCCCCACACTTCCGAGCTCATCTCGACACTGAGTGAACTTCGTGAGATACTTGGGAATACTGTCACCCTTCTCGCATTTGATGTTTCTGAGTTTATATTTGAGCGCCAGCTTCCTCTGATCGCTCTTGCTTTGGAATAATTCTGTTAATGATTTCCACATCAAATATGGAGTAGCCTTTCCATGGAGGTTGGACACAATGTGATCCTTCATGCCCTCCAACAGAATCCTTCGACATTTTGCAGTCTTCTTTTGCCAAACTTCCGCCTCAGCAGCATCAGTAGGCTTTGGGATATCTGTATCTATGAACTCCTTCAGCCCGTTATCATCCAATACTGCCTCCATCTTGTCCTTTCATGCAATATAGTTTGAGCTGCCCTCAAGAGCATACTCCAATCGCAATCCGTCGAGAGACATTGCTGCGTTGTCACCAAGAAAACATTGCAGCAAATTCGAATTCCACCAGCAACCAACTCAACCGCCTTGGATCTAAGATTTGTGAGAACCCAATATTTCTCGTACAGAGATTGACTATATGGGAATTCACCAGATATCTCACCTTCCAAAGGAAGGATGAATCCAGAGGCTACCTGGCCCGATTATAGACTCTGCCTGAAGAAATAGAATGTAAACACTTCCTGAATAGTAGATCTGATGATCAACAGCTCCAATACCATGTAGAAATTTTGAATAATTTAACACATATTCAATGGATATTATCCTGATCATGTACTATTGCAGAATACATACACAATACATAAGCTCCTCTACGTTGATCATCAATATAGCAGCATCAATAACAATAAAACATCAAGAGCATTCACACATTAACACAGTATGTAACCCGGGGAAAGCATCTCGCTAAAAACCCCACACTATCTGTATATTAATGATTGAGACCATGTAACATTACAAAGTACAATGCTTATCACAAGCAATCCAGTACCAGCTCCACCTGTTACACACAATACAGCTCAGATCTGATCTCCAAATCTATTTCACTGCTTGCCTGCCTCTCCAGCTCAATACCTGCTCAAGAACTGATGAGAATGGTTTACCAAACTCGTATTTCACCTGGAAAGAATCACTCACACTGTGTTGGATGTGAGCACAGGCTACAATTCTTGATATTGGCCAATTCATTGGCATACTCAATCCCTCTGATTGTGGAAATCATCATGCACAACTATAGTCACAACTGATAGCAATTTGATCCTCTAACACCTGTCCCTGCTGAACTGAACATGCACTGACATGCAGCTGAGTTAACTGATGTATTCTATAGTTGCATTATGAGTTAATAACTTGTGAATTAATTAATAACTAATTCACCCAACTCATCTCTAGTCTATCTGCCAGTTAGACTAAATACAACCAGTTTAACAAAGCTAAACTGAACACAACTCCATCAACTGCACCTCCAGTCCACTAAACTCAACTCACTTGAGTTCTAACTAAAGTCCTGCATGCAAATATTAGTCATCCCATAGGTAACCACATATTTCCCTCTGGGATCTGCATGTGCCACATCCGTAGCTCATCCTGAAGTGCTCCAAGAGAATAAGATCAAGTTTATAGTCCAAATATTATTATGAGACAATAATATTTGACTTTTCTATTTTTAACAGCCAGTCTAAAAATAGACTTTGATCACTCATACTGTGATCACTCACACTGTGGTCACCCACACTGTAACCACTCATACTATGGTCACCCACACTGTGATCATCCCTGCTGGGATCAAAAATAGAACTTGCGCCATAATTTTCTTGCGGGCCCACTTAGTGAAGGTGACTCTTTTCACTAAGCTCCATCATCTTGTTACAATCTCAACAGAGGCGGGGGAGTACCTCTTCCACTCATAAATGTGGGTGAAGGGTTCTCCATTGCAGTTCATTTTTGATAATAGGAGCCAAAAGAACCTCATTTCAAGAGAGGTCATGAAGTGGTTGGGCCTACTGACCACACCACACCTGTAGCCATACACCATTGGGTGGCTTTACCAAGTACGAGATCTTCACATCAGCCAGTGGTGTTTCCTTCCTTACAACATCAAGCCCTTCATAGATGAGGTATTGTGTGATGTTTCACCTCTTGGAGTTTGTGATATATTATTAGGCCAACCATACTTGTGGAAGCATCATGCTGTGTATGATTCTAGGCCTCACACTATTATTGTTACTTTAGGAAATAAGTTATACATGATACCAGAGGTAGCACCACCTACCATCATCTCTTTGATCTCTATGAAACAATGTTGTAAGATCAATTCTCAGACCAGGAAGTTTGTCTTCCTTATGATTCATCCTCAGTGCAAGAAGAATATTATGGCCACCTCCACGGATTCCAAACATGGCCCCTCCACATGGCAACACCAAATGGACAAGGTCATGGAAGAGTATAGGGACATCTTCACCTCAGCCACAGAGGTACCCCTCCAATTTCAAGTCAGGCACTCCATCGATATGACCCCATGCACACTACTACCCAAAGGACCAATCTAATGATGCTATGTTCTATAGAACGATGAGATCAAGAGGCATATTCAGGAGTTGTTGCAAAAAAGGGCACATCAAGCTAATTTCATCGCCTTGTGGGAGCCCAATCATGTTGGTACAGAAAAAGGATGGAACCTGGAGGATTTGTATTGACTATCAGGCGTTGAATAAGATCACTACCTATAATAGGTATCCAATCCCATGAATTGGTGACCTTCTAGACCATCTCAAGTTTGCCAAATATTTCAACAATATTGACTTCAAGTCCGATTAGCACCAGGTACTAATTGAAACCTTTGATGTGTAGAAGACCACCTTAAAATCCAAGGAGAGCCTTTTCGAATGGTTGATCATGCCTTTTGGGTTGATGAATGCCCCTGCAACATTCATGTGGCTGATGTACTACATGTTGCGGCCCTTCACCAACTCATTCGTGGTAGTGCACCTAGACGACATCCTAATCTTCAGCTAGAATTGGGAAGAACACATACACCATATTCGACAAGTCCTCCAAACCCTGCGACAACAAAAATTGTGTGCCAATATGGAGAAATGCACTTTTGGAATGACATAGGTTCAATATCTGGGGTATATCATTGATGAGAGAGGTGTGCATATGAACCCAACCAAGATACAAGTTATTTAGGATTGACTAGCCCCAACCACTCTAACAGAGCTCTGTAGCTTTTTGGGTGTTACCAATTTCTATCGCAGGTTCCTGTTGGGATTCTCGCATATCACTTGGCCTTTGAGTCAAGTCACCAAGGGTGGAGATAAAGCAAAGTTCTTTTGGTCTAAATCCCAATAGAAGGCATTTTTTGAGTTGAAGCATCGCCTCTGCTCTCCACCAGTGCTAACATTACCAGACCTGGAACAACCATTTGAAATTGAGACATATGCCTCTGACTATGCTATTGGTGCAGTTATTGCCCAACAGGGGCATCTAGTGGCATATCATAGTGAGACACTTTCAGATACAATCTGAAAGTATCCCACTTATGAAAAAGAGATGTATTCCATTGTGCAGGCATGTCGGAAATGAAAGAATTACATTATGGGGAAGGAAATGATCATCCACACACACCATTGACCCTTGCAATTCATATAGACACAAGGAAAGTTGCAGAAGGATTGCCACAAAAAATGGTCCACATAGCTACAACAATTTCATTTAAACATCAAGTACAAGAAGGGAAACACCAATAATGTTGCACACTATCTCAACCAACCACAAGTTATGGCGCTGACCACTTTTCTTGGCTCTTGTGGACATGAGACTTCGGGGTGGCCACATATTTACAAGAGCGATCCATAATTAGACAACACATACTAGATGCTCCTGGAAGGAAAAAAAGTTCCAGATTTTCACCTCCATGGTGCACTATTATGCCACCTAGGACACCTTTGTGTTCCTTCAAGCAATCGTGCCAAGATGATTTGGGAGGCACACTAAATTCGGGTCAGTGGAAATTTCAAAGTAGAGAAAACAGTGGAAGTGTTTCAAAAGTGCTTTTACTAGCCAAACTTTAGACAAGATGTTGGGAGGTAAATCAGATCCTGCACTGTCTATGCCATTGCCAAATCGACCATCAAGAAGCAAGGCCTATATACTCCTTTTCCAACTCCTAGTCAGCCCTGGGAATCCATCTCCATGGATTACATGTGAGGCCTTCCTTCTACTAAGCTTGGAAATGACTATGTTTTCATGGTCATCGACAGATTATCTAAGATGGCCATTCTGATGGCTGAAAAGAAGAGTATCACAACAGAAGCCACTACTAAGATCTTCTTTGAATGAGTGTGGGTACACTTTGGGATTCCACAGTCCATTATCTCAGACCAGGACAACATGTTCTTGAGTACATTTTGGTCAAGCCTCTGGTCGATGCTAGATACCAAGCTCACTAAGTCCACGACCTTCCACTCCCAAACTGTTGGCCAAATAGAGGCCGTCGACAGTATGATCGTGCACATTCTGTGCATGTACAATATGAAGCATCCACATTGTTATCACCAAAAAATGATCACGTAGCCATTTCTAACCAAGTGGATTGAAAAAATACACCATGTGGATTTAATTTTACCATAGTAAAACCAGTTTCACCATGGAAAATAATTTAGTAAACCACTTTTATTAAATTATTTTCTGATTTAAATAAAAAAACCCCATGAGAACAATTAGATAAATCATTATTTATTTAGTTTTCTCTAGGAATTATTATTAAATCATTATTTAATAATTATTCCTTGTCACATTTGATTAAATCCCTTAGGAATATTTAAATAAATCATTATTTATTTGAATTTCCTTATTTCTGTTATTAGAATAATTATTATATCACTATTTAATAATTATTTTGATTTCACACCTTTCTTATTTCTCGAGAAATAATTAATAAATCATTTTATTTGTTAATTCTTTCAAAATAAAGGTATTTAACCATTTTAAATTCCTTTTCCTTCTCCAATAAATATAATAAAGTATTCCAAGTAGTTAGATCTAAATTTGGTTAATAATATTTTATTATTCTCCATTTTCGAGATTAACTCCATACTTTTCTATATAAATGAGGGTTTTTCATTCATTCTTCACCATGATCATTATAACTGTCAATATTATCATCATGTTCTTGAGCTCCCATTTGAGTTCTTCACTTTGTTTGGGTTTTTCACATGATTGAGAGATTGAATTCTATTTTTGAAGCATCAAGGATATCAAAGTACCCATCCCACAGAGGGGGACTTCTAGACCAATATGTAGATCTCCTTCACTAGGTGTTATCAATAAAGATTTATTCACTTAAATTTGTCTTTCCAATTGGCTTATTATTCTGGATACATTATTTTGCTGCTATTTGTTTTGGATCTTGTTTTCTTTTACTATAGATTTTCCATTTGCATTGTAGATCTAGAACGACAACAACCATCAAATTGTTGTCAGGGTCACTTGTCACCTAGTGACTTAAGTGAGGATTTTTGGTACACCTTCAAGGAATTTTCACGCTAACACACACACATGGGATGAAAGCGTTCCCTATGTCTAGAACAACTACAACAAATATCTACATAGCTCAATTGGATACAACACCTTACATGTGGGTTCTGGATTCCAGCCACTATGTCCCATTGATGTTTCCATACCACTTGTGGCTACTAAAGAAGACTCGAATCATGTCCATTCCGAAGCTGATAGAGCTATCAAATTAATTGAACACATTCAATGCATACACGAGTAGATACATGAAATATTGGACATAGCAAATTCTAAGTACAAATAATGTCATGATCAACAACAGGTGCCACACGAGTTCTAGGTGGGTGACAAATTTTGGATACATTTTCAGAAGGATCATCTCATTGGGGTCCACCACAAGCTTCACTCGCTCCGATATGGGCCTTACACCATCACTAAGGCTATGGGAGACAATGTTTTTGGGCTCAACATTGCCCCATTCCTTTCCCTACACCCAGTGTTCAATGTGGATTGCCTTCGACAATACTTTCCACCATCATTGGACACATCCGACATTACAGAACAATTCACACCAACAGAGCTAAACCCAGACTACATGGAACATGCCACAACTGATTAGATCATGGACATGCAGATCAAGAACACTCGCCAATAGAATATCCAATTGTATTGGGTTGTCAAAGGTGACCAACTCCTACACCAAGGCAATTGGCTCACCACGGACCAACTTTAGCAGAAGTTTCCCCATCTCATGGAGGCACTCAATGCAATGGGGACCAATGATTCCTAAGGGGAGAGGACTGATCTAGGTGGATATTGGCGGCCACTTGCCTCTTCCACTTGGACCCCCACCGTTGCTTCTTTTTAGTTTCCTTAATTGTAGCACAAATTACTATTTTTTGCAGTTTCTTAGGCCCTAAACTTCCGGAGCCGTTTTGAGGGGCTACAAGACGTTTTTAGGGAAAAAGGAGAGACCATAAAAGTGCCAAACCCATTTACCCATTCTTTCAGCCTTCTCTATGAGATATTCAAAACGAGGTATTTGTTGGAAATAATGCTGAGGGGGGGGTGAATCAGTATTACCAGATCAATAATTTTATTTCCCAAACATATTTATATACGCTACCTCAGTGAAGTGAATTAACGTGTATACACAACTGTGTTTAAAGAAACCAGTGTATATGCAGAGAACTTGTGATTTAGACAGTTTATCATGTGTTGATCTTAAACCAGTATATCAAAGATTTATTAGACAGTGCAATAAAAGCAGAATAAAGCATCACACATAAGCAACACACATGAACACCAAGATTTAAGGTGGAAACCCAATGTGGGTAAAAACCTGCTGCTACTATCGTCTCTGTATTCTTTTAATAATAAGAAAATCTATTTACAATCTTGTATTGGTATAGACTCATACCAGTACATAGGCTTCTACCTGCAGAATGTTACAACCTTCTCTCATTTTCCAGCTTCTACTGGAAGGGAGCTATAACCCCCTAGCTCTTATAATAGCCAATATGTTTACTACTATGTAGGTGCTAGCCTACAGAAAACTCCACTTTTCCACCAGGGACCACATTTCATGAATTTTCAGATTGGATACTCCTGGATCACAACACCACAAGCTGAAGGCCACGTTTCATCAAATTTTCACACTTGTCCCATCAAATCCTTTTTAAACTTAAACTGCATCAACCAATATTCAGTTAATCTGAACAATTAGATCACTGACACCAGAACATTGTGCTGAACCCAGAACCCTGCATCATCATCCAGAAACAACTGTAACCTCAAAAATCATGCATTAGAGTGTATACGCTACTTGGTTGAACTCAACCTGCATGTATACACTACTTCCTTTAACCCAACTTGCGTATATCTCTAAAGATACTGAATCATAAACTTCTGAACCACAGACTGTACCAATCAGTGACATTCTGAAGATCTACTGTCATATTACAGAGTTCAAAAACACATAGAAACAAGGATCACCCTTCTCAATCAATCAATCAATCATACTCAATTTCCTTATACAACAGTTCTACGTTTAGATCTAAGAAGACTTTATTGACAGATAATAGCGAAACAACAGAATTTGATTAGATAGATCAATCAGATCTGAACAAAAGCTTTTCTTTTTGTATATACTACTTGAAAGAGTCGAACCTACATGTACACACGCTTTGGCAGAGACGAACTTGTGTACAGATCTGTAAATTTTGACTCAGAACTTTTTTGCAATTCCAGACTTCAGACAAGCGCAGATCATGATAGATAACAAATAGAATAGGCAAAAAACATTAGATCTAGTCTCAACCAATATCAGATCATTCAAGAATAAGTCATTTCAAGTCTCATGATTCCTGATCCAATATTGAACTCAAGGTGCACATGAATATTTCAGATCCAGTCCCAAACATAACCCTGCAACATAATATATATACTTCAGATAGAAGTATTCCTTAGAATCTCATTACTTGCACACTCTGGCCTAATGATCTTCTCCTCCTTATATACTCTTAGGTCTTTCTCAATACCTTGGAACAAAACCACTTAGGACTAATTACCTTGGACCAAAATACCTTGGATCAAATACCTTGGACCAAAAACTTAGTTTTCCAACATGTATGCACTTTTCCTCTTGTGAAAGTGTGTGTATACATTATACGCTACTTTTGTTCTGTTAAACCGCGTGTATATGCACCTTGGACAAAGCGAACCAGCGTATACCTCTCTTTCTTCATTCTTTGGAGTCTGATTTGTAATCCTTTGCTGTTGACCTACTGCACTGTGAACTTTCATATGAGAGAGTTGCCATCAAGGACAACACTTGTATCATAATGCCAAAAATCTCCCCCTTTGGACTTGATGGCAACAACAACACCAAGACACTCTCCCCCTTTGACATCAAGGGCAAAGGGCAGACCAAGATATTCTCTCCCCTATGTTGTTCATGCTCCCCTTGAGTACATGTTGACTTGTCTGATTGAGCTCCCCTTTGTACATGCTGAGATGCACTGAAACCATCCATGCTCCCCCTGAGCACAAGCAGAGTCTGCAAAAATATTCTCCAAAAGAACCAACATGACTCTATAACTCAACTATGTGAGTATGACCTTCCTATCACCAATGAATCATACATACATCCATCTCATGCAAGCTGGGGATACAAATTACATCATTTGTCCAATAGGACTCATTCAATTGTATGAGAAGACATATCACACCCTAGACTTTTACTTGACTTAAGCAACAAAATGGTATAAATATCTGAAGCCATAGCTGGACTCAACAACCATAATGCCAACAATGTTGAATGTACGTGAAGGCTAATGCTCCCCCTGAACTTGTGCTACTTGTGCATTTTTAACAAGTCAATGATCAAGGCATATTTGCCACTCAGATAAAAATTAATGAACAAAGCATATCGATAGACAGTACTCATAAATATCTGACAGAGCACCCATATCTGAGCCTGCACCACTGTTTTCTTGTCTGACAAACGTATACGCTCCTTGACCCTTAGAAACCTGCGTGTGTACGCGACTATACTTCATGAAACACACTTATAATAACCTTTCTCTGAAAAATTTGGTTTTAATAGCAAGATGATGCAACAACTACTCCTAGCTTTTGTCTGAGATATTGAAATGTCTCTCTGGGCTGTGGTTTAGTGAATATATCAGCAACCTATTCTTTGGAGGGAACATACTCCAATTTTACCTTTTGTTCAAGCACTTGTTCATGTAGAAAATGGTACTTGATGGGTATGTGCTTGGTATTGGAGTGCATGACTAGATTCTTTGAAATACTGATGGCAATTGTATTATCACATAGAATGTAGATAGGTGGAGTACATGTGATTTGAATGTATTGCAAAGTTTTCATCATCCAAAGTAGTTGTGTGCAGCAAGATGCAACAGCCACATGTTCTACTTTAGCTGTAGATAAAGCAATTGAACTTTGTTTCTTGCTGAACCATGAAACTAACCTGGAACCCATATAGAATGCACCACCACTAGTGATTTTTCTATCATCAACACTTCCTGCCCAATCTACATTTGTATATGCATGAAGAGTAAGATCTGTATTTCTAGGATACCATAAACCAAAGTCCTGATTTCCTTGAAGATATTTGGAAATTCTTTTGACTTCCTGAAGGTGTGATTCCTTTGGATTTTCTTGGAATCTTCCAACTATTCCTATTGCACACATGATGTCAGGTTGGGTACCTATTAGATAAAGCAGACTGCCAATCATGGGTCTATAAGTTGGTTGATGTACTGCTGTTGATTCATCATTTGAGCTAAGACTACATCCTGTTACCATTGGGGTACATACAGGTTTAGAATCTTCCATTTTGTACCTTTTCAAGACTTGTTTGAGATATTTGGTTTGTGAAAGAAAAATACCATCTTTATTTTGTTGAACTTGTAGACCAAGAAAATAGGTAAGTTCACCAAGAAAGGACATTTCAAATTCTTGCTGCATTACTAAAGAAAAATTCTGACTCATGGATTCTTCATTGCTACCAAAAATGATATCATCAACATAAACAATAATAATTAGCAATTTATCAACTTCAATATTTGTATATAGATTGTTGTCTGTTGAACCTTTTGTAAAACCTTGTTGGTGTAGATATTTGTCAAGGCGGTAATACCAGGCCCTTGGAGCCTATTTCAGACCATAGAGGGCCTTTTTGAGTCTGCATACAAGTTTTGCAACATTTCCAAGAATGAATCCTTTTGGCTATTCAATATAAACTTCTTCTTCTAAATCTCCATTTAGGAAAGATGATTTTACACCCATTTGGTATACTTTGAATTTCTGAAAGCTAGAAAGAGCAAGAAACATTCTTATGGCTTCAAGTCTGGCAATAGGTGCAAAATTTTCTTCAAAATATATACCTTCTTGTTGAGCATACCCTTTACAAAAAACTCTAGCCTTGTTTCTAATGCCTTCCTCATTTTCATTTAGCTTGTTTTTGAATATCCATTTAGTTCCTATAATATTTTTATCATGAGGTCTAGGAACTAATTCCCAAGTATCATTTTTTTCAATTTGCTCAAGTTCTTCATCCATGGCTTTGACCCAACATTCATCTTTGCATGCTTATTTTACATTTTGAGGTTCAGTGGAGGATAGTAATGCTAGATAGCTTGAGGTACCTATAATAGTTCTTGTTTGTACACTTGCCTCTTTACCCCTAAAATTTGAGTTTCTGGATGATTTTTCTGAACATACCTGGATGGAGTCTTTTATTCTACCATTATCTCTTCTTTTGGTGCTTCATTGGTTTCTTATTCAATATGATTTTGATTTGATGTGGGAAAATAATCCCCATCTTCTTCATTGTCATAATCTTCTATTGATTTTATCTGTTTTGGATTTTTGCATGCTTCATCAACTACAACATCAATGCTTTCAACAATTTTTCCAAGTATTTTATTATAAAATTTATATCCTTTACTTCTGGAAGAATAACCAAGAAGAATACCTTCATCTGCTCTGGGTTCAAACTTACCAAGTTTTTCATCAGTCCTTTTGATATAACATTTGCTTCCAAAAACTTTAAAGTATTTTATAGTAGGAGTCTTACCATACCAAAGTTCATGTGGAGTTTGAGTGTTTTTTACTCGAACATTTTCTTGGCTGAGAATAGTCATGGTAGCGAACACAGCTTCACCCCAGAAGGTTGCAGGAGTTCCAGATTCATCTAGCATAGCTCGAGTCATTTGTTGAACTATTTTGTTCATTCTTTCTACCACACCATTTTGCTGAGGAGTCCTTGCGATGGAGAATTGCATTTTTATTCCATGTTGTTCACAGAAGTCAAAGAATTCATCCGAGGTAAATTCCCCTCCTCGATCAGATCTAAGGCATTTGATTTTTCGATCTGATTCATTTTCAACCAAAGCTTTGAAGGCTTGGAACTTTTCAAAAGATTCATCTTTATGATTTATTAGACCTATCCAACACATTCTGGAAAAATCATCAATGAACAAAATAAAGTATTCTTCTCCATGAGGTGACTTTTTCCTTGATGGTCCACATAAATTAGTATGGACAAGTTCAAGAGGCTTACTAGCTGACCCTTCTTTTTCCATGAAGTGAACTTTGGTTTGCTTGCCAATTTGACATGGTTTGCATATTGTATTTTCTGGGATGCTAATATCTGGAAGATCACGAACAACCTTGAATCTGCATGCTTTTCTTATTTGAGAAAAGCTTAGATGTCCCAATCTTCTATGCCACAACCAGTTTTCATCATTTTTTCTTAGATAGCACTGTTGTTGTCCTCCCTTGAGTATGTATAAGTTGTTTGGAGTTCTTGTAACTTTGATCATGGTATCTCCTGTATCAAGCTCATGAACAACACAATCGTTTGATCAAAACACCACTTCATTTCCTTGTTCACACATTTGACTAACACTCAACAAGTTATGCTTTAAACTATCTACATACATAACATTTCCAGCTTTGGCCTTTTCTTTCAAGAAAACAGAGCTTTTACCTTTTATGATAGCAGGAGTGTCATTTCCAAATGAGACATTCTTTTCCTTTTCTAAGGCATTATATGAGTGAAGTTTTTCTTTGTCACCTATCATGTGTTTTGAGCATCCACTGTTGATGTACCACTGATTTTCTTGTCCTTTTGCATACAAGGCTATACCACATCTTTCTGTTTGAGATTCTTTCCTTCTCCATATCTTGGGATTTAATGGATTTTTCTCCTTTTGATATGTTTGCCAAAATTTGCTCTTGCATTCAGATTATTCATGACCAAAATTGTTACAGATTGAGCATTCTATTTCATTTTCAAGAAGAGAAAAGTTATCAAAGGAACTTTTCTTAATCCCTGTTACATTCTGTTGATTTCATGCTTCTCTAGTCATGATGGTTTTGTAAGAAACACATTGAGTAGCTTTGTGTCCAAAATTATGACATGAAAAACATTGCCCATTAAAGAAGTTCCAACGACTATTGAATCTATTGACCTAGTGATTGTAGTTTCTATTGATATTCATCTTTGGAGCAAATTGAGTGTGATTTACCTAAGGTTGGTTGTGGGTTCTATTCATCCTTGGAGTAAATTGAGTCTGATTTACCTAGTGATCTACTTTATGCCTTTGCTAACGATTGTTATACTGTTCACTAGTCTTTGCTGCATCAAGATATCTTTTGGTGGAGGTTGACAACTTCTGTGATTGAAATGCTTCTACAGTATATCCAAAACCTGTCTTTATCAGAGGAGAACACTGAAATTTGATAATTTCATTTAAAGTTTCTAATCCTTTAGCAAATATAAGATTGAGAGATTTCGTTTTCTCAAGATCCTTTCTTAGACCCACAATTTTAGTTTTTCCTTTTCAGCAAGTTGGTATGTCAAGTTATCTATAATCATATTCTTTTCTTCTAAATAGATTTTGAGTTTAAATATTTCTTCATGAAGGTCTTCGTCTTCTAAATAATCCCAAAAATTATCATTGTCATAAGCCATGAGAAGTCTGTAATCTTGTCCAGTTTCATCTTCATCACTATTAGATAAACCATCGCTATCTTCATGAGTATAGTAACTTCTTTTATTCACAACTTGTTTTCTATTCCCTTTTGCATATTCCTTTCTTTTTTCAAATTTATCTTTATGAGGACATATGGTAGCATAATGATCGACTCTGCCACAAGAAAAGCATTTGAAGGGTAACTTACCTCTAAACCTTCCAGAACCCCATTGAAGTTTTTTGACAAAGTTTACCTCATCTTCTTCTTCTGAAATATGTCCCGATTCATTATGTTATTCCTTTCCTTTTGCTAAAGCTTTGAATGTGGCCTCTCTCATATCTGATGGTCCTCCTTTTCTCATCTCAAAGGTAGTTAAGATTCCGTGAAGCTGCGTCATAGTGATATTCTGCAGATCATGTTTTTCTTCTATGGCAGACACTTTGGATTCAAATTTAGTAGACAAGGATCTCAAGACTTTCTCAACTAAGGTAACTTCCTTAATTTCTTCACCCAAATTCTTCATATAATTGACAACCTCATCTATACGTAGGAAGTAACTAGCTATACTTTCATCACTATGCATCTTAAGAGTTTCATACTAAACTCTGAGAGTTTGAAGCTTAGCATGTTTTACCTGAGAGTCTCCTTCGTAGCTCAAAATGATTTTTTCCCATACTTCTTTGGCTGATTTGAGCTGCATGACTTTGACAAACTCTGATTGTGACAGACTTCCCAATAAAGTATTGACAACTTTGGCATTAGTTTCATATTTATTTTTACCTGCTGTATTTGTAGGAATTGCTGTTGGAAATGTATATCCTCCTTCCACAATTTCCCAGACATCCTCTCCAAGCGATTGTAGATAGGCTGTGGTTCTTATTTTCCAATAAACAAAGTTTTTCCCATCGAATATTGGCGGTTTGATGGATCCCATGCTTTCTTGATTATTCATGTTGATGGATATCCCTTCAAGCGATCATTATTCTACTGAAGGACCTGGCTCTGATACCAATTGTTGAAAATAATATTGAGAGGGGGGTGAATCAGTATTATCATATCAATAATTTTATTTCCCAAACGAATTTATATATGCTACCTCAGTGAAGTGAACTAGCTTGTACACACGACTGTGCTTAAAGAAACCAGCATATATGCATAGAACTTGTGATTTAGACAGTTTATCATGTGTTGAGCTTAAACCAGTATATCAGAGATTTATTAGACAGTGCAGTAAAAGCAGAATAAAGCATCACACATAAGCAACACACATGAACACCAAGATTTAAGGTGGAAACATAATGTGGGTAAAAACCACGTACTGTTGTCGTCTCTGTCTTCTTTTAATAATAAGAAAATTTGTTTAGAATCTTGTATTGGCGTAGACTCATACCAGTATGCAGGCTTCTATCTACAGAAGGTTACAACCTTCTCTCGTTTTCCAGCTTCTAATGGAAGGGAGCTACAACCCCCTAGCTCTTGTACTAGCTAATATGTTTACTAGTACATAGGTGCCAACCTACAAAAAACTCCACTCTTCCACCAGGGATCTCGTTTCATGAATTTTCAGAGTGGATACTCCTGGATCACAACACCACAAGCTGAAGGCCATGTTTCATCAAATTTTCATACTGGTCCCATCAAAACCTTTTTAAACTTAAATTGCATCAACCAATATTTAGTTAATATGAATAATGAGATCACTAACACCAGAACACTGTGCTGAACCCAAAACTCTGCATCATCATCTAGAAATAATTGTAACCTCAAAAATCATGCATTAGAGTGTATACGCTACTTGGTTGAACCCAACCTACATGCATACGCTACTTCCTTTAACCCAACCTTCGTATATCTCTAACGATATTGAATCATAAACTTCTGAACCACAGACTGTACCAATCAGTGACATTCTGAAGATCTACTATCATATTACAGAGTTCAAAAATAGATAGCAACAAGGATCACCCTTCCTTCTCAATCAATCAATCAATCAGATTCAATTTCATTATACAACAGTGCTATGTTCATATCTAAGAAGACTTTATTGATAGATAGAAATGAAACAACAAAATTTGATCAGATAGATTAGTTAGATCTGAACATAAGCTTTTCTTTTTGTATAAGCTACTTGAAAGAGTCGAACCTGCGTGTACACGCACTTTGGCAGAGACAAACCCACGTAAAAATCTGTAAATTTTGACTCAAAACTTTTCTGCAATTCCAAACTTCAAACAAGCCCATATCATGATAGATAACAAATAGAACAGGCGCAAAACATCAGATATGGTCTCAACCAATATCAGATCATTCAAGAATAAGTCATTTCAAGTGTCACGATTCTCGATCCAGTATTGAACTCAAGGTGCAATGAATATTTCAAATCCAGTCCCAAACATAACCCTGCAACATAATATATATACTTCAGATAGAAGTATTCCTTAGAATATCATTACTTGCACACTCTGGCCTAATGAGCTTCTCCTCCTTATATACTCTCAGGCCTTTTTCAATACCTTGGACCAAAACCACCTAGGACCAATACCTTGGACCCAATACCCAGGGTCAATACCTTGGACCAAATGACTCAGACCAATTACCTTGGACCAAAATGCCTTGGATCAAATACCTTGGACCAAAAACTTGGTTTTCCAACATGTACTCACTTTTCTGCCTGTGAAAGTGCGTGTATACATTATACGCTACTTTTGTTCTGTTAAACTGCGTGTGTACACACCATGGACAAAGTGAACCAGCGTATACCTCTCTTTCTTCATTCTTTGGAGTCTGATTTGTAATCCTTTGTTGTTGACTTGCTACACTATGAACTTTCATCTGAGAGAGTTGCCATTAGGGAAAACACCTGTATCATAATTCCAACAGTGTTATGATAGCCAAACAGAGATTGTATGCCAAATTTACGAGCTTAGGAAGTTGACATTCCAACTTACCCCAACAGGGCCTACATGCTTTTGGCACTTCATCTCCTAGGGTTAGGTTTTTGGGTGTTTAGGGTTTCTCATTATTTCTCAACGATAAAAAGGACACTGAGCATCATTGCAACATAGTTCAGAGGCATGTAGCCACCACATCTCTTCTCAAATATAAAACTACCATTACCCAAGCTAGTTTATTTCCATTTTGTATGTAAGCTTATTACAGTTCTTTAATATTAATGAAATCAAAAGTTTTGTTTTTGTTGCATCTCTATGTTTATGTCTATATCTATATTATGTTGCGGTCCTGCATAAGTCCGAATCACCTATGTTGCATCTGATGAGTTCTAGTCAATGGAAATAGAGCTTTTATAAACCCATCTCTTTGATGTTGAGGATCAATTAGGTAAGTTAATTTCCCATTCGCATCGTTAAACCTCTATATTCACTGCGAAGCAGTCTCCCCTTCCCTCTACTTAATATCCCATAGTTGTGCCAGACCCTGCTAATCAGTATGAAGAAGTTTGAATTCTTGGATAATATTTCATTTAACATCATCCAAGGTTGGATTTGGATGCAAATCATACCACTTGATATACCATCAGAGTGATATGTCCCGCAAGGTTTTCTGGAACTCAATAATCTTAAAATCATCAATAGTATGTCTATCCCTCCATATAGCCTTTCAAAGGTACATGCAATGTTGTTGAACATCTTCATCACCTCAAAATGTCAGTGATATGCTAGTGAGTGAACCATGGAATTTCCTGCTATAGTTTTTTGTATAGGTCAAACTAACACAAACCCTTTTGAACTAGGTTGTGAATAAATTAAATATTTTTTATGAACACTACTACTAAAACTATTAATGCCACTGGAATGACCTGTTGTGTATCTGCTAGATATTGTCTAAAAGTTTAAAGTTTGGGATACTTTAGAAAGAAAATTAACAGGATTCTGGTATAGTACTAGGGGGAGATCATGGAGAGAGTTAGTTTCATGGGCTAGCCATTGCTCCTATCCACAACCTAAAAAAACTCAAAGCTTCACCTATCTGCTGCAATTCTCTTCTAATCTCTTTGATTTCTTGCAACTTCTTTTGCCTCCACCCATTGGATATTTTTGCCCTCTTTATCAATCTAAAGTATCGTGCTCTCTGCAACTCCTCCACATCCATTGTAACATCCCCTCATCTTCCATAATCGAGCAACATCTCTCCCCCGTAAACCCTACCCCTAGTGTCGAGGGTTTTAGGCTACAATGTTAGTTTCTTGAAACAACACTGAGTGTTCTTCCACCATAAGGATTTTAATACACAGAGGGATCTCCTTCAGAAACCTTCCCCACAACCTATACTTAAATACTTATTCCTCCTGAGAGAAGGATTGGTGTTTTTCTGTAGAAAATTTGATGATATAACCTTCTAAAGTTGCATGTACCCAAAAGTCAACAGTTATGGTTAGCTCAATATCCAAATGATGCAACCTAGCTAAGTCGGTTTTAGTCCAATTTCTACGAAATCTGATATGATTCCAAACTTCTTCTTTGATTGTATATCTACACAACTAATTTCATAGTTTTTCAAGGAATTTGCACTAGAAAATGTCATACTGATCACAGGCGGGTTCTGTAAACAATATCTCTTCCATAACCCACTCTAAATTATTTTTCCTAAGATGATCTTGTTGTAGAATAAACAAATCAAGATTCTCATGTCAAAAATATTTAATATCACCCTTGAGAATCATTGACACCATGATCTAGATTCCCTCAGAAATATTTAGGTCCCAACAACGAAACCATTTGTTAGCGCAAAATTAGACTTGGAAGACCTAGGGTTCGACCACTGGTTACCAACAAAGGTTTTGATTGTATTCTTGCACATCACTAAAAATTTTGTTCCTTCATGAGGGAGAAATGTCTCACCTGATGCATGTAGAGGTAGTCAATGATGGAAGATATTGAAGATGTTGTCATGAAGAAACTTAACAAACAAATCATTTGTGCGTCATTCACGAATTATTTAGATATCATTATATACTTAAGATGTGAGCATTTACAATAATGAATAACATAATACACAATAACACATCATAATAAAATTTTAAAGGGGAAGACTAAATATAATCATGCCATACACGCATATAAAAAATTAATCCCTACAACTCCTTTATTATTAATATAAGTGGTAAATTACATTATAGATCGATGAGAGATTGCAAGATCATGCAGAAAGCATATTAGAGTGAGGCTCAATAAGACCAAATTACAATCTAAAGACAAATACAAAGCTTCAATATTCAGTCTGAAAAAATCTTGGCATATATCATATCCCTCTTCTCCTGCTCAGTTATTACGACTTTTATAGATTTCCCTCGAATCTTCCTTGCTTGATTCAGTCTGTTTTGATCATTTTGATCCTGCTTGCTTGATCTAGTCCACTTTGACAAAGCCTGGTGCTTTGGTCCTTATCACCTAGATTCTTTAAAAAACAACACCCATATCCTTCTTCTACATCCTCTACGAGTCCCAAGATAATTATTCTGGACTTCTTCCTGCCACTTCCCTTCCTTGTTCTCGGCTTCCGGCTGGTTTGATCATTTACTTTCATGCTTTTGTTAATCCTCTTCTCAGCCTTTTTTGGTCAAAACTTAGTAGAAATTTATAAAAAATGAAGGACCTAACGGACGACTGCCTGTCTTCAAACCAATATGAAGAATACATGTTGAATGATCTACACACTAGGTCATTCAAGGCACAAAGGTAAAAAAATGTTAAGAAAAAAAAAATGACCTCCATTTGCGAGACTTTTTCACTCTCTAATTGTCATAAATTATATGTTGATGCGAGGGTTGTCATTTTTTAAAGTGCCAAGTTTGGTATGAATTTACAATGACTGAATGGTGTCACTAATTGATGAAGATTGATTGTGCATAGATAAATGATAAACCTGGAAAATTATTATGTGGTGTTGATAGCTAATAAAGGTTAGAAATCTACCCCTATTATTTGCAAACCAAAGGGTTTAAACTGTTGGAAAATGAGTGAAAGAGCACTATTGAATTGCTTTAAGATTCATTTTTACCATCCTATGGATTGTGGCAATACTTCCTCGCCCCAAAAATAAATAGTTTCCTACCATCAAAACTTTTACAAAACATCTCATGAGCAGCCTAAGTCAGTAGTTTATCACCTCGATAACCTCATTATAAATAAAAGTGACTTGAATGTTATGGCATTAAAGAGAGATAAAAAGAGGATTTAAATTAGGGAAAAATGACAAAAATGTACATTCCCAGGATGAACCAGTTATCTGTGTCTCTTCTCTCAAAGTCTTACCATCATCCATGTGTATAACACATGCCCCTCTTATGTAAACAAAGTGGATCACCTACATTAAGGGTCCCACTTTTATGAAATCCTCATTTCTAAAAGATAGAACTCCAAAATGCAATACTGGAAGGATTTGAAAACCATTCTCTAGAAGTTATGAAGTTTATCCATTTTTAATGATAATTTCTTCAGAATGGGACCTAAGTATGCCAATGTATGTTTTCCATATTTCTTACCCAACATAGCCCCATTGTCAGCAAGCCTATTCAGTACCCTGATGGGTTTTCCTTAGTACAATACAAGTATAGCCCTACTTCCAGCAGGCTTGTTTAGTACCCCAACATGTTTACTTATACTTCTCGAAGGCTTCCTTTTATCATTTTTTCTTTAATTTATATATATATCACTCAAGATATTTGAAATAATGTATACTACTCATTAACATCTTTTAGAGTGTAAGGAAGTCGGGTGGTACGAGAGTATTTTATAATTTCCAAGAACGTAACTTAAATATCATATATTTAATGTATAATAAAGCATCTCAGATAATGAGTAAAAGGTCCCTCTAGTTGGTCATGCTATGATTCTCATGAAATCCCATTAAGGTTCTATAGGAGTGGTCCACCACAGGAGGTTTTTTTAAACAATACCGCTTAGAGTAACTTCGAAGGATTCCTTGGATAGAAATAAATTTTTAGAGTGACTAGAACAATATGATTGATTCACTCGATAATAGCTTTATTGCTTTATTATGGATGGGAAGTCCCAAGAATAACAGTGACAAACCCTACCAACTAACCTAGTGGATGACCTCAACCAGGTGACATGAAAAGGAACCAACAATCATAGTCACTTTACAAAATAATTAGTCATTAAGAGTGAATTTCACCTGACAAGACTTACTACGTGAGCACTTGAGAATAACTGATGGTGATCAATCTAATAGAAGTTTCAACAACTAAGCCTTTGGAAGTTGCATCTTCAAGAATGATTCATAACTAAGGATTGAAATTAGAAAATGTTGCAACAACTTTATTTTCAAATGATATATATATATATATATATATATATATATATATATATATATATATATATATATAGAGAGAGAGAGAGAGAGAGAGAGAGAGAGAGAGAGAGAGAGATTCTATCCTACCCTATTTTACTTAAAGAGAGGAAGATCTCCTTGAAGTGTAGGAGTACTTCTAGTGCAGCCATGTGAGTAACAAAATGACAATTCTACTCATGTTCAATTTTGAAAAATATACTTTAAGAAATACCAGAACATGAAGAACCATCTATGTCAACTGATGCAATCCCAGGAGCCGTCGAATGTTGGAGGAATGATGTGTGCTGAAGATCATTTGAAACCAAGCTTCAATGGGATCCACATATTCTTGGTTTTCTAATTCACTAATAACAATTAGTGCATCCCCTTTATATTTCCATGCAAATCCTCCAAGTCTCTTTGATTTCTCTCTAGAGTGCATACTGGATTGCATGATAAACATGGCGAGTGTAACAACCCCAAGTTAAAGTTTCATCTAATAATGGATAATAAAGGCAAAATATGACCAAGATCATGGGACACGTATTCCAAGTTGAATGTTCGGAAAACACTATAGTGGTAATCACTTTTGGTTTATTTATGGCTATGAAAATTGGCAAAGGCATTGGCAAATGAAAAGAGGCATTAATTGGCATCTATTTATGAAAATAAAGGAAAATAGGAGAAAATGAAGATGAAGAGACACAGATTTGCATGTAAGGGAAATTAGAGGAGAAATGAAGGAAAATGAAAGAAAAATGGAGACATCAATGATAAAAAGGAATCAGAGGATCAATTCACAACTTTTTTTTAGTTCAATTTGGCTCTCTCCTTTCATTCTATCTCTCATACACTCTTGCACACTTAGAGAATCCTTGGAGCATTTTGGAATTCACTTGGATTTGTAGAAAGGAAAGAAAATGAAACCAAAGGAAAAGCAAAGGAAAGTGAAGGAAAGAAAGGAAAAGGTTGGATCAACAGCTTCAGTAGGAGGATTTTGTAGGTAACAGGTTGTGAGTGTGATTTCTTAGCTAAGGTGTGAATGCATGGCACGTGAATTTGTTTATTTGGTTTATTTGTTGTCATTGGCATGGATTTCTCCTGGTTTGACAGTGATTTCATCATTGCCTTGCCATTTCCTGTTTATCCGTGGTGTGATGAGATTCATTCTTGGTTGAGATTTGGATTGCCAAAATATTTTGGAACTAGGTGAGGTGGTCTCAGGAAAATCCCTAAGGGATGGGTGTGGGGATGGTTTTCTCTGGGAAGCCATCAATAGGTGGGTGAAGATAGGAAAATTCCTCAAGGTATGGTGAAGAAATTCTGTGGCATCCAAACTTGGTTTGGTTTTGTGATCTTAAGACCAATTTAGGTGAGATCATAATAGCTTGAGGATTGAGGTGGTTTAACCTCTGGAGTCCCTGATCAATTATGTATTTAGTTTGTCCCATGAGATCCCATATTCATGCTTGTAATATGGCACAGGGGTGATTGGTTGAAAGCAAGTTTCAGTTAAACCCAATCTATGGTTGGGTGGTACGTGGATGTCCCTGACTTGGTTAGATTTTGCACAAGTTAATAAGAGTTATTTTCCTATTTTGATATATGAGCACTTTTCATGGTTATTATTCTGGTTATATGCTAGTTATAAGCATGGTTCTCTGATGTTCTCTAGCTATGGCTCTTATTCATGGTTTGATACGTACATAGTGCTACACGATTGCCCTGTTTTCATATGTATATAAGCGAGCACTCTATGGTCTTATTAGGTGATCTAAAGTCTAATAAAGGTGGGACAAGGTAGAAGAAGTGTGTATTATGTCCTGCCAAGCTTAGTGCCCCTCAGGAGCCCATCTTGCACAAGGAAAAAGGAAAACAATGGCCTCTAACAAATCTGAAATGAGTTCTTGGTGAAAAGTCTACTTGAATAAGTTGTTGAGGAGGGAAGGAGGGTGTTGATGGTAGGATGACAAGTGAAAATGATAGTTCTCAGCCCTGCAACCCAATATTCTTACTTGCACACAAGAAATATTATGCTTTTTATGCTTGAAAATACTACTAAACAAATTATCAATTGCAGAAAATAGAGATGCAAAAAGGAAAGATAATTGAAGATCTAACTATTGCAGAAGGAGGACAACTACTTTTTTTCTTTCCACCAAAAAGACTACAACTACAATTCCCACAAGAGATATTATTGACAGACCTACAAAAGAAACTTTTGAAATAAGAAAATCTTGCAAGAAAACAAGGAAATATTGCTAAACTAAGTACAAGAAAGAAAATGCATATTAGAAATGTACAAGGGAGAGAGACTAGAGTGCTTGGGTTGGTCCCTAACCCAAGGGAACTCATCCCTCTAAAACACACTCATATTGAAGATGATATAATTCTTTTCATTGATATCAAACAATGCTCAAGTACATGATGAGAGAATTGAAAATGACAAGTACAAGCTCCTAGCTCTAGCAGTCTCTATCCTTCTCTAAAAGTTTGAATCCTATTGATCCCTTAGGATTATTTATTTATAAAAAGATGGTTGAGGTGGAAGCCTCCTTGGAAGGATGGATAATTCCCTCCAAAATCCCTATAAAGGTGGATCTAGCTCCCTAAGATCCTCACAATCCTTGAGTGCATCAATTGTTCAATAGATCCTTGAGTTGTAGGTGAGTAAATATAGGGAGCAAGTCACGTTATAGGTGAGTAAATGTATGGGACACACCTCTTACATCTCCTCCAACTTGTTTCCAACATATCCATTTACATTAAATTCTCTTCTTCCTACACATTCAACTATGTTAGGCTACATGATATGAAATATTATTTTCCCTACCTAATGAACACATTATAGCTCAAAACATGTCATCAAATGCAGAGAGAGAGGTAAAAGTATGCTAAAAGATGGCCAAATGGGCCTTGTTGTGTACCTATTAGAAGGCCCATCATCACCCCCTATTGAAAATGTTTCTCACCATCTAAGAAACTCAATCACTTATCTTCATGTCATTCATAGCCCTAGTGGTAGCCCTGACATCCCAAGGTATCTCTCATGGATTGCCCTCTTGAGGGTAGAACCCTGCATTCTTCTATATCTTTTTCCATTCTTGTTTCTTCTTCTCTTTGTCTTATTTCTTGTAGCCCTACTATCAAAGGAGGGTTGAACTTAAGCCCAATCTAGTTGACCTTCAACATTTGAAATTTCATACAAGGGTGTCTTTTCTGGAGCATTCCTCAGTCTCTCTGTAGAGTAATACTCTCTGATTTTTAACTTATGTGGTAAGGAGTGCCATCTCCTTTATTAGGGTCCAACCCTAACCCCCTTATTTATGTAATAGGGTCGAGTCATAGTTATAGTTAGTTAAAGAGTCAATAAAGCCCATATTAGTAATTGTAAGTGATTGACTCGCATTTAAAGAAAGGGACCACAGTTAGTTGCAAACGGGCCATGGTATTAGATAGATGGTATTAAGAGAACCATGGTACTAACCCATGATATTGCATGTATGAATCCTATATAAAGGATAGAGACTCCCCATTGAGGAGCGTCGTGTCTTATTTTGTAATCGAGCCCATCTCTATTGGAGGTTGACCCCTCGAAGAGGCAAGTGAACATTGCTTTCATCTCTAAATAATAAAATACATGCTATTATTTCTCATTTTGTTCTACATTCTGGGTTGTATTTCTTCATATATTTGGTATTCTTGCATCTTCTCACAGGTCAAGAGCATAACAAGTGGTATCAGAGCACTTTCCAAGGCTAGTGGTATCTCCATTTTTAGTAGATTTTTTTTTTGGCAAGAGACGTGTTCCAGCGTCTTTAAACCACGAGATCTGTTGTTGAGCACATCAACCTACGGATTTGGGGAGGCATGCACACTGGAAATATAAGAGGTGGTCACGCTTGTTGGAATCCTTTGTAACCCCTATGGGTACCCCTTCGAGTAGTAGCGCATTAGACAAAACTGCGCACGGACTGTCTTCCACATACCCTCTGGGTATATCAGAAGCCCCCTAGTCACACCTAAAGCCTCGCCTTAGATAAACCGTCGGTCATCTTGCTGCTACAGTACACCGAGAACAACACTCGTGGAGATTACTCTCGCATACGATAGGGTAATCGAGTAGTATAGCTAAGGCTACGATTGATCATCCTTAGTTAGTGCCATGATAGATTGGGCCAAGTACTACTGTTGGACCCTTATGTATATTACGATCTGTAGTACCTGACACTTCTTGAGACCATAGTTCCCTCATCCCTCTGAAGATTTCCCATCATCTTCTTTGCCAGATCAGATCTAGCAGGTTGGGTTCTGTCGCTGTCACAACAATCAAATCAACCAGTTCAGGGTCTACTGCCACAATACCATTTAGATCTAGCAACCAGGGTTCTGTCACCGCCGCAGCCCACTCCACATTTCACAATTGAGGGTTTCATAGACAGATCTTACCATTTGTGCAGGGAGGCCTATGGCTCCTATACCCTGGGGTGATTCTCACAGGACATTGGGCAGGATTAACTTTTCTGGAAATTGGCTACTATAGTATTGATAAGCGGGGAGTAAAACTCCTTTTGGAGTAAAAAAAAATGAGTCTGAGCCCACCCAGGATGCTTATAAGAGACTTATCCCATAAGAATTAAGATGACGAGCTGAGTGTAGTGGTACCATTCACTTGTCAGCTTCAATTTTTGGGTGGTCCCAAATTTTTTAAAAGTTAAGACAAGTGACCTGGATCTGTGTATGGTAGAAACCAGAGCTCAAGCCATGGCCAATGAGAAGATCGACACCATTGAAAGAAGTTTGGATTGGATAATGGATCAGTTGAAGACATTAATAGACACAGTCGCAAAGGGCAAGTCAATGTTACAATTAGAGGCAAATGGTTTTAATGAAGACCTTGAAGGAGAATCTAGCCATCATCTTCACTTCCATGGAAATCACCAACATTCCCACCCTTGACCTCCCAAGTTGGACATGTACAAATTTGATGGCTCTAATATGACAATATGGGTAGCACAAATGGAACAATATTTCACTCTAAATCACATCGTAGATGATGAAACTAAACTAGGTGTAGGAGGCCTTTACTTGGACCAAGAAAGATGGCAATGGTGGCAGTGGCATTATAAATGCTATCCAGGGACAATTACTTGGCAGGTTGCAAAATCCATTTGTGACCGCTTTGACCATGAATCTAAATTTTGGGTCATCTTACTAAGCTCAAACAAATAGGCACAATAAACTATATTACAGCCTTTGAGAAATTGGCCTTCCGCACAGCAGGTCTGGGAGATGAATTCTACTTGGAATGTTTTATAAGTGGTCTCAAAGAAGCCATCCAAGCCCATGTCTGGATGCACCACCCAGACACATGGATGGAAGCTTGCACAAAGGCTATCAAAGTGGAATGTGCTTTAGCAGCCTAGTTGTCTTGTCCAAATTTCATAGCCAAGGGATGCCCCACCTAGGCTCAGGGCACTACCCAAACACTTAAGGTTCAAAAGGTGTCCCCCGCAGAAATGGTTGAAAGAAGAAAGAAAGGATTGTGTTACTACTGTGATGAAAAATACTCCCTTAGGCATAAATGAACCCAAATTCTTTCAAATTAATTCTACTGATCACAGTTCATCTGAGGAAACCCCACCCTTTGAGGGACCAGAGGAGGAAGATGAGGACAACCAGCAGGACAATGAGATCCCAGCTACACCAGAAGAACCAGTCATCTTGCTCCATGCTTTGGTAGGCATTTCTTCTCCCCAAAATCTCAAAATTAGAGGTTTTATTAAACATCACCCTGTAGTAGTATTGATTGATAGTGGCAGCACACATAACTTTATCCATCAGAGAGTCGCAGAAGCGGTGCATTATTTTGTTAGAGCAGTCTCTAATTTCCAAGTCCAGATTGCTGATGGGGGGACAATGAAATGTGAAGGCCGCTGTGAAAATATCAAAATTCAGATGGGAGATTACCACCTAAAGACCCACATGTTTGCCATCAACATGGGTGGTTGTGACATTGTCTTGGGCGATGAATGGCTCCGCACACTAGGCGCAATCACAATGGATTTCCAGGAGTTATATATGAGCTTTAAGTAGAAGGACCACATGCATAACCTCCGTGGACTCCAGGCAGGTACTCCTTCTATCATCAGCTTGCATCAAATGGAAAAGTTGTTATAAAAGGGCCATCATAGTGTTATCGCCCAATTTAATGCCATTTAGGCCATCAAGCCCACTACTCTTCATATTCATCCTGAGATGCAACAGGTCTTTGAAAAACCTCATGAGCTTCCACCCTCTAGAGGGGAACATGATCATAGCATCACTTTGGTCCTAGGGGCACAACCACCGAATGTGCACCCATATAGATAACCTTTCACCCAAAAGAATGAAATTGAAAAAATCATCAAGGAACTCCTGGACGCCAGTGTCATTCATCCTAGCATCAGTCCTTATTCATCACCTGGGGTCATGGTTCTCAAGAAAGATGGGGAATGGGTGTCCAGACTTCAAGGCCCTCAACAAGCTTACGGTAAAAGATAAATTCCCCATCCTAGTTGTTGATGATTTTCTAGATGAACTAAATGGGGCTCAATTCTTTACTAAGCTAGATCTTTGCTCGGGCTATCACCAAATACGCATGAAAGAAGTAGACATTCCAAAGACTGCTTTCCAAACTCATGAAGGCCATTATGAATTCCTAGTCATTCCATTTGGTCTCTGTAATGCCCCATCCACTTTTCAGAGCCTCATGAATCACCTGCTCAAACCATATCTCTGAAAATTTGATCTTGTTTTCTTTGATGACATTCTCATCTACAACCTCACATGGGAAAAACATCTTTAGCATGTAGACCTGCTCTTGCAATTGCTCCAGAAGCATAAATTATTTGTCAAATTTTCCAAGTTCTCTTTTGGCATGGAAGAATTCTAGTATTTGGGCCACATTGTGGGGCCTGAAGGTGTCAGGGTGGATCCCAAAAAGATCCAAGCAATGTAGGATTGGCTCCAACCAAAGACTTTGAAGAGTTTGAGAGGATTCTTGGGTCTCACTGGCTACTATTGCAAATTTGTCCTTAATTATGGTCACATTGCTAGACCCCTCACTCACCTTCCTTTAGACTGATGAAGCACAACAGGCGTTTATAACTCTCAAACAAGCCATGTGTTCCACTCTATATTGGCACTACTCGACTTGACCAAATCTTTTGTGATTGAATGTGATGCTTCAGGTACGGGTATTGAGGTTGTCTTAATGCAGGAAGGTCAACCCTTGGCCTTTACTAGCCAACAACTAAGTGGGAAACATTTGGGACAATCTACCTATGGGAAGGAGATGATGGTCATCTTACACGCAGTGGATACCTGGTGACCATACTTATTGGGCGGCGTTTCCAAATCCGCACAGACCATCAAAGCCTTAAATATTTTTTGGAGCAACGACTATCATCACCACAAAAAAAATAAATGGCTAGCCAAAATGCTAGGATATGATTATGAGATAATTTACAAGAAAGGGCATGAAAATGTCGTAGCAGATGCTTTATCATGCCAATTTGAGGAGGACAACACCCTGCTAGCAATCTCTCTTCCCATTCCAGATTGGATTGAAGAAGCTTGCAAGGAATGGTTTTCACATCCTTCGCTCTCCCAACTCATTAATAAATTGCAAGCAGATCCTAATTCCATAGCGGGCTACTCTTGGAAGGATGATATTCTTCGCTACAAGGATAGAGTAGTGATATCACCGACATCCACCCTAAAAACATGCATTTTGTCACAATTGCTCTCATCTCCCACTGTAGGCCATGCAGGCTTTCAGAAGACTTATGCTCGCACTCGTCATTCCTTCTTTTGGATAGGCATGAAAATGGACATTCTTACTTTTGTAGCTGAATGTGATGTGTGTCAGCACCATAAAGGAGAAACAGTCAAGTCCCGACGCACTTTACAACCATTGCCCATCCCTACCTCGATCTGGATGGATGTTTCTATGGATTTCATTATTGGTCTTCCAAAGTCAGGAAATAAGTCATTCATCATGGTGGTTGTGGATAGACTTTCTAAGTATGCTCATTTTTGCGCCTTACCCCATCCTTTTACACCCACTTTGGTGGCTCAATCTTTCATGGACCAAATATTCAAATTGCATGGCATGCCCACTTCCATTGTGTCTGATCATGACTCGATCTTCACCAGTAACTTTTGGGAGGAACTTTTCAAGCTACAAGGCACCCAACTAAAACTAAGTACTTCCTATCATCCCTAAACTGATGGTCAAATTGAAGCCGTCAACAAATGTCTGGAGACCTACCTTAGGTGCTTCACTTAAAAAAAGCAACATCAATGGGTACAGTGGTTACCTTTAGCTGAATGGTGGTATAATACTAACTATCATGCCACCACCAAGATGACTCCATATGAAGCAGTTTATGGTCAACTCCCCCCTTCACCTACTTCTTATATCCCTAGATGCTCTAAGGTGCAAGCAGTGGATCAACTCCTACAAAACCGTGCAACCATGCTAGCTTGTCTCAAAGATAATCTCCATCAAGCTCAGAATCGCATGAAGCAATAGATAGACCAACATCGTTCGGAGCACACATTTCAAGAAGGGGATCAGGTATTCTTGATGCTGCAACCATACAAGAAAACATCACTCGAAGACAAGGGTCGTCAGAAATTATCTCCAAAATTCTATGGACTTTATCAAATACTTTAGTGCATTGGCGAGGTAGCCTACAAGTTAGCCTTGCCATCCACTACAAAAATCCATCCCATCTTCCATGTATCATGCCTCAAGAGAGTGGTGGGGAACAATTGAAGAATTCAAACCAATCTACCTGAATTGGATGAAGAAAGCTCCAACCTGAACAGGTCCTTAACAAACAAGAATGACATTTGCGCGGCCACATGATCTAGGAAGTCCTTGTTAAGTGGAAAGTCACCTCTCTAGAAGATGCGACCTAGGAACCAGCCACTATTCTTCAACAAGTTTTGCAGCTTCAACCTTGAGGACATGGAAAATTTTAGGGGCAAATTTTTGCCATTGGGCTAAATTGAGGGGTTTTATTATTTTATTGGGCGAATATTTTGTATCATAGTACATTTTTACAAATCGCTTCAAATTTATTTTATAAAAAGATTAGGTATGGAGGTTAGCCCACCTTATTTTAAGGGAGAGGGTAAAAAAAATAAATTTAGCCCTTGAAATTAGGAGTTACAATCTTTGATTCACCCTCATTTTCAAGAAAATGTATTTATGATAGTTATAAATAAAAATAAAAATACAGTGGAGGTATGGTAAATAAATAAAAGCTCTTTTTATACTTACTCCAAAGGTATTGTAAATAAATAAAATTTCAAATAAACTAGAGGTATGGTAAATAAATAAAACCTCTTTTTATATTTAGTCCATAATCCTCTTTCTATTTAAAAAGGCTCAAAAACGAGGTTTCATTTAAGTGAATCCTATGGGCCAAATACCATATTTAAAAAGAGGTATGATAAATTAATAAAAATATAAATAAACGAGAGGTATGGTAAATAAATAAAACATTTTTTTATATTTACTCCATATGTCACCTTATATTTATGAACACGCAAGCGTGTAAATAAATAAAAATATAAATAAAGTGGAGGTATGGTAAATAAATAAAAATATAAATAAACTATAGGTATGGTAAATAAATAAAACCTCTTTCTATATTTAGTCCATAACCCACTTTCTATTTAAAAAGGCTCAAAAAAGAGGTTTTATTTAATTGAATCCTATGGGCCAAATACCATATTTATAAAAGAGGTATGGTAAATTAATAAAAATATAAATAAATGAGGTATAGTAAATAAATAAAACATTTTTTATATTTACTCCATAAGCCACCTTATATTTACGAACACACAAAAAATGTGTTATATTTAGGTGAAGCCTATGGGCCAAATACCATGGGCCAAATTATTATTAATACCATGCAAAAAAACATTATTAACCCTAATATTAGTATTAATAAAAATAAAGATGGCACATGGTATTGACCCATGGTATTCACATGGAATGCAACCTATTTAAAGGCAATTAAACTAGCATAGATCCATTTTACTTTGGATCAAATATCGTGATATGAAAACTAACATAGAGTGAAAAAATATTTGATCCCTCTCGGGGCTTGGTAGATCAAGAGTAAAAATGGATCTTGTAATTTAATATCACTAAACATTTTAACTTGGTTAAAAAAAAAAAAAAAAAAAAAAAAAAAATCAATTATTAATTTTATTAATTTTTATAAATTACTAATAGTAGTTTTTAAGCTCCAGGTTTATGATAACCCATGGTATTGACCCATGGTAATACCATGGTATTCATGTGAGCATAGACTATTTAAAGGGGAAATTCTATCAGCTTAGATCCATCTTAATTCCGGGTCTACCAAGTGCTAGGAGGGATAAATAGATTTCATCCCTCTAAGAGTGGTAGATGTGGAGTTAAGATGGATATAGGTTGGTTTTTATGATGATGAAGATATTAAATAGACTTAGGAAATTATATTGTAAAAATAATCTTAAGGTGAATGGTTAAAACTACATTTAGTCACTTCACAAAATTTAGTAAAAAATACTGATATCTCCATTAATATTGGTATTTTTGATTTAACAAAAAAAAATTCAAAACAATGAAATCTTAACTCTCTCTACATCACCCTCGCAGAAGAGAGATAGTCGCTGCCTAGATTTCCCAGCATTTTTCAAACATTCTCAATATAATATCTTCATGAAAAAGTTAAAGTACTAATCTTGGATTAGTTGTTTGAAAAATATGCTGGTTTGTACAACCTTTCATCTTCCCTGCTATTCTTAGTTTGTCGTAATGATCTGTAGGGGTTGGGTCACTACACCATATTGTCCTAAACTGCGGATATTGTGCACCAAAAAGGAAATTAATCCACATATTACAACGTTGTTAAAAATGGTATGAAGGTAGCGAATTATGCTAATAAGAAATTTAGATTGGGAGAGACGTAATTAAATTTTATTATTTAATTGAAGATTTCCATTTAAAATAATAATAAATCTACATTTATATATTTATATATTGATTGGATGGATTACAACGGTCACTTATTTCCATTAGATCCCCTTCAGCCCTTTGGGATACCTACTACTTCATTATATTATATAGTTGGGGCTTGCTACTTGTTGGTGTGTTGGGGTAAACAAACTTGATGTGTTTTTTTTTTTTTTTTATCTTGCAGTTGGAGTCTATGGAATAAGAAAGAAATTTGATAGCTTGGCAAAAGTGGTAGAGAAAACATTAATCTCTCCTACCATGACAAACATGGCCACTAAAACTTGCAACATTGTTTGTAGGAAGTGAAAATTATGTTTATTTTTCCAAACATGTATGTTAGTATATTACAGTTTAATGAATATGTTTTATTATTATCATATATGGTTTCATACTTTAACAAAATATTCGCCAAGACTTCACAATGTTTTATTATTTAGTGAAAGATTTTCCAAGATCTTACAAGATTTTATAATTCAGTGAAAGATTTGCCATGACTTTACAAGATAATATAATCTGGTGAGAGATTCACCAAATAGTATATATATATATATATATATATATATATATATATATATATATATATATATATACACATATTATATTATTGATAAAATTGCCTCCCATTTTTCCTATGTGTCATGGGGATTCGCCCATTTATTATACATATAAATTTAGGGTGGTTCTTAAAATTTTCCCTGCTTGAGGACAAGGCTGTTTTTATGGGGGAGGGCATATTAGGGTCCAACACTAACCCCCTTATTTATGTAATAGAGTCAAGCCATAGTTATAGTTAGTTAAAGAGTCAATAAAGCCCATATTAATAATTGTAAGTGATTGACTCGCATTTAAAGAAAGGGACCACAGTTAGTTGCAAATGGGCCATGGTATTAGATAGATGGTATTAAGAGAACCATGGTACTGACCCATGGCATTGCATGTATGAATCCTATATAAAGGATAGAGACTCCCCATTGAGGAGCATCATGTCTTATTTTGTAATCGAGCCCAGCTCTATTGGAGGTTGCCCCCTCGAAGAGGCAAGTGAACATTGCTTTCATCTCTGAATAATAAAAGACATGCTGTTATTTCTCATTTTTTTTGCGTTCTGGGTTGTATTTCTTCGTATATTTGGTATTCTGGCATCTTCTCACAGGTCAAGAGCATAACATCCTTTGATAATCTTGCAAAATATTAGTTCCTAGCAACCCGAACATGTCCTTAAAGTGCATGATGTCTTGTTATTTTTTTCTAGATAGAGGGGTTCCAATTTAGGTTATCCAAAAATGATTCTATGGTTGTTGATGATAATATGAGGGACTCTCAATTCTTCTCTGATCCATAGGGGTTCATTAATTTATCTAGGCATGGCCCTCTTTTGTATCTTTAACCGTTGCTTCTTCATGAGTCAGACAGAGGCTAATTCCATAATTGTACATCTCCCATTCTATAATTGGGATCCCAAAAGTTCATATTAGTCAATATGAGATTGTGCATATAGAATTATGTCATTCTAGCTTTCTTCTCCACACTAGATTTATGGCAAAATCAAATAAAAATTTTCTTATTTGAGTCTTAAATCAATCATCCCCTCACCCATATTTTTCATTTTCCCTTCCATCAGACCCACATATTCAACTCTTTTGGACCTTGCAATCTGTATACATCAATAGCTTCTACTTCTTTCCCTTTCTAGCCTAAGGAGGATTGGGACTATAAATTTGGTGGGTATTATTTGGCTTGCTTCAAAGAATTTGTAATAGGACCCAATATCTAGTTACAGATCAGGTTCTTGTAGCTCCTTTGGCCATTCACCTTCTTCCTGCATTGGTGCAACCCCTTCCTATATCAATTCTATGCATTCCTATATCACCTCTCTACCTTTCTGTAGCACTGCCTTGTTTTCTTGTAGCTTGGTAGATTCCTTTTACAATTGTCTCATCTTGGATCCCATGGTGTTTGTCTTCCTTTGTGAGGCTTGGTGTTATTTTCCTTTAGCTTTGAGGGAGGTTATTTCTTCAGTTTTCTTCTTATTCTCCTCCAATTCTTCTTCTCGGTGACTGGCTATCCCCTATATTATGATGGGGGTTGTTGAGGAAGGTTGAGGCTTCCCTTGTTTAATCCTAGCACTCTTCCTCTTCCTGAAATATACAAGGTGTTTCCTTGGATTTCTTACTTTAGGCTTGAATGGGGTTCCCACCTCTTTTGTTGGCATTATGGTATAGGTGTTGTCCTTAATGGAAACCCACTCATAGGTCAATTCAGATTTGATAAAGGGAAACTCACATTGTAAC
Organism: Pinus tabuliformis; assembly: GCA_031772625.1. NCBI lineage: Eukaryota > Viridiplantae > Streptophyta > Pinopsida > Pinales > Pinaceae > Pinus > Pinus tabuliformis. The sequence goes on from CM062806.1 coordinate 923,598,043, forward strand.
AGGTCAATTCAGAGGTAACAAGGTAATGGTATAGAAGAACAGGATGATGGGACAAAGGGCTACAAATCGGAATCAAGTAATTGAAGAAAAAGAATGTTTTAAGTTGTATACGCTAGTTCACCTTGTCCGAATAACGTATACAAGCAGGTTCACAAAACAAAAGGTGCATATATATATGCACACACTTTCACAAGAGGAAAAGCATGTATGGCATGGAAAATTAAGATTAATGAATACCAAGGGCCCATACCATGGTAATAGCCCACAATATTGAGCAGAATAATAATTACTTGATCCCGTCCAAGAATACCACAGGTTCTAAGTGTTGTTTTGTTCTGAGGTATTGAAAAAGGCTCTAAGTATATAAGGAGGAGAAGATCAAAGGGCTAAGTGTGCAAGTAAAAGGGTTTTTCATGAATACTTCTATCTAAAGTATATTTTATGTTGTAAGGGCTATGGTTATGATATGATCTGAAATATCTTGTGCACCTTTGGATACAATGTTGGATTAGGATCATGAGACCTAAAATGACTTATCATTTTATGATCTGATAATGGATGGGTTAGATATGAATCCTAACTCATGTTTTATCCTTTAAATTTTGTGATATGGGTATGTCTAAAGTCTGGAATAGTTTCAAAATTATAAGTTATTATTTGTAGATCTATACGTTGGTTCATCTTGGTGAAGGCGCGTATACGTGCTGATTCGACACTTCCAAGTAGCATATGCAAAATAAAAGTTTGTTGTTCAGAGATGACTGATCTATCTCATTAGTACTATTGTTTTACTGCTGTCTGTCAATGATGTCTTCATTAGATCTGAAAGTAAAATTGATTAGATAAGGAGATTGAGTCTGGTTGATTGATTGATTGAGTAGGAAGGGTGATCATTGCTGCTATTTGTTTAGAATTATGTAACTTGACAACAAATCTTCGAAATGTCACTAGTTGGTATAGTTTTTGGTTCATAGGTTTTATGATTCGGTATCTTTAGAGGTATACGCAAGTTGGGATAAAGGAACTAGTGTATACATGCAGGTTGGCTTCATTGAAGTAGCGTATACATTCTGACATATGATTTTCGAGGTTGCAGTTGGTTCTAGTTGTTGATGCAGCGTTCTGTGTTCAACTCTGTGTTTTGGTGACAATGATCTGATTATTCAGATTGACTGATTGTTGATAGATGCAATTTTATTTGATGATTGTTTTGCAGTAGTGATTGATGTTACTGATGGGTCCAGTATGAAAATTTGATGAAACATGGCCTTCATATTGTATTGTTGTGTACCACGAGTATCTAGTTTGAAAATTTATGAAACGTGGCCCTTGGAGGAAGAGTGAAGGTGGTATGCTTTTGTAGGCCGACACCTATGTACTAGTAAACATACCAGCCAATATAAGAGCTGGGGCATTGGAGCTCCCTTCAAGTAGAAGCTGAAAAATGAGTGAAGGTTGTAGCCTTCAGCAGGTAGATGCCTGCGTATTGGAAAAGTCTGCACCAGTACAAAACTTGTAAAAACCTTTTATTATAAGAAGATTGAAGACTGAGACGACAACAACAGTGGTTTTTCCTAGATTGGATTTCTACCTGAAAAATCTTGGTGTTCATGTGTGCTTCTTATGTGCGTTGATTTATTCTATTCTTATTGCATCTATTTACTGCCTGATAAATGCATCACATTCTGATTTAAGACAATGAATTAGTTGTTTATCAAAGTTTATTATATATACACTAGTTATTATTTATAGGTGCAGACATACGCTGGTTGGTTTCAGAAAAATAGCATATACAGTTTGGAAAGGAAAATCAATATTGTGAAAGTTAAAATACTGATTCACCTCCCCCCCTTTCAACATTTTTCCCAACAATTGGTATCAGAGTAGTTCCTTTAGAAGAAGCTTGATCGTTTGAAGGGAGATCTCTCAAGATGAACAATCACGAATGAATGGGATCTATCAGACCATATTCAACGGAAATAACTTAGCATATTGGAAGATAAGAACCATAACCTATCTTCAGTCACTTGGAGTTGATGTTTGGGCAATTGTGGAAGGAGGATACCAATATCTAACAACATTCCCCATAGATCCAACAGAAAAGAAAGCATATGCAAACAATGCCAAAGCCTTCAATACATTATTGGGAAGTCTATCAGAATCAGAATTTGTTAAAGTCATGCAACTCAACAGAACCAAAGAAATATGGAAAAAAATCATTCAGAGCTACGAAGGAGACTCCCAGGTAAAACGTGCGAAGCTCCAAAGTCTCAGAATTCAATATGAGACTCTCAAGATGCATAGTGATGAAAGTATTGCTAGTTACTTTTTACGAGCATATGAGATTGTAAATCGTATGAAGAATTTGGGTGAAGAAATAAAGGAGGCTACTTTAGTAGAGAAAATTTTAAGATCTCTATCTTCTAAATTTGAGTCAAAAGTATCTATCATTGAAGAGAAGTAGGATCTACAATCTATTATTGTTGTTCAACTTCATGGAATTTTAACTTCCTTTGAAATGAGGAAAGGAGGTCCATCAGATATCAGAGAAGCCACTTTCAAAGCCTCAGCAAAGGGAAAAGAAAAGGAAGATCTCAAGGAATCATGATATATATCAGAAGAAGATGAGGTAAACTTTGTGAATAAACTTCAACGGGGTTCCAAAAAATTTAGAGGTAAGCTTCCCTTCAAATGTTTTGTTTGTGGTAGAGTTGGTCATTATGCTGCTAAATGTCCTCATAAAGATAATCATGACAAAGGAAAGGATTCTACAAAAGGTAATAGAAAACAATTTATTAATAGAAGAAGTTATTATACTCATGAAGATAGTGATGGCTTGTCTAATAGTGATGAAGATGAATCTGAAAAAGATATTAAACTACTCATGGCTTATGAAAATGATGATTTTATGGATGCCTTAGAAGAGGAATATTTTCTTGAAGAAATCACTCAACTTAAAATCTGTTTGGAAGAAAAGAATATTTTCATAAACACTTTGACACATCAACTCACTGAAAGAGAAAAGAACAATGAAAAATTAGAATGTGAAATAGTGGGTCTAAGGAAAGAACTTGAGAAGTCAAAATCTTTGAATCTTAGATTTTCTAAAGGATCAAAAACCTTATATGAAATCATCAAGGTTCAGAGTTCTCCTCTTATAAAAACTAGCCTTGGATACAATGGAGATACATCCCAACCAGAAAACCCTTCAGCCATCAGCAAAAGCTATCTTGATGCAGCGAAAACCAGTGAACAATGTGTCAATACTCAACAAAAGACTAAAGATACTGCCTAAGTAAATTATGCTCATTTTACTCCAAGCGTGAACACCAATAGAAGCACCAACCAAAAGGTGAAAAATACCAAAATATTTTATGATCACAAACACTTGTTCTTTAATGGACAATGTTTTTCATGCCATAAATTTGGTCATAAGGCTGCACAATTTGTTGCTTACAAAACTATCATGACTAGAGAAGAAAGAAAAAAAAGGAGTGTGATAGGAATCAAGAAAAGCTCTTATAATAACTTTTCTCCTCTTGAAGATGAAATTGAATGCTCATTTTGCAATAAATTTGGTCATGAAGAATTTGAATGTAGGAGAAAATTTTGGCCAACAATTGAAAAGGAACAAACATCATCAAATTCCAAGGTATGGACAAGGAAGGAATTTTAGTCAAAAAGATGTGGCATAGCTATGTTTGTAGAAGGACAGTAAAATCAATGATACATTGATAGCGGATGCTCTAAACACATGACAGGTGATAAAGATAAAATCCTTTCATAAAAAAGCTTTAGAAAAGGAAAAAATGTCTCTTTTGGAAATGACACACCAACTGTCATTAAGGGTAAGGGTTTTGTTTATTTAAAATAAAAGATTAAAATTGGAAATGTTATGTATGTTTATGGTTTAAAGCATAACTTGTTGAGTGTTAGTCAAATGTGTGATCAAGGAAACGAAGTTGTGTTTCGATCAAAAGAATGTGTGGTTCGTGAGCTTGACAGAGGAAAGACCATAATCAAAGGTACAAGAACACCAAGAAATATATATATATATATATATATATATATATATATATATATATATATATATATATATATATATATATATATATATATATATATATATAATATAGGAGGTCAAGAACAATGTTATTTAAGCAAAATAGAAGAGACCTAGTTATGGCATAGAAGATTGGGTCATCTAAGCTTTTCTCAAATAGGAAAAGTATGCAGGCTCAAGGCGGTTCGTGATCTTCTAGATGTCATCATCCAAGAAAATACCATCTACAAACCATGTCAATTTGGTAAGAAAAATAGAGTCCAATTCAATGCCAAAGAAGGATAAGAACTTAAGCCTCTTGAACTCATTCATACTGATTTGTGTGGGCCAACAAGGAAGAAGTCACCTCATGGAGAAGAATACTACATTTTATTCATTGATGATTTTTCAAGAATGTGCTGGATTGGTTTACTAAAGCATAAAGATGAAGCATTTAAAAAGTTTAAACTCTTCAAAGCTTTAGTTGAAAATGAATTAGACGTAAAAATCAAATGTCTCAGATCTGATCAGGGTGGAGAATTCATATGAGATGAATTTTTTGAATTTTGTGAACAACATGGTATAAAGAGACAGTTCTATGTTTCCATAACTCCTCAACAAAATGGCGTGGTGGAAATAATGAATAGAACAGTTCAACAAATTGCTCGAGCTTTGCTTGATGAGTCTGGAACTCTTGACACCTTCTGGGGTGAAGCTGCACATACCGTACTAAATATTCTCAACAAAGCTCGTGTACGTGTAAATAGTGATGAAACTCCATATGAACTTTGGTATGGTAAGCCTCCTACTGTAAAACACTTCAAAGTTTTTGGATGCAAATGTTTCATCAAAAACACTGATGAAAAACTTGGTAAGTTTGAACCCAGAGTAGACAAAGGAATATTTCTTGGTTATTCATATAGAAGTAAAGGATACACATTTTATAATAAGAGACTTCAAAAAACTATTGAATGCATTGATGTTGTAATCGATGAAGCATGCAAAAATCCGGAATAGGTGACATCAACAAACGAAGATGATAATGATGAAGACGGTGAATGATTTTTTGTATCAAATCGAAATGATATAGAGGAAGAAATCAATGAAGCATCATAAGAATATACATATGACAGGGAAAATCCTCCATCCAGGTATGTTCAAAAAAATAATCCAAAATCTCAAATTCTATGAGAAAAAGGGTCTGGAGTACAAACAAGAAGAACTGTTGTAGGAGCTTCTAGTTATCTAGCATTATTATCCCCCATAGAACCAAAAAATGTCAATGAAGCTAGCAGAGATGAGATGAATGTTGGGTTAATGTCATGGATGAAGAACTTGACCAAATTGAAAAGAATGATACTTGGGAATTAGTTCCTAGACCTCATGATAAAAATGTTATAGGAACAAAATGGATATTCAAGAATAAGTTGAATGAAAATGGAGAGGTTATTAGAAATAAATCAAGGATTGTTTTTAAAGGGTATGCTCAACAAGAAGATATAGAATTTGAAGAAACCTTTGCACATGTTGCTAGACTTGAAGCCATAAGAATGTTTCTCTCTCTTTCAAGTTTTCGAAAATTCAAATTGTATCAAATGGATGTAAAATCTGCATTTCCTAATGGAGATTTAAAAGAAGAAGTATATGTTGAACAACCAAAAGGATTCATTCTAGGAAATGATGAAAATCTTGTATGAAAACTCAAAAAGGATCTATATGGATTGAAACAAGCTCCAAGGGCATGGTATTATCATCTTGACAAATATCTTCAACAACAAGGATTCACAAAAGTATCTATACACAACAACTTATATACAAAAATTGAGAATGATAAGCTACTAATTATTGTTTTTTATGTTGATGATATCATCTTTAGCAGTAATGAATAATCTATGAGTCAAAACTTTGCTTCTGTTATGCAACAAGAATTTGAAATGTCTTTACTTGGAGAACTAACTTATTTTCTTGGTCTACAAGTACAACAAACAAAAGATGGCATCTTTCTTTCACAAACTAAATATCTCAAGCAGATTCTGAAGAAGTACGGAATGGAAGATTCTAAACCAATATGTACTCCAATGGTAACAGGATGTAGTCTCAGTTCTAATGATGAATCTCCTACAGTGAATCAACCAGCGTATAGATCTATGATTGGAAGTCTACTTTATCTAACAGGTACCAGACTAGATATCATGCATGCAGTAGGAATTGTTGGAAGGTTCCAAGCCAATCCAAAGGAATCACATCTTCAGGCTGTAAAAAGAATATTCAAATATCTCCAAGGAACTCAAGACTTTGGTCTATGGTATCCTAAAGATACAAATCTCACTCTTCATGCATATATAGATGCAGATTGAGTTGTAAACATTTATGAACGAAAAATCACTAGTGGAGGTGCATTATATATGGGATCACGATTAGCATCTTGGTTCAGCAAGAAACAAAGTTCGATTGCCTTATCTACAACTAAAGCAGAATATGTGGCTGCTCCATCTTATTGCACACAACCACTCTGGATGATGCAAACATTATAAGATATTCAAATAACATGTCCTCCACCCATCTCCATTCTATGTGATAATACACGTGCTATTAGTATTTCGAAAAATCCAGTCATGCACTCCAAGACCAAGAACATACCCATTAAGTACCACTTTCTATGAGAACAAGTGCTTGAACAAAATTTTAAATTGGAGTATGTTCCCTCCAAAGAACATGTTGCTGATATATTTACCAAACCGCTTCCCAGAGAAGCATTTGAATATCTCAGACAAAAGCTGGGAGTTGTTTCTACCTCATCCTGCTATTAAAACTAGTTTCAGAGGAATGTTTCCTATACGTGGGTTTCATGAATTAAAGTCACGTATATATGGGAGTTTCTGTGGTTGTAGTGGCGTATGTTTTTCTGATAGAAAAATAGTGGGTCAGACTCAAAATCAGTTTCTGACATGGGTGTTCAGTCTGATATTGATGGTTATAGTTTGCTAATATGCTTTGTTCATTAGTGTTTTTTTGATTGATGAATATGCCTTAATGAATGAATTGTTGACAATTCACAGGCATCATAGGTTCAGGGGGGGCATTAGCCTTCAAAAACATTATGCATTGTTGGCATCATGGTTGCTAAATTCAGCTATGGTATGAGATATTCATATCATTTGTTGTAAAGGTCATGTAAATACCTATGATGTAATAATATGTCTCTTTCTGTCATAGTCTATTATGAATGATTCCTTTTGGACATATGATGTAATTTTTACCCCCACTATGCATGGGAAGGATGATGTAATAATTGCAATTTTTCAAGTCATGTATGAACATTTGGTATATCCCAACTTGGTTGGGTGATTGATGTATGTATGAGCCATTGGTGATAGGAGGTAATAATCACATAGTTGAGTTATAGAGTCTTGTTATTCTTTTGAAAAATATTTTTGCAGACTCTGCATGTGCTCAAGGGGATCATGGATAGTATAGTGCATCTCAGCATGTACTAAGGAGAATATATTGGTCATCCCTTTGCCCTTGATTTCAAAGGGGGAGAGTATCTTGGCGTTGCTTAATATATCTAACAGGTTCTACATCTTGAAGTAATCAACACCAATATGTTTTCCATCAAGTCCAAAGGGGAAGATTGTTGGCATTATGGTACAGGTGTTGTCCTTGATGACAACCCACTCACAGGTTAGTTCAGATTTGATAAAGGGCAACTCACACTATAACAAGTAAATTTAGAGGTAACATGGTAATGGTACAAAAGAACAGGATGATGGGACAAAGGACTATAAATCAAAATCAAGCAATTGAAGAAAAAGAATGTTTTAAGTTGTATATGCTGGTTCACCTAGTCCAAATAGCGTATACAAGCAAGTTCATAGAACAAAATACATGTATACATATGCACGCACTTTCACAAGAGGAAAAGAGCATATGGCATGGAAAATTAAGATTAATGAATACCAAGGGTCCATACCATGGTAATAGCCCACAATATTGAGCAGAATAATGGTTACTTGATCTCATCCAAGAATACCACAGGTTCTAAGTGTTGTTTTGGTTCGAGGTATTGAAAAAGGCTCCAAGTATATAAGGAGGAGAAGATCAAAGGGATAAGTGTGCAAGTAAAAAAGGGTTTTTTCATGAATACTTCTATCTGAAGTATATTTTATGTTATAAGGGCTATGGTTATGATTTGATCTGAAATATCGTGTGCACCTTTGGATACAATGTTGGATTAGGATCATGAGACCTGAAATGAATTATCATTGTATGATCTGACAATGGATGGGCTAGATCTGAATACTAATGCATGTTTAATCCTTTAAATGTTGTGATTTGGGTATGTCTGAAGTCTAGAATAGCTGCAAACTTATAAGTTATTATTTGCAGATCTATAAGTTGGTTCATCTTGGTGAAGTTGCGTATACATGTTGATTCGACACTTCCAAGTAGCGTATGCAAAAGAAAAGCTTGTTGTTTAGAGATGCCTGATCTATGTGATTAATACAGTTTTTTTATTGCTATCTGTCAATGATGTTTTCATTACATATGAAAGTAAAATTGATTGTATAAGGAGATTGAGTTTGGTTGATTGATTGAGTAAGAAGGGTGATCCTTGCTGCTATCTGTTTAGAACTCTGTAACTTGAAAGTAGATCTTCAGAATGTCACTAGTTGGTATAGTTTTTGGTTCAGAGGTTTTACGATTCAGTATATTTAGAGTTATATGCAGGTTGGCTTCATTGAAGTAGTGTATACATTCTAACATGTGATTTTTGAGGTTGCAGTTAGTTCTGGTTGTTGATGCAGTGTTTGGGGTTCAGCTCTGTGTTCTGGTGACAGTGATATGATTTTTTAGATTGACTAATTGTTGATATATGCAGTTGTATTTGATGATTATTTTGCAGTAGTGATTTATGTTACTGATGGGTTCAGTATGAAAATTTGATGTTACTTGACTTTCATATTATATTGTTGTGTACCAAGAGTATCCAATCTGAAAATTTATGAAACATGGTCCCTGAAGGAAGAGTGAAGGTAGTAGCCTTCTGTAGGCCGATGCCTACGTACTGGTAAACATATCACCCAGTACGCGAGCTAGGGGCTTGTAGCTCCCTTCTAGTAGAAGCTGGAAAACGAGTGAAGGTTGTAGCCTTCAACAGGTAGATGCATGCGTACTGGAAAAGTATGCACCAGTACAAAACTTGTAAACACCTTTTGTTATAAGAAGATTGAAGACTGAGACGACAGCAGTGGTGGTTTTTTCCCACATTGGGTTTCCACTTAAAAAATATTGGTGTTCATGTGTGCTGCTTATGTGTGTTGATTTATTTTGTTCTTACTGCATCTGTTTACTACTTAGTAAATGCATCACACTCTAATTTAAGACAATGAATTAGTTGTTTATCAAAGTTTATTATATATACATTGGTTTCATTCTTTATAGGCGCGGACATACGCTGGTTGGTTTCAACAAAATAGCTTATACAATTTGAAAAGGAAAACCAATATTGTGAAAGTTAAAATACTAATTCACCCCCCTTCTCAGCATTTTTCCCAACATGTTCCTTAGTATTCCCCTCTGAAACCCTGGTTTGTTTCTCTTGCCTTCTTTTCCGAGATATGGAGGTTTCTTCAATGATATTTGAGGCTCACTGTTCTCCTTTTATCTTCTCTTTTGATTTCTCCTTTGACAATTTTTTTTTTTTTATTTTAGCCTCTTCTTTTTATTTTCCACCCTCTTCTTCTTCCTCTTCTTTTTCTGTAGAGCCATCACTAACCGTCTCTTCGAGTTACAATAATATTTTTCCTTGTGTTTCCAACAAAGATTCCCTATCCATGTATAAAAAAGTTGTCCATGCCATAGGTTGTTGAACATGTTTTAGGGAATCCATGATAATAAACTTGATGAGCCCATGATGGGCTATGTACTAAGGTTTTCCTCCCCTAACCCTCTGAATTATTTCTATCATAGACTGGAAAAGGAAATAGGGGATGTTCAATATGTTTGGAATAAGAAAATCCATATGGAATATCAACTGATATAATAGTATAAATTGGTAGGTATAAAAAACACTAAGCCTTCCCTCACAAGAAATATATTTTAGAATGTGATAGGCTACTTCATCTTAGGCGTAGGGTAGGCTCTCCCTCGTGACCCCATTCTTGTATAGTAGGATGCTCCTTAGGGCAGAAGAATTTTTTCTTGGCTATAATAGCCTCAATTTTTTCCTCTCTAGTCCATATCGCTCCTAAGGGTAATGTGGTCACTATGCTAACAACTTCTTCATTTAGATGGATAATTATGCCCCTCACAATGGTGGTAGCTTTTTATTCTCCTTGAGGCTATATACAACCTTTATCTATTCCAAGTCAACGTTGGGAGGAGGTTTCAATGGATTTTATCACAGGTTTACCCAAGTCTGAGAGAAAGAGTGTCATCATGGTGGTAGTTGACAGACTTACCAAGTATGCACACTTTTGTGCATTATCACATCCATTTAAAGCTAGTACGGTTTCTACTGCATTTATGGAAACAATTCAAAAGCTACATGGAAACCCAAAGATTATTGTAAGTGACAAAGATCCCATTTTCACTGGAAATTTTTGGACAGAATTATTTTCTTGTCTTGGTACTCAGTTAGCTCATAGCTCATCTTATCATCCTCAATCTGATGGGCAAACTGAGATAGTAAACAAATGTTTGGAAGGATATCTTCGTTGCTTTGTATCTGATAAATAGACACAACAGGTCAAATGGTTGCCTCTGGCTGAATGGTGGTATAACACTTCCTTCCATACAACAACAAAAATGACCCCATTTATGGCACTTTATGGATATCAGCCACCATCCATTACATCATATTTAAGAGAAAATTCTAAGGTTCAAGCAGTGGAACATCACATCGAACATCAACAACAAGTCCTCCAACTCTTAAAGGATAACCTCGTGTTGGCACAGAATAGAATGAAACAACAGGCAGATCAACATCGCAGTGAAAGAAGTTTTGATGTAGGTGATTGAGTATTCCTACGGCTACAACCATATAAGAAAATGTCCCTCAAGCAAGCTAAGAAGGATAATAAATTATCACCAAAGTATTATGGTCCGTACAAGGTGTTGCAAAAGATTGGTACTATGGCATACAAATTGGAGCTTCCTGCAACTTCTCGATTGCACCCAGTTTTCCATGTTTCATGTTTAAAGAAGGTTATAGGTGACAAGCTCCCAGTTCAAACAATATTGCCAAAACTTGACGAGGAAGGAAAAATTATATTGGAACCGGAAGCAGTCACAGAAACAAGAACTCGACAGCTACGAAATCGATCAATTTTAGAGTATCTTATCAAGTGGAAGAACTTATCCACTAAAGATTCCACATGGGAGGATGAGAATTTTATACAGAAGCATCCAGAACTACTCAAGTGTTGAGGATAGCACTTTTTTTGAAGGAGAGGGGCATGTTGGGTCCCTATAATACTAGTAATTACCCCATTACTTTTGTAGTTGCATCCCTTATTAATATTGTTGTGCCCCTATTATCCCCATATTGTTATTACTATGCCCCATAGAATCCCTCTATTGTTATTTTTGTGGCTTTATATTATTATTGTTAGGTCAGCTGGGTTATATTGTGACTCCTTAGACTCCTATATATAGAAAGGAGGTTTTGTCATTTGAATCATCAAAGAATTGTTCATTTATGTAATGTAAAGGAGGTTGTCCCCTCGAAGAGGCTGAATTCTAAGGCGTGGATCTATCTTTTCTATCTTTTTCTTGAGCTGGTTTCATAACATGCTCGTTCATCACCTGTAGAGCACGACTCTCCTGGGCCCTAAGTTCCATGGTGACTCCATCCTACAAGAGGTGGAGCGTCTCTCAAGGGAGCATGGCCATATTCAAGCCCACCCCTTTTAGGCTATTGACCATGGGCCTGTCGGCCTCATTTTCTGTAGTAAGTGCCCCATCTGGTAGCACTATCGCGTTGGTCACCCTTGTGCGCAACATCTCTGTGGCAGCTGAAGTGCCGATCACGAGGCTGGTGGACATTGTGCTAGCCTATGGAGTGCGAGCCTCCAACTCCTACAGCTCTGTTCAGAGAGCCCCTAATATCAATTTTTGCTACTCTTTGAACTGTTGGAGGGCCTCTACAGTGACATCCCTCACCGTTTCTCCGATATCGTGCAAATCCTCCTTAGTGAGGGTAATTGGGTCGAAGGATGTCTTTGAAGCCTTGGATTTCTTTCGTGGCACTGCTTTCTCTTGCATCACTAACGCTTGAGTTGGGTGGACGTCGTCTGCTGGTCTACACCACCTTGTTCTGTCGGCTCCTCTGTTTCTGCCTCAGCATCGGACGAAGGTGAATTTTTCCCTTCGCGCTCTTCTCCTCTTGTCTTCTATTGTTTGGAAAATTTTGTGGCGTCGCGTGCTGCCTTGGTCTTAGCCTTTGCTTCTTCATTCGTACACTTCTCAACCAGCTACGCCATTTGGAGTTTTGTTTCTTCCTTCTTACGATGTGCGGCGGACTTGTCCGTTCCACCGCAGAGCCTGTTGCAGCATGCCAGTCCAATGGCTAAGACTCGAGGACTATAAAGATAACGTGATCAGCCACCAGATATGGTAAGTTATGTCATGTCTTCATAGGGTCCTTTCACGCCCTGATAAAGACATGATGGAAATCCACTTTGAACTCTACAAAGATCTGTAAACTAGTGTATACTGTGGGCGACAACCGCAACTTGCGATTGATCCCCATCTGGATACTCATTTCCATCAAGATCCAAAGATATTGCTTTATTTTATGCGTTGCATGTCCTTGGTCACCCACAACGAAGCATACTTCGCTGCTTCTGGAAGGTCCAGCACGACGGAAGAGAATTGGCTATCTTTTGGCAGCTACCATGCCACCAACAAAATCAACAACAAGAGCCACACGTAGTGGAATGTCTTGCCCTACTCCTGTGCTTCGCGATAGTTCGCAAGGAACTTGCCACATAGATAATTCACTCAGTTGAACTAGACTCCCTCATCCGCAAAACACTTCCACATCACCTTCCTGTTACATAGTAGTTTGTCACTGACCCTGCATTCTTTGATTCCGGACACTGCCGGTCCATGTTATTGACATCTATCTTGTGTCATGTTGCAAATTATGTGTCAATGTCTTCCTTGTCATCTCAGGAAAAATATCTCAGTTTACATCTCCTGGAGCAGACCCTTTTTTACTTATGTTTTTGGGTTGTCACGGGACATCAGTTGTTCCGCCCGCAAAGATGGCCAAGATTGCACTAGCCCTAGCGAAGTCTTCACTCTATCTCTGTGTTGCACTCGAGACGGGCTACTTTTGGCAAGTTTTTTAAACAACTTGTTGAAGCTTCAAAGTGTAACAACTTCATGAGCAGTCCTAGGGTTGGTTGTTGGATAAGATGAGCTCGCCTCTCTCCTTTCGGATGGTTGTTCCACCTTTTGTGTAACCTCTCAAAGAGATAAGCTCTTTCTCCCATCTTTTATGGAAGCTCCTCCTCCTATAAATACTTCCTCCATGACTGAGATCAGCTAGCTTGAAAGGTCAAGAATTCAATAGTAAAAGTAAAGAATTTTTGCTAGAGTGTGGAAGTAGCCTCTCATATAACTTAGCTTGGGATGGTTTTTAGTGGAGTTTGCTTGATTGTAAGAATGTTCTAGCATTAGCCTTTCGGGTAGGAGAGAGAGTTATTCATCTTTTGGGAGATAGTTTATGAGTGAATTCTTGGGGAGACATGCTGACAGGACCCTTCGAGGAGGCTTATGACGTCAAGGTTTGGTTGTAAGTTCTACTTTAATTTATATTAATACAAATCAACAACTTATTTCCTATATCATATGTCGAATTGCGTAATGATTGCTTGAAGCTCCTTGACTCTTTAAGTAGATAGTTTTTGTCGTACTCTATTATGTTCGTCATTGTGTTCTGTATGTTGTTTTCAGGTACAAGTGATTAGAAGAATGGTAGCTGGAGAAACACAATAGGGACATCATCGAATGATTATTTTAAGGTAAGCCTTCATGGAATAAACTTTCTAAGGAAATTTTCTTTGGTATTGTCTTTGTGGTGACTAGATCCACTCTAGGGCTAGAGGGGTTGCCTCTATCCGCAGAGGGAACTTGCCTATGTCACAAGTTGGTGACCATACTGGGGAGAGATTTGTCTTTTGTCTCTTGATTTGAGTTTGTTTTATTTGTTTATCGTCTCCTTTACATTTGGGATGAATTCTTCACATTATGGGTTGTTTTGACTACTCTTGGTAGTCTTCCCTCTATCACGAGTGATAGCTCTGGCCTTCCTTCAGCTTGATTTTGAATTTTTTTCTTTGAATTAGGGTTACCACAGTTTATTTTATGACAGTCATAAAGATAGTCGTGCCTGCGCTATCTGCTTAGTTGGGCCTTCTGCTGTTTGGAGCAATTAAATTGCCTCATAGTCGCGAAGAGCTCTAAAATCAGCTCAGCACTGTTAACTGGTGTACTTCGGTGATGATGTCGCAAAGTTTCTAGTTAGGGAGGTGCAACGTTTTATTGTTGGCACATGTTGTCAGTTTTATGCTTGCAAAGATATCTGTAGGTTTCATGTTTGAGGTTTTTCTTGTTGATTGGCCAGCGTGTCCTATCCTTTTGAGCTTCTCTTCTACCTTTTACTGTGTCAAATTGTTGATTTCTAGAATATCTAATCCCAGGTTTCATTTCCTTGAAACTTCTCCTTTCAAACTGTGTGACCTGTTTACCTTAGGGTTTCTTGAAACATTAGTTTTTCTTGGGTTACTTGTTCGTTTGATTTTTGGGTTGTGTTTCACACGATCCCTTGCTTTGTTTGAGGCTTCTCTTTATTAATTGTTTTTTCATCTTCCTGATTGGTATGTGATGTTTGGTTACCAAAGCTTTCAAGGCTTGTTCATTTGGTTTCCTTCCTTCACTTGGCATAAATCACATTGCTTCCTAGTCAGTGAGAAAAGCTTTCTAGTTTTGCAAAAAGAAACATCTTCTTGGTTTTGAGTCTTTGATTCATTTTAGAGTAAAATATTTCTCTTCATTCATTGAGTGATTTCATTAGAAAAAGCTTAAAACTAGTATGGTTTTGAGTTTTGCATTTGGTTGCTTGTCATTTATTTGAAAAATCAAAATATTGCATTCATCTTGTGTTAGGAAATACGAACAATATTTTGCATTAGTAAGTTCTTGCCATTTAGAAATTGAAAAGCGAAGGATGTGTTGTTCATTTTCTTAATTAGGTTGCTTGCATTTCTCTTTCCTCTTGGTTGGTTTTCTTGCATTTTCTTGCTTGTCGCTTTGGTTGCTTTGAAATGAACCTCTCACTTTGCTTTAGTTAGTTGTTCATTGAAAAGAAATGGTTTCTTCACTCATTTAGTTGCGTCCTAGGAGCTTTTGAAGATACATTCGGTAGGGCCTTGAAACTGAAATTTGATTCAATAATAACAACTAAAATTCATTGAATTTACCTAAGGAAGCATTGAAACTTAATGCTCATATCTAGAGATCTAGGCTAGAGACGTGTTCCGACATCATTAAACCTAGTGGTTGTTGTTTTCACTAAGGTTGGGTGATAAGTACTAGTATGGACTTGTTCTCCCTGTATCATTGCGTATTTGATGGGAGACCCCACTAGGTTGCAATCCTGTTATCCATAGGAATCCGATTCAACCGCCTTGCAAACGTGATACACCAAACACAGCATTTGTGGAGATTGCCTGCTCGTACTTCTTGGTTTGCCGAGAGGTATTTTGCAGTGCATGCTTGCCTGGTTAACCTTTTGCGTAGAGTTCTAGAGCAGTCACTTTCGTTCGTTTTTGACTCTCTAAAAGTAAAAGGATCATCCAAGCACTTGTCCTTTCAAGATCGTTTCCAATCAAAAGAGATAGAGTCACATTTCGTCCTTTTCTCGACTCTTAAAACATGAAAAGGCAATGTTTTGTTTCAGTGTTCTAAAATTAGCTTCCCATGAAATATTCCTGGTAAAAGTTATCTTCCTTAGTAATTATTTAGGGCTGATTCCAATGGAAACATTTCCAGAGTCTACCAGTCAAGGATTCCCCTCGGAATGGAATCCTAGTCCTTTTCCTTCATTTGGAAATGCTGATGCTCCTTATATCGCAACGTTGTCCCTTCCTGGGTTAACCATTCGTTTTGGTTATTTTCGACCTTAGTGATCCCAAGTGTCTCCACTCCTGCCCCGCCGTCTCCTTTATTTGAATCATGACATGATGATTCTAAGGTTGACCCCTCACCTTCTTCCCCTGTTTCTTCACCATCATCTTCTACTTCGCCTCGTGAAAGTTTCATATAAGTAAGGGGCCAAGAAGAAGTCAGATACGTAAGGGGCCAACTGTGCAACTATTACTCCAAATGCACCTCCTATCAGCAAACCTTCTGATCCTTCATCGAAGGTCAAATTTCCTTGTAGGTTATGTAAGGGTGACCATCTCCTCTAAGACTATCATGTTATTCCCAGAGTCTTAGAGGTATGGTCTCAAAATTTGGATCGACCATCCCCATCGACCTCTGGAAATCATGTCGATGCTACACTCTGGCTAGTGATGGTAAGAGAAAAGGGAAGATTATATTCGCCTATAGGCTATGTGAAGGAGAGTGTCTTCTTCACCTTTGTCTTCTTATGGATAAAGCTTCCAAAGTTTTGGAAGACCTTGTAGCTCCTCAACCCCAACTTCCTGTTGGTTATCAGAGGCTTTCTTCTGACCCTCCCTTGATTGGTAAAGAGATCGACTTGGAATCATCTCTTGCCCATCCTACTCTTCCTAAACCTAAATCTCTTATTTCTGTTCCCGACCAACCATTGGTCGAAAAGAGTGTCGACTTGGTTTTGCCACTAGTTGTTCACTCTGTTCCAGAAGATTGTGGTGATCATATTACTCATGTTCTTCTCATCTCCTCAGATTCTCATGAATCAAAGAGTGACCCTCCCATCCCAGTTCTTCAGGAGAGTCCTTCTTCTATTTCTGCAGAGCATGGGGGTAATCATATGATACCCCCACCAAGTAGTTCTATCGTTTCTTTAGATTGGAGTCACTTGACTGCTTTCCACCTCCCATCTTATGTGACTTTCCAGATCATAGTACAAGCCTATAATATTGTAGTACCTGGAACTCTATTAGATGAAGGTGCATCTATTAGCATCATGTCTTCTACTACTTGGCAAGCTTTGGGTTCCCCACAGCTTGTGGCTGTCACCCAGAATTTGTTGGCTTTCAACGGAGGAACTAGTCAAAGCTTAGGGATCCTTCCGAAGTTCCATATTACTTTGGGATGAAAGACCATCTATATAGACGTGATGGTCATCCAAGGTTCGTTAGATTTCAATCTTCTCCTTGGACGCAACTATATTTATGTCATGGGAGCTCTCGTTTCTTCGATTTTCCATGTGGTTTTTTTCCGCACGAAGGAAGAATTATGACTATTGATCAATTGTCATTCATTGGTCACCAGGCGCCTCCTTTGCAACCATCATCCCCTATCGGCTCTTGTTTTCAAGCAATACCTTCCCCGCCACAGGTCAATTATGTGGCTACCCATTCCATCTCTACATCTACTGATGATCACACAGATGGTATAGTACATTATGTACTGGAGGCATTGGAACCCAATCTGTCATTGGTACCAAATGACATGTATTCCTCCCGGAGCGTGGTCCTTCCATCTAGTGAAGACCTCTTGGGAGCCATGTTCTCCTATGGTCCATGACGGGTCTCAAGGATAGTTCTTTTCTTGTGTCAACCTCGTTAAAAAATGGAACAAGGAGTCAAAGCATAGTTCCTTGTCTTGTGTCAAGCTCGTTAAAAAATGAAACAAGGGTTATGAGGATAGTTCTTTTACTATGTCAACCTCATTAAAAATGAAACAACTCCCTTTTCCAAATCGAGTCTTTGATTCAGATCTCGTAAAATCCCAGTTGAGTCTTTCCAATATCTCGAAAATGAACCTTCATTCCATCCACTTAGTTGAATGAAATGAAGCTTGGGGGGCATGTACCTCGATTTGAGTCATTATGCTCGGGGCATGTGAACTTATAGCAAGCATAGTTTTCTTTTTCATTTCAAGCTTGTGTAAACATGAAACTAAATCCAAGAAAAGTTCTCCATGGTTCAAGCTTGTGTAAAAATTAACCCACACCCATTTTACATCTCGTGATTGTCATTTTAATCGGCTGATTTCTGCTAAGATGAGCCTTGGTTGTTTGATCCCATCACCACCATCTCGTTGGCCGATCATATGCTTTCACTTGGTTGTTTTTTTCCTTTCTTGAGGGACCACAGTAATGAGTGGTTTTGTTAGCAAGCCTCTTGACCATTAAATGTTTTGAGCAGTTCCACCATTGTCGGAACCAGTTGCTACCATTTATACCACTCATTCCTCTAGGACGAGTCACCTTTAAGCTCTTTTCTGACTCATAAAAAATGAAAAGATTGTCGAGTATTTTTCCTTTTTGACTCATTAAAGAGAATATAGGGGGTCCGCTTTCAGCTCTTTTTCAATCCTTTAAAAAAGAAAAGGTGGTCGAGCCCTTGTCGTTTCGAACTCGTTAACGGATGCAAAACGTCATATGCCTAGTATAATTTCACCCCCTTTTCGGGCTAGGAGGTACTATTTACGAAAAAGGTACTCCTTGGCTGAAATGGTCAAACAGTTCTCTCAAGTATTGTTTTCTACCTTTTCGGGCTCAAGAGACACAAACATACGAAAAGGGGACCATTTGGAGTTTTCTTTTCCGTGCCTTTTTCAAACTCTCTAAATATGAAAAATACTATGAGTTTTACCTATGTCGGAGTCATTAAACCCTGATGACATTCGACTTGTCATCATGATGAGACTGAGCTTCTCCTTCCTAGGGCTCATTAAAAACTGACTAGGTCGGATTTGTCCAAAGGAAAAACTTACATTACAAACATATGCTATCCCCTTCAAGCTTTTGTTTAAAAAATAATTGGGGTACTCGCCAGAAATGGTGGGGGGGAATTTGGAGGTATTTTGTTGATTATTACAGCAACTTGTCACTCTTGAACATCGACACTCTTTCTGCTTTGTGTCGGGTTGGGATATCCTCACTTTATCGTTGGCCTTCCGAGTTTTGGGTTATCCATTTTGCCTTATTCTATCTGATCCCTGCTGCATCTTCATGACCATTTATCCTTTGGTAGCAAAATGCTGCCAAACTCTGGAGTCATGTTGCCGATATGTTTAAGAGTTTAATCCTTCTAAAATTTTTATCCTTACACACCTTCCTTAGATTCTCTGTTTCATCTACATTCATCTTGTTCCTTTTTCTCATGTTGATGATGTGGGAAACAATATGGCCCTCCTTCAACCGATCACTTCTCGTTGAATTCAACTCATTATCCGAGAATTTGATCTAGAGACTCCTTTCTGGTACCTTGGAGCTTGCATGCCTTAATGACAAGTTTTTCCCATTCGACGAAGGCTTACATAATTGGCCTTCGATTGAGTGATTTCACGGGTGTTTGACTTCAGATCATTCTTCACACTTCATGGATTGTACTAGCAGTACCTTAAGAACCATTGACATTACTGGTGGTCTCTCTCATGCTTGTTAACGGTGTACATCATTGACCTGTACTCAAGCGATTTTCTAGTATGCTTGACTTCAACACATCTATTTGCATATTAGCATTTGCACCATGATCGGGTTGGGATTTAAGACCCTGGGATCAAATTACACAAGTCCAGGTTGCATGGATTGGTTCATGATTGAATACATGACTCTTTTGATTGGATGGTTGCATCCATACCATAGGTCATTTATGTTTATCTTATGGATGGCTGTGCCCATGCCTTATGTCCATATATCTTCTTTCACTATGTACTCATGTATCAGAGATATCAGTTGTACTTGCATTGCAGGTTCTCCACGATGGTGTTATGTTTCAGTTATGGATTCGTAAAGCATTTCACCCCTCCCACTCTCTCGGCCTTCATGCTTTAGGGGGAATCTATTACACAGTAATTTGTCATCGACCCTACATTCCCTGATTCTGGACACTGACGGTCCATGTTATTGACATCTGCCTTGTGTCATGTTGCAAATTATGTGTCAATGTCTTCCTTGTCATCTCAAGAAGAATATCTCACTTTACTTCTTATGGAGTAGACCCTTTTTTACTTATGTTTTTGGGTCATCGCGGGACAATAGTTGTTCCACCCACAAAGATGGCCAAGATTACACTAGCCCTAGTGAAGTCTTTTCTCTGTCTCTGTGTTGCACTTGTGACGACCTACTTTTGGCAAGTTTTTTAAACAACTTGTCGAAGCTTCGAAGTGTAACAGCTTCATGGGTTGTTCTAGGGTTGGTTGTTGGATCAGATGAGCTCACCTCTCTCCTTTGGGATGATTGTTCCACTTTTTGTGTAACCTCTCAAAGAGATAAGCTCTTTCTCCCATCATTTATGGAAGCTCCTCCTCCTATAAATACTTCCTCCATGACTGAGATCAACTAGCTTTAGAGGTCAAGAATTCAATAGTAAAAGTAGAGAAGTTTTGCTAGAGTGTGGAAGTAGCCTCTCATATAACTTAGCTTGGGATGGTTTTGAGTGGAGTTTGCTTGATTGTAAGAATGTTCTAGCATTAGGCTTTTGGGTAGGAGAGAGAGTTATCCGTATTTTGGGAGACATTTTATGAGTGAATGCTTGTGGAGACATGCTAACAAGACCCTTCGAGGAGGCTTACGACGTCAAGGTTTGGTTGTAAGTTATACTTTAATTTATATTAATACAAATCAACAACTTATTTCCTATATCGTATGTCGAATTGTGTAATGGTAGCTTTAAGATCCTTGACTCTTTAAGTAGATAGTTTTTGTCGTATCTATTATGTTCGTGGTTGTGTTTTGTATGTTGCTTTCACGTACAAGTGACTATAAGAACGGGAGCTAGAGCAACACAACAGGGACATCATTGAACGACAATTTGAAGGTAAGCCTTCATGGCATCAAATTTCTAAGGAAATTTGCTTTGGTATTGTCTTTGCGGTGACTAGATCCACTCTAGGGCTAAAGGGGTTGCCTCTATCTATAGAGGGAACTTGCCTGTGTCACACTTCCCTGCAAATATTTGCACTGCTAACTTGACTACAGGGTTGTTAATGTTGGAGATGTCATATCCCTGCTTCTTCTTCATAGCTTCTGCGAGGGCAAACTCACCACCTTTTCCTTCTGATATATTGCCTGGATCCTCCCCTGAGTAAGGAAGCCATGTGATTCGATGGATCAAGTGGCCGGTGATGGGAATGGGCTCCTCCAACCATAAACACCCATCATGCACCAAGCAGAGTAGCTGTCTGATGACAAAGGCAATCACTCGGGTGTGGTGGTAATGCGGTACCCAAAGCAGGTTGAGGAGCCCAGCTTTCTCTACACCCTTGAGCCATGTTTGCGGCTCTAATTTGATCGTTCCAAAATTTGTGTCAATCCGTCGGCACATTAGCTATGCAGTGGCTAAATGCGGGAATTTCTCGTGATTTGCGAGGTCCCAATATTATAAATTTAGTACAGAAACCCACCCTAAGTGCAGCCCCTCAAAAACAATGTCATCCAGGAGCAACGAAGTTTGTAGGGAGCTCTTGCTCTCGTCTATGTCCTTTGGCACCTTGGCTTTTCCCTTGCACAGAGGAACATATTCTGGTAACCTGGTAATAGGGTCTACACCCTGGGTTTCAACTTTCATTTCCAATTCCTCCTCATCCGCCAAGATTTCTTTAGATTACTCCTCGTCTGCCTCCACATTAATGGCCTTCTCCTTTTCTTGCAAAGTGAGCTTGGTCCTCTGTGGGTTTCTTGTTGAGATGCACACCAATAGCATAGCCTTCTTATCCTTCTTTGGTCTCAGCGTCCTGGGTGATTTAAGGACTTCGACTGCCACTCTAGCACTTTCCAGGGCAGCTTCTACTACCTCAATTTCCCGTGCAGCTTCCTCAGGTGTCAACATCATTCTATTCAGTATGTCATATGCCTCCTTCAGCAATCTCTCAAACGCTGAACTTGCTCTCAAAGCCTCAAAATTCACACGATCCATACACACCTGATAGCGCAACAACTGAATTTTCAGAATGCCAAGTTTTTTTCACTGGACAACCACCTATGATTTATGGGGCCTTTTGAATTCAAATCCAACCATTTCCCCCACATTCGGCCCATTAATGCTAGATTGGCAGCTGATTTTCAAGAATCTAATCCATAAATTTCACCTTCAATGCCTGTTGCCCACTCCATTTGGCCATAATCCGACCATCAAATCGTGAACAGTGACTTTAATGGCCACTTTCCAGTAGACCTACGCATTATTTCCACGAGTAGTGAAGCTACCTTCGCACTGTCACAGACCCTATGACACTTCCCTACTTCACACAGTCATGAAATCGCACAACTCCCCAACCCGAGCAGTGTAGTTTATAGTCCCGCGCCTCCTTTCAGCTGCCTGGAGTGCTAAGACTGAGCTACTATCGCATAGTTAGATGGTCGGGCCACCTATGTATGGCTTCAATCGACTGCCATTCACCTTTCTTGGGAAGGGATCTCCATTCAACTTAACCAACTGGACTGCACCACCGTTAGTAATCTCCTCAATAACATAGAGCCCCATCCAATGCATTCTAAATTTCCCTGGAAACTTATCAAACTTACAGTCATACAACAACACCAAGTCATTCACCTTAAAGATGCGCAACTTAATATGTCAGTCATGCCACACTTTTTCGTGCTGCTTTTGGACTTGTTGATGAAACCCAACCAAAAATATTTCTTCTTTGAGCTCATCTAGCTACGTGAGCCTCTCTTCCAGGGCTCCACGATCCGTCATACTTGTGAGTGCTACTATGCATAGACTAGGCACAATGTGTTCCATATGCATTATGGATTCCACACCATAGACAAGCCTAAAAGGGGTTTGTCCCGTCAGCTTTTTTCATGTTATTCGATAAGCCCACAATACTACAGGTATGTGTAGGTCCCAATCACTTCGCTGAGCATTGCAAACCTTGGTCAGTGCATTTTCAAGCACTTTGTTGAATGCCTCCACTGTCCCGTTAGCCTGTGGGTGATAAGGTGTGCTCTTCTGGTGATATACCTAAAATTCCTCCATTAGTGTGCTGATCGTCTCATTCAGGAAGTGCGTACCACGATCACTCATCAAGATCCTTGGACATCCAAATCATGTTAGTACATGCTCAAATAGGAACTTTACAGCCGTCATGGCTGTGCAATCCTTCACTGGTTGTGCTTTTTCCCAACGAGTCAAAAACTCCATCGCAGTGATAATGTACCTCACCCCTGTCTTCCCTTGTGGTTGAATGGGCCCTACAAAATCTATTGCCCACTTCTCGAAAGGTTGCAACATCATTTGCGGATTCAAAGGCAATTCATCCCTCTGCAACAGCCTACCTGTTCTTTGACATACATCACACGCCTTACAGTATGCTTTTCAATCCTGATGAAGGGTTGGCCACCATAACCCGACATGTAGAATATTCTACACAGTTGCTCTCCCTGCATAATGTTCTCTCGCGGTGCCCCCATAAGCCTTTGTGAGGATGCTGCTTCATTCAAACTTAGGTACATATCGTCACAATATCTCATCAGTCCCCATCTTGTATAGATGCCCAACAATGATAGAGAAATCTGCCACGTGCACCACTAATTCCTCCTTTTGCTGGACAGAGTATCCTTCCGGTGTAGTTCATGTTGTTAGGAAGTGTATTATATCCTCAAAATGACCATGTGCGACACGTACCGCAAATAGTTGCGCATCAGGAAATCCTTCTACTAAGTTAGTAGGTTCCTCCCCTATTTCGATGCGTGATAGATGGTCTGGTCCCGCATTCAATCATCCAGGCTTCATAACAACTTCAAAATCATACTCTTGGAACAATTAGAGCCATTTGCAGATTCACCCCCCAAAACACACACTTATTGACCAGGTACTTCAGCATGGAGTGATCCATATACATTTTAAAATGGCCTCCTAGCAAGTGGTGCTGGTACTTCTGGAGCACATACACCATATCTAGCCCCTCGCGTTCAGTGGTAGAATAGTTATTCTCTACTTTGGATAATTTGCGGCGTGTGAACGTGATAGGATGCTCCAAGTCTTCACCTCCATCCTATGTTAGTACTGCCCCCAACGCTATACATGACGCATCAACATGTACATGAAACTCTTTCTTCTAGTCCAGGAAGACTAGAATTAGCGCGTTTATATCAGGTTTCTCAACCTGTGGTCCTTGAACCTCGCGTTAGCCTTCTGTTTCCGGAATGTTAATCTTCCACAAATCCCCATCCTCCTCTTCAGTAGTTACATTATAACATTCCAGCACGTGACTCTGCTAAGTAGCCCATTTAGGCTGAATCAGGTCTAAAGGATCCTGCAGTATCCTAAAGATGGTTGCTTTCACTTCTTGTAGCGCTTCATCAATTTTGTCAAACCCGTCATCAAAACTGAATGTCATCATGAATCCTTCGCGCAGGATATCCCATTCACTTGTCCCATGGTGGAGCTCTATTTCTATATACCAATTCATTGGGATAACATCCAGGGTATGATAGAACAGGTGCACCCACTCAAGTTGGGGCTTTTCTCCATAAGCATGCATCCATTTGGCCAGATGTGCGCGTGGATCATTCTGCCCATTGTACTTATCTATTAGTCACATCTTAGACTTTGCAAATCATGTTATCATCATCATCCTACATTCACACCAATCATCAAAGCTTCCCTTGTGCATACCCCACCATCTTGCGGGTGTAGAGCGTAGTGCCTAGTCCAAGGCTTGGAAGTGTTGCTTTTCTGGTACCTCCCTTTCAAATGCATCCAAAAATATATTTGCCTCATTTATACCATCATAGGTAGGCATATTTATTACCTCTGATGACACACAATGCAGTGACTGGGTCATCATGTTGCAATTCATTGTAGTTACCTCATGTAACTGATTCTACAGGCATTCTATTTGTTTGTCGAAATCCGAAGTGCAGGAACTCTCGCAATCCCACGAAATCTATCCATCTACAGTGGGATTCACCTAGTCTTGGTCTTGTGCTGTTATCTTATAGATGTAATCTAGATCATCATCACTCTCATAGTCACAGACTGGTTCCGTATAGCGTGATCCTTCAGCAGGATCCAGGGTATTATTATGCGCAGTGATTTCTTCTCAAAGATCATATCTCACTTCTTCAGATTGGTTATCCCATTCATATCATTAGCCCTGTCAATTCCCAAGAGTGTAGGGTAGGGGTTATCATCATCCATAATCTCTATTTCTTCAGAGTCTGCCAGCATGCTCACTCCCTCAATGTTCATGACCACCCCCTGCAGTCGCCCATGGGGATGATTTTCTACTGATTCGCCATCCTTAGCTGAATTGGAGACCATTGCAGTGCAAGTCTCCCCATTCACTCCCAAGTTTGTTTCGGTAGAACATTCACATCCAACCCCAGGTCCAAAATGACCTGATCCATTTCATACTCTCCTATTTGTGCGGTCAGTCTCATCTCCCATACCCTCCTTGTTTTATGCTTGCCAATCTTTCGCACTACACGTGGCTCACCTAATGTGGTTCCAGTGAATCTATTAATGAGTTATTATAGCCCTTTTATAGCCTTACTGTTGCGGAGTAACTTCATACAAGTTTCCAGGAAAGTTGTGAGCATAGAGGGGTCCATTTTTAACTCAGGCTTATCCTTGCTTCCTAAAGTGGAGGCCTCAGCAAAGCTCTTCTTAGCTTCCATGAAGGCTTCCCAAGCACACTCCAATTCCAACTTAGCCTCTTTCATGGGGGCCTTGCGAACCCTTGTACTATCTTCCAGCTATTTCCCCTTGTCATCTCCCATCATGATGCCACTTCGAAGCACTATATTTACGTTTGGATCTTCCTTGCGTGGCTCAAACCTCATCATCTGTAGGTTTTGAGTCGGAGGAGGTGGTAACGCCCCCTTGTCATGTATCCTAGCTATTAGTTTAGGACAGTCTTCTGTTTCATGATCAAACAACATGCAATACTTGCATGACAGACACATCGGATTAGTGCAATCATGGGCATAGTGTCCTAGTCCTTCGTAATTGTAGCAAATCAACTGTCTTCGACCTTTACCAGGTCCTCCTCTGCCTCGGCCTCATCCACACCCCTGAAATCCCACATGTGTCATTCCTACATTCTGGTCGAGGGGCTGCATTTCGGCCTGAACCCTATAGGTGGGATTTTTATCCATCGTCAATTCATAGCTCCTACAAGTACGCTCATCATGTCCTATCGACCTAGAAAAATTGTAGAACAACAGTTGCAATGCTTGCACATACTTCTGTAGCAAGTGACAGTTATCCATAGCATGTTTTCTGGCTACCTGACAGATAACGCACCATAAAGCAGGCACCGTGCTAGGTCCTGGTTGAGCTTCCGGCCTTAAAGGCATCAATCCTCCTCCTCAAGGTAATTTTCAAAGACTAGGCAATGGTCTTTGTCATGACCCTGAATCTTGCATTTTAAGCACCATACCTCCTCGTGTATCCCTGGTCAAATCGTCCTATCCTACTTCAGACTTTGCATTTCAAGGCACAGATTTTTCAGTTGCGCATGGATCTGTTGGATTCCTATATTAGGATCTTGCATCAAAGTCTCATGTAGTCTCATGGAAATCTCCAAGGCCTCTGCCTAAGTAGTTATCTTCTGTTGCGGCAGCATACTCCTTAAGTGTGGTAGTTACGAAGCCACAAACCACTCGCGATGCTATCCATATGTAAAATTCATGTTGGCTTCACGGATTGTACATTTCAACCTCTGATCTAGTTCCCAAGGTGTCTCACCTCGTCGCATCGTGATCTCTTTGAATCCTACAATCGACTGCGCCTCAGATTTAGTCCTGCTAAATTCCCTATTTAGTGCTGCTTGGATGTCTGCTACTCCAACATTCAGGTTATCGTTAGAGTACTTAATATACCAGGTTAGCACGCGATCTTGTAGAGCACTAACCAATGTCGCCTTCTTTATCTGATCATCTATAACACTTTGAGCTTCCCATATAACCCTCACAACAAACCAAAATTGGTTCGTGTCCTCATTTCCCAAGCCTTTTAACAAAGGAAACTTCACTGTATTTGCCATACTAAACCGCGGTGGAGGTGGAGGTGGTATCGGTGAAGTTAGAGGAAGTGGTGGTGAAGATGGAGGTGGTATTCACGGGAATCCTTGTCTTATTCACTGAATAGAACTTCGAGGAGAGACCTTTGCTATTGCTTCTTCGTCCCTTCGTGGAGGTGAAATCAAGGGGCTGGCCTCTGGACCCTTATTTCCTTCATTCTTGTAAGTTTTTCTGCTTCATGTAGTCCCAAACATCAAGGTAGCTGCATAACCCATTTTTCGTACATCATCATTTTAATCCAAGTATTCAAATATTTTACGTACTTACCTCGAAGCGTCACTCTAGCCTCACTGTAACTGATTGAGGTGTCGACTGCGAATTCAATCACAAATCCTCCTATGACACGATCAAGCCAATGATTGATAGTGCGTGCGATCTTGTCCTAAGAGGCTTCCAACCTTCGCACTAACTCCGGGGTCCAAACAATAGGACCGTCAAGCCTCCACCTTCCTTAGTTGTCTGCTAGCTTCGCGATCCACTCATATAGCTCAACTGGAAAGGAGGCGAAAAAGATTTCGTGGATCTCTATATACAGGTACCTGTCTAGCCATGCGAACTTTTGTTTTCTTGTGCCATGAAGTCGTGGATCCTTTTGTCCAACAAGCCTTCGATTTCTTTCTTAGTTGGATTCCAGTGATACGACATCACACATCCCTTATGCATATTCTAGTCCCAGCAACAGAACCATTTGTTGGCTTGAGGGGGCCTGACCCAAGTTCAACATTAATTAGCCAAACAAATCCCTACACTACTGGCCCTTTTGGCAACAGCCCGCGGAGCGTGGCCTGAAGTCTCACCCAACATAGTATGGGGGGATGCTGGAACCAAGTTTCTGTACCCTTGGGATGGTTGTGATGTCGGTTTATTATGGCTATACTTTCCTTCGTGCAAGCTGCTTAGCCCTCTATTCCACCCTTCAATACCTTCGCAAAAGGTTACAATAGGTTTTTGCGTAGCCCTAACCTGTGGCTCAGGGAATTTCGTGCTACTAGGTTAGTGAACTGCGATATCTCCCAAACTAGGCTAAGTTTCCTACTTATCTTATTAACTGATCTTAGTTAGCTTCGCGTAAACAAATGTTCTTACGTGCGTTCACTTAACGAACACATTTACATACATTCGCACATCATATAAGCATTATAAGTGAAATTCCTACCCAACATAACAATATGCATAAACAAGAAATAAAGACGCAGAAATTGTAGAATACTTCTCTTTATTGATAATTCTGGATGATTACAAACTCGACCCGCCCTGCACACTCAACTGTAGGGGTCCGCGCACTCAATTGCGGACTTCTGCCCTAGGCCTCTGTGCACTCAACTGTGAAGCCTCTACCTATGCTAAGACTTAGACTTCTTGCTCTAAGCTATGATTCCCTTCCTCTTCATTGCTTTTTTTCTCTTTTTTTAACTACTTAGAGCTTATCTCTTTTTATACAATCCCATGGTCTGTGGACCATCGGTAGATATTTTATAGCTGACATTACATTTCCAAAATAAGGGCAGACAACCCTGTGACTCTTTAACACCTACACGCTCCGCGAGCACAAAATGCGAATTCTTTACACTTGGATTACAAAATTTGTCCAAAATATGGGCTTTTAGCCCCAAAACTACCCTTGGGGGATCCCACGCCCAACAACCTAGAACTTCTCATGGGATTCCATGTGGCTCGATGACATCATCAAGAAAACAACCAGTGACCCTAAGAAAAGGTCACATGGGGTGGTAACATAGTCATATAGGCCCAATTTTATGAATCTTGATAGGGCATGGTCATACAAAATTGTTAACTATGGTTATATGGATTAGGCTGGCCATTTATAAAACCATTTATGAATTTCATAAAAGTCGCATTGGATGTCAACTCTATTGAACCACTGAGCCACGAACATAAGTATAAATATGCCCTTTGATCAAAGGCAACAAACAACAAAATTTCCAACAAAATACATTTTGATTTGGTTGAACGCAAGGTCTAATATTGGAAGCCAAACACTGATATCATTTGCACAATTCTAGTTATGGTTATGGTTCATTGGTGCACAAATTTGATTCAAAATATGACTTGTTTATCTGTAACCGCATATTGATTACCATGAGTGCAAGATCAAGGCATGCCATTGACTTGTGTTGAATGACATGGATTGACCATGCAAGACATGGAGCCTAAAATTGTCACAAAATTTGGCATGGTTGAGGTCTAACAAAGGTGTGGATATTTGTTTGAATAATGTCACCAAATTTGGCATGACTGAGGTGTAACAAAAAAAGCTTGGATTGTCGTTTGGATGGTCGAAGAACCATGGTCTTCGAACTAGATCACATGTGAATAGGCCATGAGATAGAAGCCTGACCCACATTACATTGAATGCAAACTATATGTGATTTAGTTGGATTCCATAACAAGTCGCAATAGGTAGTGCGATTTGTAGTGGGTCAATTTGATATTAAGAAGGTCTCAGATTCGACTTTCATTGGTTAACAGGTTTGGTTTTTAATTTTAATTTTATATGTATGTCATTTTGTCACATTTTTTGCAACCATATGATTGAAATTTTTTAGCACCAAAGTTGGGGTATGCCCATTTTGTAGAAGCACACCCAGAAACAGGGAAATTGTAGAACAATTAATTTAATATTTAGTTTTGGATGATTTTCATGGGTTTCTAAGGTCAATATTGGTCCAAATTGAGTTGCGGAAGAAGCGTGGTGATTAAGACTTAATGGTGGATGCATTTAAAGGCTTAGAGAGCACATATAACATATATATTTTATGATGTGAATCTATTTTTATATGTTTTGAGGGCTTATGAGTTAATTTCAGTGTTTTTGGAAACAAGGCTAGAATTGGTTCCAAGAAGGAGTCTTAATGACTAGAATGATGAATGAGTTGGAATAGAGTATGAAAAACAACATGGTAGTCAATAAAATAGATATACATATGAATGTATTTGTAGTGGTAACAATATTTTCAGGGTGTGATAGTGATTGTTATAATGGTAATATTTGCAAGTTGCATGGAAGTGATAGAAATGAAAGTGCATGCAGGTTGAGATGATGTTGATGACATGAATATGTTATGATGGTGCCAATAGTGACTAAATGTTATGATTATTTCTCTTTATGAACATGTAACTATTTATGATGACAAAGGGTCCAATTTGAAAATGGTATGAAATAAAGGTCCACAAAGAGTTGAAGAAGGAGGTGGGTGCCTCCATCGAGGTAGGAGCTTCAATCAGGTTGGAGCTTGCTCATCACCAAGGTTGGAAGCTCAATTAGGTGGGAGCCTCAATCGGGTTGGAGCTTGCTCATCACCAAGGTTGGAGGCTCAATTAGGTGGGAGCCTAGAGTAAGTTGGAGCTTTCTCATCATTGAGGTTAATGCCTCAATCAAGTTGTATCCTACAATGAACAACTGCTTTTATATTTTCAATGTTGGTGCCTCAATCAGGTTGGTGCCTACTACAAGTGGTAGCTTGCATGTCCTGGGGGTAGTTGCCTCTAGTAGGTCATAGCTTGTTAATCTATGCGATGAATTGAAGATAAAGAAGAATAATATTTGGGGTTTCCTCCCATATGGGTTTCCACCATGTTTCCAAACTTTCCACATAAAAATATTGTGTCTCTTTGTGATGTGATCACTTCTTGATGTGTTATGGATGGACTGGTCACTTTATGATGCTTTGATCCTTCTAATAATATGATCATAGTATTGTTATTATTCATTGTTACGTAATTTATTGATTATGAAAAGTTGTGAAATGGTAAAATTTCACTCACACTGATTCACCCCCACCTCTCAGTGTGACCTTTAGGCCAACAATCCCTTCCGTACGTAAAGTTCGCTGAAATTAAAGTTTACCTTTGTTGTTTATGTTTGCACATCTTTTGACTGCGAGGGGTCTATTGAACATCATCTAGTTTCATTTTATATTCTTTAGGTAAAAATAGGCATAAAATAGACACATAATTAAAAATAATTAGACCTTTTTGTGTTTATAGAAAACCAACATCAAAATGGGAATTATTAGATTGGATTAGGTTTGGGAGTAAACTCTCCAAGACCACAAAAATAGAACTAGAAGTTATTAGAGAGTACAAAATTCATTAGCTTCATAGAACACTTGCTAGGAAGATATTATAACACAAGAGTTGAGCATTATGTTGCATCAAAGGAACACGGAGTGAAATCCCCACTCCATTTGTTTATGGTGACTATTGGACTACTATGTATATGTGGATCAATTGGGGGCATGATTCCCTATGAACAATCTATTGGGCCTAGAAATTGGTATAATTCTTCACCAAATTTCCATAGCTGATAGTTAGTTTTTCAACTTTTTTGAGCTTAGATTATAATAATTTGGATTCTAAGGAGTTCTAGGAAGGAGTTAATAACTGTTTTTATATTTTACCTTGTTGATGAATCAATTCAAATATTAAATATGTTATTAACTCACAATTTGGGTTAATATGTGGGCAGGAAATATTTGACGTTGATTTATGTTCCTTGAATCATTGAGGAAACCCAAGCCATTAGGAAACCGTTTAGATTATTTGCAATGCACTGACCGAGGATTCACACCTTATATCCACGAGACAGCCAGGAAAGGGGCATAATCTATTATCCCAGAAGGGATGCTGAAGATTTTATAGCTTGAATCAAGCATCTTGAGAACAAATTGATTCTCAGGATAAATTTACTATTTACTATTTTAAATTTATATTTATGTTGTAATATAAAAGCATGATTATATTCTAGTAAACAAGGTTAATTATTCTTGTCAATTGAAAAAGGCGACTGAAGAAACAGGTTGTCTTAAGTTTTCGTAAACCTTCCTATAATTTACTATTGCATATTAATGAAGATTTTGGCAATTTGGTTTTAATCTAGTGTATTGAGTTAACTTCAAGATGGTTATATTCCAGAGATGGTGGGCCCATTCTTGGAACACTTGCTATCTTTTTTGTATCATTATTTCTTCTTACTCTCAATTTTGAATGATTTACTGTTAGTATTTACCAGCAATTGTAGTAAATAGCAATTAGATAACATTCCCTTTACACTATTATGTTTTGTTATTTTTTTCCACAAAAAAGTAAGGATTGTTATCTTTAAAGAATTTAATACTTTCTTGATAGATGCATTACAATTTCTTTATCATAGTCATCATGTCCTAAGAAAAAAACTAAATTTCTTTATGATTTCTGCATAGGAATGCAACGATTTACTTATGTTATCAATTTGGTTATGATTTAAAGGTAGAAAGAAAGTATTCTTTCAGTAAAAGATTATGTTGTTCCTTTCATTTCTCAGTATTTGCTTCTTATTAGTCTCACTCAAGCAAGGTAATATGAACACTATCCTTTCACCAACTGTG
The DNA here is from genome assembly GCA_031772625.1 of Pinus tabuliformis. Lineage (NCBI taxonomy): Eukaryota > Viridiplantae > Streptophyta > Pinopsida > Pinales > Pinaceae > Pinus > Pinus tabuliformis. The sequence goes on from CM062806.1 coordinate 923,630,678, forward strand.
TAGACAACCTTGCAATAAAAAGACAAAATCCCAAATTAGCAATTTAATATTTAGAGGTTTAAGTTGATTCTTTAGGAACAACTTAGTGCTCAGTGTTTTGGTGTCGTTTCCAGGTAGTTTTTCAAATAAATGTGTAGATGTATCCCTATGGGATTGGGTATTAAAGATGGAAGGTAAGAAACTATGCACACACCAAGTAAAAAGCTTGTGCCAGCACCTGCCCTCAACCGATATTTTTTAGAATTGTTTAGTGTGCATGACTAGGAAAAAACATAGGACTATAAAGCAGGAAGTTATAGATTCAAAATCCATTTTAAAAATCACCAAAACCCAAGGTCATTCTAGCCTTGGAATATCGATCTTCATAAATGAAATCATCCAGAAATCCAAATCTCAAGCATCAATAGGACCCCAAACAATATCCGGGAAGGGATCTACTATTGCCCCTCGAGTGGCAGGATCATTTACTGGAGCTCATGCTAAGATTCACGATAATACTGGAGGATCTGAATGAATTTTCCAAGATACATGCATTAGACACCTCATTCCTTCTAGTAAATATGAGGGTAATTCTTGTAATTTAAAAGAGGGGGAAGGTGAAACAAGTGGAGAACGTCCACAATCTCCTGAATCAAACTGACAATCTATCGAAACTAAATCTATTGAAACCCCTATTGTAGGAAAATCACATGAAATCCCTGACTTGAATAGTGTTGTGATACCCATTCAAGGGGCAAACATTAGCCAAATTCCTCCTGCTCAGATAGTGCCTCCTGATCATGGAATCCTTGAAGGCTACTGATATATTTTTGACCAAATGGTGAACGCAACACCACAAACAAAAACCTCAACCATAGAATACCCTATAGTTGATCCTCTAGCCAATGCACCAATGAAATCCATTCCGTTACAAAATATCCCAAATTTTCATGGAATGACCTCCGAAGACCCTAATGCATTCCTGTTTAAGTTCGACGTCTTGTGCTAAGGTTACGATTACATTACCAACCCAAAATAACTAACATTTTTCCCTTCTACCTTGAAGGGAGAGGCTCTACATTGGTTTATGGGACTAGGAGGCAGTACTATAAATTCATGGGATGAAATGAAAAATTCTTTCCTTACCAAATATCAGGATTATTTCCAGTCTAGGGACTTAAGAGAGGAAATTTTTAAAATGACGACAAAAGATGATGAAACTTTAGAAGAATACATTGAAATATTTCAATATAACTTGTAGAGATCACCTTACACCACTTTACCCAAAGAAGTGTTGAAAACTGCTTTAATCAAGGGCATGAAAGACGAGTGGATAGAGACACTGAATTTAATGGGGCAAGGTGATATTTCTAAGGAAGACTATGATAATATTGTTAAACTGTGTATCAAGTGCTCACGTGGAAGTACATGAACCAGATCTAGGATTCGAGATCCTCTCAGAAAAACCACTAAGACTGCAGGCAGAGGTGTAACTCGAGAAGAGATCGGTAATATTTTAGAAGATTTTAAAATTAATATTTTGAGCACATTAACTACACAGTTGGATTTCTTGCAGGTCAAACAAAAACAAGCTGAAGCAGAGCAAGCTATGGCTATTTTCTATCCTCATCATCGAAAGAAGCATAGCCACAGGGAGTGTCCACTAGATATGATTGAAACATGCACTATTTTCACTAAAGATCATTCAACAAAATGATGGCATTCACTCCATGTATTAAAATCGATATTCAAAGAAGCCCAGTAAGATCTAGAGCCAACATTTCTCATCACACAGGAACGTCAATGGAAGACTCACCCTTCAGGTATGATGCAGGAACCTTCTTTATTTTATTTTGGACAATATGCTCAACAACAGATTCCTGGATCAACATGGAAAGACCAGCAATATTTTAATCCTACTTGGAAATCTCAGCCATACTCTACACCACCCTGGGAAAATCAACCATTCACTAGATCTGTGTGGCCAAATCAACAATATTCTACACCTTCATGGAAAAATCCAGAAAACAATCCATATCCTTCACCATGGGCAAATTCATCTTCACAAGGACCAATGTGGCCTCAAAATTGGCAGCGTCCTGCAGGACCAATCAACCCATCCATTGGAACGTTACCCCAATCACAACCACCATTACAAGCTCCATTTCAATTGCCCCCAAATCCTCAACCACCACTGCATCCTCAATTACCTACTCAGTCGAATCCCAATCCAAACAATAGGTCTATCTAATATTTGGAGATCATTGAAACTTCGATTTTGAAACCACGTCTCTTGAGTGTAATGAATTTCGGTTGAGATCTGGATGATAATGAAAATCCCATTGAAGAGAAAATTTTAGCAGAAAATACATCTCCAACTGTAATTGTTTCGTAGAAAGAGACATCTAATGTGCTAACCAAACAACAAGACCTCTTTAAAACTAAAATTGTTGATCCTCCATTCCCCGAAAGACTAACAATGATTAAATCCATAATTCATTCTGATTTCGATCTTGTAGGGGAATTAAAAAATATATCCATAAAAATCCCTCTCCTCCAGGATATACGAGATATTAAGGAATCCAATTTATGCCAAAACAATTAAAGAATTATGTGGTAAAAAGCCTGGAAGGAAACCCAAAGATCCTCCTATGGTCCATGTCTTAGGAACACTCTCTGACTTGATTTTAGGGAAATAGATACCTGTTAAATATAATGACTCTGGGAATCCAATAGTCACTATTTAAATTCAGGTCCATGATTGTCTGAATACCCTGGTGGACCTGGGAGCTGCTATAAACTTCTTAAATATAGAAACATGTGGTATACTTGGGATAAAAACCTTAAAATCAACTTCTACATTGTTAGAACTAGTAGACAGATCAGTAGTCAAACTGGAGGGCACTCTGGAAGATGTTATTATTTCTGTAGATTCCTAGGAATACCAAGTGGACTTTTTGGTTATGAATCCTAGAAACAGATTGGATGGACATCCTCTGATATTAGGGAGGCCATGGCTAGAAATGGCATATGCATACATAGGATGCCAGACAGGGAATATGACAATTACAAAAGGAACCGATGTGAAAAATCTTGTCATATACCCACCTGCTAAGCCCAAATTACCTATTGAAAATTATCAATTATTCCCACCCACATAACAAGAAGAAAACATGCATTCTCCTCTTACCTTGGATAAAGTTATTGCATTTAAAAGTCAAACCAAGGATGACATAATTAATGGATTTATTAACAAACCTTCTACTATTGGGAATCCAACATGCCAAATGCTGAAATCCATGCTTGATCATGAAACCCAAGAAGATCTGCTATAGGTTTTAAATAATTATCATATACCTACAACTACTTCCCATAATAACATTCCCATCAAAATTGAGCTAGTAAAAATTTAAATATTAACGCCAATCTAGATGATAAACAACAACAAAAATTAATTCAGATTCTCCATAAATATAAACATGCCTTCGCTTGGTAATATTCTGACATGAAGGGCATCGATCCATAACTATGTACCCATCACATTTATATATAAAAAAGATGTTCATGCTATTCAGTAGCCTTAGAGAAGGTTAAATCCACACCTTAGGGATGTAGTGAAACGAGAATTGCAAAATATCCAGGATGTTAATTTTATATACCCCATTTCAGACAGCTAGTGGGTTTCACCATTAGTTGTCATCCCTAAGAAAAATGGTAGATGGAGAATTTGTATGGAAAATAGAGAACTGAACAAAGCTACGCAGAAAGACCATTCCCCCTTCCATTTTTGGATCAAGTCATGGACACTGTTGCAGAAAAAAAATATTCTCCTTTTTGGATTATTTTAGTGGTTATAATCAAATCCAAATTGCTACCGAAGACCAGGATAAGACTACATTTACCTTCCCTTGGGGAACATTTAAATATAGATTTTTTCCATTTGGGCTATGCAATGCACCAACTACCTTCCAGAAGGAAATTTTAAGTATCTTTTTTGATTTAATTAGTGAAGGACTTGAGTTTTACATGGATGATTTTACTCCATATGGTAATGAGATTTACCAGGTATTACAAAATCTAGAAAAAGTTCTTGAACGATGCATTGCTACCAGATTATGCCTTAGCCATGAAAAATGTCATATGATGATGAATGAAGGCATAGTTCTGGGACATTACGTTTCTGCTATAGGTATTCAAGTGGATCCAACAAAGATTGAGGTAATTCTTACGTTTCCTAATCCTCGTACACCTATTGAGGTACACAGTTTCCTTAGCTACGCTGGTTATTATCATAGATTTATAGAAAAATTTTCAAAGATAACAACACCACTATATGTTTTGACAGGAAATGTTGAATTTGAGTGGATTGACATATGTGATGTTGTTTTTGCAGAACTTAAAAAGATGGTCTCAACAACCCTTGTGTTAAGAGGGAAAAACTGGAATTTTCCTTTCCACATTTCATCAGACACATCAGACACAATGATAAGAGATGTCCTTGGATAGGAAGAAGACAAAAAGCCTTATGTCATTTATTATATTAGCAAAAATCTCACACCGACGTAGCTAAATTATACAGTGACGAAAAAAAGAATTTTTAACCGTTTTGTATTCCATTAATAAATTTCGTCACTATATAATGGGATATCTAGTCTTCATGTATACTGATCATTTTTCCATTAGATATCTATCTAATAAACTTATCACCAATGGTTGAATAACTCAATGGTTGCTCTATTGCAGGAGCTCCACATTATTATAAAGGATCGCACAAGGAAGGAATATCTCGTTCAGTATTTTATGTCTAGAGTACCTAAAACAACCAACATTCTACCAGTGGAAGATCATTTTCCCGACAAACATTTGTTTTTTGTAACAATCAAGAGGCCTTGGTATGTTGATGTGGCCAATTATCTAGTAGCAGGAAAACTACAACGAATCTGCCACCCTGGGATAGGAAACTTATTTTTCAGTGCAATGCATGGTTCTCTTGGACACACGGCTACTTCTTTCATACAGAGTCTGACCTTAAATATTGTAGATGCATTAGAGAATATGAGATTTATGACATTCTTAGGGTCTGCCTTGATGAGCCATGTGGTGGACATTTCGTCGATCACAAAACTAGGCATAAAGTACTCTAGATGGGCTATTATTGGCCCACAATATTTAAAGATGCAAAGAAGTATGTATGGAGTTGTGATAGTTTTTAGAGAATGGGTCACCCCATTCAAGTTGATGAGATGCCCCTGCAGCCACAATTTGTAATAAAACCCTTTGAAAGATGGGCACTGGATTTCATAGACCCCTTTAACCCACCATCAAATCAAAAGGCATACATCCTGGTTTGTACGAATTATGTGACTAAATGGGTGGAAGCATTAGATCTTCCAAAAGCTACAGAAGAAGTAGTCATTAGTTTCTTATTTGAATTATTTGTGTGATACGGGTTGCCTCAAGAAATAGTAATAGATGGGGGGTCATAATTCAATGCTCATTAAATTGTTGCTACTTTACAGAAGTACCACATTAAGCATAGAGCCACTTCTTACCACCCTCTAGAAAATGGATAGGTGGAGAGCATTAATAAGGTTATGGAAGAAATCCTGACCAAAACAATATCTGAAAAATGCTAGAACTCGACAGTTAAACTCCCTGAGGCCTTATGGGCTTATCGAACAATGTGGCGTAATACTACTGGCTACTAACCATACCACCTTGTTTTCGATAAGGAGCCAATTTTTCCTATTGAATTAGAAATTAAGACTCTCAAGACTACAAAATAAGTTGGATTGGATTTCACAGAAGCACAAAAAAAACGTTTACAACAACTTAATGAACTGGATGAGATGCGCCTATCAGCCCTGCAATGTACAATTGTCATTCAACAACAAAGGACCAAATGGCATGATCACATTATTAAAAATAAAACCTTTTATAAAGGTGATTAGGCATTTTTGTACGATTCTAGGTTGCAAGATTTCCAGGAAAACATCAGATGAGATTGTTAGGACCATATGAGATTACCGAAGTCTATGATAACAGTACAATGACCCTGATTACCATTGATGGTTCTAGCATCTCCTTTCTTGCTAATGGACATTGACTCCATCTATATGATCAACCACTTAGAAGAGAGTCTTTCTATCATCATATAAGTAATGATTCCAATTTGCAGATTGTAGCTGATTGGGGAGGTAACCCTGCAGCTACATCTAGTTCATTTTTCTCAAAAAACCTTTTTATTTTGTACATAATGTATATGTTTTTATGAATTTTTTGTTTAAATAATAATAATAATAATAATAATAATTTTAGTAATAATCATATAGGGGAAAAGGTTTGTTATTCTTGTATCATAGTTGTTGTTCCTTTGGTCCCAACTGTTGTTCCCTTAGTTACAGCCATTGTTCCCTTTCGTTACAGCTTGATGTTCCCCTTAGTCACAGTTGTTGTTCCTTCAGTCACAGTTGTTGTTGATCCCTTAGTCACAACCATTGTTCCCTTTTATAACAAAGTTTTGTTCCCCTTAGTCATATTTGTTGTTCCTTTGGTCACAACTGCTATTCCCATAAGCGCAATCTCTATTCCCTTTCATCACACATTAGTAGTTCTTTTTTTATAGTTGTTATTCCCACTAGTCACACTTGTTGTTCCCTTTGGACACAGTTGTTGTTCCTTTAAGTCACAACTATTGTTCCCTTATAGTTTCCATTTCCTTGAGTTATAACAAGTTTTTGTGTGAAATTATTCTGATGTTGAAGCACTTTTCCCACATCATGGTGACAAAAATTATGTCAATCCTATGATTACCATAAGAGAATATTTTATTCAACTTCTCAAAGTTTATTAGAAATTTAACAATCCTGATATTGTAATTACATAAATTGTTCATGATATATCTCCTTAATTACCACCAGAGGAGTTTCTTTTCTTCCTTATAGTCTTGTGATCTCCTTAACAAATAAAATTTTTGGAGGAAAATAGTGATTTAAAAGGATAATTGTTATAATACTTTTTATGCCATCCCTAACTCTTAAAGATTTGATGAGCCACCCCATTCACTAATCCATTATCGAAATGAGAAAATCTACAAAAAAAAGAGAAAAAAATTTCTGCAAAAGGATAGGAGGTCTCATTACGAGCCAACCTACCATGATCATAGGACTTAATAAGGCAACATTACCATTCTGGTCACCAAGCCAGGGTAATGGCCTTTGACACTTCAGTCAAAGGACAAGAGGTCTCATCATGAGATGACTTGTTCGCCTCGTTAATATCTAGTGAATGGAATTTTTATTAGATGGTCACCACACAAGAACAATGGACTTTTGACAAAAATAACAAAATTAATTTATGAATCTCTTTTTGGTAGAATTGGATATTGACATATCAACGAGATAAAAGGAAACCTTGTCGAGGCTATGGATGCTAGGTTATGCCTATGGTATTGAAGTATACCTGAAATCACCTTACAAATATTTTGCTAATTTGTACTCCCTTTCTAATAATAAAGGAGAATCATTGAACTATTATGGAAATTTATCACATCATAAAGGTGGTAATTCAGATATGAGTGAACAACTACTTATTTTAATATATCGGGAATGTAATTTTAAAATTTTGCTAAGCTTATTTGTAATTCCTTTCTCTCTACTGGTAATATTTTTGGTGCAAATTTAATTTACCCATAGTTGGAGCCTTTTCCATGCTTCGATTTCTGCACAAATTCTATTTTGTCAAGATATCTCTACACTTAATACACCTTATCATCACACAACATACCCTCGATTGATACTTCGATGATTTGATTATTACCCATATGGTAATTAATTTGTTGATATGCTATTGATTCACCACATCATCGAAGGTCATGTTCGACCCTTACTTTTATCAGGGTGGGTGAAAAATCACACATATGACAAGATACTCACAGGCATATGACAAGATGCTTAATTATCATTGTAACTTTGCCTGCAAGTGTTTGTATTCATTTCCTAGTGTTGTAGCAGCTACAACACCCTCCAAATTTTTGGCCTGCATCCAATTTCGGGGCTTTCCTTTGTTTTTATTTGATGATTGCAAGCACTCGGGCTCATCTTGTGAGGTCGTGTTGAGTATTTACACCCTCTTTGCTTGACCATTCACCGGTCATCTTTTAGCATGTTGGTTGCAATGTCATGATTTTGTTCTTATTCTGGCTATGTTCAAGGTATGTCTTTGTGTGTACAAGTTGTTTTCGCTATGTAAGAATCTGTCGTACTCACAGACAAAGTTATATGCAATGTCACGCAAGTGTCATCATGATCATTCAATGATCTATCTCAAGTTTCACAATTGTTGCTCTCACCCTTCAGTTAGTCACACTAAGCATATGTTGTCTTGTTGGTTTGAGGTGTCTTATCGTTGAGGCATGTTGAGTGTGTGTTCCCAAGGTCATGTATACACGAGTTCACTCGTTCACACACTTCAATATTTTTACAAATATCTGTCGACTAGACCACCCTCCATCATCTGGACCTCCACTGAGCTGCACTGTGCAGTCTTAGCTCTTAGTGACCAAGCATTGTTGCCCAGAACTACGTAAAGCTTGAGGCTGCCCTCCAAGCAGTCTGCACTACACAATCCTAGAATCAAGATAGCTATTTGTCATCCAAAACAACACAGAAGTTTCCCAAGAAGCTATCTCAGTTTGTGCTTCCCACAAGACTATCCATCAAGTCTCTCACTGGTCAACTGGAGAATTTTACTTGGGCAGTTGACCCAGGGATGCACTTATCGTCAAATTGCGCAGAAGTTGTTAGCCTGCCTGCTTGCACTGCCTAGAGAAATTACACAGATAAGAGGGACATGCACCTACTTCCTATCACTGCATTGTCTCTAGAAATTGCACAGTTTTCTCAGTGAGCCCCTCTGCTGACCTGCTTCCCACTCCTCCTGAAAATTGCGCAGTTTTCTTGGACAATCCACCTGCTGCCCGACACCCCACTCATCCCGGAAGCTACATAGACATGTCCTGCATGAATTCCTCCAAGTTATTTTTATTTTTGGCCAGCAAGCTCCCATAGCTCGCTCTCGTCCTCCTCTAGAAATCTACATAGTTTTCATGGCTAGTGCCTCTTGTTGTCCACACTGCCTGCCCTAGAAATTTTTCATAGTTTTGCCTCCTAGTTGAGCTAGATCCCGTAGATGTCATTGCTGCCCAGACTGCTCAAACCAATTTCTCAGTGACCTCCATGTAGTATTTATTGACAGTGCCCCGGAACCTCACATCCCGGCTTGAAATGTGCTTTTCTTAGTTTCAGAGCCTTGTCCTCTCTCCCGGTCACCTGCACCTGAAAACAAAAGAGGATGCGTCATGGTAGACTAGGGGATTTCTGAATTTGATGTCGTGTCATCATGAGTGACTGTAGAGACAGGTACATGGATGATACATGGCGCGATGATAAATGTGATGAACAAGGATCACATGCCAAGAGACTTGTTTGTGAACGGATGAACATGTGAAGCATTCCAAGTACTAGCTGTTGAGATTGCAACAAGATGATGGAGCTTAGTGGAAAGGAGTCGCCTTCACTAAGTGGGCCCGCAGGCAAATTATGGCGCAAAGTCTATTTTTAGACATATGGATCATGGTCTATGAGTTGCAGAATGCTATTTATTGATGATTGGTCATGTTGGGAAAAATAGATGGACTTCTATTTCTGGTTCACAGCAGGAGTGATCAAAGTCTATTTTTAGACTGCCAGGCTAAAAATAGAAACAGTCAAATATTATTAGCCCTTAGTAATATTTGGACTATAAACTTTATCTTATTCTCTTGGAGCACTTCAGTTCGAGCTACGGATGTGGCACATGCAGCTGTCAGAAGGAAATATGCTTTCTTTGTGGGTCAGTTGAGTTATTGCATGGTTGACTTCAATTAGAACTCATGCGAGTTCTGTGAAGTTGGATGTGGAGTTGATGGAGTTGTGTTCAGTTGAACTAGTTGTATTCAGTCTAACTAGAGAATACACTAGTGATGAGTTGTGTGAATTGATTGTTAATTAATTCACTAATTATTAACTCATAATGTAACTGAAGAATACATCAATTAACTCAGTGCATGGACAGTTCAACAGAGACAGGTGTTAGAGGTAAGTGAAAGGGTGAGTTGTGACTATCAGTGGTGCATGAGGATTTTCACAAGCATAGATTGAGTATGCCAATGAGTATTCCGTAGTATTTTCCCAGTAGAATAGCCTGTGCTCACATGATTTCCAGTCTGAGTGATTCTCAGCAAGTATTGTGCAGTGGAGGCAAGCAAAGCAGCTGTGGAGATTTGAACCTGTGACTTGTTCGAATCTGAGCTAGTTTTGTGTGTAACAGGTGGAGATAGTACTGAATACTTGTGAGGAGTATTGTACTATGTAATGTTACATGTTCTCAATCATTAATATACAGATAGTGTGGGGTTTTCAGCTGTAAGCTTTCCCCGGGATACATACTATGTTAATGTGTGCATGCTATTGATGTTTCATTATTTTTGATGTTGCTAAATTGATGATCAATGTAGAGGAGCTTATGTATTGTGCATGTATTCTGCAATAGTGCATGATCAGGATAATCTCTATTGAATATGTGTTTAATATTCAAAATTTCTACACTAGCAAAGGGGATACATGCAAATGCAACATCAAGTGAACACCAAGACCTTCAAATACTTCATACCTTTCCATGCAGAGGTGAAGCTATGATACACCAAGAGCACACTCATCACTCAGTAGCACATCATCTCGACATGGACACCACCATCAGCATTAACAAACAAGTAGTGTAATGTCGACTCATGTCACGAGTCATCTTGGCCACATCACTATTGTGGGCCATACTATTGTAATCAATGTAATGTAACATGGAAGTCCAAGAGACCCACATACGAAGTTGAAGAGTCATGTAAGTCAAATAGTCATGAGTGAAGTCGAAGAGTCACAAGGGTCAAGCTCACCCTTGGCTATATATATCCCTCATTTGTACATGCAAAGGATGTTTCACCTTGGCTCCTCCCATATAGTCTTGAGAGTTTGTAGTATTTTCTTTGAGGAGTGAGTAGTGGCTCCAACACCCCGCTATCAGGGTTAGTGATGTATGTTATACGAATGTGTCTTGGAATTTTTGCTTAATTCAGAAGCCTATTAAAAGGTTAGCACATTTTCACACATGTATTGTATTCATTTGTAAGACTATTCTTTGGACGCTTGTAATGCATGTTGCTTTAACCTGTACTAAGATAGTTGAACTATTTCAGTTGTTTTAGTGCATATGTTGTTGGAAATGTGTTGTATCGGTTATTATCGCTGTCTCGCTCGTGTGGACTACTCTGCCGGAAAATTGACATATTCATCCTTATAAACTTGTTATAATGACTGTTGCACTTGTGTGGACTATTCCGCTAGGTATTGAAAGTGTTATTTGTTCACTTTGTGTTTGTTACTACCACATCCGTGTGGACTACTCCCTTGGAAGCTCCAAAGATCCTATTGTGATATGTGTCTCTAACTAAGTTTGGACTATTCCCTTTCGACCTGAGACTCACACTCGCCCTCTCCCTCTGCAGTGAAAGAACATAGACACAAGTTACACTAAGGACTCACCAGGCACACGAACCTCGTTGTTTGAAGACTAAGTATACCACTCTCATGTGCTGACAAGCAAGAGCTAAGGCATATATTTAAGACAATGGCATCAAGTCCATCATACCGGATGGGGATCCTACACCAAATGGTGTGAGGTCTACTTGTGATTTCATACCAGGGAGATCCCTTGAATGTTGGCAGGTCCAACACCGTCAACATTTTTGTCACTTGAAGGAGGGCTGCCAGTTGTTTATGGTTGAATTTCCTCTTAGCCCCACTCATCAATCATTTGGTCAAGGTAGTAATTCGCACTCCCTCTCACCTATGCGCAACTTTGAAATTGGTTACTCCTCACCTCCAAGACATGAACATGAAATTTCATATCTGCACCTCCTCTCTATCCATCCCATCACCCGTAAGTTTTCCAAAGCAGGCGAATTGATCCTAGGAATACAATATATTCCATACACATCAAAGAAGCCAAATACCACTCCCACAGGAGTTGTTGTCTTATCAGTGGAAGAAGCAATTCTTGCCACTCTTGAAGTTCTGGCAGAAGCTGTTGAGAATGGATAGGAGCCTCAAGTCTTCCAATAGGCATGACACCCTCATGGTCTTAGGCTCAGACTCTGGTACATCAAGCGGAGGGGAAGGCAACGAAGGAGGTGGAGGCGAAGACGAACCAACTAACTCAGAGGCGGAACCATTAGATTCTGATGAAGAGGAGGAGGACGAAGAAGAAGAATACATGGCTGACCAAAACTTGGAATGGATGACTCAAGGAATATTGACTCTCCTAGGTGCTTTGCACCAGATGCCAAAGTGTTCGGAGAATATGTTGACAAAGTATGACCCTGATAGAATAGTGAAGGCAGAAGACCACTTGTACAACTTCTACCTACAAATGTAGACTCTCGAGGTATGATATGACGACATTACATGTAGATTGTTCCTATGTACCTTGGATGGCCGAGCAGTGGTATGGTATCACAACCTTCCTGTTAACTCCATCCAAAACTTGGGTATGTTCAAGAGAATGTTTCTAGAAAAATTCGTTGATGACAAGACCCCTGCTATGTTTCTCAAAGAGTTGGGCAGTCTCAAGATGGATTCAAAAGAGAAATTGAAATACTTTAATCAGAGGTTTTTATGCATCTTGAACAAGTTTGGAGAAGACACAAAACCTCATGACTCCATCACTGTCAACTATTACATCTCTACACTGCGAACCAGTATTACACAGTTCATTAAGTGAGTTGCGAAACCAACATTACTTGAAAATTGCGAAGAGACGGTCACTGTGGAAAAGGACATGTGCGCAATTGGAGTCATCAAGAATGATGAACCAACAAAGGACTCCAAAGCTGCAAGCAGGAAGCCCTAGACTACTGCGAGTAAGGGGAAAGACAAGGAAAAAAGTGACATTGAAACCCTTACTCGTCTTATCAAGACCTTGACAACAGAGGTGTCTGAACTAAAGCAACAAACGGTCGAGACATGCTAACATCCAGCCTCCCAAACAATAGAAGAGGAGCATGTCATTAGGTAGCAGCAACTTCCTGGCTAAAACTGCACAGAGGTCTGACTCAATGTTCTAGACGGAAATGTGTGCAAACTCTGATTTTTTCTCATTCCATCAAGATCATCACACAAAAAGGACTTGTCTTGATTGGAAACAAGTTGTAGACTCGGTGTACAATAGTATGAGGAATGTGTTAAACAATGCACAGTGTCAACTGGAAGACCATGATGATGAAGAAGTTGTTGCATCTGATGAGGAAACAGGCACTGGGTAGGTGATCAACATGTATCAATTCTCGAACACAGAAAACAAACACCAAGAAGCAACCGCTAAAGCAAAATGGTCGATATAATCTTAGAAGACAAGGGGCTCTCCTTACTATTGGGGAGTTGCAAGAAAAGCTGGAATTGATGAGGAAGGTTGACCTACCAACCATCCCAAAGAAGAAAGCACAAAGCACAAAGCAAGCCTGGGAAGAAAACTGCAAACAAGAGTACATCCATGAGTAGTAAAATTCAAAACACTCCATTGGACAGTACAAACATGAGTCTAACCCTGGACACCTTGGTGAGTTTACCCACTCTTGACTATAATATTGTTGAAGATATTAAGAAAACTAGTGCAAACATCTCTTTGTTCGAGTTAGCGAAGCTCAAGGGTCAGTGGGATATTCTGCTGCATGCACTGGGGAAAATATCCATAGACAACACAACCTCGACTAGCAAGGGAGAAAGAACATCTCCCGGTTCACTCACAACTGTGCTCAACACACTTTGGATGGAAGAAGAAAACTCTGTTTGCCCTCCATTCTTGCTCTCATTTGAAATCTTTAACTACAATGTTCACAATTGTTTTCTTGACTCTGGTGCATCAACTAACATGATGCCACTCTCCATTGCCAAGAGGATCATGCGCAATGGATCAAGACATCTGCGTAGATCATCCAACTAGATAGAACATGTGTACCAACTATTAGTGAACTATGGGATGTGATCATCTGATTATCTCATGATGACCATGTTCACTAATGCATCAACATTGTCATTGTGGACATATCGGAAGCATATGGCTTTCCTCTTAGTAAAGACTGGTTTAACAAGTTGAATGGATACTTCGCCACAGACTGGTAACATGTATGGCTTACGTACCAAGGAAAAATCAATTAGATACGGGTGTTATTTGAAAGATACATGAAGCATAATGTAACTCCCATAAATGGTGAGAACGAATCGTTGGCTTTCGCGGAAGTCATGTTCGGAAACTGCCTCTCGGAAACACAACTGGGGTGTTATCTCGCACAACCATCTCCAAGTCCACCAGGCACATACTTAGGTCTCCTTCCTTGTGCAACTGATGGAAATGAAACATGTACAATACATTGTAACACTAATAGCAGTATAAATAGTAGTACTAGTGCATCAAGCGGTTTCTGTACAAATGAGTTGTGGACCATGTATTTTGATGGATCAAAGACACAAGAAGACTCTGGAGCTGGTGTGTCTTGATAGACCCAAAGCACAGGAAACACTTGATCTCAAGCTTCTTAGAGTCTGAGTGCACGAACAACACTGTTGAATATGAAGCACTCGTATTGGGCTTACACAAAGCCATTAGCCTCAATGTTGTTGCGCTCAAAGTGGTAGGTGATTCATAAATCATGGTATGAAAGGTACATAACACCATACATTGTTTGTCACCTCATCTCAAAATTGATCAATTAGAGGTATAGAAATTGATCTCTGACTTCCAAGCTTTCAATATCATTTCTATGCTAAGAATGCATAACACAACTATTAATGCCTTAGCTAACGCAACCGCTAGGATGACATCGCTTAGGGATAGGCTTACTGTTGAAATTTTGTATAAGCCTTCTATCCTTAATAACATAACTAATTTCCATGTTTTTGATGATGATCAATAGATACTGCACTTCACGACCAATGTTGATGTATTCAAGGACACAATTATTGATGAAGATGAGCATGAGAAGTCTCTGCAAGCCGCAGCTAATGACAAGAAAGACAACCTCATCCCCAAGGGTGTGGTATCTCTCAAAAAGATCTATGATTTACAGAACTGATTCCAAGGGCCAAGGAATAACAAAACCCACAGTTCCACCATGATGCACGACTAAATGAACATGAGAACAAAACAAGATATGAAGTTCATCAATCTCGGTACGTGTTACACATTGCAGGAGTGGCAACCTTTGTCCTGTTTTTCAAATAGTACAGGTATCTGTTCGCGTGGAAATACGATGATCTGAAAACATATGACACATGAATAATCCAACATGTGATTTTGATCAAAGAAGGGGTCAAGCCATTTCATCAGAAGCTCAGAAAAGTTTACCTGTCACTTGAACCCCTCATATAGAAATAACTGACTAAGCTATTAGATGCTTGGATCATTTATAGAGTTCATCATTCTACATGGGTTTCTAACTTAGTTCCTATACGTAAGAAGTACGGGGAGATCCACTTATGCATTGATTTCCAGAAATTGGACTGCGCCTTGGATAAAGACAACTACCCCATGCCTCCAATGGAACATATTTTATAGATATTATCTGGAGTGGAAATGTTTTCTCTGCTTGATGGTTTTTTGGGATACAACCAGGTTCTGGTAGCAGAACCTAATAGAGTAAAAACTACCTTCTGTACCAAGTGGGGTACGTTTGCTTACAAGAGAATGCCATTTGGGCTTATGAAAACAGGTGTGACCTTTCAGCGTGCCATGGAAGTCGCCTTCTGTGGACTTATCGAATAGAGCGTAGTGGTTTACCTTGATGACATGACTATCTTTTCTACAAAATGGTCACACCACATATGTCATCTGAAGAAGATATTCGAGTGATGCCGAAAATACGGGATATCCTCGAATCCCAAGAAAATCGTATTTGCAGTGGATGAGGGGAACCTCCTTAGGCACATCATTGCCAAAAGTAGTATCAAGATTGATCCAGACCGAGTTTGGACGATCACATAGATTCCTCACCCAGCCAACAAGAAATCCATGCAGTCCTTCTTGGGAAAGATAAAATTCCTCCAGAAGTTCATCTCAAATTATGTGCAGATAGTGAAACCTATGAAAGACATGATCAAGAAGGATGCATTCTATAGTTGGGGTAATAAGGAATAGAGTGCATTCACCCATATCAAGCAGGCTATAGTAGATGCACCTGGATTTTATAGTCAAGACTTTAACAAGGATTTCTTGCTATACACCTTCCCCTCTGACAATTCACTTGCTGCAGTACTCACTCAGAAGGATGAGCTGAATGACGAACGTCCCATCTCCTTCATGAGTGCAAGAATGCACAGATCAAAACTCAACTACCCCACTATCGATAAAATAGCATATGTAGTATACAAGGTGGTGAAACACTTGAGGCCCTACCTGCGGAAGAATCATTGCATAGTCTTTGTGCCACACCCAACAGTCAAATAACTGCTTGTACATTAAGAGATGGGTGAAAGATGTATGAACTAGATGACAGGCTTATAAGAGTATGATCTTGACATCAAACCAATTCACACTGTCAAGGGTCATGGTCTTTGCAGACTCACAGTTGAAGAAGTCCACGCATAGGAGGAAGAAGAAGAGCTCACTGGTTGGGAGCAAGAAATCGAGATGTACGATGTAGAGCGAGCACCACCCACTTCATACAAAAACTCTTGGTACGAAGATGCATGCCAGTAATTTTGAGCATGGCACCATACCATCACACTTCTCCATGAGATAGAAGAGGGCACTTCGCCTAAAACAATTACCTTATCATTTGGTGCACGGAGTTCCTTACAAAAATCACAACAGAAGAATTTTTCTTAGGTGCCTAGAGGCACATGAATTAGAGAAGGTCTTGCATGATCTACATGACGGACCAGCTAGGGGCCACTTTGCGAGAAACACCACTACACACAAAGTCATGTGAGATGGTTTCTACTAGCCCACATTATTCAAGGATGCACATGCCTATGCCCGCAAGTGCCTAGTCTGTCAACAATGCGCCGACAGAACACGAAGGTTAGCAGCCTCACTACACCCTGTTGCAGTGACTGAACCATTTCAACAGTGGGGCCTAGACATCATTAGGGAAATCTTCCCACAATCATCGAAAAATCACCGCTACATCTTGATAGCTACATATTACTTCATGTGGTGGATAGAAGTAGTTACACTTAAGAAAGTGAATGACTACGAAGTCATTAGCTTCCTTCAATAGAACATCATCTCACGATTTGGCATTTTGGTATCACTTGTTTTTGAAAATGAAACTTACTTTTCATCATTAAAGCTTTATGATTTTGCATTGCAATATGGTATCATGCTTAAACACTCAGCTAACTACTACCCATAGGGAAATGGTCTCGCTGAATCTATAAATAAAAACCTTATCCACATTATCAAGAAGACCATTTACTCTGAACAATGTAACTAACACTCTACTTTGACAAATGCTTTATGGGTTGACTGTGTAACACTCAAACCCTCTCTGAACACATACTTCCTAGTTTATGGGAAAGAATCCATCCTCCCACTAAACATCTACTTGCCTGCTCTCCAATTGTCCCAAGAATCCCAAGGCAAGGCTTGTCTATTAGTTTAGTGTAGGATGGATACACTTCACAAGCTGCAGGAAGAAAGGATGAAAGAAAAAGAAAAATTCACACTCCATCAGAACCATATCAAGACATGGTTTGACAAGAAGTCTATGGGGAACGCTAACTTACATGTGGGTGACTTAGTCTTGAAATGGGAAAAACCCCATGAAGACAAAGGAAAACATACGAAGTTTCAGTCCCTATGGATTGGTCCATACATTATCCAGGAAAATCTTGTCCCACACACATACCGTCTGCAGTCACTTGACGTGAGGATTGACAACCTTCTTGTCAACAGCCAAGACTAAAAGCATTATTTTGAGTAACTTGGGGTCATGCCCCGTGCCATGTACATAATCTATTTACTTCCTGTTGTCTTTTCGCTTTGATTTTCTATTTTTGCTTTGATTTGTTTTTTTTGCTTAATATGATTATTTTTGGTTTTGTCAATAAGTGCTACCCTCTACTGAGTTCTAAATTTTGAATGAGTATGTGGCTGAGATCCAAAGAGTCTTGTGACACTACAACACTTGGCCAATCCTGTTTCTATCTTCTCTATGCTCAATTATAACCTTCGACCGATGAATTCTTGACAGAAAATACGAGTTGTCTGTAAGGGAATATCTCGTCAAACCATGAACATGTGTTCACACTGGAAAACCCCAAGCCTGTACTCGGTCTTCTTCTCTATGTGTTCAAGCTCTTCCAACTAGTGGAAATAGAGAAGTGGAAAATCTAAACGAGCAAACCTAAATCAGGGGTCTTACATGCTTCTCTAAAGGAACAACCTCTTCTGCTCTTAAGAAGCCGGGATCCCTATTCTGCCCCAAAAATAAATAAGTGCCTATGCACAGTCCTCTTTTCAAAAAACACAAAGGTGAAAAAAGAGAAAGGCTTCCCATGCAGAGAAGTGAAGAATGCAACTCCACCGGGGTACTGACTAGGCTCGTTGGCAGTGGAGCAATGTGTGTGTTCCTGCATGACTCCGTTGTGGTATTATCCCAGCCTGCTGATAGCGGAGCAACACCAGAGATGAAAACTTATACTCTGAAAATTTTAAACTCACGAGCCAAACTACCCTTCCGGATTCTGAAACACTGTGATCAAGCTGAAACTTGTTTTTGTGTTTGACTGATTTCGCAAAAGTTGAACCATGTTTCTCCATGGGCTAAGTGGGGAAACTAATGTAACCCGCACAACGATTTAATACTCCCTGGTAGACCAAGGCCCTATGTTGTCATTGAACCAAAATAGAGAAGATGGTTCTCAACCAGTGTTTCGCCAAGTGTTGTAGCGGCTACAACACCCTCCAAATTTTTGGCCTGCATCCAATTTTGGAGCCTTCCTTGGTTTTTCCTTGATGATTGAAAACAATCGTGCTCATCTTGTGAACTCGTGTCAAGTCTTTACACCCTCTTTTCTTGACCATTCACCAGTTGTCTTTTAGCATGTTGTTTGCAATGTCATGCTTGCGGTCTTGTTCTGGCTATGTTCAAGGTTTGTATTTGTGTGTACAAGTTGTGTTCTCTATGTACGCATATGTCACACCCACGCACAAAGTTGTATGAAATATCATGCAAGTGTCACCATGGTCATTCAACGATCTATCTCAAGTGTCACACTTGCCACTCTCACCCTTTAGACAGTCACACTGAGCTTATGTCGTCTTTTTGGTTTGAGGTTTCTTGTCGTTGAGTCATGGTGAGTGTTTGTTCACAAGGTCATGTATACACGAGTTCACTCGCTCACACACTTGACCATTTTGTTGAAGATCTTTCGATCGAAAAACCCTCATTTAGCTAGACCCCCATTGAGCTGCACTGTGTAGTCTCATCTCTCAGTGACCAACCACTGATGCCCAAAACTGTGCAGAGCTTGACGCTGCCCCCCAGGCAGTTTGCATTGCGCAATATTGGAATCAACCTGGCTAGCTGTCATCGAGAATAGCACAGAAGTTAGCAAGAAGCTATCTTAGTTTGCGCTTCCCGCAAGCCTATCCATCAAGCCTCTCGTTGGTCAACCGAAGAATTTGACTTGGGCACTGACCCAAGGTTGCACTCATCCTCAAATTGCGCAGAAGCTGTCAACCTCTGTAGAAGCTGTGGCCAATCGATTCATAGTGAACCAACCCCATTAAGAATATTTGAATAGGCACGCAATATCTTGGAGCGAGCGGGATGGATAGAGTATTTTTCCTGATTACATGGATTCGATAATGCGATCGCTCTGGGATTTATAAAAAATTTAAGCAATGGGGCAATTATAATGAATGGCAGGGAGGTTAAAATTAATGAAGAAATCTTGTAAGAGGTTACAGGCCTTCCTATGGAAGGCGAAAAATGGGTTGACAAGCATACCCTATTGCAAAGTGAAACATTGTTGTTCATTGAACCTAGAGAGGAACTGATTTAGAAAGGCAAAGGATACAGCCCTTATTCATTTCCAGAACCTTAGAAGGAATTGGCCGGTATAATGTGGTCAGGCCTCAACATTTGAATTTTATGGTGACACTCAAGCAGAAGGTAATTCTAAACTTACCTTACTTTTTTATTGAACTTGTTGGGCACAACCCAACTTGTTCCAAGTTGTGGGTTGCGCGTGGAGCCAACGAAGTTATATTCATCGCGCGGTGTTTTAAGGGCTTTTCGGTGAGTCAAAGCCCCTTATTTTGTAACGGGTATTGGGTTTTAGTCATTATTTTATCGGATCCATAGTATGTGGACCATTGTTTTGTAGTATAAAAACCTATATAAGGAGATGTAATACTTTGTAAAAAATAAATAATCTAATAAGACGATCATAAGAAGATTAAGTCTCTGTATCTGTAGTCTGTATTTTTTGGGAAGGCTCCACAACTGAGTGTGCGGAGGTCTTGAAGAGTCTACAACTAATTGTGCAAACCACCTGCAGCTAGGTGCACAAGTCAAGGAAGAGCATGTATTGAAGATCCTTATTAATAAAAAATAATTTTTGGCAAAGTATTTTGTATATTTCTATGTTCATTCTCTGTTGTTATTAATATCATTATGCATGATTTTCACTAAATTATGTGAAAGAATACATGTTATATTATTTTTTGTTATGTCTATGCATTAAGTGCCAATTTGTAAATTTAATCATCGGTGTGAAGTTATTCATGTATGCGAAGTTGTAGGTAGATATAAGACAAGTAAACACATAGATGCCACAACATGCATATCCCTATGGTTGCAGAACCCTGGTTCTGCAACCTCCCATAACCGCTTCAGGTGATACTGCGATCTATACGCAGGTCGTTGCCGAAAGGGCCAGTAGTTGATGGTTTTGTTGGTGTGCAACACACTCTGAACCTGGCTCAAGCTCCCTTAAACCAACAAATGGTTCCATTGTCGGGACCAGGATTTTCTTAAGGGATATGTTTTGGCGTTCGTCGTAGAAAGAAATCTAGGAGTGGGTTGAATAGAAAGAAAGAGAATTTGCAGAAAAATAAAACATAAACCCTCAATTGTCAGCTGAAGACTAGTTGCAGAAGTATATCTTCAAAGAGAAATGTGAAATATTCTTTGGTTCATTCCACATTGAATTGTACAAGTTGGTATCTAAGTTGACCGAGCATAAGACTTGTTTCAAGAACGATGAACCTAATGAGGGGAATCCTAAATTGATACGGTGACTCAAGAACATCAGCAACAGTATCTCAAGGGCTATTGATTTATGGATCGATAGCATTTTGGGAGGATTTATCACTAAGTTCATGATATACGTGATCGTGTCCTATAGTGAAGTTGAACGAAGAGTGTTGGGGGCTTGTTGGGCACAACCCAATTTGGTCCAAGTTGTGGGTCAAAGACTCCACATTTTAAGGAGTGGAGCACTTAGCTGACAAATTTATATTCATCACGTGGTGTTTTAGGGGCTTTGTGTGGGTCAAAGCCCCTTATTTTGTAACAAGTATTAGGTTTTAGTCATTGTTTTGTCAGATCCATAGTATGTGGACCATTGTTTTTTAGTATCGAAACCTATATAAGGAGATGTAATACTTTGTCAAAAATCAATAATGTAATGATAAGATCATAAAAAAATTGAGTCTTTATATCTGTAGTCTATATTTTTGGGGAAGGATCTAGAACTGAGTGCGTGGAGGCCTTGAAGAGTCTATAGTTGAGTGCGCAGACCACCTACAACAAGGTGCACAGGTTAGGGAAGAGCATGTATTGAAGATACTTATTAATAAAGAAGAATTTTTGGCGAAGTATTGTGTATATTTTTGTGTTCATTCTTTGTTGTTATTAATATCATTATGTCTACTTTTCATTGAATTATACGAAATAATACATGTTATATTGTTTTTTGTTATGTCTATGCATTAAGTACCAATCTGTAAATTTAATCATGAGCGTGAAGTTATTCATGTATGTGAACTTGTAGGTAGATATAAGACATAAGTAAACACATGGACGTTGTAGCACGCATATCCCTCTGGCTGCAGAAACCTAGTTCTGCAACCTCCCATAACCACTTCAGGTGAGACTGTGATCTGCTTGCAAGTCATTCCTGAAAGGGCCAATGCGTGAGGGTTTTGTTGGTGTGCAGCACACTCTAAACCTAGGTCAAGCCCCCTTAAACCAATATAACTTATGCATGAGACTTTTGGAAGATTTAAAAAGTCCAAAGATCAAGCTTCGGTGGTAATCCACCATTGTCTTATAAAATTAATATTTTTCAGAGAATTGAACCAAGTTCATTTAAGTTGGAATGAATTTGTGGGAAACATTGAGTTTCCACTACGAATTGAAGTACCTACCATAAAATCTTAGTGACCAGCAAAAATGAAGAGGCCAACATGGAAAGGGAAGGAATTAGATAGGGATAAACCCAGACCCTACCTCCACAAAATCTAACCAGGGCCAAAAAGTGAATAGCTTCCCTTTTGGTCTCCCTACCTTCTAAACAAAGAAGGTCATCCAGACTAGCTAGAATAAGGAATCTTATAGATTTTAGTGTGCAGTCGATAGAAGAAACTACATCCCAGGGGTTTCCTGATACAAAGGAATCTTATTGAGAAAGTTCACCCCAAGTGCATGAAGTAGAAATAGCCCAAGTATTGGAAGGGTTGGCAACCTTTTTAAGTTCTATGAATTTTGGCGAAGTTGCAGGTTATTCGGGAAATACTCCAGAACAAACCTTGATGGCTAATTCTCCTATCTCCCCTTCTAATTCAATAGCTATCATTATTCTGGAATCCTCGGAAGACCTTGGGGCTAACTCTCTCCAAGAAAATTCAGTAGATTCCATTATAACTATTATAAAACCCTGTTCTCCTCCTAAAGAAACATATTTATTCTCTCTTGTGAGACAAGAGACTAATGATGATTTTTTCAGCATGCCTCAGTATAATGAGGGCCCTATAGAACCTATAACTATCATGACAACTGAATAAATTGTAATTGAAAGACTCGAGACTGTCATTGCTACTCCCTCTACTTTAGTCGTTCAGACCGACAAACTTGTTGAAAAAAAGAAGAATAAAAAGTGATCAGGAAATAGACTTGCTTAAAAGAGAAAATCAGAAACTACAAAGAAAAGAAAAGCAGCTCATAAAATGGTTAAGAAATAGTAAGAGGAATTATAAAGGAAGGAGAGAAACTCGAGCATTTGAGGCCCAAACCAAGAACTTTGTTGCCTATGCAAAAATTCATATGGAAGAAACCCTTGTTGTTACTATAGGAACACATACTAACTTGGATGTATTAGACATCAACGTGATGACTGTTGAAGTGGCTACTCAAACATAATTGTTAGTTCTTATTGACAGGACTACTCAAATAGATCCTGTACCGCCTTATACCCCCTTAATTGTAGATGCTACCATTCAGGTGTTAAATAAGAAACTAGAAGAACAACAAGAAACCCTGACACGGTATAAAGGAGAGGCGGTGCCACGAAGGGAGCATCAAGAATTGCTGCAAAAATTTACAGCATTAACAATCATTGAGGATGAAACTTATGCTAAATTGAGGGCAACAGAGAAAAAGGTAAAGACCGTACAAGACCAACTCGAAAAACACTTGGAGCAAACAAAGGATGTCTGATCCATTTATTCTGATGCTCTGTCTTGCAGATGCCCAACTAACAATTATGCTTTGTTTTTATTAGAGCGATACCTTTTGCTCAAGATTAAGGCCGTTCAATCTGGACAGTCTTATGAATTTAATAATGTTTCTAATTTTATTAAGTATTTTTAGCAATAGGATGATCACACAAAATATTTCTTGTGTGAATTATATATGCATAACTTCTTTTTGGAAGAGAAAAGAGATGAAAACCCCAGTCCTTTCATCAGTGATGTGAAATTTCAGGAATTCATCTCTTTTGCTAGGAATCAGATAAAATGGTCCAAAGCGCATGACATATTCCAATGGAGAGAGAATGGCCTTGACCTTTGGCTCAGGGGAGAGCCGAAAATCCCTCTGTGCATGCTCATTAAACACAAGAAGCTTATGGAGTGTCCTGGCGTTGTTACTGCCCTAACACCTATTCATAACGATCCTCTACATATTGGACTAGAGTATTTTGAAGAGATTAAAACGAAATCTCTAAGAGCTACTAGGAAGATGTGGAAGATGTCAACTAATGAAGTAAAAAATAGGGAACCCTTCAGTTTCAGGAACTTTCAAGTAGTAATAAGTAGGGTGCGAGATTATGCTCACTTGGTCCTCACAGAGAGCCCTAATTGGCTTTGATAGAGATATAAATTTCCTATAATTTGGTATCCTCCAGATGATTATAAGGTTGAGTATGATCTATCAGATGTAGGTAAGTCAATAGCATTCTGGGAAATCAAAAGTAGGAACGGATTCAGACACTATGGCGAGCGCCCTTACCCGACCTACTCTTTAACCCTACTGCATGTCAACCATCTCTTTGCATGAGGCATGCAAAAAGGTAAGCTGGGAGGTGATGTTGGGCCTTGGAATTGGTATAATTCTTCACCTCATTTCCTTAGTTGATAGTTAGTTTTTCAAGATTTTTGAGCTTATATTATAATAATTTGGATGCTAAGGAGTTCTAGAAAGGAGTTAATAATTGTTTTGATATTTTACCTTGTTGATGAATCAATTCAAATATTAAAGATGTTATTAACTCACAATTTGGGTTAATATGTGGGTAAGAAATATTTGACGTTGATTGTTGTTCCTTGAATCACTAAGGAAACCCGAGCCATAAGGAAACATTTGGACTATTTGCAATGCATTGATTGAGGATTCATGCCTTATATGCATGAGACAATCTTAAGGGGCATAATCTGTTATTCTAGAAGGGATGCTGAAGATTTTATAGCTTGAATCAAGCATCTTGAGAATATTTTGATTCTTAGGATAACTTTACTATTTTAAATTTAGAATTATGTTGTAATATAAAAGCATGATTAAACTCTAGTAAAGGAGGTTAATTATTCTTGTCAATTGAAAAAGGTGACTGAAGAAACAAACTGTCTTAAGTTTTCACAAACCTTCCTATAATTTACTGTTGCATATTAATGAAGATTTTGGCGATTTGGTTTTAATCTAGTGTATTGAGTTAACTTCAAGACGGTTAGATTCCAGAGACCGTGGGCCCAATCCTAGAACACTTGTTGTCTTTTCTATATCATTATTTCTTCTTACTCTCAGTTTTGAATGATTTATTGTTCCTTCGATTGAATTATTATTCGCAAGATTTACTGTTAGTATTTACTAGCAATTGTAGTAAATAACGATTAGATAAAATTCCCTTTACAACATTATGTTTTGTTATTGTTTTCTGCTGCAAAGTAAGGATTGTTAGCTTTAAATAATTTAATGCTTTCCTGATAGATGCATTTCAATTCCTTTATCATAGTCATCGTTTCCTAAGAAACAACCTGAATTGCTTTATGATTTCTGCATAGGAACGCAATGATTTACTTTTGTTATCAGTTTGGTTATGATTTAAAGGTAGAAATAAAGTATTATTTCAATAAAAAATACTATTGTTCCTTTCATTTCTTAGTCTTTGCTTCTTATTAGTCTCACTTACACAAGGTAATATGAACACTATCCTTGCACCAACTATGTAGAAAACCTTGCATTAAAAAGACGAAATCCCAAGTTGATAATTTAATGTGTAGAGGTTTAATTTGATTCTTTAGGAACAACTTAGTGCCCAAAACAATCCCTAAGTGAAGTTTTGAGCTTAGTTTCTTTTCCCATGTATGTGGTATCGACCCAAAATTGTTCCCCCAATTGTTCGATTATGGAAGTGGTATCCTCAATGGCCATTATTTAGGACCCCCACATAGGTTATTATGGGTGGGAAGTTCTTGTAATACTTGAGATAGACATTACATATCCATATTAGTACCCTTAGGGGGTTCCTTTGTGCTACTATTGTGGGCACTTATATTATGGATTTAACTTGGAGGTTAGCATAATTATTTGTCATGCCTTCATTAGTTGGATTTGGGAATTTATCCACTAGTTTTCCTATTTTGTAATTCTAAATTTACAAGGGGTGTGCTCTTTGGTTTGCATGGGTGTTTGATCTTTAAGTCAAACATTTTTAATTCACCATGGTTGAAAAAGACTTTCATTGATCTAGTAGATTACAAAATCTTCCTTTGAAAGAGGGACGACCATCATTATGTAGGTAAAGAATAGATTTCATAGTGGGAAACTTTGAAACCATCAATTTAGGAAGGACATTTTTTGGTTTTGATGGGGATTTGTAATTATTTATTAAGGTGGTAATCGATGATAGTCCACCATCTAACATTAATCCTCATTTGACCCATTCTTTTGACACCATACACATTTGGGTGAGTGAAGCTTTCAGTGAGTTTTTTTCTACTTAATTGTCCTCTTTAGATGTTTGGTGTGAGTAGATCTTCAACCATAGGAGAACCTGCTATATCATCACCATGTTTTCAGAGGCACCTATGTGATGTATCCATTTCTCTTACTTATTGTGATAGGTCCTTCTAGTCTTATGTCTAGTACATCTACATTCTCACTATGGGGGTCACTACCAATCATATCAATTACTACTTTTAGCTCCACAAACTATCAATGCCTTTCCCTCAACTGGATTAGTATTTAGTTCATGGCAAGGTCAAAGTTCACAACCCAAAGCTGGATGGATTCTAGAGAGCTCTACCATCCCAACTGTGAGAAAATTGAATGCTATATTTCCTAATGAGTGGAATATTCAAGGGGGGGTTGTACCTATTTTAGTAGTGTTGGAGGTAGTATTGGTTTTTGGGGATTTAATATCCCATGAGGTAGTTATGAATTTGGAGGAATACCATTTCTTGGGAACACCAATGTCTCCATGAATGCCTATGTGTTTGGGAGAAATTCCCATAGAAGTGGTTTTTATTCTAGATGTGTCCCTATATTTGGAGGTGCTTTCTTCCCTTGGGGTAATTCTCCTAGGGAAACTCATAACCCCATTGAAAATCATGCTTTTGGGAGTAAATTTGTTCCTAAGAGAAATTATCCCAAGGGAACTAATCCTTTTACTAGTACTTTGTTCCAAATTCCCATGCTCCAACAAGCAATAATCCTTTTGGGAGATACTCAACTATTGGAAGCTAAAATATGGCAGGATTACAAAGTATATATTGGTCTCATAGGACACATCCCCCAACCTAAGATTCATTTTTCCACTCTTAACTACCATTCTTGACAACATTATATTTTCCATATCTAGATAAATTCACAAATGAACGCTTTTGTCATGACCCATCATGGTCAAAATCCTAGTCAAGTTACCCTATGATATTACAAAGTTCAATTATAAACTAGGAGAGAACCCAAATAAGCATATTTCAACTTACCATTTGTGGTGTTAATCCAATTCTTTAGTGGATGATAGAATTCAATTACAGCTCTTTTATCATATCTATTGACTGTGCTGGAAATCTATCAACCAAGGGGTCTCCCTGATGTGAAGTCCAAATTAGCTCTCACACCATTTGGAGTAGGAGCCCCATTTGGAATATCATCCTGGTTTCCATGTATCCTTATGGATATGCCTTGGCTCTAACTATTAGCGAGAGAGAGGAGTGCAGATGCACCTTCCAAAAAGAAAAGGGTGTGTGCCTGGTGAGTGTTTAGTTGTAAATGTGTCAAGGTTCTTCTACTTCAGAGAGGAGAGAAAAGTGAGCCTCTAAGTGAGAGGTAGTAGTACTACCAAATAAGAGACACACATGAACATGAATGATCCATCTAACATCCATCAGAATAGTCCACAGAGGATGCAACAATCCTTACAACCAACAAATGAAGAAATATCTATTTAATATCACGCGGAATAGTCCACAAGGATAGGACAACAATAAAAACCATTGCAACACATTCTCAATAAGGTAAGTACTAAAATAACCGAAATAGTTCAACTATCTTAGAACATGTGAAAGCAAACATGAAATACAAACATCTGCATAATAGTCTTACAAACATTCATAATCCATGCATGAAGAACATGCTAGCCTTGAAATCTTATGTTATTAAGTAAAATTTCCAAGACACATGTTTACAATGTACATCACTAGCTCTAGTAGTGGAGCATTGGAGCCACTCCTTGCTCCTCAAAGAACTAGCTTATCTCTCTAATGCCTTGTGGGAGGAGCCAAGGTGAAAAGTCATTTGCTCATATAATGAGGGAGTATATATAACCAAGGGTGACTATTTGACTACCCTCGTGACTGTTTGAATTCCTATGAATTTTCAATTTCCATGTGCGTCCTTTGGAAATCCACTTTACAATAAATTTTGTATAAAATATGCATGATCCACAATAGTGAGGTGGCATATGACAAATCATGACATGGCATGAAATGAAACTGTTGACATGGACTTCTTGATGATGTGGTAATTTCAAGCCACTACTGCTTCTAAGTGTTAGATGTACTCTTTAAGATGCTTTTCTTTACACCTCCGCATGGTTTGGTGATGAGGAATCTTCAGATCTCAAGTCTTGAATAATGGTTGCAAGCTATTGTCCCTTTGATTTCTCTTGATCGATAAACTTGTAATTTCAGTTTCGAGAGAGTATTTGAGCATGATCCCCTCCTTCTCCTTCATCATCATCTTGACATGACATGATATGGTACCCATTCCTGTAACTCACTCATGACGAGACAACATCAATTTGAAAATCCCCCTAGTCTAAGAATATGCATTGTTATCCACCAACTAATCCTAGAATAAGTGATAAGCTGGGAAAAGGGACTCAGTGACTGCACAGTGCATAGTTCCAATAGCCGAGGGAAAAGGTTGAGCCTTGAGACCATGCAGTGCGAAATTTAGGCAGGTCCAAGGGACAAGACTGCGCAGATTCTGAAGCCAATGGGACAGGCTGAAGGGATGGGAACTAGGAGAGCTCACTATGATGTTATGGGAGTCAAGGAAGGATGGGCTACTATGGAGTTGCACATTTCAAGGGCTCAAGGAATGATCTTAAGGCTTGAGGTTGGGAAATGCGCAGTTTAGTCTGGGTTGAGGGAATGACTGCACAATTCTAAAGGTGAAGGTCGGGGCTTGGGCACAAAAACTATGCGGTGAAGCATTCCTAGGAGGCAGGAACTATGCATTGCATAGTTCCACCTAGCAATGTCACAGCTAGAGGATTGATACTACGCAGTGTGTAGCTTAAGGGAATCCCAGTGAAGCTTGGTTGCCCGGTTGGGAAGCTTTTCTGAAAATGGCTAAGTGTGGGATCAGTGAGATCGGTGTGAATGGTGATGGACTTTGCTTGTGATCACACACTATGAATATTTGATGACAAGACAACATAGATCATCCTAACACATGATTAAAGAATTTCCCTTAGTGTAGCATCTTTACGACAAGTTACGACAAGTGCGACACCAAAGATGTACTTTGCGGCGAACATGATGACATTTGTGCAACAATGCTCAAAACTTTGGAAATGAGTGTGATGGGTACTTACAAGGTTAGCAAAACTAATTTTCACAAATATGACCTCTTAGAACCACCAAAATGGGTTTATACATAGGAAACAACAGCCACCATGCTAAAAGACAACACTTTTCCCATCTTGCATGTTACACAATATTTTGTCACACCTCCTGTTCACTCCTTGTTCCTTATCCCGAAGTGAAAAAATGTTGACAACTGTGAATTATATCCATCATGATACACAAAAAGGAAGATCCCTGAAAACCCGAAGGAAAACTGCCCTGAGTCAATTCTGAAGAAGGTTAGCTAAACCCCTAATTTTTAGGGCTAGTACTCTTTGCTACACTGCCTGTCCATGCTAATGGCAGGTTGCATTGTTTTACCCTAGCATTGAAAGCATGGGTTTTGATATGAAAACCCGCGTTGAACATCTTCTCGCAGGTTTTCCCAAAATGGGGGAGAAGCCTCTTATGCTAGAAACTTTGAGAACAACGAGCTGGATATTGGTTGTTGTAGATATGGTCGAGCTCTCCCATTTTAAGCTCTTTATCTTATCATTATAGGCCTTCCCCTTGAGATGTGGACCTTCCTCCATATTTTTTGGATCCCTAAATACCTCTCCCTTCCTATAAATCAACTCCCTTCCATCCCCAAAAGGTTGGTCATTGATTTCATATATTCATATACTGATATTATGCCCAAATGATACCCATTCTAACTTGGAGAAGGAGTTCTTGAAGAGTATTTTCTTGGACTTGGACATCCACTAAAAGGAGGTCTCCAACATCAAGGAATAGGTTGTATGCTTCCCTTTTAGCTTATTAATATATACATCTGCTGTTCACTTTCCATAATTGTGTAAATATTTATGCTTTTAGTTTAATACTCCTTGATATATTAAGTAGTTTATGTTTGATGTATGCCATATATGCTCTTGTACCTTGTATTGCTCTTTGATCTTTCTTGTAGGTACTCAGACGTGAAGAACAAGTAAGGAGCAAATCTGGAAGTGAAGGAATCAAAGTCATGTTCAAAGGATTGAGTGATTAGCGTCAAAGTGAGGTAGGTCACTCTCTCTTTGCATTTGTTAAACATAAGCTAGGAAAGTGTATGTTAGTTTGTTTCATTTGTTGCTAGACCCACTTATTGGGCTAGAGAGATCGCCTTTGTCCATAGAGGGGATTTTCCTTCACAAAAAATTGGTGACTCCACTAGGGAATCATACACCCTTTTCATCCTCCTTTTGTCTTTTGCCTTCTTGTTAAGTTTGGCCATCCGTTGAAAGACCCTCTCTTTGAATTGATTTTCAGTCTGTACTCTAAATTACTAGTGTCTTAGGGTATCAGATCTAAAGTTTCTTCCAGAGTCTTTCTTATTTTCCCTAAAATTTCCTCGCTTAACGCACCTTTTATCAGTCACAATCACACTGCTAGCGCATGTTTTTCCCTGTGCAATCATGTTGAAAACCATGTCTTCCATTATTTACCCGCGTTGAAGACCAACATGAGTGTTTCTATGAAAATTAGTGCTGCCAACACGGGTTTTGCTATGAAAAGTAGCGCTGATGACCCTGTCAGCCCGAGTTTTTCTATATAAAGTAGCGCTAGTCCTTGAATGTGAGAATTTTTAGGGTTTCTGTTGAAAACTCTAGTGTGTCCTGGTCTCTGAGGTCATTTCCTTGCTCTGTGTTTAACATATTCTGTCTATTTGCTTTCAATTTCTTTGTGGTGTGCAAAAGTCAATCCCGTCCTTTAATTGGTAAAAGTGAAATTTTGATTTAGTTTTTGATGTTTTGAGTCAATTAGAATCATTTTTTTGTTGCTTGTATGATTGGGAAAATATTGATATGTTATTGATTGAGCATTAGTAGCTCTTTCACAATCATAAAAGAAATTGATCTTGCATTTATTTAGTTTTCATTTCAAAAATTTACTTTTCCTAAAAGTGCATTAGATTATTTGCATTGAAAAGTTATTTTTTGAGATTTATCATTGAAAATAGATCACATTTTTCAGTGAATTAAAGCTAAAGAGTGCATTAGGTGAATTAAATCATTCAAAATGAAAAGGAAAGTGAAAGTTCATATATGCATCTTAGTAAAAGTGAAAATCATTTAACTTTTCAAAAGTTGCATTTGGGAATTGAAAAGTAAAAAACTAGTTAAGGGCACTTTGTTTGCTACATTACTACTTGTTGCATCATTGTTTGAAATCTCTCCCCTTACTAGTTTAGCTTTCATCGAATTGGAAAAGAATCATTTTCTCATATAGTTGCATCTTAGGTGTTCAGGTGACATCACTTTGAGCCATAAAATTGAAACATAATTCAAGGTAAATGTTAAAATTTACTCAATTAATCTAAGGAGAATTTGGAACTTAACAAAAACATTTAGACATCTAGGCTAGAGACATGTTCTGACATTTATAAACCTAGCAGCTATCATTATCTACCAGCATTGTATCCCAGGGGTGATATCTCGTTCCATGTACAGAATTATATAGGATCGTTCTTTACTACTTTCGGGTATATCGGAGGTGCTCCACATATGACAAGTATATGGGAACGGTCTCATCGAACGATTATGCATTAGATAGCGCTAACATGGAATTGTGCTCCCCATATCATCGTGTATATATTGGGAAACTCCAGTAGGTTTCTATCCTTTAGTCATAGGTAACCGAGTCATCCGCCTTGTAGAAGTGATACAGTGAAGACAACATTTGGGGAGATTGGCCGTCGTAAGTTAAGTCCTTGGTTTCGACTAAGGTGTATATATCGGTTGATGGATAGTTAGTAAACCCTCTTTCCTAGCTTACCCATTTTTTTATTTTTTTTGTTAATTTCTAAAATCAATTAATTGACAGTGGAAAAACATCCTTCCTATGGAAATAATCCTTATCATATATAATGTTGATACCAATGGCAACATTTGTCAAGTCTACCAACCAAGAAAATCCCCCTGACAGGAATCCTAGTTCTTTTCCTTCTTTTGGAAATGTTGGTGCTCCCTGTATGGCAACGTTGTCCCTTCCTAGTTTTACCATTGGTTTTTCAATTTGGTTATTTTCGGCCTCACTGATTCTGAGTGTCCAAACTGCTTTTCAACCGAGTTCTCCTCCACCTGAACAACATCAACCTCATGTTGATCCTAAAGTTGACCCCTCGCCTTCTTTGCCTATTTCTTCACCCCATTCTTCCTCTTCACCTGGAGTCCTAGTCATTATTGACGACAAGTGATTTAAATGTATAGACGTATTTGGGTATTTGGAGGTGGTTCTCATATTATTTAAGGAGTTATTGTGTAACTTATGTCTCTTATCTATATTGTATTTGTGCTCCACACTCACATTGAAATACAAGTTGTATACTTATGGTTTATATCTATTTGATTCATAACATCTAAGTATTCGAAGCATAATATATTCACACCCATCCAATGAGGGGATTTACTTATCTAGAGGTGAATTTCCCTTAAACACTTCGTTGAAGATAAAACCACTCAAAATAAATAACTATCATATATTTTGTCACTATCTTACACAAATTCCTAGGCCAAGAATCTTTCTATTTTCCAAAATTCCTATATGCCTCCTTATATATGTGTGACCAATGTAGCTGCTTTGGTTGGAAAATATAAATCTGACCCCAAACCTCGTAAATATATGAATTTAATTGTGCCAACCATAGACTATAACACCCCTTGGAGTTCCTTTGACGGTGCAAGCTAGGGACACCCCTCTCACTGCAGTGTGGGTGTAGTGCTATATTTTAGTCACTCTTATTTCATTTACAGGAATTATGCGCCAAGTAGGGGGTTAAACAGTAAATAAAAAATTATAGCGTTATGGGTCTTGTTGGAATTGGCAAAGAAGAAAGGTTTATCCAGAATACAGGATTTTTGGGCTTAAAAAGTTGTCATCAAATCGACTAACCATAAGAAAGGAATATTCAACAATGGGCTTAACCACCTTCTTACTGATATTCTTGTTGTTGAGGCCTCTTTTGATCAGATTTCTTTCTATCACATTTTTCGCGAGCTAAACACAGACGTAGGCGACCTTTTAAAGAGGCTCTTGCCCTCCCATTTAGATCTATAGTGATGTATGAGTTGAATGATGGTGATGAGATTCATTCCATGGAGGCCAATCTCTCTTTCTAGCAGTTTTCTTCTTTTCTTTTTGAGATTTTAAAGAAAGCAGTGGTAATGTGGTACAACAACAAGTTCAACAATAAGAAGCAAGTTTGGTGAAGATGCCATAAAAGCATTTTTTTATTTACATGTTTAAAGGTTGAACACATTATTTTGTGATAGGAATTTTAGCCTCAAAAAATGAACATATATATATTATCATCATGCATAATATATAACATTATTTTTTGAAATAAAATAATCACAAATTCCTAATTTATTTGATTAGGAAATTGTTTTGTTTCATTATATCTTATATAATAAAAATTTCCAAAAATATATTACATCACTAAAATTAAAATTAAAATTATATGTGTGTGTGTGTGTGTGTGTGTGTCTTCGTAGACTTAGCTGTCAAATCGCTACACGAGGTGGTTCCCTTGTCTCACAAACAAGAAGGTCTCATACACCAATTTAGTGTCTAGCTTGGTTGTGACTTTAAAAATAGATATTATTATTATTATTATTATATATTATTTTTCCTAATAAATAAATTTAAATATAAAATAATACCTTTTTAATGCTATCCAATCCAAATTACTCATTTTATTCCTTAAATATAAAACCACTCAAAATAAGCATGCATCTTCTATTTTTGTCATTATATTTCACAGTTTCCTCTGATTAGTTGATAAAAAATTATTTATTTTTGTGATCATCTTTCACAATTTCCTTTGATGAGTTGAGAAAAAATTATTTGCATTTCCATGGGCTATATAATTGTGTTTCATGGTTGTTAGGAGTAAATGGCCTATCTGATCTCTTTATTTAAATGATCTATTTCATTTCATATAAATTTTGAAAAATTTAAGTTATATATATATATATATATATTAAATTTAAAATAATAATTTTTTAATAATCTTTATTTTTCTTTACCACAAATTATATTCCACAATTTCCAATAAATTTATAAACTTAAATTTTTAAATATTTTTTTCTTCATTCTTCACTTTTTATAAAGTTTAATATTTTTTTCTATAGAGTGTATTATTTTTATTTTTGTTAAGATTGATTTGTATTACTTAAAATTTTTAGAGTACATCTATATTATCATGTTGTTGCCACTAGCCTACTATTTGTGAAACCAGATTAGTAGCACAACTATAATTGTTTTGAAAGTAAAAAACTAGTATTGTCTGACCAAAACATAATTATCATATAAAAGTGGGCTAAGTTCCCTGAAGTCTTATCTCTACCATGTCATTTGATAACATAAAAGTGACATGGGAAACATAACTAGTAATGGTATATACAAAATAGAAATTAAACAAGTGGGTCATGTAAGAGTTAATTTGTAGGAGAATCAACCTAAATGGTTTTTAGAGCTCCAAAATTCTAATTTAACTTCAGTTAACATGGTATTAGCTTTATCCTCAGCTAGGAGGTTGAGCTTCTAGTCTAATATGTTGAGTTTCCACTAGATGTCCCCCAAATGGACTTACATCCTCTGTTGGGCTTCCCTTCTCTCCTTCAAGATGTTCGCAAGGAAAAGATTTATCTGCTAGTGAGCATCCATTAGACGTAGATACCTCGTTTGTTAGTAATAGGAGCAATGATTATTCGGAATCCAATCTCCCATTTCTCCTAGTAACTCAACATCTACCAGGTTTCGATGCTCAAATGTGCTTCCTCCTCTAGTCCCTCTAATTTTGCTTAGATAGTTGGCCAATTGTTAGTGAAGAATTGTCTGGCTACTTCCTTTTATGCCAATTGGGCACAGGGGGTGGACCTATCGCCATGCAATGTTAGTTGCATCCCCTTCCACCCCCATGGTTTGCAGTTATGTTGCCATGTCCATGTCTTCCCCTTTCCATGCTATCAGACAAATTGTGAACCCTATCAAATGAAGAAGTTTCAGGGTTGATATTGTGTGTCCACCCACCTACAAATATCATTGAATGCCCCAACTCAGCCTTGTGTGCCTTTATATCAGAATTTTTTCTAGATTGAAGAGAGGTTAAACAAGGCCCAATAATGAACTCAGTCACTTCCTCTGAATTCCTTCTTACTTCATGCACACGACAGGGTTCAATTTACTTTAGAGAGACCTCCCATATTTTTTCCAAAGAGCACAACACCAACCTGAGTGAAAAAGCACCTAACAAGATGGTCAACCCAACTTATGATGGAGACTCCAACCAGGTCATTGTTTGGCTATCCCTAGGGCCACACAAAAAAATAAACTAGTAGCCTCACTTGAGGGTGATTGGATCCATAAAGAAAATGACCACAACACCACAACATTGATACAACCACATCACTCCAACATTGAAACTTTAAAATCCAACTGAGAAAACCAAAAAACTTGACAATTTTACCATCACACAAAATCATGGTGCTCGTTGGCTTTCCTTTTTTCCATCGACTTTTGTGAAATAAATCCCAAGTTAACTAGACAATAGGAACACACTCAATATCCATTTATATAACCATTTCCAGCCATGTATCAAAATGATGCTCAAGGTGGTGGTGCACAACACCTATACTAGCTTCAACCCTTTCCATAATGGTGAGATCATATTAGAGCATGGCCAATCTAGTCATTGCAAGATTGAGACACATAGATTAGAGACCTTCTATAGTGCCACATAAGCCCTGATCACTCAAGGAGGTCCAAAACTTATCACCAATTAACTTCTCCTTTTCCATCTATTGGGCATACAAGCAATCTATCTTATTAATGATCATGGGTGGTGTGTGTTTGTTGATCACCCAACATGGGAGGTAAGGTCTAATATTATTTTAATACAATGTTTAAATTAATTGCACAATAAAATAAAATAGTATATATTGTTTTATTAATAATGAAATTATTTAGTTTATGGGTATAGAATATTTGGTGAATGGATGTATTGTTAAAGTATTTATCATATGATGGTTAATAGTTTCATATATAATATTTAAAAAAAACAATAAAAGTATTCAATATAAAGCAATATTTCTTTTTGTTTGTTTGTTAGGTAATGAGAGTCCTAATATACTAGCACACCTAACCTATGGTTTGAGTAGTCGTGACCTAGGGGATACTAAGCTATCAAAATCATATAGGTATTTCACTTGGCATGGGCCACACCAAGCCTTAGCATGACTATATTTTTTCCCATGAAGTTTCAAATCGATGACTTTTTCACCACAGAGTACCTTAACATAACACTTTGTGACCATCTATTCTATGCCCCATGGGCAATATAAAAGAAAATTTTCGTTTATATATCATTTATTAAATAATTTTACTATCTTCATCATTTAACCATTTCATATTGATAATATATAATTAAACTTAATACCTAATATAATAATTATTTATTAAATTCACTTATATAATATAAATTTATTACGTTTACTTATTTAAACATAAATACTTCAACAAAATCCATAGCTATTATTTAAAACAATTAGGAAAAGTATATCAAATTAACACTTTGAAAGGCTATCCTCAATGTGTGCGCTCAACGATCACATGAGGGAATAGATTGGAGGGACTATTTGGCACACAACCCCATTAATGGGATTGATGGCAAGGACATGTGTTTATGTTACAAGGAAAAATATCCTCAGGTGGTGGAAACCAGGAACAATCGAGAAGGAGGCCTAGACTGTTTTATAAGGTCATTGGATTCTCATTTTCCTTTTACATTGGTTGGTTATGGGAGTTAGTTGTAGAGGGGACAGAGTAGTGATGTATGCATAGGTACTCCTTCTGTGCATGCAAGCTCAATCTTTTACACTTGAAGGTGTTTTCTGTGAGGGTGAGGGGAGCTTGGTGACATTTATTTACTTCTAGTCCACCAAGAGGGAGATTTGGGACCCAGGTGCGTACAGTGGATTCGGTGGCTTGGTATCCACTACAACTATCGCCTTCCTCAATTATCCCCTGAGCGGAAGGGAGGGGTCTCATGAAGGAAAACCATTTTGTTGGTTAGTGTTGCTCCTTTCTGTTGGGTTTTGTCATGGGGTGGTGGATGACACTGGTTTGCGGCTTTGCATCCTTTAGGTGTTGCTATAATTTGACACTAGTTACCAACATTTGGGAGTTGGGGGGTGAATTGAATCATGTAGAAGATCTACAGAAGTGGAGAGCATTATTGAGTGGGATTTAGTGAGTTAGGGACCCAATTGTAACACCCTCCTCCCACATCCACCGAAGTAACCATGCCGACCAAGGTAAACATGAGATGATTGGCTACTATGATCAGATTTGACCTCCTAGGTAGCCTTAAGGAAGTGGAATAGATGGAATATCACAAAAATTCTTCCAACATCATCAACGAAACCCTCAAGAGACAAGTCAACCACTCAGATAGCCTATCCCTGGGTCCCACTATTGTTCTAGACCTCTAAGGTCATAGTCACTCTCATGCTATGGGAAAGGGAGTGACCAGAGACCTAAAGTCGCTCTCATAGGCCTACATGCCAACTACTGTGGGCCAAACTTGTTAGTTATGTGCCATCGACCCCAAGATTTAAGCCACTCTTTCATGCCCAGAGCCCAGGCCACTGCCTATAATCGAATGATACTTGAAATCAAGAAAAATACAGGGAAACGATGATGCAAAAGCAATAAGCTCAACAAGACCTTAACCAGACCCCTACTAGACATGACAGGCATTTCGTCAAACATATCATCGACATGTAACTTACAGGTGTAAACAACAAAATTAAGTGTAGGGATCTCATAGTTATCTAAGAATTGCTGTAAACCATTCTTTCCTCATGTCATTTGCTACATATTCATCTATTAGGCCATAGACACATTATCCATTCATATACAAGTAAAAACATCCTGAGAGTCAAACATAGCTGCTACCATAAAATGTACATGCAACCAACATAATAGGACAAAAATGCAATAAACATATCAGCCATCAAAATCCATATATACACTAGTAAATTTACACATGAAAATCAATGGAATTAATTTCTCATTAATCAATGCAATGAACCAACCAGTGATGGGACTACCACATTCCACCTGACCATAGATTGGTTGAGCCAAGTCTCTCTTCAACCAATCACACATGTTTGATATTCTAAGCATGAATATGGGACTCATAGAACACATCAAAAAACACCAATCAATGTGGATGCCAATGAAGTTTTATGCCTACAACGTGAGGAATTTGAGTGCCTCCTAGTCTCTTAGGCTTTACCCTGTATCCACAGTCTGATCCATGGATCACTAGGCCCTACACCGAGACATAATATCCATGCTTTACCATGCATTCCATCCCAGAATCACTAGACCCAATGGAGAGAAAATCCACCTCTTGGCTTTACCGTATATCCTACCATTCACCGACATGGATTCCTAGGCCCACTGAGGCATACAATTTGGCTTTACCGCAACCCACAGTTTGGTTAAAGGGTTACTAGGCCAGTGGCTTCATGCATCCTTAGTTTGGTTCAGGGACCACTACGCCATGTGTTTATTAATTCGAAGATCCACCCCACTCAGCTTCGAATCCAATCCGACCATCCCACATAAATTGAATGAGAGAACCCATCTCATCAAAGATAACAGGAAATGGCAAGGCTAGGCTGAAAATATTATCACACCTGGCAAAACCCATGCCATGGTAGAAAAGAAACACATGCAATCCCATGCATGCCAAATCTAGTAATAAAAATACACATGCAAGTCAATACTTGCAATGAAGCCTATTGTAGCTGCTTGATCCTGCCTTTCCTTGCTTTATCTTTGCTTCCTCTTGCCTTCTTTGCCTTTCTTTCTCCAATGCCAAAGTGCTCGAAGAAAACTCTAAGTTTCCAAGAGCATCAAAGAGAGAGAATAATAATAGAGCTCCAAAGCTAAGCTAACAAAAGGTTACCAACTGATCCTTAGAAGCATTTTTATGAATGAGGCCTCTATTTTATTCATTTTCCATTATTTTCCTTCATTTTCCTCCTCACATGCAACATGTGACCTTTCACCTCCTTTTTCTTCTAATTTCCATTATTTTCATAAATAATTGTGCCAAAAATGCCATTTTTCCTTTCCAAAGCCTTATCCATTTCCTTTGACAATTTCTTTAGCCATAAACAACCAAATGAACACCCCCTAGGATGCCTTGCCCAACATTCAGCTTGGAATAATTGTCCCATTCATCCGTGGTTATTGTTTTTAACTCTTATTACATGAAATTTTCACCAAGGCGATTACAGAACCCTCCCACTTAGGGGACACTGTCGTCAGTGTTCAATCACTCATATGCCTCAAAAACCTACTGAAAGAAGACATACTACTTATGGAGCTTTATAACATAGTTGGATGCATTATTTACAATGAAGGACATGCTCAAGAGAAGAATATGATGACAACATGACAACATACTGCATAGTGGAGCTTTATATCAAAGCTCATTATGGTATTTACAGTGACCATCTTGCTAAGTGCCAATCCACATGACATCATAACATCATGATAACATAACCACATGATAGCATAATAACATGATAACATAACCATAATTACATGGAACCCATACCACGTAGTGGAGCTTTATAACATAGCTCGCTACGGTATTTACATCCATACACATGGGTACATATAACAACATCACCATAAGAAAATACCAAACCACCATGTCAAGCTGCTTTGCCTCAACCGGAAAACAAGGAAGGATACATGGTCTACATATGATCCACCATCTCCCATGTAGCTTCATCGGGAAAAAAGTGCTTCCATTGCACTTTTACTTGCACGATTTCTCAGTTTCAGAGCATGAGCACCTTTTTCTGCAATATACATTGAGGCTCTAACTGGAATTCTCCACCTGGTTCCACCAGCAATACAGATTAGTCAATTACATGATCAACATCCTTAACATACTTCTTAAGCAAAGATACATGGAAAACATCGTGGACTTTCATTGTCGAAGGCAGTGCAAGTTGATAGGGTACTGGCCCAATCCTGTCAATGATACTGAAGGGTCCACAAAACCATGGTGCCATCTTGACACATGATCCAATCTGCAAGGAGTTTTTGTTTGGTTTGAAATGCAAGTACACCTATTCCCCAACCTGAAACTCCTTGAACAACTTGTTCATGTCTGTGTAACTCTTCTTCCTATCCTGTGATGCCTTTAGATTCTTCTTGATCAACTGCATCTCCTATTCCATGTTTGGCAACATATCTGGTCCAATAAATACTCTGCTAACCGGATCACTCCAACTGATGGGAGTGTTACAACTCTGCCCATATAATGCCTCAAAAGGACTTATCCTCAATGACTCTTGATAACTATTGTCGTATGCGAACTCTACCAAAGGGAGATACTCTTCCCATTTCCATTGCTGATGTATCACATACATCCTTAACATGTCCATTAATATCCTATTGACCCTCTCTATCTAACCATCTATCTACGTATGATAAGTTGTGTTGAAGATCAACTTTGTGCCCAAACTTGCAAATAGCTCCTTCCAAAACTTGGAAGTGAACTTTGCATCCCTGTCTGGCACAATATTCTTCGGAATGCCATGCATTCTAACAACATCTATGATGAATACTTGTGCCAAATCACCAGATGAGAACATAGACTTCACCGAAATGAAGTGTGCAACCTTTGTTAACCCATCCACAATAACCATGATGGAATCATGCTGCTTCACTGTCTTCACCAACCCTGTGATGAAGTCCATGGAAATGACATCCCATTTCCATTTTGGAATTGCAATCAATTATAGCATTCCACCTAGATGTTTACACTCTACTTTCACTGGTTGACAATCAAAGCATCTAGCCGCAAACTCTGCTAAATCCCTCTTCAAATTCAGCCAATAGTAATACCTCTTCACCGCTGTCAGTGTTTCTTGATAACTTGGGTTACCTGAATATGGTTTCGCATGAAATTTCCTCAATATCACCTTATTGAGCTCACTGTTATCCTGTCTCAAATCCTGACCAATCCATCTACTATAAGACAATAGTCCATGCCTTGTGCACTTGCACTTGTACTTGTACTTGTGCCTGTAGATGTACCACTACATGTACCTATTGTTGAAATGTGGCAAGAAGAATATTCCAATTTTAATTTGTCCTTGAATTAAGATTGAAATTAAAATTCGAATTTAGTGTTATGAAACCAACTCAAGAAAAGATAGAAAAGATAGATCAACGCCTTAGAATTCAGCCTCTTCGAGGGGGCAACCTCCTTTACATTACATAAATGAACAATTCTTGGATGATTCAAATAACAAAACCTCCTTTCTATATATAGGAGTCTAAGGAGTCACAAAATAATCCAGGCGACCTAACAATAATAATATAAAGCCACAAAAATAACAATAGAGGGATTCTATGGGGCACAGTAATAACAATATGGGGGCAATAGGGGCACAACAATATTAATAAGGGGTATAACTACAATAGTAATGGGGTAATCACTAGTATTATAGGGACCCAACATGCCCCTCGCCTTCAAAAAAGTGTTGTCCTCAATGCTTGAGTAGTTCTGGATACTTCTACATAAAATTCTCATCCTCCCATGTGGAATCTTCAGCAGATAAGTTCTTCCACTTGATAAGATACTCTGAAATTGATCGATTTCGTAGCTGTCAAGTTCTTGTTTCTATGACTGCTTCCGGTTCCAATATAATTTTTCCTTCCTCATCAAGTTCTGGCAATATTGTTTGAACTGGGAGCTTGTCGCCTATAACCTTCTTTAAACATGAAACATGGAAAACTGGGTGCAATCGAGAGGCTGTAGGAAGCTCCAATTTGTATGCCATAGTACCAATCTTTTGCAACACCTTGTATGGACCGTAATACTTTAGTGATAATTTATTATCCTTCTTAGCTTGCTTGAGGGACATTTGCTTATATGGTTGTAGCCGTAGGAATACCCAATCACCTACATCAAAACTTCTTTCACTGCGATGTTGATCTGCCTGTTGTTTCATTCTATTTTGTGCCAACAAGAGGTTATCCTTTAAGAGTTGGAGGACTTGTTGTTGATGTTCGATGTGATGTTCCACTGCCTGAACCTTAGAATTTTCTCTTAAATATGATGTGATGGATGGTGGTTGATACCCATAAAGTTCCATAAATGGGGTCATTTTTGTTGCTGTATGGAAGGAAGTGTTATACCACCATTCAGCGAGAGGCAACCATTTGACCCATTGCGTCTGTTTATCAGATACAAAGCAACGAAGATATCCTTCCAAACATTTGTTTACTATCTCAGTTTGCCCATCAGATTGAGGATGATAAGATGAGCTATGAGCCAACTGAGTACCAAGACAAGAAAATAATTCTGTCCAAAAATTTCCAGTGAAAATGGGATCTCTGTCACTTACAATAATCTTTGGGTTTCCATGTAGTTTTTGAATTGTTTCCATAAATGAAGTAGAAACTGTACTGGCTTTAAATGGATGTGATAATGCACAAAAGTGTGCATACTTGGTAAGTCTGTCAACTACCACCATGATGACACTTTTTCCCTCAGACTTGGGTAAACCTGTGATAAAATCCATTGAAACCTCCTCCCAACGTTGGCTTGGAATGGATAAAGGTTGTAATAGACCCGGTGTATTAATTGTTTCAACTTTATTTTGTTGGCAAACCAAACATTCCACCACAAACTTTTGAATATCTGATTTAAGGCCATCCCAAAAAAATTCCTTCTTAACCCTGTGGTAAGTTTTTAGAAATCCTGAGTGCCCTCCTAAGGGAGAAGTGTGCAATTCCATAAGAATCTTTTGTTTTAGCTGGGAATTCTTACAGAGGTATAAGCGATCTTTGTACCATAACGAATCATTTTACCAGCTAAATGTATCAGACATACTGGAATCTTGTTGTAGCTTTCGAATAAGTGCCCACACTTCTTCGTCATTCTTCCATTCCTCCCTTGCTTCGTTTATCCAATCTGGTTGGATAATAGAAATGGCGCACAACAATGCTTCCACATCCTCATCCTTTCTTGAGAGTGCATCTGCCACCACATTTTTCTTCCCTTTTTTGTAGATGATTTCAAAGTCATAACCCAACATCTTTGTGACCCACTTTTGTTGCTCTTCAGAGGATAATCTTTGTTCTAAAAAGTATTTAAGGCTATCATGATCTGTTTTTACCTTGAAGTGTCTTCCCATTAGGTAGGGTCACCATTTCTTAAGTGCATGGAGTATTGCCAACATTTCCTTCTCATAAATAGCTTTGCTTAAAAACTTTCCCTTGATTGGACGACTTTCAAAAGCAATGGGACTTTCATCTTGCATTAGAACAGCACCAATTCCATTTCCTGAAGCATCACATTCCACAATAAAGGTTTTTGTGAAGTCTGGTGTAGCTAAGACCGGTGCTTGGCACATTACCTCTTTAAGATGTTCAAAGGCCTTTGTTGCTTCCGGAGTCCATGAAAATGCATCTTTCTTCAATAATGTTGTTAGAGGTGCTGCTATTCTCCCATAATTCTTAACAAACTTGCGATAATACCCTGTCAACCCAAGAAATCCTCGCAGATGCTTTATGGATGTGGGGATTTTCCATTCCTTAATGGCTTTAATTTTGCTAGGGTCTACCTTAAATCCTTCATGAGATACAATATGACCCAAA
The DNA here is from genome assembly GCA_031772625.1 of Pinus tabuliformis. NCBI lineage: Eukaryota > Viridiplantae > Streptophyta > Pinopsida > Pinales > Pinaceae > Pinus > Pinus tabuliformis. The sequence goes on from CM062806.1 coordinate 923,675,063, forward strand.
TATTCCACCTCCTGGACTCCAAAGAAACATTTGGATCTTTTTGCATATAATTGTTTCTCCTCCAATACTTGTAGCACCCTGTCAACATGTTCAACATGATCCTTCCAAGACTTGCTGTAGATTAGTATATCATCAAAAAATACTGTCACAAATTTTCTAAGGAATGGTTTGAAAATTGAATTCATCAAACCTTGAAATGTTGAAGGTGCATTGGGAAGGCCAAAAGGCATGACCAAAAATTCATAATGACCCTCATGAGTTCTACATGCTGTTTTTGGAATGTCTTCAATCTTCATTCTAATTTGATGATATCCTGAACGAAGATCCAACTTGGTGAAGTAAATTGATCCATGCAATTCATCCAGTAATTCATCAATGACAGGAATGGGGAACTTATCTTTAATAGTGAGCTTGTTGAGCTCCCTATAATTCGGACACATGCGCCATGATCCATCCTTCTTGTGCACCAATACTACTGGAGCAGAGAAAGAAATTTGACTCGGTTGAATTATACCAGCCTCTAGCATTTCTGCAACCATACGTTCAATTTCACTCTTTTGGACATAGGGATATCTGTATGGTCTGATGTTTGGAGGAACACTTCCTGGAATCAGATGAATAGCATGATCATGATCACGCATAGGTGGGAGACCTTTGGGAGTCTCAAATACCTTGGAATGATTGTCCAGGACTTTTTGGAGATCTGGAGAAATAGATGATTCCGATGTGGAAACATCTAGCAAACATAATTGTGCAATTACACCTCTTTGCTCCTTTTTTAGGAGCTTTGTCATACTATTAGAGCTAATTATCTTTCCTGGTTTCCCTACAATACCCCTTAATTCAACTTCCTTTCCTTCCGTAGAAAATTTGATGAAAAGTTCTTGAAAATTAAAAGCTATTATACCCAAGGATTGTAGCCATTGGACTCCTAGTACAACATCAGCACCTTCCATTGGAATGGAAAGCATTGGGCTAGTCAATACATATTCTCCCATGGATAGCTTGATATTATGGCACTTTCCAGAGCAATTTATTGTTCCTCCATTTGCAACCATCACTTGACACTCTGGTGCTAGATATAGGAAGCAATTCAATTCTTTTGCTACCTTACAATGAATAAAATTGTGGGTGCTTCCTGAATCAATCAACACTATTACCTTTTTCTTCTTGATTTGTCCTTCTATCTTGATGGTTTGAGGAGTGGTAATTCCAGCCAATGCATTACAAGATATGGTCGGATTTATTTGTTCTTCATCTAGGCTTTGTTCCTGGAGTATATCCTCTTCTTTGACCTTTCTTGCTCCTTTTCTTCTTCCTCTTCACAATCTATGTAGAATAATTTCTTCTCAGCACACTTATGACCTTTAGTGTATTTGCTATCACAACTGTAACAAAGCCCTCTTGATCTTTTTTCTTCCACTTTTTGTGGTGTCAACCTTATAGGTTGTGGAAGACTATGGACAACAACACTTCCGTCTTTATAGTTGTGAGTGGTATGCTTCCTGGTTGCCATAATTTTGCTTTCCATTTTTCTTGCTAACCTGAATGCCTTCTCTAATGAATCAGGTTCCCAAAGGCGAACATCATGTTGGATATTATCCTTTAAATACCCTATGAACACATCAATCCTATGCTCCTCTGGAATATCTTTTACCCTTATGTTCAATTTTTGGAACTCCTCAATGTGCTCCATTATTGAACCCTTTTGTTTGAGACTTATCAATTGGCTAAAAAAAGTGTTGCTTTTCGTATCCTCATAATGTGCTATCAATTCTTCCATAAAAATTGCCCAAGTGATAAATTGTTTAAGAGAGCAAAGCCATTGGTACCATACAAACTGATTTGGTTCCAAATATAAAGTTGCCATACGTACCTTTTGTGTGTTTTGCACATTATTGAGATCGAAAAATTGCTCCATCTGTAATATCCATGTTGCGGGATCCTTGCCATCAAACTTTCTCATATCGATTTTTGGAATACGGTGGGTCTTCGATCCAAAATTAGAGTCTATGATATCATGATTAACATTTCTTTTGTTTGCATCATGAGTTTCCTTTACTACCTTTTCACCATTAGTAAGTATTTCTTGTAGAAAATTTGTCAAATCTGTCTTCATATCTGTCATGCCTGTCTTCAAGTTTGTGTTCAAATCTATCTTCAATTCTTCCATGTTTGTTTTCAAATCTGTCTTCCAATCATCCATCTTAGCTTCCACGCCCTTTATCTTAGATTCCATGCCATTTATCTTAGCTTCTGTTAGCTTTTGTGAGCGTGACATTTGTTGCACTTGTTCTTGTAATTTTGATATATCATGTAGCATTTCTTCCTCTTCTTCATGAGTCATGCTAGAGATTTCAGGTTCCTTACTAAGTGTTTGCATTTTCTTTCCTCAGGGCATCAGTTATCGATAATAATTCTTTACTATGCCCTTTGAATTCCTTCAAACCCAGCTTACACAAAAATAAAAAAAAAACTACACACCTTTTTTCACTTTGTAGAAACCTGATATTGAATCTGATGTATCTCTGTAATTCCAGATCCCCCAATTCTGAAATTGTGACCTGTAGTAGCCTTCTACGTCCTCTTTCCAATGCCACAAGTCTGACCCAAATTGGATTCTCCAAGGAAGAGTTATGCGAAATCTCCAACAGTGACTTGATTATAGACTAGTTCAGTAGAGCGAACTTGTACGACGTGCCACGAGTCACTGTTTCGATCTATGGATCTGAAAAATGCATACAAGAAACTACAATCCGTCCTCTTTCTGTACCTTCTTACGAAATTTCAATCCGATCCCCAGAGAGAAAGTTATGACGATTTTACCCAGGTCACCTGTTTTGAATGTAATTTAGGAGTCTGCAAAAAGACCAACTTCCTCAGATCATATCTCCGCAAATATCGCGCGAAAATCTCTAAAATTCGGATCCAAGGTTCAACGCGATTTCTTCTCAAATAGGTTTTTTTTTGCGACTTCTGAAATGTCACAGAAAAAAAGTTATAGCGAAAATGCCACGATGACCTGTTTAGAGCAGTGAAACCCTAGAATCCAAAGCTCTGATACCAAATGTTATGAAACCAGCTCAAGAAAAGATAGAAAAGATAGATCAATGCCTTAGAATTCAGCCTCTTCGAGGGGGAAACCTCCTTTACATTACATAAATGAACAATTCTTGGATGATTCAAATGACAAAACCTCCTTTCTATATATAGGAGTCTAAGGAGTCACAAAATAATCCAGCCGACCTAACAATAATAATATAAAGCCACAAAAATAACAATAGAGGGATTCTATGGGGCACAGTAATAACAATATGGGGGCAATAGGGGCACAACAATATTAATAAGGGGTATAACTACAATAGTAATGGGGTAATCACTAGTATTATAGGGACCCAAAATTTAGTCTCACCAGCTACTTGAAAAATAATTAATTAATTAATCTTGAGTTAATTAGTTGGAGAAATTCAAGCTAGAAGTCTTTGTGAAGTCATGCAACAATTATCCCTTAATTAAGGAGATAAGGATGAGTTATATTTGAGTTGTAATTAGTTAGCTCAGTTTACTGAGTTAAGTCTAGTTAAATTAGTTCCAAACTGTTTGAGGAACTAATTGTGAGTTTAGTCAGTTAATGCATGCATGCGTCCAACTAGTGTACTCCAGATAACTAAAGATTCTCTCATCAGTAACTCATGCACGTCTATTTATAGAAAGTCACAGTTGAGATTAAAGATAGGGACACTGTACTATCAGTTGCATGAGTTTTCCTATAAACAAAACTCATGCATGCAGAAGGAATTCATTCCTTGAGGATTGCGCAGTTATGACAGTGTGTTAGAGCAGTGTGTGAGTACACTGGGTGAAGGAGATCATCCCAGAGGTAACTGCACAAGGAAATAGGAGCTTGGAGGGTAGAGAAGAAGGCATATGAGAAGTCTATTTTGTTTGTGAGCATTTGTGAGGGATTGTACTGAGAGCTGGCTAGCTGTGAGAGCTAAAGCTTTGTGTAATCCTGATATATTTCCACTTATATGATAATACAAATAGTAGAGCTTTTAGCTGAGGCTTTCCCCAGAGTATTCTTTTGTGTTTCATGTGCATTGATTCTTCTTTTGGTTATATGTGTTCCTCTTGATCTTGCTCAAATCTATTAAGCTTCTACAAGTTTGATTGTAGAAGTAGATTAAAGTATTTTTCTTTAGTTATATTGCATTATCAGGTTAATCTACAGTCAAAATTTCTACATGGTATCGGAGAAAAGGTTATCAGAGTTATGAACAGTATACTGAGAAGAGAATTTTAAGTTTGAAGTTCGGGGTTGTAGGTACAAATCGAATTCATCTCATTCTTTAGGTTGATCAATGGCGTTCTATGGCTTGAGGCTCGAGTATGCCTTGGAATGCAGCTCGAATTACATAGCATGGAAAGATAGAATGGAAGCTATATTAGAAGACAATGCCTTGAAGGATTTCATTGATCAAGAAATCCCAAAGTCATCTACAACTAATGCACAAGAATTGGCTGAGTGGAAGAAGTGTGTGATGAAGGTGAGATAGATCATCCTAGAGGGAGTTCGAGACCATATTATCTCGAGTCTCCATGGGAAGGATACTCCATTCTCAATGTGGAAGACATTGAAGGAACTCTACCAGAAAAGTAGCGACTAGAGGAAATTGGCACTCAAGGATAAGCTTCGGAAAATCAAGATGGAGAAGGGTGATACTATTTCCACATATCTGAACAAGCTCACCACCTACAGAGATGAGCTTGGTAGTGTGGGAATAACTACTACCGATGATGATATGGTGAGCCTTTCTCTCCTCGGCCTTCCCAAGAGCTGGAATAGCTACCAGGAATCTGTGAATGGAAGGGAGAAACTGTTGGATTGGGAACAACTATGGTCGGATCTAATGCAGGAGGAGATCAGGAGGAGTACACGAGATGGTTCTTCATCCAAGAATGATGATGAAGAAAATATGGCCTTAACAAGTAAGGCAAGGAAAGGGAAGGGGGAGGCTTCCCATTCCAAATTGAATTCTTCTCATGGAGGGAAGAAGGTTGACAAGTCTAAAGTGAGATGCTTTAATTGTCACGAGATGGGACATTATGCAACTAATTTGCCATCGAAGAAGTCCAAGAAGGGATCCTCGAAAGGATCAAAAGATGAGGCATTAGCCTCTCAGTTCAAAATGGACTTTACCCTCATCGCATGCATGGTGTTATCGATGGTGGGTTGTGTTTGGTATCTTGATAGTGGAGCCTCATTCCACATGACCAGCGATAAAATTTTATTCAGTACCTTGGAGGAGAAAGACCTCAAGATGCACATAAATATGGGTAATGATGGAAAATACAGTGTTTCAGGAGTGGGCACAGTTGCTTTTCAAAGGGAGCATGGAGCTCCTCTCACCTTGACAAATGTGAAGTATGTGCCTGGACTGAAGAAGAACTTGGTATCCATCATGATGTTGGAGGACAAAGGCTACGATGTTGTCTTCAGTAAAGGAAAGGTGTTCCTAAGACACATAGCCATGAGTCAGACCAAGAGGATTGGGATTTGAGTGAAGAATCTCTATAAACTAGAGGTGGATGATTGTGCAACATTGAGTTCGAAAGTAGAATTGGTGCAAAGCCAAGACATTGGCGAGTTATGGCACAGGCGGTTGGGCCATTTGCATCATGGGGCCTTGAAGATAATGCAACATATATCTATAGGACTTCCCAAAGGTAAACTTGAGCAAGTTGACACATGCAAAGGTTGTACCTTGGGAAAGTATGCCAAGTCTTCCTTTCATGATCGAGACAGTCGAGCAGAAGCGATCTTAGAGTGAGTTCATACTGATTTGTGTGGACCATTATCGACGGCATCCATAGTGAAGCAAAGGTATTATGTGATTTTCATTGATGATTATTCTCGTAAATGCTGGATTTATTTCATGTAGAAGAAGGACCAAACCTTCTCCAAATTTTTTGAGTTCAAAGCTTTGGTTGAGAAAGAATCAGGTAAGAAGATCAAGGCCTTGAGAAGCGACAGCTGTGGAGAATATGTCTCTAAAGAGTTTAACGACTTTTGTGTAGTGAAAGGAATTAAACGAGAGCTGACGGCACCTCATAACCCATAACAGAATGGGGTGGCTGAAAGGAAGAATAGAACAATTGTAGGGGTAGCACGGGCGATGCTGCATGACCAAGGCCTACCACTTCATTTGTGGGTTGAGGCATGCAACACGATGGTCTATTTGCAGAATAGAAGCCTGCATTGCATACTTGGGATGAAGACACCAAAGGAAGCTTTCTCCCATAAGAGACCAGATGTGGGTCACTTCAGGATCTTTGGCTCATCGGTATATTTCCATGTGACAAAGGATGCACAGAAGAAGCTTGAGTTGACAACCAAGTTGGGGATACTTGTGGGGTACACTAATACACCCCACAACTATTGGGTGTATTTTCCTACCAGTCAAAGGATAGTGGTTCACAGAGATCTCAAGTTTGATGAACAGAAGGCCATGCGAGTTTCCCTTGAGAGGGAGCTCCAACTAGAGGTTGTGGACGAACTATTGGTTCCTAAGGAGGAGGATCCTCAGACTGATGTGGAGCAACCGCATGAAGAGGATCCAAGAGTGGAGACATCCACTCAAGAAGAGTCTTCCAAAGATGGACAAAAGCACACAAGAGAAGCTGACAAATTGTTGTTGGATGCGAGAGAGAATGTGGGAGAACCATCTTCTCAGTGCAAACAAAGGAGGTCACCTGAGAGGTACACTAGATACATGGCCCTTGTTGGGGAATGTGTTGAGACTGAGCCATCTTCCTTTGAGGAAGTAGTGCAACAACCAATTTGGGTTGATGCTATGGTGGAGGAGTATGACTCCATAGTTCGTAACAGTGTTTGGGTTGTGGTTCCAAGACCGGAGAACAAGTCAGTTGTGAGTTCTCGTTGGCTTTACAAGGTAAAGCAAGTCGTTGATGGTAGTGTGGAGAAACATAAGGCAAGATTTGTTGCCCGTGGTTTCTCACAGGTCGAGGGGATTGACTATGATGAGAATTTTGCTCCTGTCACAAGGTAATCATATATCAGATTGATGTTGGCAATATCAGCACAGATGGGCTGGAAGATCCATCAGATGGATGTGAATACTGCATTCCTGAATGGAAAGATTGAGGAAGAGGTGTACATAGAGCAGCCGAAAGGTTTTGAGACCTTCGATCGTGAGTCACATGTGTGCCGACTCAAGAGAGCTTTGTATGGGTTGAAGCAAGCACCTCGTGCTTGGTACACCAGGATAGACAACTACTTCACCGGGTTGGGCTTCACAAAGAGTGAAGCGGATGCAAACCTGTACCACATCATGGTGAAAGGTAAGCAGTTGATCATTGTACTTTATGTTGATGATCTCATATTGACAAGTGATGATCAGTTGATCATGTCTTGCAAGGAGGACCTTGCAAGATAATTTGAGATGAAAGACATGGGTCTCATGCATTACTTCCTTGGCATGGAAGTATGGCAGAAGATGGCGACTTGTTTGTGTCTTAGGGCAAGTATGCCAACAAGATACTCAGGAGATTCCACATGGAGAAGTGCAAGCCCATGCAAACTCCTCTAGCAGGTAATTGGAGGAAGGAGGATGCTACTTCAAGAGAAGTAGTAGAGGCTACTGTGTACATGCAGCTTGTGGGTTCACTGATGTACTTAGTGAACACATGACCATATTTGTGCTATGTTGTGAACCAGCTGGGTCAAGCTGTGGTTCAGCCTACCAAGATGTTTTGGAAGGAGGCAAAGTGAGTATTGAGATACCTTAGAGGCACATCTCAGTATGGATTATGGTACAAACGAAAAAAGGGAGTGAAGCTACAGGGCTTCACTGATGCAGATTGGGCAGGGAGTCCATCAGATTGGAAGAGCACATCAGGAGGAATTTTCAACCTTGGTTCAGCTGCAGTTTCTTGGTACAACAGGAAATAGAGGTCTGTTGCACTCAACTCGGCAAAGGCTGAATACATGGCTGCAAGTCAGGCAACATGTGAGGCCATCTAGATGCGGAAAATTCTAGTTGGTTTGTTTGATCAAAGGATGGATCCAATTGTGATCTATTGTGATAATCCGAGTTGTATCAAACTCTCTGAGAATCCAGTATTTCATGATAGGCCCAAGCACATCGACATCTGATATCATCATCTCATAGACTGTGTAGTGAAGAGGATCTTGTTGTTGCAGTATATTTCGATCGAGGAGCAAGATGCTGACATTTTGACAAAGGCATTGTCAAAGTGTAAATTTGAGTTCCATAGAGACATGATCAGGGTGGAAGATAATCCCTTTCTTGTTGAGAAGGAGTGTTGAAATGTGGCAACAAAAATATTCCAATTTTAATTTGTCCTTGAATTAAAATTCGAATTTAGTCTCACCAACTGCTTGAAAAATAATTAATTAATTCATCTTGAGTTAATTAGTTGGATAAATTCAAGCTAGAAGTCTTTGTGAAGTCATGCAACAGTTATCCCTTAATTAAGGAGACAAGGATGAGTTGTATTTGAGTTGTAATTAGTTAGCTCGGTTTACTTAGTTAAGTCTAGTTAAATTAGTTCCAAACTGTTTGAGGAACTAATTTTGAGTTCAGTCAGCTAATGCATGCATGCATCCAACTAGTGTACTCCAGATAACTGAAGATTCTCTCATTAGTAACTCATGCATGTCTATTCAGAGAAAGACCTAGTTGAGATTAAAGACAGGCAAAGTGTACTATCAGTTGCATGAGTTTTCCTATAAACAAAACTCATGCATGCAAAATGAATTCATTCCTTGAGGATTGCACAACTATGATAGTGTGTTAGAGCAGTGTTACACTGGGTGAAGGAGATCATCCCAGAGGTAACTGCGCAAGGAAATAGGAGCTTGGAGGGAAGAGGAGAAGGCATATGAGCAGTCTATTTTGTCTGTGAGCATCTGTGAGGGATTGCACTGAGAGCTGGCTAGCTATGAGAGCTAAACCTTTGTGTAATCCTGATATATTTCCACTTGTATGATAATACAGATAGCGGGGTTTTTAGCTGAGGCTTTCCCCAGAGTATTCTTCTGTGTTTCACGTGCATTGATCCTTCTTCTGGTTATATGTGTTCCACTTGATCTTGTTCAAATCTATTAAGCTTTCGCAAGTTTGATTATAGAATTATATTAAAGTATTTTGCTTTATTTATATTGCATTATCAGGTTAATCTACAGTCATAATTTCTACACCTGTATCTACACCTATACTTATACCTGTACCATGACCTATATCTATACCTGTACTATCGCCCTGCTACAACCTGTGCACAATCTCCATATACTTGACATCTTGTTTTCCTTCCTACAAGATCCTATCTCGTAAGTCTGTCCCATAGGAGCTCACAGTTGCCAAGTGATGTACTTGTACCCATTTGCTGAGAGTATATGCCACCTTGCTCTCTTTAGCTTTGAAGTACCTGATCTCAAAATCAAACTTATTGATCGTGGCCAACCATCTAGCCTGCCTGGTGTTCAGATTCAACTGGTCAAACAAATACCTCAACCTAATGTGATCACTCATAAGCATAAACCACCTGCCAAGAAGATAGTGCCTCCACATCTTCAGTGCATGTATAATCACTACTAACTCAAGATCATGTGTCGGGTATTTCTGCTCATGCTTGTTTAGTTTCCGGGACTCATAACATACCACCTGTCCATCCTGCATAAGGACTCCACCAAGCCCTCTCTTACAAGAATCTGTGCATTCCACAAACTCTTTGTCCATATCTACAATCTGTAGTAGTGGTGCATGTGTCAACAACTGCTTAAGATTCTCAAAGATATCTTCACACTCCCTTATCCATTCGAACTTCTTACCTTTCCTTTGCAATGATGTAATGGGATAAGAAATATGTGAGAAGTTCTTGATGAACCTCCTATAATATCCTTCCAGACCCATGAAAGATCTCACCTCATCCACACTCTTAGGAGCTATCCACTCCATGATGGCCCTTATCTTCTTTGGATCTACTGCAATGCCTTCCTTTGAGACAACATGTCCCAAGTAGTGCACCTCAGTCTAAAAGAAACTACACTTGTTGAGCTTAGCATACAACTGATGCTCCCTCAACAACCTCAATACTGTTGCTAAGTGATTGATGTGCTCTTACTCGTTTTTAGAATATACTAGTATATCATCAATGAACACAATAACAAACTTATTCAAATATGGACACAACACACTATTCATCAAACACATGAATGTAGTTGGAGAATTAGTTAATCCAAATGGAACAACAACAAACTCATAATTCCCAAACCTAGGCTTGAATGCAGTCTTGCAAATGTCCTCCTCTTTGATGTGTACCTGATGGTATCTGGATCTAAAGTCAATATTTGAGAACACTATTTCTCCCTTCAACTGATCGAACAAATCATAAATCCTTGGCAAAGGGTACCTATTCTTGATAGTCGCTTTGTTCAACTACCTGTAGTCAATGCATAATCTAAGAGTACCATCTTTCTTCCTCACAGACAAGATCGATGCGCCCCAAGGTGATACACTTGGCCTAATGTAGCCCTTGTCCAACATTTCCTTCAACTACAATTTTAAATCAACCAACTTAGGTGTGCTCATCCTGTAAGGCGCTTTCGATGCTGGAGTTGCTCCTGGCACTAACTCAATTGAAAAGTCTACCTCCCTATGAGGTGGAAACTCTATAATGTCCTTAGGGAGTACATCCATAAACTGCTGCAACACTGGATATGTATTCAACACATCTGCATCCTCAACCTCCTTACCCTTATCACTAGAAATGTGTACTGCAAATAACTTGCACCCTTCCTTGTAGCTACGTTTTGCTTGCATCGTTGTCACCATCCTAACTGACGTGGCTTTATTCTTACCTTGCAAGACCCTTAGTTATCCATTGTCATCAACACACTTAATAGCTTTGTCATAGCAGTAAACCTTGGTTCTATGTAGATACAACCAATCCATGCCCAATAACATATTGTATGATCCCAATGGTAACACATTCAAATGTGTTGTTGTAGGCATACCATTTAAATCAAATGGTCAAGCTCTTACCTAATGATGAACTTGCTTCTTTGTACTTGTAGCCAACTGGACTAACCAAGACTCTGTATATAATTCCTTATTCAAAGCACAATTATCCACCAAGTTAGGACTAACATAGCTATAATTAGATCCAAGGTCCATCAAAATAGAAATAACTTGATCACAAAGCTTACTGTTCATCTCAATGATAGATTCCTGGTGTTCTGCTTGCTTGTTGTCCACTGCTACATATATACGTGGAATACTCTGTCCAACATCCCCAACAATCTACGCATCCTGTGCACTGTATATCTTAGGCCTTCCACCCAAATGCTATGGACAATCTCTCCTAAGGTGATCCTCACCACATGTCCAACACTCCAACCAACCAGTGCCCTCACCTCTATGTTGTTGTTGTTGCTGTTGTGACCCATGTCCCTGTCTAGTTGCATTAAATCTCTTTTGCAGTGCCAAATTTTCTTTCTCATCTGCATGTTGAGGCCTTGTCCTCTTAGGCTAGCATTTACCTCTACCTTTGTCTTTAACCTTCCATCCATGATGAGATTCATTCTTACTCTTTGATTTCTCATAGCAATGCTTTAGTTTCCCAATAAATTCCTCAAGTGACTGAGGCTCATCATACTCAATCCGATCTCTAAATACTAATGGAAAACCACTGACAAATCTTTGAACTTTAGCCTTCTCATCAGTAAGATACAATACCTACCTCAATAGCTCTAGAAACTTGGTTGTTTACTCTTCGTTTGTCATTGATCCCATATTTAACTCATAGAATTCTTTAGCCTTACTGTCGTAGTACCTTTCAGATAAGTACTTCTTCCTGAAAAGCCTCTTGAATTCCCACCAACTCAAGTCATATGTCCTGATGTCTCTAATCTCTTAACATCTTCCCACTAGATGTCTACTTTACCTTTCAAGATGAAGATAGCTACTCTAGACTTCAAGTTATCTATGTACTCATGCAACTCAAAGAATTTGTTCATTCCAAGTATCCAAGCCTCTGCATCTTCTGTCTTCTTCACATCTCCATCAAAAGTAGGTGTTTTTCTTTCTTGAATTCATCGATAACTATCCCCTATCATTCCTCCTATAAGGATGATAGCCATGATGATCATGATGCCTATCAGAACCAGAACTAGAATAATACTTGTAATCATCGCCCCTCCTTTCCAAAGTGTCCAACAACCCGCCATCTCTCGATGTGTCAGATCTATTCGACCTATGTCTACCAGGAGATCTACTTCCATATGCTCCATTAGTTCCATCCTCATGTGCATGGCTGATCTGAAGTGGCCCTTGTCACTGCAGTTCTAACAAACTTTGAAGAAGTATAACATTGACCTCTGCTTGCTTCTCTTGTGCATGTATGATCTAATCATTATCTTCCTTACAACTCCTTATCTCTTCCTTCAAGCTTCTCAATGTATCGGCCAAATCAGAAGTATGCCCCACACCACACTGCTCATTTGATGCATAGGGAGATTCTATGTAGTCTACCACCTTGCTAGCCATTTGATCTTTCTCTTCCTGTAATGCATAATATGTCAAATAAACCAAATCACAATAAACCAACATACCTTCGTATAACTCGGGGAGGATACCTTGTCTGTAAGATCACCAAATCAGCGTGATACATGTATAACATAATCATAACAACATATTGACCTACGCAAGTAATTGTATCAACTCATAAACATCACTCTAACTAGGGTCCAGTCATCAATGCAAGGCCATATCAACAATGCATGCTATGACCTTATGCATGACTACAACCATTACTCCATTATACACATTGCTACATGAAACCAACAATATGCATACACAATGCCTAGCCAACTACAAAAAAGCATAAATGCATGTAGTCGAACATAATCGATCAATTCTTGCAGATAACCTACAAGACTGATTTGTGTAATCAAAATATTCAAAATGTAACCTAACATTCAAGGATGTAACCATGTGACATAAAATCAACATGTAAGAAAAAAATAACCATATACAGTTAGTCACATACTTATGTTAAATACTCTTCATGTAATCAACATCAAATTCTCCATGATGGCCATACTACAACCCTAATCCAACATCAAGCAATTGCGACAAGTATATAGTGTAAGAGAAACACATGCAACTGAAATGCATGCATGATTAACACATTCAATCCATCTAGTCTGAGAGTTGAACCATGCTCTAATACCACTCTATAACACCCTCCTCCCACATCCACCCAAGTAACCATGCCAACCAGGGTAAACATGAGACGAGAGGCTACTATGATCATATTCAACCTCCTAGGTAACCTTAAGGAAGTGGAATCAACAAAACATCACACACAGTCATCCAACATCATCAACAGAACCCTCAAGAGACAAGTTAGCCACTCAGACAGCCTGTCCCTGGGTCCCACTGTTGTTCTGGACCTCTGAGGCCATAGTCTCTCTCATGCTATGGGCAAGGGAGTGACCAGAGACCTAAAGTCACTCTCATAGGCATGCATGCCAGCGACTGTGGACCAAACTTGCCAATTCTGTACTAGGGACCCCTGGATTTAAGCCACTCTTTCAGGCCCAGAGCCCAGGCCACTACTCAAAATGGAATGATAGCTTGAAATCAAGAAAAGTACAGGGAAACAATGATGCAAAAGTAATAAGCTCAACAAGACCTTAACCATACCCCTACTAGCCATGACAGACATTTTGTCAAACATATCATCGACATGTAACCTACAGGTGTAAACAACAGAATTAAGTGTAGGGATCTCATACTTATCTAAGAATTGTTATAAACTATTCTTTCCTCATGTCATTTGCTGCATATTCATCTATTAGGCCATAGACACATTATCCATTCATATATAAGTAAAAACATGTTGAGATCCAAACATAGTTGTTTTCATAATATGTACATGTAACCAATATAATAGGGACATAAATGCAATAAACATATCATCCATCAAAATCCATATATACACTAGTAAATTTACACATGAAAATCAATGGAATGAATTTCTCATTAATAAATGCAATGTACCAACTGGTGATGGGACTACCATGTTCCACCCAACCATAGATTGGCTGAGCCAAGTCTCTCTTCAGCCAATCACACCTGTGCCATATTCCAAGCATGAATGTGGGACTCATAAAACACATCAAAAAACACCAATCAATGTGGATTCCAACCAGAGTTCTCCACCTACGTCGTGAGGAATTTGAGTGCCTCCTAGTCTCTTAGGATTTACCGTGTATCCACAGTCCAATCTAGGGATCACTAGGCCCTACACCAAGACATACTCTCTAGGATTTACTGTGCATTCCATCCCGAAATCACTAGGCCCAATGGAGAGAAAATCCACCTCTTTGCTTTACCATATATCCCACCATTCACCAGCAAGGATTCCTAGCCCCACTAAGGCACACAATATGGCTTTACCACAACCCACAGTCTGGTTCAGGGGTTACTAGACCAGTGGCTTCGTGCATCCTTAGTTTGGTTTAGGGACCACTACACCTCGTGCTTGACAATTCGAAGATCCACCCCACTTAGCTTCGAATCCAATCTGGCCATCCCACATAAACTGAATGAGAGAAACCATCTCATCAAAGCTATCGGGAAATGGCACAGTTAGGCTGAAAAAACTGTCACACCTAGAAAAACTCATGCCATGGTAGAAAAGAAGCACATGCAATCCCATGCATGCCAAATATTGCAAGGAAAATACACATGCAAGTCGATACCCACAATGAAGCCTGTTGTAGCTGCTTGATCTGGCCTTTCCCTACTTGATCTTTTCTTCCTCTTGCCTTCTTTGCCTTCTTGCTCCAATGCCAAAGTGCTCCAAGAAAACTATAAGTGTCCAAGAGTATGAGAGAGAGAGAGAATAATGAAAGAGCTCCAAATATAAACTGACAAAAGGTTACCAACTGATTCTCAGAAGCCATTTTATGAATGAGGCCTCTATTTTCTTCATTTTCCATTATTTTCCTTCATTTTTCTCCTCACATGCAACTTGTGACCTTTCACCTCCTTTTTCTCATAATTTCCATTATTTTCATAAATAATTGTGCCAAAAATTCCATTTTTCCTTTCCTAAGCCTTAACCATTGTCTTTGCCAATTTTCTTAGACATAAACAACGATATGAACACCCACTAGGATGTCTTGCACAACATTCAACTTGGAATAAGTGTTCCATTCATCTGTGGTTATTGTTTTTAACTTTTATTACATGAAATTGTCACCAGGGTTGTTACACTAACAAATTTGGTGTGGCAGTGAGTGACGGTAGCCTCACTTAGGGAAGCGAGCCCGACGAATCTAGGTAGAGCTTAAATAGGGGTGCAGTGGGTGAGTTGGGAACGACACACAATGGGGTCGTCCAGGCTTGACAAAGCAGTGATGCAACGACAAAGGGGTAGGCTGAGACATGGAGTTGGACTCCTAGGCCAATTGAAAGGAAGGGTTGTGCAAGGGGACGACCACGAAGAGGAGGGTGCCTTGATGGAAGAGGAAGTGGCAGAGGAGCTACCCTAGTCACTTGGTCGTGTCAAACAACCTCCAATAATGTAGACAGTTGCAAACCAACTATGGGGTATCCAAAACAACCTAGACATTCTCCGAGAGTAGTGATATGAAGACCAGAATGAGGTAATTGCATATATCCGTGATTTATAGTTTTCTGAAGAAGAAATTTTGGAATGCCTGACCTCTGCTCGTTACTGCCAACGTCGAATTGATGAGTTTTTGGACGAGATAGAGGCCAAATTGGTACACATAGATTTTCATGTCCATTAGGGCCAAGGTTTGTTAGCGTCCTAGGGTCTCATCCAAAGGAAAAATCCTGCTATGTAATTATGATGTCAATTGGTAGCTTTTTGGTTCCGACAGTTTCTTGGTTATTAGAACTTCTTTGTTTTTTGGGGTTTTTCCTAAGTCACTTTTTGTTTTCAAGGTACTGTGTAGCTCTCTTGGCTAAAAAATCTAGTCAAAATGAGATTGAGAAAGCTAAAAAAATCTTTATACATATATACTTTTTTTTAAAAACTAATATAATGAACTTGATTAACAAAAAAACACCTTACAAAATTACAAAACCATAGATATATTGTGAGAGTATCAGTGCCTTTACATTATCATTATTTATATGTATTTTTTTTTTAATTTGTTGTTTATTCCGCACACGGGTATTAAGTTTTGCATTAATGGTGTTTCATTGTGAAAATTCCAAATTTACCAGCAAATCCATAAGCATATCCGTGTTCTTTTTACCAAATCATATTACTTTGAAGTTTAGAATATCTCGCTAAGAGAGATGAAAGGAAAAAATAATCTTATCATAAGAAAATTTACGTTATAATAACTATAACTATATTTAAATTTATGATCCTAACGAACTTTGAAATTTAATATTTAGCATTTTCTCTCTTTAACTAAAATTAATCAACTAATTATAACCATGATTAACCAATTCCATGTTTCAAACCAACTTTCTAATTTCTTTAACATCCACTGCATATAATAGATATTGTAGATATTGGATCTTTTGTAAATAAAATATAATATTTAAGTTTAGTAGTAGTAGAGCCCTTTATCATAATGATGATGTTTTTTAGTTTGTTTATTTCATAATTAGTTTATTAACAATTAGATAATTAGTTTATTTTTCATTATGGTGAATTAGTAAAATGTTAGAGTAATCTGATTTAGGTTCAAGATTAAATTTAGTGATTACTACTATAATGCTAAGAGGATATCCAACTCCAAGCATGATATACCAAGAATTTATGATTTAGCAAGAGTTGAGACTCCACAAGGGAGGGGGAGCCTACTCCTTGAGCCTTATCACAATGGGCCAAAGATATCCCCATATGATTTGAAACTAACCGCTCAATCATTCCTCAAAGAGACTTAGATAATTAATTTATTAGCAGTAAAAGTTTTTTTTTACAATGAAAATGTTTTCTTCATATCATTTATGAGATAATTGTGTCATTCATCTATACTGTTTATTACTCATTAATAACATTTAATTAAAATTATTGCCTAAATTCTTCATAGCTAAAGTCATTTATTTAACTTCCATTTATTACATTTACTTATACTAATGGAATGATACTTCAAAATAATCTACATTCATTTTATAAGATAATTGCAAGGGAAATGTATGAAAAGGAACATGTCAAATTCACCTTTGTAAAATAAAATTAGAACTAATCTCGAGTTAAGGTTAAGAATGTAACTGATGACGCATGGAGAGTGTGTGGTTAGGGTTTTTTAGTCATCATTGCTTCTCTCCCAGAGTCTGCAATATTGAACAATATGTCATGAGAGTAGTTCGTGGTTATTTCGATATTACTGTAGATTTGGAGTTTTATGTTTTAGTTGCCTGACAAATTTTTTGTGTTGATTTTTAAGATTGGGTTGTTTTTATTGTATTCTTCTTGATTAAAACAAGCATGTTGTTGAGTTCATTGTCAGTACAATGGATAGTCTTTCCAACCCTATCATGGATGGTCATGGCTCTCTGCCCCGTGGCAGATTTATAAAAAGGACAAATAAAATTCATTCTCTTGATTTTGGGTTCGTTGCCTTTGCAAAGAAGGATGTTAATACCCTTAAGAAAAGAGGGTTGATTGGTAAGTTCACCTAACTTTGGCCCAATTATAGCTCTGTATTAGATTTTATCTCTTATAGTTGGGCAGATCATGAGCATATTGGCATTTTATATTATGGAAATAAATATTTTTTATTTTATTTTGAAATCAAGGAGGACAGAGATTTGATCAACATATATGGGCCCTGTCTCATGGGCTCCAGGGGAATGTTTCTCACCCACAGAACTCTAGATTTTAATCCTACTATGGAAATATCTTATGCACCTATAGGGATTAGATTTCAATATCTTCCCCTTATTTGCTATAGCGATGGTATTTTCAAAGTCATACGTGACAAATTTGGTTATTACATTATTAGTTATCAAGGAAAGGATAATAACTTCTCATGTGTCATAATTTGTGCTGAAATGGATTTTGAGAAAGAACTACCTAAGGTGATTCAATTTGAATTTGAGGGTTGACCTCATCTTCATGCTTTGGATTATGAGCGAGTTGCTTTTAAATGCGATTTTTTCCATGAGTATGGACACTTTGCAAAAAGATGTCCAAAAGCTTAAACATTTCAATCTTCTTCCATCCCTCCATCATCTTCTCAAAGTAATAATGTGCAAGGAGCATCCAAACCAATTTCAAGGAAGCACAAGAATCATCTATTTAAGATGCCTCATTCTAGCATGCTTGAATATCATAAGCACCCTTCCTCTAGTAATAGATATGAAGATTTGAAGTCCTTAAAGGCATAAGTCATAGTTGAAGAAGATTAACTAGATCCAAATCAAGTGCCTTCAAATAATGTTGCCTCACCCACCAAGAAAGAGACTACTTCTAACCATACTAACAAAATCCCTCCTTTAGTTAAGAAGGAAGAAGAGGTTAGCTCAGAGGAAGAGAAGGAGATTAATATCTCCTATTCTTCTCCTTCCTATTTAGATGTTCTAAAATTATAACAACAATATTCCACTCCATTAATATGAAGTAGGAAACATCAAACCAATAAATCTGGTACCCATTATTCTTTAACCTCCTCATAGGATCAGCTTTCATTTGATGTTAGAAATGCTTTTTTATACCATATTCTATAAGAAATTTGTAAAAATCTAATCCTCTTCTAAAAAATGATAAACTCGAGTATTAAATCACCTCCCTTCTTCTTTGGTTAAAAAGATGACGACTTTTTACCCTCTTCTTTCTAGAATCTTCCAAATTTGTTTCCCAATAATATTATTCTAATACACTTTAGACGTGTATTCCAACCACGGTTTTTTTCCTTAATAAAAATTTCATATACTAAGTAAAAATAAATTAAAATTAAAAAAGCAAAACCAAATCTATACCGTAGCGAAGAATTGGCTCCTTTACCTTATCATTAACTAGACAAATTTATCAAAGTTTATGTCATGTGGTGTTTAACCCAGGCACGTGTATTTTCTTTTGGCCGATATGAAAGATTCAATCATGTTATCAAAATCATTTTAATGGTTTTACCAAACATATGGTTTTGAAGTGAATGATGTCCTGCTCATGATGTCGTCACCCCTTTTAAGTCAGGTGGACAGATGACATTTTCATAACTATCATCCCTTTGGGAAATGAGTCCTTATGTTCTCGAGGTTTCCTTTGTCAGTATTCCAGTCAGAAGGCCGCATATCTATCCCTCTGTCTCTAGGATTTTTGTTCAGGTGTAAGTTGTACCTCTTGTCCGATCCATATCTCTTCTAGATTTTTGTGGTATCTACGAGGTAAGAGTTGGTGGCTCATTCAAGAATGGAGTTACTATCCGACACATCTGCTATGGAGGAGATGATTCAAGCTGCCATTCATGCAGAAACAATCCATGAAAATTCCAAGGTGTCATTTGACTGGCAGTCCACTCTGGAGGACTTGTTGATTCGACCATCGGTCCCACAGAATGACTTGGCTGGTTCTGATCAGCAAAAGGAAGAACCTTCTCGAATTCCCAGATTAAATGAAGTTGATCATATTGGAAAGGATTCGGAAGAAGGTTCATATCAGAAAATCCATAAACCGGTCAAGATTGTTCCTCCTCCCGCAGCCATTAGAATAGACAGTACCCACCTTGCTAATTGCATAGCTAGCCTCCAAGGAAACGCCTTGATCGGGTGATGGCACTTCTCGGAAATGAATGACTCTAAGATGAGAAGTTGGCTCGCATCTCAGTGGAAACCGATAATAGGGTATGTTCCTATTATAGCCAGCCTCCTAAAGGAATGGTACTGCTTTCATTTTCTTAAACCAAGTGATCTGGAAACCGTTCTGAAGCATCAGTGGGTCTATAATAGAAGCTTCCTGGTATTGCACAGATGGTACATGGGTTTCAATCTGCTAAGAAACACCCCTTCAAACAAATTCATTTGGGTAAAGCTACCCGGTCTGCCATTAGAATTATGGTCAAAAGAAACCTTAGTCGAAATTGGGAATGCCATAGGAAAGTGTGTTTACATTGATCCTTGGTGTCTGGGAGAAAAAGATAAAAGAGTGGCGTGGGTGCTAATAGATAAATTGCACGGGGGAGGATTTCCAGATCATATCGAAATTCTCTAGAAGGAGCTGAAAATTAGGCAAAGATTGGACTGTTGGGGGGTTTCGTTTAGGTGCTTAGCGTGCCATCACACTGGCCATCTAATTAGGAACTGTTCTCGACGTCTTCATAATATTCAAAAATTCCATGGAACTAATCAATTCAAAGCAAATTTTGATAAGGTTATCTCTCCTTGCCCGGATTTGGGGAAATCTCCATCCACGAAGAGCCGGTCCTCCTCCAAATCTGAGGAAATTCAGTTGACCTCATTCGATGATCCTCATCAACGTTCTTCGCAGGCTAAATCCCTCGCCCATGTGGAGCCTATATCCCCTTCTATGCCTCCTTTAGAACCTGTCTTCGATCATGATATCCCTTTTTCACTCATATCCCCGCCTATGCCTCCCCTGGAACCGTCATCTGATCATGAGGTCCCCAATCCACCCCTGATTCCTCATGCTTTCAAAAACAGAAGAAATGAAATTCATATTATACAGTCATCCTCATCTCCTGAAAAGACAGTTTCTTCAGCCGGGAAAGGTAAGGACATCTTGATAGCCCCCACCCCCACTAACTCTCCATCTTCTTCGCCCTCTAATTCTGTAGGCAGTGATTTGGATTTCCTGCTTTCCAAGAAGTCGCTGGAGCTCAGAGCTCTCACCATCCATAAACCCGACACCCAAAAATCTCCTCTCATCTGTCCAAATTCCACCAGCAACATTACGGTGAGAAGGAAAAATAACAGGGGCAGTAGGCACTTTAGAGGAAGAGGTGAGGGTGCGGGCAGAGGAATCCGTAAATTGTCACTTATTGATATCCTTATTGTAGGAATGACTGATGAGAGGCCTCTTAGAGCAAGCATGGCCGAGAAGCTTTCAAAATGAATTTTATCATATCTATGAACATTCGGGGACTGGGGGCAAGGAATAAATTTTTGGAGTTAAAGGATTTTTTCTTCTCAGTCAAACCTAAGATTATCTTAATCTAGGAAACCATGCATGCCTCCTCTGTTGCTATTTCTTATTTTAGGAAAATGTTTCCTTCCTAGTATATATCAGCTGTAGAAGCAAATGGGCTCTCAGGCGGATTAACAGTCCTGTGGGATCCAGACTGGATCATGGCAAAAACATACAGCTGTCTGGCGGGAATTTTGACCTCGGCCCAAATAAGGGGTCATAAATTCCCCATTAATATCTTAAATGTTTATGCGCCTTACAGGAATAGAATGCCATTCTAGGAGAAACTTTTTGTTTCTGAAGTTTTTGACATTTAAAATTTACTGATTGCAGGGGATTTAAATATCACTCTAAATATGGATGAAATATGGGGCATTAACAGGAAAAAGGATCCGCTGGATGAAAGAATAAAAAATGAGTTACTGAGAAGGAATTTCGTGGACATCCTCCCAGATCAGATGCTTCTGACGTGGGAAAATGGAAGAACTGAAAAAGCATATATCGCAAAGAGTCTAGATCGTTTTATTCTTCAGGCCAGCTTAATTGACAAGATGGGAATGCCTTTCTCATCGATTGAAAAGGTGTTCATTTCTAATCATAGACCGATTTTGTTGGGGTGGAAGGAAAAAGGTTTTAGGAAGGGATACTCCTTCAAATTCAATAGGACGTATCTAGAAGACCCAGCTTTTAATGACCTCATTAAGAAAGTCTGGTGCGAGATGCTACCTTCAAATCCTTGCTCGATCTGCATGACATTCAGAGATAAAATGGATCATTTAAGGAAGGTGGTAAAAGAGTGGCAATTTAAGAAAAGGCAATCCAACAGATCTGACCTTCAGAATATTCAAAAGGAGTTAGATTATGCATCGGAAGCTATGGCTTCTAATTTCATGTCTTTTCAAATGAGATGCCATATTAAGGAGTTACAAAGGAAGAAATCAAAAATTTTAGAGCAGGAGGAATTATTCTGGAGGCTGAAGAGTAGGGCTTTATGGCTAAGAGAAGGGGACAAGAACACAAAGTTCTTCCATAATTTCGCAAGCGCAAGGAGGGAAAAAAACTCAATCTGGAAAATAAGTGATGGTAGAGGGGGCTTTTTATATTCCCAAGAGGAAATCTCAAAAGAGGCAGTGAGATTCTTTGAAAGGCAATATAAGAGATCGGAAAACAGGTCGTTTCTGGATATTCTGTGGGGCATTGAAGTGTATCCCCAGATGTTCGATGAGGACACAAATAATCTAATTTTTCAACCAGTTACCGAGGAGGAATTGCTGAGAACTTTAAAAGCTTTTAAAAGGGACAAATGCCCTGAACCGAATGGGTGGTCAATTGAGTTTTTTGGTCACTTTTTTGATATCATAAAATCTGACCTGCTAAAAATGGTGGAAGGGTCTAGGATGTCAGGCAGCATAAACCAGAAAACATCATCCACTTATATAGCACTCATCCCAAAAAAAGGAGAAGCAACCTCTTTCACGGATTTCCGCCCGATCTCTCTATGTAACATTTCTTACAAAATCATATCAAAAATAATCGCTGAAAGAATAAAAGGAACTTAGTATACCTTCTTATCAAAGGATCAGCATGCTTTTTTATAGGGGAGGAATATTTTAGACGCGGTTGCAACGACTCAAGAAGGTCTTTATGCCATCCATGCTAAAAAAGTGATGCAATCATTCTAAAAGTCGACCTCTACAAAGCTTATGATTGCATGGATTGGGCATTCATCAGATGTTTGTTAGAAAAGTTTGGATTAAGAGAAAATATGATAAATTGGGTCATGGCATGTGCAGAAAAGGTGAATTATGAAGTCATTGTCAATGGGATCCCATCTGCCTTCTTCCTAGCGTCTAGAGGCCTTCGCCAAGGCTGCCCCCTGTCCCCACTTTTATTTATCTTGGCTATGAATTCCCCCAGTCTTCATATCAACAAGGCTGTAAAACAAAAAAAGTGCTTCCCGATGTAAATATGCAGGAATATTTCAATCTCTCACAATCTTTTCGTCGATGATGTTATAATGTTTGGCATATTATGCAGAGTAACTTGGATGTGTTACTATGAAATTCTTCAAAATTAAAAGGCATTTGGTTTGTAGATAAATAGCTCGAAGTCTATTATATATCACAGTGATATAAACTAGGAAGAGCTGGCATGGTTATTTGATCTTTTCGGTATTGAGGAAAATTCCATCAGTAATGGAATCAAGTACCTGGGCTTCATGTTAAAAGCAAATAGATACTCAAAGATGGATTGGCAATGGATACCTGAGAGATACTTCAAGAAGATATCAGCTTGGGAGTATAGATGTCTTTCTTTGGCGGGGAGAGTTGTTTTGGCGCAATCAGTTCTAAATCAGATGGCAGTTTACTGGGCCCATCTGTTTTTCCTCCCTGCGTCCATAATTCAATCAATGAACAAGCTCACCACAAACTTTATCTGGGGTGGTCAGGTGG
This sequence comes from Pinus tabuliformis, assembly GCA_031772625.1. NCBI lineage: Eukaryota > Viridiplantae > Streptophyta > Pinopsida > Pinales > Pinaceae > Pinus > Pinus tabuliformis. The sequence goes on from CM062806.1 coordinate 923,698,699, forward strand.
GAAAGAAGAAATATCATCTCTCGAAGCTATCCTATATTTCTCTGCCAAAAAGCATGGGTGGATGGGGTCTGTTAGACATGAGGACTTTCGGGAAGGCCCTTCTATGCAAGACTTTATGGAGGGGGTTATACGAGAAAGGGATTTGGAGCAACATAATACAGAAAAAGTATATGGGCAGGAAGAACATATCCTTTTGGTTCAGAAAAGGAAGGATAGGATCCTCTCATGGATCAAGCCTCCATAAAATCGAAATTCTGTTCCTGGCAAATCTAATATGGAGCTTTCAATCTGGAAAAAAGATTCTTATTGGAAAAGACATTTTTCTGAGTGGCACAGAGGAAATCAGCGTTTCTGAATCCTTACTATTTTTTCTTCACAGGAAGGGCATCTTCTTTTGGGACGGTCTGATCGCAAGATGGCAAGGCCCTATCCCTATCTGGTGTGATGCTGAAAGTTTACATATGCCGGCTGATCTCACTCTAATATGGGAAAATATCAGGAAAAGACTCCGAAACTGTGGCATTTTCCGCTCGTCTGAGCATGACTGTCTTATTTGGAGAAATGCAAACAAGATGGGTTCCATGCGGGTAAAAGACATATATCAGTATTTGATTAGTTGCAAAAAATCCTCATGCAATATCTCCTTCCCGTGTATTTTCTGGAAATCAGGGTGTCCATCCAAAATGGTCTTCTTTGCATGGCTGACCTTCCATAATAAGAATATATCTTGGGAGAATCTAATCAAGCGTGGATGGTAGGGTTTGGGCATTTGCCCCATTTGCAGATCAGCAGGGGAAAATAATTTTCACTTATTTCTAAATTGCAAAGGCTCTCGTCAATTATGGATGCTTTTGGAAAAATGCTTTGGTATCCAGCACAAGTCTCATGCTTCGATAAATGAAGCATTCCTATGGTGTAGCAAACAAAAAGTATCATGGAGATCAATTTTTATTATTACTTTCTGGTGCATTTGGAAGTGGCAGAACAGCTATATCTTCAATGACAATAGGACCCCGTTTATGGAAATCTTTTTCATCATTAATGCTCACTATGAGGAAATCCCGCATTCCTCTCCCAAGCTGAAGGACCAGGTTGGTAAAAATCTATCACAGGTATCTTCTTCTTTGCCTAGGGCGTTCTTTGATGGTGCTGAGCAGAAGGGGTTATGTGGCTGTGGTTTTCATATTGTAACAAACGAAGACAGTCTTTTCTCTATGCATTGGAATGGGGGGAGGGGTACAAACATGTTGGCTGAGGCGATGGCTCTCGCAGGTCTCATGAGCTTCTGTCTCTTTCTAAATCTTCAAGATGTGTCTATTTTTGGAGACTCAAAAGTCTTGGTGGATTATGTCTCTAGGAAAAAATCCATCTCCAGGCCTCATCTCGTGGGGTGGCTTGATCGGATCAGTTATTTTTGGAACTCTTTAAAAGGTGGCTCAGTCAACTACATCTGCAGGGATCAAAATCAAATGGCTGACTCCTTATCGAAAAAGGGTCTTCATGCAGCTCCGGGTTTTTGGCATCTTCAGGTTTCCTCCGGGGGAAAAAACTTTCCCATTCAGGAATTTTTCCCTCCTGACTTCTAGCTTTCTAATGCAGATCGGTGGTTTCTCTTTTGTTTTTCAGTTCCCATTGTCTTTTCTTCTTATGCTATATATGATGTTGTTTTCAATGTTTGGGTTGAGCAGGCTTCACCTCTATCTCTCGGCGGGTTTTTTGTCAAGATTTTGATTCTATGTATGGTTCTCTCTTGATATGGTTTCATCTTGACGCGAATGTTTTTTTCTGTGCTCTATCTCTATGGTTTTATAAGGCCTGATCGCGCTCTTTCAAAATATGGCTCTGCTTATGTGTAGTCTCAGAACTTTGGGACATATTTCTATGTTTTGGATGTATGTACATTTTGACTCTTTTATATTCCTTATATAAATACTATTGTGCTTTTTCTGTCCTGAAAAAAAAATGGTTTTGAAGTGAATTGGGATGTTTATATTATTCAAATATGGATGGATTTTGTTTTTCTTTTTAGTGGTAAATATGAATGGAGATATGATGAGAGAATGCGACGCAAAAGTTTATTAAATATTTTTTATTATTAAATTATTTTCAAGTCTGGTTTCAAATGAATATTTAAAGACAACGTAATGGTGATATATAAAGAATTTTTTTCAAAGATTATTGAATTGAGAAGAAATAGAGTTTTTTTTTTATCGAGATATTTTTGTGGGTTATTAGTATAATTTAATTAGAGACAAGAAATCATTGGTTTGGACGAGATCCATAGTTTAAAGTGTTCAAGAAACACATCACCTTAACAATTTGCAACAATGATGACTCCCATTGACAAGCTCTCAAGAATGGAGTTCTATCCACAATGCATATGAACTTCACCCATAAAAGGATAAGGAAAAACTTTCTAGTTGATATACTATTGAAGCACCGAATTTCCTTAGTATTGTATTATTTCTCATTGTAATCCATTTATCCACACAATTTCATTTAGAATATGCCAGACATGAACAATTGGTTTCTTGCCTCTTCTATTTAAGCTATAAAAATATGAACATAATATGAGAGAAAATACTATGAAAACTATGCTTTGGGGCTTGTAGTCAGGCTATACTTAAAGCACATTCTAAGCTATAGTATTTTGTTATTAAGATTTATTGAGGAACATCGAAAGACCAATAAACCAAAATAACTCTTCTCAATTACAATTTTGTAATTGTTTTTTAATTTGTCAAAATATGTAAGAAAATGATTCGCTTGTGAAAAATAATTGACACAACCATCTCAAATGAAAGAATTTAAATTCTTACATAAAATTCAACATGTTCACTTATTCCATAAAATATTTACTTATTCCATACATTATTTCTTACTTCAAAAATTCTTGCTAATGAAACAACTATACATATGTAATATTCCACGACTTTGATATTTTTTTGAAACAACCATGATATATAACATTCCACAACTTTGGTAATTTGAAAAAGGACTTGTATTTTATTATAATTTTCTAATACCACATTCCCAAATTTATACATGGCACACTTCTATGTTGCCTATATAAAGTATTTTTTTTATATAAGACAAATAATAATAATCTTTAAAAAGCAAAAATCATGGAACAAAAACTAGATATTTTACAAGACTTGAAAGATGTTGCATGTTTGGTGGTTCCGATGCATTGGAAATGGAGTCGATTGGATGTGAAGGTACATTACGAATCATGAACAATCGTGCACATTAAAACATTATACATTATTTTCAAAACCATATAATTCTATGTAATGGATTAATTAGAAAGTTCAAGAGCCTTAATAAGCCTTCAAACATTGGCATTGCTATGTTCTAATGATGAAGATGAGATTAAAGCCTTGGTATTGCCCATTTTCAATACCATATCTTGCATTTGGAACAAAGAATGTATTTTACACAATACATACTATAATGAATTCAATTGACACTAATCCCATTTCTAATATGTATTTCCACTTCTTCCCAAATTACTAGAGTAAACCAAAAAAAAATGTGTCCAATTCATTTGAATCTCCTTATAATTTGGAATGTAAAGGTGAAATATTTATTTAACAGTTTATACATAAATCCGAGAGAATAAGACATATCCATACATATTATAAAGGGCTTACATCAATACCAGTAGAATTATGTTATGCTAGCCATGTACAACCATAAAGTTACGAGGAAATGTCAATGTTTTTAAAGTGTTTTGTTACTTTTGTATTAAGCATGTTATTAATTTTGCAAGGTATAAGACAGGGCATATTAGTGAGGTTTCAACTCAATTTTATTATTATTATTATTAATAAGTTAAAGTTATTGGTTAGTTTAAAAATAGTAAAAATTCTCTTATATAATTATGATGAGCATTTTAATATTGAAATTTTAACTGGTTTGAGTTGTTGGAAAACAAGTGGTTATTTTCTAGTCTTTGTTCTTATCTTTCTCTTTTTACCTATAACATGTGCTATGTTAAATGAATATTTGAAGTACTATATTGGATGAATGGTTAAAGATGGGAATTTGAGATCTCTTTACCAACATATGGAAGATGATCATCAACCACCATATGCAAAGCTAAGGATCTTATGTTATTAATATGGTTAATATTTCTATTGAACCATCATGAATTTGAAAGTGGATACATCATTTACGGTATTGACATGGTTGATATTTTGTTGGACTATCATGCATTTGAAAGTGGAATCATCATTGAGATTGTAGCAAGGCATGTGGATTATGCATGGATCATGGTACAAAAGAATTGTTAGGTCCCTATACTACTAGTGTAACCCCTTATTGTTATTAGTGCAACCCTCTTATGGTATTGTTGTGCCCATGTAGTCCCCATGTTGTTATTATTTTTCCCCATAGAATCCCACTATTTTTATTGTTGTGCCCCTACAATATTATTGTTATGTAGGCTCTAATTATATTGGGAGCACTTAGACTCCTATATATAAAAAGGAGGTATTGTCATTTGTATCATCCAAGAATTGTTCATTTGTGTAATGTAAAGGAGGTTTCCCCCTTAAAGAGGCTAATTTTTAAGTCGTTGATCTATCTTTTCTATCTTTTTGTGAGATGGATTCATAACATTTGGTATCAGAGCTTTGGATTCTAGGGTTTTGCTGCTCCAAATAGGTCATCGTGGCATTTTCACTATCACTTTTTCTCTACGAAGTTTCAGAAACTAAAAAAAAAACCCATTTGACCCGAAATAGCTCTCATCTCAAGTCCGAATTTTATATCTTGTCTCGCTATAGTTTCAGATATATGATCTGAGGAAGTTAGGGTTTTTGGAAGCTCCAAAATTCCATCTCAAACAGGTCATCGTGGAAGTTTCGTTATAATTTTTTTCTACGAAGGTTCAAACTTTGAAATTAAAACCCATTTGATCTGAAATCTTGGTGAAGCTTGGGGCCTAATTTCATATCTTTTTTCGCTATATTTTTTGAGATATAGTCAAAGACATTTAGGGTTTTTGAATACCCCTAAATTACATTCCAAACATGTGACCTTGGGAAAATCATCATAACTTTCTCTGTGTGCATCAGATTAAAATTTTGTTAGAAGTTACAAAAGTAAGACAGACTCTACTTTTGTTTGTATTTTTTCAGGTCTGAAGAATGAAACAGTGACACGTGGCAGGTCGTACAAGTTTGCTATACTAAATCAGTTTATAATCAGGTCATCGTAGGAGATTTGACATAACTCTTTATTTAAGAATCCAATATTGATCAGACTGGTGGGGTTAGAAAGAGAACTCAAAGGGCTACCATAGGCCAAAATTTCAGAACTTGAAGATCTAAAATTACAGAGTTACAGTCGTTTAAATATCGAGCTCCTAAAAGCAAGAAAAATAATGACTCAAATCAAGCAAATAGAAACACCTAATAAGAAAAATTGGATGGATGATTTGAAGAATGTGATCGAAGCTAAGATAAATAGTTTTATATGTGCCATGGAAGCTAAAATCGATGGTATGGAAGAAAATTTTAAGAAAGGCATGGAAATTTTGAAGAAAGACATGGAAGGTTTGAAGGAAGGTGGGACAAAGCTGCTACAAGAAAGGCCTCCTAATGACAAAAAGGTAGTAGAGGAAACTCATGATGAGAAAAAAAATAAATGTTAATCATGATTTCATAAAATATAACATTAGGTTGAAGACCAACCATATTCCAAAGATTGATATGAAGAAGTTTGATGGAAAGGATCCCATAACATGGATACTATAGATGGATAAATATTTTGATCTACATGATGTGCAACTGTTACAAAAGGTAAGTATTGCATCTTTATATTTAGAACTGAATCAATTTTTATGGTATAAAGGGATTTGTTCTCGTAAACCACTTGTCACCTGGTCAATTTTCATGGAGGAAATGATAGCACATTATGAAGATACAAAGAGCAACTCCTTTTTTAGTTAATTAATAAATCTCAAACAAAAGGGTTCAATGGCAGAGCACATTGAGGACTTCCAAAAATTGAATATAAGGGTAAATGATATTCCAGAGAAGCAGAAGATTGATGTCTTCATAGGGAATTTAAAGGATAACATTTAACATGAGGTTCACTTTTGGGAACTTGATTCAATGGAGAGAACATTCAGGCTAGAAAGAAAAATTGAAAGCAAAATTATGGCAACAAGAAATCCTACCACTCACAATTATAAAGATGGAAATGTTGTTGCTCCTAGTGTTCCACAACCTACAATGTTTACAACACAACAATTGGAAGAAAAATAAGAAAACAAACTTTGTTACAGTGGTGATAGCAAATACACTGAAGGTCATAAGTGTGGTGAGAAGAAATTATTTTACATTGATTATGAAGAGGAGGAAGAAAATGATCAAGAAATGTCAAAAGAAGAGGATATACACCAGGAACCAACCCTTGAGAAAGAAGAAATGAATCTGACCATACCTTGTAATGCATTGGAAAGAATTACCACTCCTCAAACTCTGAATATAGAAGGACACAACAAAAGAAAAAGAATAACCTCACTTTCTCGCAGAATCGAATGAAGCAACATGCAAATCAACATCACAGCAAAAAAGGTTTTGATATAGGTGACTGGGTATTTTGACGAATACAACCATACAAACAAATGTCCCTCAAGCAAGCTAATAAGGATAATAAATTATCACCAAAGTACTATGTTCCTTACAAGGTGTTGCAAAATATTGGTACTATGGCATACAAATTGGAACTTCCTCCATCTTCCTGAGTGCCCCCAGTTTTCCATGTTTCATGCTTAAAGAAGGTTATATGTGACAATCTCTCGGTTCAAACAATATTGTTGGAACTTGACAACGAAGGAAAAATCATATTGGAACCTGAAGCAGTCATGGAAACAAGAACGCGAGAGCTACGAAATCGATCAATTTCAGAGTATCTCATCAAGTGGAATAACTTACCCACTGAAGATTCCACATGGGAGGACAAGAATTTAATACAAAAGTATCCAAAACTAATCAAGCGTTGAGGACAACACTTTTTGAAGGAGAGGGGCATGTAGGTCCCTATACTACTAGTGTAGCCCCTTATTTTTATTAGTGCAACCCTCTTATGGTATTTTTGTGCCCATGTTGTTATTATGGTGCCCCATAGAAGCCCACTATTATTATTGTTGTGCCCCTACAATATTATTTTTATGTAGGCTCTGATTATATTGGGACCACTTAGACTCCTATATATAGAAAGGAGGTATTGTCATTTGTATCATCCAAGAACTATTCATTTGTGTAATGTAAAGGAGGTTGCGCCCTCGAAGAGGTTGATTTTGATGTCGTTGATCTATCTTTTCTATCTTTTTGTGAGTTGATTTCATAACAAGAAATCGTTGATGATATGAAATTATATATTATATTAGATGAATCGTTGAAGGTGGGAATATGAGATCTCCTCCCTAGCATAAACAAATGATAGTTGGTCATTGTGACCATATGAAAAGTTATAGATTTACAATATTGATAGCCAATATTTTTTGGGATCATCATGCATTTGAAATTATAATCATCATTGAGATTGTAATAGCGTGTGTGGATTGTGCATGGATTATGGTGCAAGATAACCCATTATTTAAATGAAATTAACAACTCTTTGGAATTTTTTGAATCAAGTCTAATGTACGTTAAAACATAGGTGGAGGAGGAATACATTTGAACTCTATTGTAAGCTAGTTTATAATATGTTTGAAGGTTGTATAAGGGTACAAAATGTGTTTTGGGCCATAATCCAAGTGATTCAAAATAACCAAGGAATAATTTATAATCTTTGACATCATTTACACCTACGTCAATTTATTTTCTTAGCTAGATATCAAAATAAAAAGTTCATCGACACATGGTGTAATTTATTTAGTTACTTTGGTTTAGTTCAAGTGGTTAAGAGGAGGATTGTTATCCTCCCCAGCCAAATTTAATACCTAAAAGAGAAATATTGATCTCTTAACGAATATATTGTTGTAATGACTTTGAGCCATGTTGTTGACCTAACCTTATGACTTGAAGAATCTAGCTTTACCTTGGGTACCATCCTTGGAATGAGGGGAAGTGCTAGGGGGTTTTCCTTTAGTTATGTTACTTGGGAAAAAATATTGTAGCTTCTTTAATAGTGATTCCATATCAAATCACTCTCAAAACTATCGAAATTTCTTGTTCAAGACTATAAACCTGAGTTAACTCAATAACATAACAATCCCTGTCAGTACCTTGTCACTGTACTAGAATTAATGGTAGATCATGTTTATCTAAAATATAAACTTGAAGGACAGTATGTTTCCATGTATCTATTTTTTTAACTTCACCAATCATCCAATACTTGACTATTATCAAGAGATTGACAAATGAAGGTGAATAATTATAAGACACCAATTGTGGAGAAGAAATAAAGGATAATTAAAAGTATGTTGTTGACATGATAATGATTAAGAATGAACCTCTTGAATAACCTAAAATTGCTTCTTTGCAGCCTATGACATTGTAGCAGAGTCAAAGTCCTTAAAATTGAAATCTTTTAGGTGCAATTTTTATAACAAAAAAAGAAAAACAGAGAATGAAATCACTTAATCATGAGCTTATCTCAATAGGAAAAAAGAAGAATTGAGCTTTCCACATATGTGAATTGGAAGGAGACATATGTGAGCAACTTTTTAATTTTAGAAGCGCAAGCCCATAATTCAAACTTATGATTTCTGAAATATTGTAGCATTCAAACTATTCCATTACTTATTCCTCATGTTTTGGATTTAATATGATTTTAAACAGAATTGTGTGAGGGATGATGATCAATATAGTAACCTTTTGTAAGGTGACGTGGGAGAATTAGATCTTCCAAATCACAAGTTTTTTGGAGACAAAAGTCCAAAGCGGGTTTCAACTTGGAAAAGGAATTTTATTTCCTTATTGTAAATAATTTTAATTTCTTATTTCTAAAATAAATATGGATAGAGATAAGATTGAGTCGATAAGGTTTTTAACAAGAAAATATGCCTTTTAAGGCATGAAATATTTATGAAATAAATCATGAGAGATTAGAGAAGAAAAAAACTTGGCAACAATTAGCAAGTTGTTAGGAGAGGAAAAAGTTTAGAGATCTTAGAAACTATTGGAGTGTTTTTAGGATTTAGAAAAGCTATTACATTTCATAATGCTACTTATTGTAAGCCTATGGGAAATAAGAACTGATGGCCAAATGAATGTATAAGCAGGCCAATCAATTCCAGTGTATGTTGACTTTTATTAACAGATCATATGTAGATGCATGTGTTATTGTGAGAAATCATTGTCTATTTATTGATAGGGTAATGAGTGTTTCTATTAGAAGTATGAAGGATAGTTTAATTGAATATGAATGCTTACTCATGAATTTATATATGCTATCTATGTAATAGAATATGAGTGCAAGGATTTGTTGGAGAGGTGCATGGAGGTGAACATAGCAGGAAAAGTCGATTTTACTGCTATCAAGTGGTATCAGAGCAAAGGTTTACTCTTGGGAATTGAGGAGAAACCAAAGAAGGTACACTCTTTGGAGGAGATTCAAGGATTGTAGGAGTTCTGGTATGGAAATCATATTGAGGTAGTAATGATGAACATGTTTACAGCAAGAGCACTGTAGCCAAGTATAAGTGAAGTTCTTGAAAATAAAAACTTGTGGCAAAGAACCTTTGCAATTTCCAACTGAGGTTGGAAGAAGGAGGATAGTGAATGTTCTCATAAGAATTGAAGATATGAGTAAGCCTAAAAGGAGTAAATAAACTCAAAGGGGTTATAAAGGAGATAACAAGGATACCAAAAGGTTGGTCTCAGAGATAGCTTGGTGAGGTATTGTAACAGGTTAAGGAGTAACTTGTTATTGTAGGGGCTTGGATGTATTCTACAAGTGGACAAGGTAAAGTTCACAAAGGCGGAGGAAATATGACTATTGATAGTCATGTCATGAGTTTAGAAATATTCCACAACAAAGTAAGGGAAGATGCCAAAGAAAATGGCATAAGAAGGAGAATGAGCGATGAGGAGTTTGATAGAGAAGTAGCTGAAATTAAATTACAACTAGAGATGATGAGAGAACTGCTATAGAGAGATGAGGAAAACCATAGATATAGATGGAATCTATAGAGGAGATTTAAGTGGAATTTTCTGCATGAGAGACTGAGACAAAGGAAAATTGCTCATTTAAGGGAAGAACTCAAGATAGTTGAGTATGAAGAAGTGGGTTACATAGGTGAACCTGAGAAAGGATCTATCCTTGGAGAAAGTGATGATGATGTTGATGAGAGACTAACTAAAAGTCTCATAGATTGTTTAGAGAATGAAGATCAACATGGAGAAATGATGCCTGAAGCATCAAATAAGGCCACAAAGCCTTATGATTTTATAACTAATAATTTGTGTACGGTTGTAGGTGAATGGAATTTATATGATGTGGTTATGTAGGTTGATGAAGAAATGAAGTTGTTGGAGGAGATGGCTAAGATCGAAGAGATTTTTCTTAAGCATGTGTTCGCAAATATTAGAGATGGACAATTATTGGAAGTTGCCATGAAGGATGACGATGATGCGGAAATTCTTCAAGAAGATAATGTTGAGAAGATTACAAAGGATGAAGATATAATTCATCAAGACTTTCTCAAGGAGATTCAAATCATTGGAATACTAAATGAAAGTCTTATTCCAAAGGAAGGAAGCACATAAGTAGAGATGGGACTTTTGGAAGAGTGGTTGGCAAAATACCCAAGTGATGAATATTGCATAGAGGTTACAAATGCAATTCAAGATGGTTTTGTTGAATTGTATGAGGAGATTAATTTATTAGAGAAGAGGATAATAAGCCAAAGGCTAAATATTCAGTATGAAAAATTGGAATTGGAAGAAGAGGAAATTACCTTGAAAGACAACGAAGAGATAACTAGAAAGTATGACCCACAAGTTGTAAGGGAAGTATGTAAACTAAAATTGAATAATACTTATAACTCTTACGACATAGGAGGATATGAAACAACCTATGGAAAACAATAGTGAAGTTTAGCCAAAGACAGATTTGGATCATGAGATTGATAGATTGTGTATGCTGATGAGGAGAACGTCCAAGAGAAAATGCAACAGAAAAAGAAGGACAACCAAAAAGAAATTTTAGCTAGCTGAAAGACTTTACATCAGTAACTAAATTGAACAAAAACATGCAATGATGAAAGGGAAACTACAAAAAAGGGTTAGGATCCCTGAGGATCCAAAAATTAACGACACATGACTAGGAGGCCATGAATTTTTTCTACCTTGGGAGTTTGATGCAGGAGCATTATAGCTTCCAAGTCATCATTTTTTTTGGAGATGAAGGTCTAAACATGGTTTCAACATGGAAAAGTAAATTTGTTTCCTTATTTTATATAAATTTAATTTCTTTATTTCTAAAAGAACTATGGATAGAGAAATGATAGAGATAAGATTGAGTAGATAATATTTTTTAAAAGAAAATATGCCTCTTGAGGCATGAAATATCTACAAAATAAATCATGAAAGATTAGAGGAAAAAAAACTAGGTAGCAATTAGCAAGTTATTAAGATAGGAAAAAGTTTAGATATCTTAGAAACTATTGGAGTGCTTTTAGGACTTAGAAAAGCTATTACATTTCTTAGTTTTACTTATTGTAAGCTTATGGGAAATAATAACTGATGGACAAAAGAATGTATAATTAGGCCAAGTAATTCCAGTGTATGTTGAATTTGATTAATAGATCATATGTATATGCATGTGTTATTGTGAGAAATATTTGTCTATATATTGATAGGGTAATGATTGTTTCTATTATAAGTGTGAAGGATAATTTCATTGAATATGAATGCTTACTCGGGAATTTATATATGCTATCTGTGTAATAGAATATGAGTGCAGGAATTCGTTGGAGAGGTGTGTGGAGGTGAACATAGTAGGAAAATTCGATTTTCCTGCTATCATAAGGACTTAGATGCACCAAACTGTGGCACCCAAAATTATTATATAGGATTAATGGTTGGTCAAGACGTTGTAAGGAATAGAAGTTATAGATAAAGTGACATGCAATTTTGTAGTTGAAGTGTGGGAAATAGTGTTCTTTTCCATCTTGGTTGCTTGATTGTTGGGGTTATTACTTGGGTAGGGTAGTTGGAAGTTGTAGCAGATTTTTGGACTTGAGCCCTCTTCCAACACAACAATGTATGCACTTGACCAACAAAAGGCTAGGGAGAGGGAGATAAATGTCAATTTGCTAATGAAATTCTTGACATCAATGCAACGAATAGCTCTATATCTAATCAATCTCTAAATAATCCTTTGGACAACCTACCCCAACACAATTCATCTAGTTATGACAAATCTACCCTAGCTATGATAGTCATGTAGATTGATAGATTTTTTGAATAAATTTTTATGTTGATATCATTGGACCATTTATTGTTTATAGAGAAATTTCATTTAGAGTGATTGAAGCCTTGATGGTTTCCTATATTACAAATTGCAGCCTCTTGTTATTTTATTATATATTTAATTTCTTTGGAGTTGTGCAACCTATTTAGATGAGTGTAAAAGCACCTTACACATGGTAATATAATGTCAATTTTTAATAGGTGCCCTATTCCCTAACTGCTCCATTAGTGTATCCCTTATATCCTTCATTATGTTATGGAAACCTTGAATAGTTACACCATAAAAACTCCACATGTTCTTGCAACAAAAGGATAATAAGAGGGTTTCAGGGTCCATGATGGCAAAGGCAACCATGTATGGCATCTCGTGACTACCATAACAGTATTCTTGTCATTTTTTACCCTTTATCATAAAGCTTGCCAACCTTGATTCCATTTGGAATATCAAAAAAGTGGAAGTCTATAGTTTATGTTTTGAGCTTTGAATTAAGGAAAGATTACGAACATAAAGGTTTGAAGAGATGAAGGTTTGTGTATATTGTCAATCTAGTTGACCATGGCTTCCTTTTCCATTCCAATGTATCCACCTCTAGACCATGTTGGAATCTAGGCATGGTTGGAGTTAGAAATAATATGAAGCACAAATTTGGATGGCCTACTTGATAAGTAGTTGGATGTATCATATACTATCAATAGTTCAATATCAACCATTTTGTTAACAATATAATATAGTAGTTAGGTGCAACTATCACATTAAAAAATGCATAGGTGGTACTATCACTAAACCAACATGGCCAATGACTTGTGGTCCCAATGGATCAAGTGACGATGAAGAGGTCTAGAATTGTGCACAAGACATGCATGCACAACCAAACTCTCTTCATTAAACAAAGTGCATCTCACATGATCATGAGTTTGGTCTTAATTTTGAGTGTCACCAAAAGACCCATCCTTTGATGGAGACAGTATTTGTATGTCTTCCATGTGTCCCTAGAGAGTGAGATAGATGAGATGTCGGACATATGTTGGTGCTCAACCAATAATTGTTGTGAGATGGGTTGGGAAGGGAAGGTGCAAATGCATACACTTAGAGGGTTTTAGAGGTGCCCCATCTCTCGGTTTACATAGATGTGGCGGGGCTTTAGGAGCTTTAGATTTCTATTACTGAATCACAATGTCAGTCTCAACAATGATGTGATCGCCCCCTTAAGGCAAGATCATTTATGTAAAATAATTTCCTTTCTAGGCCCACCAATGTTAAAATCTAATCAAAGGCAAACTTTTTGGTCCCTTGTTTTTTAGATCAAGAATGATTTCTTTATCTTTATGAGTTTATGGTTTAAGGATAATATTAATTCACGGAATCTATATAAATAGCATATATTGATAGTACAATCATAATGCTTTCTAAAATCTTTACAAATTAAAATAATAATAATCTTTAGAAATTAAGAAAAGAAGTTCAATAATCTTTAGCATATATAATTATAAAATCATGTTTGCATCTTATCTATTTATAATGATACTTTTAGGCTAGGAATTTTGGAAGAGGAATATGAATCATTTTGGATATATTATTTTAAAAAATGGCATCCTAAGAAAGAGATCGTGTCTTTGTTAAACCTCATCCATAAATATGTAACGCCCAAAACATAATTAAACCCTTCATAATGTCATACTCACTAAGTGAGTAGACATTATTTAATTTCTTATCATAAGAAGAAAATATTGTTGATTGAATAAAACTGCTTCCTTGATCTACATAATTCAATTCAAATTTTCTCAAGAAATTTCTCTTCTCCACAACTCTAGAATCTTACAAAAACTCCATCACGATATCTCATCACTTTCTTGAGGTTATAATTTCCAAATTCTCTAAATTCTTGAAATCTTAAACTCTCAAATCATTAATAATCTTGATATTCAAATTATTTGAACAACTTTTTATGACCACTAATTCATTCTTGTCTTAAAAGATTAAACCACTAAAATAAATAATCATCATCTTCTTTTGTCATATCATTCACAATTGTCTCCCTTATTTAATTAATATAAATATTTTAATCTCACAGATAATTATTGTTTTCGCTATATTAAAAATAAGGGGCCAAATTAATTTTATATAAATTTTAAAAAGTAAATCAGTATTTTTTAATAAAAAAATTAAAATATAAATTTTCACTTTTAAAATTAATTTTTTGGAAAACAAATTTTCAATAAGATGAAATCCCTTCCCCATATTCATCTTCACGTGCACTAACTTCCATATTACTCTGACATAATGTTGGAAAATGGACATAGGAAAGAAAAATATATGATTTTATTAATATTTGGAAGGAAGTCAACGAATAATTGTACTACCCATGTGATTTTCCAACCTCGTATTAATAACAACAAATTAAACTTATGCCTAATTTGATGATTCTTTATGAAAGTCACTATTTTATTATATCGAAATGTTATCTTCTACCAAAGGTCATGTTCATTACTTAAGGAAATTGCAATAGGATAAAGTCACTATTTTATTTTCATTACATTGAATTATTATCGAAATGTTATCTTCTATCAAAGTCCTCGCCCATTACTTAAGGAAATTGCAATAGGATGAATATATCACTTTTGCAAGCCTATCCATATCACAGAGGAGTATTAGTAACTTTTCGTTATTATCAACCATAAAAAAGAAACTTGTCGACGTTGTAAAACCTACCAAAAGGAAAATTGTATAAATTTATAAAACATATTTAACCATTAAGTATAATAAGAGAACCTATTTATTATTTCCCAGTATTTATATTATTTACCAATGTGAGGTGAAAAACAACATAATGAAACCTCGTTTTAATGCTTTCATCGTCCATATATCCCTAAATTAGCCTGTACACATCCACATGTCATTCTCATGCAAATAGTTTCCTTTTAGTATTCTCATTAATCTTCTATCTTATGTTAGGAACTATTTGATATATGAAACTATCACAAAATATGCACATAAATATGCTAGTGCTATTGTGTAGATGAGGAAGTTACTTGTGTCACTATTAAACAAGCATATTTCCTTAATATTACCACATGCGCTTGATTAAACTTCTTGAATGTGAAATATGAAACAAACACACACAATCATGCAACAAGTTAATCACAAGATTTGACCTCCCCCTCATGCATACTCAATAAAATCATACCATTTAATCCACCTCTACATCATCACCCAATACTCCAAATGGTCTTGATCACCGCTAACAAGGACCTCCTACAACTAGCAGACAAGTCACCCATCATGGTGTGATTGTAGAAAGCATTGAAAGTCCACATCACAACTCTAGGGGAGTGTAAGTACAACTCTAACCATATCCCTGAATTTCCACATTAGGCTCTATGGCATCCTCCACCTACATTGGTCTCTATAGCCCATTAGCCTCATCTAGGTGTTACCAAGCATCTTGCAAGGCATGTTGAACCATGTACTCTAAGTATCTCAAAAGGTTGTCCTAAACTCTTTATTGGAGATTCAATCGGGCATTTGTCCCTACGCATCAAAATTCCATCATCACAACTCCATAGGTAAGTTTAACTCATCCCTCTTCTTAGAGTTTTAGTAGCATAGGAGGTAGAGGAAATTCTAGTATAACATTAGTAATTGTGTTTGTTAGTAGCTCATAGAGTGTTTCTTGTGTAGAGATATATCTTTCATGGTTATGGGCTCCCATGAGATCCTTAATGAACTAGCCCTCTAGGCCCATGGAGTAACTCTCTATCCATCCCCACCTCATATCGTGAAACCAAACATTATTTATAACTATAGAATCATCATCTAATCATGAATATAAAATAATTACATTCTATTGAACGCCATTATAAGAAGATAACATCATCATAATATTAATATCAAATAACCACATGTTAATTGCTACACGCCATAATGAGAACATAACATCAACAAGAGATGAATATCAGATAGACCCATACTATTTATGGCATGACAACATAACCACATGTCATCATAAAGTGCATTAAGTTTCATAACATCTTCATAAGAAGCATAAAACTATGAAATACTCATATTGTGATACTCAACATGGCAATAACTTATACAAAAACATAATAATTGGTAATATATGATCATATACGAAAATGAAAATATAGATATCACAATTAATTTCATAGTAAAAGGCCATTGCAGAACATCATCATAGTATTTGGGTTAGTTCATGCTCAGTCCACCAACCCTAGATTACTATAACATAGACAAGGCATTAGATACATCCCTCTTTCAAGAAACTTCATCATGAAGTTATAAGATGCATAGGGTCATTTCCCCCCTTGAGGATAAAAGGTAACTATCATAGAACCACATGTTATTAATTGCATGTCCTTATTAGTAACATAACATTGGCACAAGTAGAATAAACCACATGTTATAGACCACATGTCATTATTAATAACATAAAAAAAAAAATCAACATAAGAAATATCTTCTAGGTTATAATATTCACAAGCTCTAGTTGTTGTTTTTAAATTATAGATCAATGTCTACCACCAATTAAAAATACTTATAGCAGCTACCATCAATGTTAATTCAAGAAAATTGATTGATTATTTATCTTTGCATAGACATTGGAATAAAAATATTTTCCACAACATTAAGTTCCAAATGTTCTTCCCAAAACAATTGCAATTTCAAAAAGGTGATTTATTCTTATTGATATTTCATGATGAGAACTTTCACCTGTCCCAACATTACATGATATAACAAGGTCATTTTTATGCACGTAAGAAGATAACTTCAATTACCAATAAAGATTCACATTGGTTCCAAGTGAAGCTAGAAGATCCCTATCTTAATACCCTAAGACTTAACCTCAATTCAAATTGGCATTACAAACTCACAAATCTATTTTATGGTTGTATCATACCTAACCCCCTAAGTCATTTTAAGGAGGTGGGTTTATAATTTCTACTTTCTTTTACTCACCTTAAAACTCGTTTCAGATACCACCCTCATCGTATGCTCATCAAGAATTTTCTAATGAAAATTTTCATCAAAATTTGAGCTCTAAACACAAAGTTATGGCCCCTTAAAGGCTTTTCCTCCTAGGTGCCATGCCAACATCTGTACATTTCCATGTGGCTCATAGGTGGTAGTCCCTACTCACGTGTCATCACTACATAGAACCACATCCTTGATGGGGATTACATTAGCACACCACTCTATCCAAATCCCCCTACTCTAGTGTTTTACCATATCTTTGACCTTTCGAAGTCATCTGAGTCTTCTAGAAGTTCGGGACCCATATTGATCATATATTTTTCAAAGGTCCCATTCTAAGATATTGATGGACCTTTGAATCTCCATTGTCACAACCCTTCAACCATTTACATCACACAGAACTTGACTTCCACTTGGTCTCCACCTTAGTGCCATGGAATTACTTTAATTCTCATCAACAACCACCCTATAATAATGATATCATGTGGTCAACCTTTGCTCATTGAGTATCTGGGTTTTTAGACTTCCTATATTTATCTATGGATCCATCCAAATATGAAAAGACCCAAATTAAACTCATTTTATAAATCTATATATTATCGTATTTCCAAATTCCATGTAACTTGCCATGATGGGTGACATGTCAACCATGATGTCAACTTACACTACCATGCCACTCCATCTTGCCATGTTGATATGCCATGTCATCAACACATCATCATGGCACATCATCCAAAACCTACCATTCATTCCACATCATCATTCCATGCCAACATCTACCTACCCATAGCGTCCATTAGTGCCCACGTTGGCTTTGTGTAAACTATTTCCCTAGCATTCAGATATAGATTTTTTAATAAAGTCCCTTTATAAAAAATTTCATATGTCTAGATTCTCATATCACAAAAAATCTAAATCCCCACTCTCTATCAATTTATAGATCTCACTATCATCCATCAATGTCTCTTAAAGTACTCTAGTTCTCATCTTTCTCCTAGTCCAGTTAGTGACTCACTGGGCCATTGAGCTATCGGTAAATATTTGTCACATCCTCCTTGGTTTAGACTAGTCTATTTGGAGAACCATTAACTAATAAAGATTCTTTTCTCTACTAGTTGACTTATTTTCAATTGGGAAACTAGGAGTCCCAAAAAAATCTCTAAGAGACTTGAGACTGGTCCCGTGGGTGGACCCTACACCTGAGCCCCTTTCCTGGATAATCCCTTGGTAATGGCTCTTGCCAACAATGTTACTAGGAGTTGGGGCTAAAGACTCTCGATCCCCAAATTTCCAAAATAACTTGAAACTAAGGAGATCAATCCCTGAATTTCAAAACTCCCATTAAATACCTAAATTTCAAAACTCCCAACTGAAATACCTGAATCTAAAAACTTTGTCTAAGTTTCTATCTTATTTCAAAAGATTGAAATAGACTATTATAAGGTATTAGCCTACTAAAAAAATTATAAGACATAAAATCCATGGTCAACCTTTACAAGCACTCAAACTCTACTCTTAAACAGGCATCCTTTCAAGAAGGAACAAAAAATGGCCAAAGGCCAACTCTATAACTTGATTCAAACTAAGATGATATTCTTCTCACCCTCTTAGGGTTTTCTAACTATAAACATCAACTCTATAGGATTAAAAATAGAACAACCAACATTTTGGATTAACAAATATTGAAACAAGGTCCCCACTTCTCCTCCACAAT
Organism: Pinus tabuliformis; assembly: GCA_031772625.1. Classification (NCBI taxonomy): domain Eukaryota; kingdom Viridiplantae; phylum Streptophyta; class Pinopsida; order Pinales; family Pinaceae; genus Pinus; species Pinus tabuliformis. The sequence continues at coordinate 923,717,837 of CM062806.1, forward strand.
AGATATGGAATTGTCACACAAAAATTATCAAAACTAGGGTCTTAACCACTCTTCTCCAAGGTATTCGATCAATGGAAATCTCCCAAACCTCTTACTTTAAATAAAGGTACAACATAGTTGTTCAATCTCACTACTAGACCATCAATGGCCAGAAACACTAACATAATTTCAAGAGGAGCCATAGGCTTAGATCAAACTTGTGAATTACACTCTACCATACCATACCATACATCTCATATTTAACAAAAGGAACCTACTTATAAAATTTATTCTTCTTATAACATTTCATAGTAAATGAATTTACAATTATTAACCAAACATCATTCACTCTGATGGAAATATTCATGATATAAAAAAAAAAGTAGATACGCTTACCTTTTTCTACTTAAGTTTGATGGAAACTAAATAAGGGAGAGCTACTCTCCAACAAACCATAAGCCCAGCTACACTGCATTCTTTCTTACAACTGGTCATCCCCAAGCTAGATCTAATTCCTTTAGAGGAAGCCTCACTTAGATAATATTATGTATTCAAATAAAGTAGAGAACATGAAGACTACTCTCCTTCTTGCATAGGGATTTGGTATGATTCCTTCCAACCATTGAGCCAAGGCTTGTTATCTCTCACAATGTGGCCACTTTGGTCCCGCACAACATAAAGAGAGCCCTTCACTCAACCAATAGTCCCTTAATGCTTCCTTTTCCTAGTGATTTTTTCCACATCATCATAAATATGCTTTTTGTAAATAGCTTAAACAAGCTTCTCAATAATCCAACTATCCCTCTTCAAGCTAAATGCTTCAACGCTAAATACCCTCAAAAAATGGGTAGCCCACAACTCCAAATGGGCGAGTGAAATTCAGAAGGATTTTTGTCTCACCTTATGCTTAGAGTTCTAGTCTTAGAATCCATGTGTGGTTATAGTTCATTGTTTTAGTCACTCAAGTTCACACTTTCATGATCACATTTTGTGGTTCCTCTACTGCATTTTGCTCACACACTCATACTCTCTACCTCTCTCTTCCCAATGACATGCATGCTTCTCAACATGAGAGTTCATGTCCCTTCCTTTAAACATCATGATAAATCTAAATTATCTAGAATGGGTACATCACCCATACTTTTGGAGTAGTGTGTTACCACTCCCATTCCTTCCCATAAATTTTGGAAGTTAGGTAGTTCAAATATCAAATCATAAATCATAAAATTAATTCGAGAAATATAGGAAAATTTTTAATCCCCCTTACATATTCACTCTTAGACGTTAGGATCTATGTTGGCTTCTCCCTTCTTCAACTTTAGCAATATATTAAATAATATGCATATTACATCAATTAAAGATTTTCAAGATGTTCATGTTTGACATTCTAGTGTTATAAGTCTTAATCAAAAATACAAAACTTTAGGGTTTTAAAATGGGTTCTACAGCTCCTTCCCAATTAAAGGAATACCATCCTCAATGTTCTATTATTCATAGTAGAAGCTATGTATAGCAAACAAAATGGGTAATTTCATTTTCATGGAATCTTCCAATTCCCATGTTGCCTTATCTTCTCCAAAATGTTTCCACTACACCTTGACTCATATGATGGCTTGATTTGAGAGAAGGGTATCCCTTTGGTCGATTATGCATTGTGGCTCTAGCTAAAACTCTCATTCAAGTTCCACCAAAATCACATCCCAATCAATAATATGATTAGAATTAGGGCCATGCGCACATGTCTAAGAAAAGATACATGGAATGCATTGTGCATTTCATAATAGGAGGTATCCAAGCTTGTATGTTATTGGCCCCATTCTCCCTAGGATTTAAAAGGGTTTAAAATACCATGGTGCCATCTTGGCACTTGATCCAATTTTCAAATATTTTTTCTTGGGTTTGATCCTGAGGTAAACATGCTCCCCTAAATGAAATTCCTTGTGGTTTTTTTCTAATTCAGTTAGTTTTTCTATAATCTTGTGCTACCTTTAGGTTCCACTTAATATTTGACACTTCCTTATCCATTTCCTTCAACATGTCTATTCCAAGTGTATTCTGATCCCCGAACTATCCCAATTGATTGGAATATTACATCTTCTATCATATAACACTTTAAGGGACTCATTTTTAATGATTCTTGGTAGCCATTATTTTCAGAAATCTCTATCAAAGGAAATTAGTCCTCCCACTTCTTGGATTAATGCATAAAATACATCGTTAGCATATATTCTAGCACTCTACTCACCCTTTATGTTTTTCCATCTAAGGATGGTAGGTTGCACTAAATTCCAATTATGTCCCAAAACCTCAAACAAATATTTCTAAAATTTCAAAGAAACTTGGCATCTTGACTAGATATGATTTTCTTAGGCATGCCATGTAATATTGTAATATCCTTCACAAAAATATTGGCCATATTGATTTCTTTATAGGTAGACTTCATAGGTATAAAGTGATTTTATTTGCCGAATTTATCCTTCTTCACCATGATTGCATCATGTTTCTTAGTGGTCCCTGATAAACTATTAATGAAGTCCATAGAGATGACTTCCCACTTCCATTTTGGAATTTGTATTGGTTGTAGAATACATTTTAGATTTTTCTATTCAAATTTAACTTGTTGACATTCCAAACACTTGGAAATGTATAAAACAACTTTTTTCTTCATTCTAGCCCAATAATAAATCTTTCTTATGGTTGTTATCATTTGTCCATTACTTTGGTGACTAGAATAAGTCCTTTTTATGGAGTTCATGCATTATGAGCCTCTTCAAGGATATTGAATTGGGTATAGTCTTCCCTTGTACATCAATAAGTTGTATTTTTTTAACTAACATCCTTTTCCCTTTGTTTTTTGGGCTCTTTCTCCAAGCATTCCTTTACATACTTGAAGTTATCATTACCTTGTATGGCATCTTTGATTATTTCCTTTATATATGATTTATATATATTGATTTCTTCCATATGTGTTGTCTACATGCAACAATTGAGTGCATCTACTACTCAATTTTCCTTTCCTTTAATGTGTTATATGTCAAAGTTAAACTCTTAAATAAGAGTCATCCGCCTACCTTGCCCAACACTCAATTGGAGATGATCAAACATGTACTTCAAACCACTATGATATGTCATTAATATGAACTTTCTCCAAAGAAAGTAATGCCTCAATATTTTTAAAGCATGCACAATGGTCACAAGCTCTAAATCATGCGTCACATAGTTCTTTTCATGCTCATTTAATTTCTTAGACACATAGTTGATCATGTCCCTCCTACAGGAGAACCCCACAAATTCCTTCCTTGCAAGCATTGGTACAAACTGATAATTCCTTATTTGGATCCACAATATTTAGGATGGGCGCGTTGGTCAAGAGGTGCTTTACCTACTAGAAACTTGCTTCATATTTTGCTAAACATAAATATCTCACTCCCTTTCTTTTAGAGAAGTGATTCGATGGACAATATTTTAGAAACCTTGAATGAACCTCCTATATTATCCTACCAACCCCATAGAGGATCCTACTTCTAATACATTTAGAGGGGCAGGCAATTCCATGATTTCCTTCTCGAGATCTATTGCCACTCTTTCTACTAAAATGACATCACCCAAATAGAGTACTTGTGCTTAAAAGAAATCACATTTATTAAACTTGGCATATAATTGGTGCTCTATTAGCACCTACAATACCATCTTGAGATGTTATTCATTCTCCTCCTTGGTCTTTGAATATTCTAAGATGTCATTAGCAAAAAGCAATATAAATTTATCCAAATACATGTTGAGGATATTGTTCATTAGGCACATAAAGGTAGCTAGCTCATTTGTAACTTCTAATAACACCACCACAAACTCACAATTCCCATACTTGGTACTAAATGAAGTTATATGTATATCCTCATCCTTGATCATGACTTAATGATATCCAAGCCTCATATCTATCTTTGAAAATATTGTGGTTCCTATTAATTGATTAAAGAGGTCATCAATTATGGGAAATGGGTATTTTTTCTTAATACTCATCTTGTTTAGTTGTTTATAATAAATTTATAATATGAGGGAACCATATTTATTTTTAACAAATAATGTCATTTCTCCCAATATAGAGACATTGGGCCTAATTATATTATCCCCACTTTGAGTGGGACAATTATGTTGGTGCTCATTCGTTATTGAAGCATTGAACTTGACACTTTTTCTAGATTTCTTACAATAGGATGACATAGACCATTTATTCTTGGATCTAGCTTTATCTTTCTTCTTTTGATACTATCTAGGACTTCGTCTTGTGCTTTGACTGATCATAATAGTATCTATCCTTCCTAATAGTGTCATCAAATGTTTTTCGTTCATCAAACTCAATGCAATGTTGATAGGCTTGTTTCAGTTTTCTGAGAAATAATTATATCCTCAATTTCTCATAGTTGATATAAGGAACATACCTTAGCAACTCTATTAACCTATTTATATAAGAATCCATCATGAGTTATCTCAATACGTGCCCATGGAACTCTCTAATCTTTCCATCATAATACTTTTCATATAGGTATTTTTCTCTAAATTATCTTTCAAATTGTCCACATGTCATCTTATTTTCATCAATGACATTTACATTCTTATGGTCCTCCCACCAAATTTCAGTCGTTCCTTTTAAGTTGAATATGGCTACTCTAGCTTTAATGGGTTTAGAGTAATTGTGTACCATGAAATATTTCTTCAACCCTTGCAACAAGCATTTGCCTCCTCATTCATCCTAGCCTCGCCATCAAAAGTAGATGGATTTTATTTCTTAAATTCCTTAGGCAAATAAATCCTTGTAGACCTCTCCTTCCTTTCCTTATCAAATCTTGACCTAATTGCATTGCTTGACATTTTTTCTGAGCTACGTGTTTTCTCACTAGAGGTGTCTATTGAAGTGTCTTTATTAGATGTATCTTTCCTAGCACTCGTATGACTCTTCCTTGAGGTACCTCTCCCTACATTTATAATACTTGGTCCATGTTTCTAAATTTATAATAGGATTATTACCTTTTGTAACTATTTTCAACCCATATGGCTGGAAGTTGGTCCATGATATATCTACCTTTGTATATTTAATAAACTTTGCAATATCACTACATTGATCTCAACTTGCTTCTATTTTTCTCTCATGATCTATTTATTATCAACTTTAGAACTCTAAAGTCCAAAATTAAGACTTCTCATTGTCTTAACCAAGTCTAGAGAGGTTTCACAAGCCTTCCTCTCATCTAACTAACCATCTCTAATATGTGTGTCCTCTCCATGTTACACTATAGACATAGTTATCGATCAAACAAGAAAATTACCAATTACTCGTTTTTTGAGGTAGTAAAAAAATACCCGCTTTTGAAAAGTGGTGATTTCGAATACACCTTTTTTTTAGCATATTTTTGGCACTTTAAATTTTCTTATGTATCAAGTATGAACATTTTTTTTAAATGTGAGTGATTTTCATGATGATTTTAAAAAGTGATCTGAAATGATCATAAACTAAATATTGATGTAGAATTGACTAGCAATTAATGAGTTTGAATGTTAACTGAAAGCACAGAAATCGAGGAAAACTGCTTGAATTGATCACTTTACGACAGCTGATAAACCATAAGTAAGATGCAAAATAGAAGTGAAAACAATGAATACATAGATATACCAGACAACAAGATTGATTACGGAGTTTTTCCCTGATGGACTACGTCTCCGGGTCTACTTTCAAGATGGGCGACCGTTTTTATTAGGAATGAGAAGAAGAAGTCGATTACACAGTGATTTGGACAAACTGAACTTGCACACAGGAAATTCTAACCTCTGTCATTAGATAGCTCTCTGAACCAGCTTTCCAACGTGGCTTACGGTTTCAAAATCTGACTCCAAATGCTCCTGAAACACTAAAACCAAAATCACCTCTATCCCTCCAGAACCTGCATACAAAAGTTGAAAACCACTCAAGCTATTCTTCAATGAGCAAAACTTCCTCTTATAGGCCTGTAAGTACATTCAAACCTCCCTGACTGCATTTGAGGTGAATAAGCTGACTTTAGGGTTTGAATGTGTTTGGTTTTGTCATGATTTTCCACCTTGGTTCATTAGGCCATGGTCTTCGAATTAATTTATAACAAACTAACAATATAAAACCCACTTTACACCTTAGAATAGCCTAGAACCGCAAACGGTTTTGCTAACCGCGCGGAGGAGAAATTATTGCATGTGAACACCGAATCCTGTGATTTGTATGGCGGTGGTTCCACTGACCATTGGCGGAGATGGTTGTACATGACAGCTTGCTGATAGTTTGGCTAACCCTGGCAGCTCTGACATAGTTAGCGGCCCATGGTTTAAAACACATAACCTCCGCAATCTAGGACTGCCTGCTCACATGGCTTGGTTACCCCCGTGCGGTTAAGGCCCGTGGTTAGGCGCCTCGATGGCTATCTCTTCAGCTGGTCACATACTCACTACCCTGCGATCTTCTCTGATGCGGTTAAGGACCACGGTTTAGATGCCTGATGACTTTTCCATTAGCGGGTCACATACCGCGGTTTCGACATGGTCAAGGACTGCGGTTGGGCCTGTTTTAATAACAAATTGTATTGTTTTTTTAATTGAGTTAGGTCGAGAGCTAGAGTTAGGTTTGTAATGTTTTAATACATAGTTTTTAAATGCCATGGTTCGTATTTTTAGCATTAGGTTTTGTGCATTAGGGAATGGTGTTTAGCATAGGATTAGGGTTTATAGAACTTAGGCTTAGGGTAGCATAGGATTAATACATAGTTTAGGATTTATTTTTAAAAACCCATGTACAATTTTGTCACAATGCGACGTTTGTGAAATTTGTCACATGATGATAATAAACCCATGCCGATCGTCAACAAACAATGATATCGATCCTATGCCATGACGACAACCCAACGCACATCGTTGACTCCAACTACCTTTGCAATGACAACTCGAATGATGAATCTATGCCATTGACAACACTGATGTCGACACATCAAACTTGCAAATTCAAATGATGAAACGCATGTTGTCGATCAAACCTTGGGGAATTTTTGATGAACTCAAGTCGACAACCAGGTGCTAAACCATCTCCACTGAATGCCATGAAAAACTACGAACATTACTTGAACAACCTGATCATAACCAACACTGTCGAAACTGAACTGAAGTGACGACGACACTGAATGACACCCATGAACACTGATGACGACACTTTGAACACTTGTGCAATTGGATCGACGGATCCTCCTGGATCATTCCTCTCCACTTGAAAGCTTTTGGACCACAAAAGTTTGACTAAACATTTAGTTGATGAGGGTAGAACTCCCTCTCTTTCCACCTTGACCTGATGATGTACCAATACATTTGATCAATCACCTGCATGTGATGACCCTGATGATGCTGACCATGATACCTTTCGATTTGGTGACCTGTTTCTTCCATCCGCAGTATGAACAACTTGCGACAATGGGCAAACAACCTGTTATCAACATGGCAATTGTATTCTTTCCATAAAGAATTGTGAGTTAGTGATTCAAAAACATCTTTGAAAATAGTATTTGTAGAACTTTGTTCAATACATCTAATGGGTATTAACAATCTACTTTCCGGAATAACTAAAATATTCAAAGACTCCTTTGACTTTGACTTCATATCAATTACTTGACTTGATTTACTTTCCTGTTGACTGATTACTAAGTGAACTTGCTGCACAGAACTCATCCAGCTGTGATGTAAAGATTGTTGCAACTTAGTTTGACTTTGAAAGTATCTAAGTAATTGTTGATTTACTTGAATCACTATTTCTTCGTCTATTAACTGATATTTCCATTAACTAACACTTTCACTTAATGCATTAGTTTTCAAATCATGATAAAGAAACTTTAGATCTGCTTTTGAAAATGCTTTGTCATGAAATCTTATAAACTTCCTCCCACTTGAAAAGGGGCTTCCTTACTTTTTAAAGCATGAAATGATGATGCATTACCAAAGAAATGTAATACTAACTTTCCCCAATACTGACCTGCACCCCTGAAACTAAAAATAAACATACCATCTGAAACCAGTCTCTGCTTAGACTCACATGTACCATTCCCTGCAATACATTGTTGATGATGATAGTTTCTAGAATTTAGTTGAATGAATGAATTGAGATTCATTCTGTCTTTAAGAAGATGTTCATAGGACATTAAATGTATCTCATGTTGCTTATCCTGTTTATGAATAAGATTTCTTGGAAAAGAATTAACCACCTTCACCAATAGATCTATAAACTGAATATCGCATTCCGAACAATCATCCTTATGTTGTTCCTTAATAGACATGAGTACATATTTACTTGAACTTATTAACTGCTTAACTTGATTTGTAACAACTAAATCCAAGTTTTATTTGACTTTATGTGCCCTAACAATAAATTCAACCCCTTCTTTCTTTAGGTGATATTTATGTTCTCTTCTGTAAAACACTGCATCTCTATCATAAAGATAAGGACTTCCTAAGAAAACTCCACATATGTCTACTATGACCACATCTAACTCCACTTCATCAATTTACTTAGATGTAATTGCAAATTTTAACCAACACTGCTTTGTGACATGTATCTAAGTTGATTTATTAATCCAACCTAATGGGTATGGTCTTGAATGATTCTGTCTCTCCAATCCCAATTGATTAACTATATGTTCATATATTAAATTTGCTTGTGATCCACTGTCAAACATTGTGTCAATCTTTATATGCTTAGAAGTTATCCTTATTTGGAAGAGTTCAACTCGTTTATCCTCATGTGGAGGATTTATGTTTGAAGAAGATACATTAGTTTTCGAACTTGAACCAGTATCAAAAGTTTTACATGTCATAACCATGGCGGTTATCCTCCTTTCATCACGTGAATCTGAACCTAGATCCTGCTGGACTACTACAATGGCCTTCTTTTCATCCTTTGCCTTAAGGAACCTTTTGGGCTTAAGTTCTGGATGAATTTTCCAGCATTTCGATTCATCATGACCGATTCTATGGCAACAAGAACAAGTAAGTCTTTCCTTCTGAGCTATCACTGATTTCTTTCTCTTCGAAATGTTCTTCCCCTTACTATCACTGGAATCTCTGGTTTCCAACTCTTTGGATGACTGAGATAAAAACTTGAATGGTCTACCACCTGATTCAATATGTATGGCCTGAATGCACACCTCATCAAAATCATCAGGATTAAACATCAATAAAGTATGCTGCAAATATGAATGTAAACTGCCGATGTATTTTAACAAAGTTTCATTTGTATCCAATGAAATACCAAGCCCTAATGCTTTCTTTCTGAACTCTTGAACACTCTACCCTTTGCCTTGCCTCATATGCTACCAATCAATAACAACTTGTTGCATGTATCCTAAAGGATAGAATTGTTTCCTCAAAGCTTTAAAAAACTTAGACCATGAAGAGATGACTTTTCCTTTACACTTTACATCTAGCTGAGTTTTGCTTTCCCACCAGATTAAATTATTTCCTCCCATTCTAAGTATAGCTAACTAAATTTTAGTTTTATCTTTAGAAATTTTCTAAATTTGCCAATACACTTCTAACTACTTTATCCAGTTATCTAAATTTTCAGGATTCATTTCGCCATCATAAACAGGTAACTCAAATTTAACATCAAGTTTCAAAAGAGATGTTTTCTTAGGATTCCTTTCTGTTTTAGATTCTGCACTGGAAGAAGAATAAGAAGAAGAGGATGATGGAGGTGATGGAGGTGAAGGAGTTTTATCATCCTTGACTTTACCTTTGTCCTTCTTCGATGCCTTTGAAGAAGAAGCTGCATCTCTCACCTTCTTGTCTTCGTATAACTCTCCCAACATCTGCAGCATAGTTAAGAATGCCTGCTAAAACTGTTCCTCACTCATCTTAGTCTCATTGTTTTCACCTGCATCAAGTCCTGACATGGTCGATTTCTAAATGACTCATCGCTTTCCAATCTCTGGATCGATCTGCTCAAGGATTCCTTCTCCTCGTTGTGACTTAGACCTGGTTAACATTCAATGGCACATTCTACAAATGAAACCTACTCTGATACCAAATTATATGATCTGAAATGATCATAAACTAAATACTGATGTAGAATTGATTAGCCATTAATGAGTTTGAATGTTAACTGAAAGCACGTAAATCAAGGAAAACTGCTTGAATTAATCACTTTACGACCGCTGATAAACCATAAGTAAGATGCAAAACAGAAGTGAAAACAGCGAATACACAAATATACCAGACAACAATATTGATTATGGAGTTCATCCCTAATGGACTACATCTCCGGGTCCGCTTTCAAGATGGGCGACAGTTTTTATTAGGAATGAGAAGAAGAAGTCAATTACACAGTGATTTGGATAGACTGAACTTGCACATAGGCAATTATGACCTCTGTCATCAGATAGCTCTTTGAACCAGCTTTCCAACGCCACTTACGGTTTCCAAATCTGACTCTGGATGCTCCCGAAACACTAAAAACAAAATCGCCTCTATCCCTCCAAAACCTGCATACAAAAGTTGACAACCACTTAGGCTATTCTTCAATGAGAAAAACTGCCTCTTATAGGCCTATAAGTACATTCAAACATCACTGATTGCACTTTAGGTGAATGAGTTGGCTTTAGGGTTTGAATGTGTTTGGTTTTGTCATGATTTTCCACCTTGGTTCATTAGGCCATGGTCTTCGAATTAATTTATAACAAACTAACAATATAAAACCCACTTTGCACCTTTGAATAGCCCAGAACCACAAATAGTTTTGCTAACCGCGCAGAGGAGAAATCGTTGCATGTGAACACCAAATCCTGTCGTTTGTATGGCAGTGCTTCCGCTAACCGTTGGTACAGATAGTTGCATGTGACAGCGTGCTGACGGTTTGGCTAACCCTGGCGGCTCTGACACAGTTAGCGGCCAACTATTTATAACACGTAACCTCCACAATCCAGGACTGCTTGCTCACATGGCTTAGTTACCCCTGCATGGTTAAGGCACGCGGTTAGGTGCCCTGACAGATATCTCTTCAACTGGTCACATACTCACTGCCTCGCAGTCTTCTCCGATGCGGTTAAGGACCGCGGTTTAGATGCCCGACAGCTTTTCCATTAGCTGGTCACATACCGTGGTTCCGACGCGGTCAAGGACTATGGTTGGGCCTATTTTAATAACAAATTGTAATTTTTTTTAATTGAGTTAGGTCAAGAGCTAGAGCTAGGTTTGCAATGTTTTAATACATAGTTTTTAAATGCCATGGTTTGTATTTTTAGCATTAGGTTTTGCGCATTAGGGAATGGTGTTTAGCATAGGATTAGGGTTTATAGAACTTAGGATTAGGGTAGTGTAGGATTAATACATAGATTAGGATTTATTTTTAAAAACCCATGTACAATTTTGTCACAATGCGACGTTCGCGAAATTCGTCACATGATGACAATAAACCCATGCCGATCGTCGACAAACGACGATATCAATCCTTTGCCATGACGACAACCCATGCACATCATTGACTCCAGCTATCTTTGCAACGAAAACTCAGACGATGAATCTATGCCACTGACGACACTGATGTCGACACATCAAACCTGCAAAGTCAAATGAAAAAACACATGTCGTCGACCAAACCCTGGGGAACTGTCGATGAACTCAAGTCGACAACTAGGCACTAAACCATCTCCACTGAATGCCATGAAAAACTACGAACATTACCTGAACAACCTGATCATAACCAACACTGTCGAAACCGAACTGAAGTGACGATGGCAGTGAACGACACCCATGAACACTGATGTCAACACTTTGAACACTTGTGCAATTGGATCAACGGATCCTCCTGGATCAAAAAGTGTTGATGCAGCATCAACCCTTTTTTTTAGAGGGTTTATTTTTGACACTTCAAATTTTCTAATGTCTTCTTCTTCCCTAAGATATTTATTTTTAAGTGTATTTATGTATTTGTGTTTTTTATTTTATTTTTTTCAAATATTTTTGTAATGAAATTTTAATTTTTTGCATAGTTAAAAAATAACACAGGTCCGGAAGAAATAGGATTTGACTTTTTCCTGTAACATGACATAGTAAAGTTAAATTAACTTATACATAAATAAAAAATTTAACGTTAATCAAACATACAATTTCAATGTCTTACCATGTAAGTTGAATCCTTGAGTTTGCTTTTCCCTTGAAGCTTGTTAATAACATTGTAAATTATGTGTCTGAATGAAATGTCATAAATCTCCAAAGTGGTGATGTTGTGATTTCTTGAAATCCCGTAACCACTTTATTAAAAGCCTGATAAGTATAAGGCTCGTTATGATATCCAATGTCTGGGAAATTGAAACCATGAGGAATGTATGCAATAACTAGGGCATATTCCCTTTTAGGTATGAGTTTTGCAATGCCTTCACAATCACCTTGTATTATTTGATATTGGATAGTGTCCTACCCATTCCAAATGAAATGAGTAAGAGTAGGATCAAGTTCAACATTCCTAAGGCGCTGCTTTCTCAGACATTCCAACTTAATTTTTTAATAAATCTTTTGAAAGTATTTGGTACTCCATCTACATCTTTCTTCAACATCTTTAATGAAATAAACAAATATATGTATGAGTAATAAAATAAAATAAAAATTACATATGAATAAAATGAATGTAAAAATCAACATACCCTTTTGAATGCAAGATAAAAATCTAAGTGTTGTTGTACAGCTTGATTCTGGGTAGTTGCATACAACATCATCCCAACTCTCTTCATTCAACATTTTAACCATATGTTATTGTATTTTCATATAAATCTTATGATTAATAAATAAAGTAAAAATTGTTAATATATTGATATGTATAACAAATACTACTAATAACAAAATGTTATATTTAAAAGAAAATTATAATCCAAGAAAAAGTAAAAATAATTCAACAAATTTACTTTTGAAATTCCACATTTCATCCAATGACAATTCACTTGATTTCACACGATATAGTACTAATTTGACTAGTTTGCCATCCTTCATTCCTTGCAATGTTCTCCAAGGTGTGATAGTCATAACTTCTAGAAGTTTCTTCATTTTAGGACCTATCTTACTATTGGTACATATTATGGGTTTAGACTTTTTAACCTTACGGATTTTTATGAAAATGTTATCCCACATGTAAAAAATATCATCAATCAATTCCCATAGCTCCCTAGTTCTAAATACCAACTTGAAAATGTTATCCATGCTTCTAAATAAATCTGAATTTACTTTGCCACCTTTTGAATTGATTTTATCCTCAACTTCATAACCTCTTTTATTACAACATTCCTTCCAAAACCTTAAACTGACTTTTGTCTTATCCCCACCACATTTTTCTACAAATTCATTATGAATAAATCTGGTCCTTTGAATGAAAGTCATAGACATTCTATACTCATTATCTGCATTATGACCCCATGCCAATAACTTAGCTTTTGTTTCTGTTAAACCAACATAAATGATGCATTTCACTGTTTCAAATAGAGAGTTACTGGGATAAACCTTGATCAATTGTCTTTTGGCCTCTACTAAATGGTTCCCTCCAATTACATAATATTTGTATTCAAAACATCATTTCCTACCAAAAGCCTCTTTATTTGGAACTTAATTTGGATCAACGAGAACCACATAATCCACCACATGCGCATATGGATTGGACCTAAATAATTTTTTCAAATTATGGACATGTAGGTGATGTGCCTTTCTAATTTGATATTGAGATTGTCTTTCATTTTTCCTATAGAATTAGCTGACATTAAGCTGAAATGTTTTTGAGAAATGACAATAAGAAATTCCAGTTTAAATTTTAGGGGTCTAGTATGAGTTTAGATTGAGTTTTAATTAGATAACTCAGTTTACTGAGTTATAAACAGTTAAACTAGTTCTAATTGGTTATTGAACTAATAGAGGATTAGCAGACAATTAGCGCACTGGTGCATCCACAGGTGCTACTCCAGATAACTGAATATTCTCTCATTGGAAACTCATGCATGTTAGTTCTGAGAAAGACCCAATTGAGACTAGAGTGCAGGGACAATGTACTATCATCTGTATGATTTACTTAGCTGTATAGATTGTGCAAGAAATCTGGAAGAGGACCTAGATTGGAATGCATAGTTTTGGAAGCACTATATTCCCATTAATATGGGCTATTCAACCTAGGAATTGTGCAAGGAAATAGGGGCTTGGCAGGCAGTGGAAATTGGCTAAGTGTTGGCTTAGAGTGGGCTTGTGAGATAGAGAGTTGAGTATACTTGTGCCAAATTTTTCTAGTGAATACAAGCTTTGCATCTTCACTCATATTTCTAATTAATGCAATATAGGTAGGTAGGGTTTTCAGTAGTGGATTTTCCTAGAAAAGAATATTATGTTGTGTGCCATTGATTTGTATTCTTCTTGTTCAAATTATTTTCATTGATCTATTGGCTTTCGCTGGTTGAAAGTAGAAGTAGATTTTTGTCTCTTGTTTTAGTAGATTACATGAACTTGTGAATATATAGGAAAATCTAGAAATGTTTTTCCAATATTAATTAAATTATTCTTCATCAAGTGATCTCAAATGGCATTTTGATTTGTTTTAATAATTCCATTCTCTAAATCAGAACCCGATGTTATGATTTCTCTAATGCTTTTAGATCTTTCACTTTGATCTTCACTATTGCCCATGATTTTTACAGATTGACCAACTTTTGATTTCTTCTTCTTACCGGTTAACATATCTTCTTCTAGATAAACAATCTCCTCATCATCAACTGGAAGAGAGACATTCATGGAAATTTTTCTTTTTGGTGTTTTATTTCTTTTCTCCTTTTGAACAATAGTTCTAATATCCTCCTCGCTAACGGTACCATATTTTTTAGATTAAGCTGTAGTTTCCACATCTACAAAAACAACATCTTTAGATTTACTAGATTGACCCGCCTTAGGGATTCTTTGATGATCCCCTGTATGTACTATTGCAGTGTCATGAGTTATTGCTCTTTGCTTCCTTCTCCTTTCTTTTTTTGTCTCTGTATGGAAACTATTGATCACATTCATAATATTTGGCTCTAGATAATAAATACCCTCCAACATGATTGAAAGACTATCAACAAATTTTTATCAAACAAAATACAATATGTCAATGATAAATAATTTATAAAAAAATTAATGATCTTTATAATAATGCATAACACATAAATATAAATAAGCATACTTACAATGTTATTTGAAATGCTGGCTGTGATGTCTTCACACAACTGTGTAGATTCTTCATATGTGTCATACTTGACCTTTGAGAGATGATATCTAACATTTTCATGTGTTTTTGGCAATTTTGCAAGAACATAAACCGTGTCTGTATTCGGCACCAAACATATGTCTCGTACTCTGTCCATCACCTCATATGGTTCACCAAACTTAATCATACCACAATATAGATAGATATGTGTACTATCATCATTTTCAATATCTTTAACATGCCATGTAAATTTTGTTTTATTTGTTTCTCGTGAATTCCTCCATTCATAAATAATCTGGAATGTACTTGACGAGTTAGTTGCTTGACTTTTACAATGTTTCTCAGTTCGGGTATGTTCAAAAGTATTCATAGAGCATCCAACTGCAACTTTAGCCACACCTTCCAGCTAGCCTCATCATAAGACTAATCAGTCTCAATCAATCAATCATTCACTTCCGTTGTACCGCTGATGGAATTGTTGTCCTTGTTCGAGAAACATTCACAAATACTTTCTTTGATGTCACCTTCCTAATATATATATATATATATATATATATATATATATATATATATATATATATATATATATATATATATATATATATATATATATATATATATATATATGCGTGTGTGTGTGTGTGTGTTTTAGTTGTGGTTCACGGACACCCTGGTCATCAGGTGGCCGCTACATCCACGGAAAAATCTGGGTTGATCGACCCTGAAGGGAATCAAGCCCCTCGGCCAATAACTAGGCCTAACCCCAAGGGCCTTAGAGAGAATGGACCCTGTGACCTCCCGATCGGCGAGGCACTGATTTGATCAATTGAGCTAATCCTTGGGGCTATATATATATATATATATATATATATATATATATGTATGTTAATTAAAAAAACACATATATTAATTAAACAATTTAAAAAAAATTAACAATATAAATTTTATTTAAAAACAATATTGATGTAACAATAATATAAATTTAAGTTAAAAAAATTAAAATTAAAAACAATATAAATTAAAAAAATTGTAAATAAATTTTTTAAACAAAACAAACAAATTTAAAAAAAATTAATATATAAATAAAAAAAAAAATACCAAAAGTTTTAATGTTGTTGTTGTTGTTTTAAAGCAGGGGCCAAATCCCTGCCCGCGGGCCTGCTGGGACTGACAAACCTGGGCCACAGGCCTTCAGCCCCTCTCTCAGTCGAAGGCCCGTGGGTGGGCCTGCATGGGCCAGACAGGCCCGCCCACAGGCCTTCGTCCCTCCAATCGATCGAGGGGTCGATTCTGGCCTAGCAGGGGCCGAAGGCTCGCGAGCGAGCCTACCCACGCCCGGGAAGGACTACCCGCAGACCTCTGACCCCCATTTTTAAAAATAAAATAAAATAACTATAGTTAAAAAATAAATAAAACAATATTTATATTGTTTTTATAAAAAATAATAAAAAATAATTATATTGTTTTGCACTTTTGAAAAAAATAAAAATAATAAATGAAACTTTTTTTAATGGAATAGTTTTGTTTTTTTTTTTGTTTTGTGCAGGAATTGAAATGTCCCCCAAGCCACCAAATAAATAAATAAACAAATAAATAAAAATAAAAAATAAAAAAATAAAAATAAAAAATAAAATAAAAAATAAAAATAAAAAAGAAAAAGAAAAAAATAAAAAATAAAAAATAATTAAATAATTAAATAAAAGATAAAATAAATAAATAAATAACACGAGTTTTTTCATTTCAAAGCCCTAAAATATATATAATTTTTCTTAATTTTTCTCCTAAAAATCCTATAGATTTGAGCTTTTTTTTGTCTTCTTCTCTATACAAATATTAAAAAGTTAGAGTTTTCTATGCGATTTTTCCCGTAAAATATGATGGTGCAAAAAAAACTTCGAAAAGAAAGAAAAACGATACAAAAATAATAATTTTGGAGCAAAAGAAACCATAAAACAACAAATTTTCCAAAAACTCCTCTTCAAATAGTCAAAACACAAGGAAAATTAACCTTTCAAATGCGAAAAACTCCCGTTGAATGTGTTATCGATGAAAATGCAGCTCCTTTGCAAAATTTCTCCAAACCTTTTAACAAAATCTAGAAGACTTGATGTGATATGATGAATAGAACAATGAATGTTATTATATAGCGAAAATTGTGAGATTGCTTTAGTGTTTGTCGAATGTGGGATTAAAATTAAAATTAAAAAAATCAATATATAGTTAATATTATAGGTTTAAATTAACTTTTATTCATTATGGGATAAAAAATAAAGTATTATATAAAAATTAATTTAGTTATGTAGTCAATGTTAAATAATTTAAATAAAAAAATTTATTTTAATTTCGAAGGAATGTATTACACGAAAATTTATGTGGATATTTTGAATAGAAAGCAAGGTGAAATTTTTCAAGACCAAAATTTTAGTATTATGTTTTCAAGTAAATTTTAGACGAAATTTTTGGAGGGAAAATTTTTGGCAAAAGTTTTTTGGGGGAAACTTTAGAGGGAAAATTTTCAGCAAATTTTTTTGGGGGGAATCTTTAGAGAGAAATTTTCAATCTCTAAGCTATAAATTGTCATTGGGAGAGTGCATTTGTATCATTCGACATCTTCTAGTTGAAAGTCATGGATTCTTTTGATAGCGAAGTTTTTCTTTCTGCAGCATCAACATCTTTTTCATTCAAAAACTCTATTCATATTGATGAATATAACATAAATTATTTCACTATGAATAGAGAGACAAATTTTCCACTTGGTCTTAATCCTAAGGATGATGAGAGCAACATTAATGAAGGGCAATAAATTTTTTTCCTATGAATAGAGAGTCAATTTTTCCACTTAGTCATAATCCTAAGGATTATGAGAGCACCACTAATGAAGGGCGAGATGAAGAATTTCTAGTAAATAGAGAGTCAAATTTTCCACTTAATCCTAATCCTAAGGATTATGAGAGTGCCACTGATGAATAGGGGATGAACAATTTCCAGAGTTAAATTTTCTGCATTGTCATATCCTAAGGATTATGAGAGCATCACTAAGGAAGGGGATGGGGAGGGTGAAGAATTTCCAATAAAGAGATTAAAAGTTTCCACTTACTCCTAATCCTAAGGATTTTGAGAGAACCATTGACGAAGGGGAGGATGAATAATTTCCATTAAATAAAAATTCAAATTTTCCACTTAGTCCTAATCTTAAGGATTATGAGACCACAATTGATGAAGGGGAGGATGAAGAATTTCTTGCAAATGATAATTTGACTATGAATAGAGAGTCATATTTTCCACTTAGTCCTAATCCTAAGCATTATGAGAGAAAAAATTAAGAAGGGGAGGATGAATAGTTTCTTGCAAATGATAATTTTAGAGGTGCAGATATGAATACTGCATTTTCTCTAAGTGTTTGGTGATGACGAATTTAATCCTCCAAGGGAGGATTTCAAAAGCACAGATGAAGATGGTGAATAATTTCATCTGAGTCAGTATTTCAAAAGCACTGATGTTGGTAGTGAAGAACTTCCTTCACTTGAGGATGGTAATGAATAATTTCCAAGTAATGATGGTGGTGAATTTTCTAAATTTGAAGGATGGTAATGAATATTTTCCAAGCAATTATGATGATGAATTTTCTAACTATGTTCAAAATTATCATAGTGAGGATAATATTCCTCCTAATGATGATGAAAATGCTTCTATAGAGAATAATGAAATGATGGAGATGTTGCAAGAAAATATTGTATCTAGGAGTAGGAGTAGACCTTTTCATATCAATCCAAAATATTCCAGTTATACAAGGCTTAGGAAAAAATATCTCACAAGTAGAAGTTCTATCGGTGATCTGATTTCAAGTGAATGTTGTCGAAAGGATTGCTTGAAACATATGGATTTCAAGTTTGCTTTGGAGCAAAGGAAGAGATATTTGTCAATGAATAAAAGCATGCAAAATTCATATTTAGTGGGTTGCATGCAATCTACACTAGCAGGTTATGATTATCATATTGGGAATGTATTGCTCTGTAGAAAGGCTTTCAAAATGTTGCATTCAATTGGTAATTTTCGTTTTTCAAGAATCCAAGAAATATTGGAAAAAGATCCTACATTTTATTCAGAAGTACGTTATAGAAGAGAGGTTGGGCCATCAATAATTATTGCAATGTCATGGATGAAAAAATTATTTTCAAAGCATGGAGAGTGTATACCAAATAAATACACAATACATATTCCAGATAATTTCTCGAGACAAGAAATCTACATCTTATACAGAGAATATGTTGAAGAAGGTGTTGAAGGAGATGGTAATTTTATTACATATTCATATTTTACAAGGATATGGAAGAACGAATTCAACAATTTTCATACTCCTAAGAAGACAAGGATGGGGGTTTGCAGTGCATGTGGTTCTCTTAAATAAAAAAGGGATAAATGTCAAGGGGCAAAAAGAGGTATGCATTCATAACATTATTTTTAAAAATTGGATAGTTGTCAACTATGAAAATATATTTATTAATAGGTTTCTTTTATTTTATGTGTAGATTCCATTGTCAAAGCACTTTAAGAGAACCGCAATCAGCAAACAAGTGAAAGACAAAAATTGTATAAGCATCGAAAGAAGTGTTATGATAATCCAAATAAATATTTGGGTTTGATAATTGATGGTATGGACCAAAAGAAAACACTTCTGCCACATTTTGTCTGCACACCAAAAAATTTAGAGGAAAATTTTATTCAGTTTCACTTGGTTGGTTGTATGATATTTAATGGGAAGATGTTGCCAAGGGTTTACTTCATAGCTCCAAATATTCATAATGATGAAAATATGACTATAACTATAATCCATGACGTGGTTTCTCATCGGTTTGGTATTCTTCCTCAAGTTTTGTATCTACAATTAGACAATGCAAGCTGTGAAAACAAAAATAAAGTTGTTTTTGGATATGTAAACATGCTTGCTGAATTGGGAATTTTTAAAAAGGTAAACGTTGATTTCCTTCTTGTTGGGCACACTCATGACCATATTGATCAGAAGTTCAGTCGTTTTTCAATAACATTGAGGTCATTTTTCAATAACATTAAGGATGAAGGATGTTGGTAGCCTGGCAATATTAATTGAATGTATTAAGAAATCATACATTCCAGAGCCTGTTTTTCATGTGTTGGAAGAAACTATTGACATGCGAAGGTTTATTCTAGGATCACATGGTGAGGAGAAATGAATTGAACAACTTAATGACATTAGCTTCCAGCATCCATTTTGTATCAAAAAAATTGATGGGAAAACACTTATATGGGGCAACAAGTATTTAATTGTTGTAGAATCGGGGCCATCATCAGGTTTAACATTTTCGAAGTTCATTCCAAATCATCCAATATTTGCATCAAAGATATTATTATTACAATCAGTTATTGAACTCCATAATGCACGAAGGCATAAGAGAGATATAAATTATTCTAAATTCCTGGAAGAAATTAAAAGATGTATTAGAGATACATATGAGTACTTTGATGTTGCTAATTCAATTTGGTGGGAGTCCTTTTTCAATAATCAAAGTGATATAATTTCAAGATCAAGAAATGAAGATACACTTTTGAAGACTCCATTTATTTGGCCATAAAATATGTCAAATGAACAGGATGAAAGACACCTTGTTGAACAACAACAATCTCAAGGTATTATTAATTCTCCACGGGTAGAGGAAAGATAAATATATATTGTTTCTAGAAGACCATCTGCACAACGTGAATCCATGGAAAATCTTTACAAGGGTTATGTGCAGGATGTTAAGGAGGGTTACATGATAACAATATTAGCATATGGAGATCCACTTGGCTATCCATTCTGGGTTGCCAAGGTTATAAAGGTGATTAAAGAAAATGAAGATATTATCATTGTTGAAGTACATTAGTATGCCACAAATACCCACCAATTCAATGGTGTGCACAAGCCAGAGATGGTTGTTTATAAACAAATTAGCAGAAAGAGAAAAAGAAAGGGTACAAATATAAATCGTCGCTGCACAGACCTCTTAAAATTAGAGGATGTTGACATACTTGTTTATGACTTCAATTTAACAAATAGAGGAACTCTTCACTTCAGGACCATAGAGATTTTGAAGAATTTGCTACCAAAAGAAACAGTGTTGAGATGGGAGTCTGCTGAACCTAGTTATAGATATAAAAGACTTTTGAAACCTGAAATGGTGGGCATGCATTGATCTGAAAAGGGGGCACTAAACGATTCTTGTCAAGCTTACAAGAACCTCTCCCACTTCCAAAGCTTAAATATTCCCAAGATATTATGATTAACCAATTGTGGAATTAATAATGCTTGAAAATAGGTGTATGCTGGTGTTTGTTTTTAACTGTTCAACGCTTTAAATTCGGTTTTTTATGCTGATATGTAAATACATGTGACAGTAAATACCGCAGCAATAAAACAAACACACAGAACAACAATATAATATGGATTTCACCCAAAACTCTTGGGCTACGTCTCCTTGAGCTCTAGTCAACTCGACTAAGCTCTCTGGGATTATGGAATAAGTCCCTTTACAAGCTCCACACTCAACTCCACTGGTTTACACAAAACACAATGGGCTTAGAACACCATCTTATCACTGGCTCTGAAGCTCGTCAACTTTCTGGCTCCGGATCTTGCCCTGGCTCTCGGCTCTAGCTCTAGCTCTTGGCTCTGGCTCATGGCTCATGGCTCTGGCTCTGGCTCTGGCTCTTGTTGGGCCACCAAATTAACATACATTTTCACTCCATTTTCACCTTTATCCTCATTTTGTCACCTCATTTCATCACATTATCATTACATAACTCTATATTTCCATTACTATATGGATTTATATTTTCATTTTCCAAAGTTATTAATTTCAAGTATTTAAAGTGAATTTATGATTAAAAGTTATAAAAATAACATGTATTTGCTTATACCTAAAGGTGGAATGAGTTTGGTGACATGTGTAGGTGATTTGGAAGGTTCCAAGATACTCTTATGTGGCCTCCAAGACTCAAATTCGAATTCTCTTGAAGATTTGAAGGAGATTTGGGATAGGGGTCAAGCATATCTCATGGAGAAAAATCATGGATAAAGGAATATGTGTCTCATATTGGTTGTAACCATATGAGGGATTAGTGGATCCCCATTAATGAGTTAGTTGCTTAAATATTTGTATAAATAGGAGCACCTCCTCCATTCCAAGGGGAGGACTCTTGGAGCATGTATCCAACTTATGATGGAATAGAATAAAGCTTCATTCTACATAAATCTCCATTCTATAGTTTTAGATATAAGTTGTCTTAATGTAGTATATGGAATAATTTGTCACTTTGTTCATAGGAGAATTGAGCTCACTCTAAAAGGTTCAAAGGAACATTTTATTTCATAATAGATCTTATCTCATTGCTTAGATGTTTGAGGATTTGTTTGTGATTGATGAATGAGTTTTAAATTAAAATCTTATCAGCATATGAGGGAACAACCAAGGGTCTAAGTTAGGCTCTCCCTCTATTTGATTTGCATGATAATTGAAATTCATTCTTTTGCTTTTGAGTTTCAAGTTATTTCATTTCTTATGCTTATGAATGAACCTTAGTTTAGTTTGGATCAGTATATGAGGGGACAATCAAGGGACTAAGTTAGTCTCTCTCTCTATTTGAATCTGAACAACAATTAAATTCATTCTCTTGTCTTTATTTCAAGTTTCTAGTTTTATGTAATTAATGATTTCTTTTCAATCTATAATATTGTAGGGAAGGACAACCAAGACCTCCTCAATTAGGAGCCTCTTCCCTTGCATATTATATTGAATCATAGATCATTTAGTTAGACATAGAGTTAGTTGCCTACTCTTGCATATATTTTGCTGGCATCATCACAAGCTTACGAGTTTCCCTGGTTGATAATTTAATGAAGCAATTTAAGCAATTAAGTTGCCCAACATTTTGGCGCCGTTGCCGGGGATGGTGCTAAGGGATTAGGCATTAGGAATTTAATTCAGTAGCAATATTTTTATTTGGAAAAGCTAACTCATGTTGAAAGGATGACTTGGTGACAACAAGATCTTAGTAACATGGGGAAGTATACATAGGGGTTAGCTTTGAATCTCATTTTTAGCTGCATATATAAATCATGATAAATAGGATGCATAAATTTCAATCAATCTTTTTACTATAAAAGTGTCAAACTAATCCATTTATGGATAGGAGATCTAGAATGATGTTCAAGCATTTGGAGGAGAGTCAAGAGAATGAGGACTACATTGAATATTGGTTTCAAAAGGTGACTAGGCCACAACATTCTTCCATTCTTCAATGAATCCTAACATTTAATCCAAATGTGCAATTGATCTTTCACATCCTTGTAAACATTCAGGTTTATTTTTCACATTTGGATGTGAGCATACTAGATATTTTGATCCGTAAATGGCTTCATTGGAAATACTCTTACATTTAAAAAAAATCTAATTCTCAAAATAGAATAGTATAGAATAGGAAAATAAAACCAAGCTTGGAAAGTTTTTTTTTTTAAGTTTTTGATTTTAAAAATTTGATTTCATTTATTTCTTGGAAATTTTGGTGGTGCAGTAAGAGCCACCTCATTCACTAACCTTTGGCAGGAAGATCTACAATCAAAGAGATATTTGTGAAGAAGGAAAACAAGTGGAGTTCAGAGCACTAAAATTTGAGGTTTGAGATCAATTCTTCTTACTATGTTTTTCAAATTCAAAATTTCAAATGTATAAAGAATTGACAAAACTCCGAAGTATGCTCTCTTCCTGCGCCTTGTTGCGACCTAGAAGATCAGAAAAGGAAATTGAATAAGTTAGCCTTGAAATTTTACAATAAAAATCATAGATCTAGATAAATAACTAGGAGATCTAAAATTGCTATTGATTGTAAAAAAAATGATCTCCAACTTATTTGTTAAATAAATGATTTTTGATTTCTTTTTTTTATGAAACATAAAAACAAAACATTAATAAATAAAATAATAAAATACAAACCATAAAAAATGCAAAACATTAAAAACAAATTAAAAAATAAAAACAAAACAAAAAGTCATATATATTAAACAAAACAATAAAACACATTTAAAAAAAACAAAACCAATTCATTCAAACCAACGAAAGTAGGTTGGAAACATAGAAATAAAACATGAATAATATATATAATTAAAAACCAAACATAAAAAAACAACACATTAATAAAACTTATAATAAAGATTGCAACGAGGGTTTGAACGAACGATCCTTACAGCAAAGGAATGATTAATTGCAACGACAGTTTGAAGGTTAAAAAAAAAAATGAAACGGCATGCAGGCTTCTCCATGGCTTGGATCCCCATCGAATATACAAATAGACACGACATACAAATGAATCACACGGCATACCAGTCAAAAGGTAATATGATACGATGGTGTAAGGCTATTATAGCATGATCGCTGGGAATACAATGAAAACCCAATGAAGAAATGATGAATGAATATTTGGAGAAGGTGGAAGATAGGATAATAATTCATGCAATCGCCATAGCAACAAACTAATACATATGACAGTCAAAGGTTCTGTGCATGATATCTGGTCAAATTACAGCAACATCAACATCATGGTTAAATTTTCAAAGGAGAAGTCTGTAGTTTTGCAGCTTAGAGAATTATATAGTTTGGAACCCTGAGAGCTGTAGAAAAAATCTGGAGCCATAGTGAAAAATTCGCGGCTGCAAAAATTGCTCTAAGCTGAAGCAAAACTATAGCCTAACGCAGAACCACTCTGAGTTGTAGTTACATAGAACTGGCAGCAACTGAAGCCGTAAGAAAAGGCTTGGAACTTCAAAGAGCAGCGTAAGAAATAGGAGAATACATTGTGGAAAAATAGGAAGGATAGGCATCAGTTTTAACATGAGTTGAAAACCGAAATTTCTGTTTTCCGAGTGGAATAAAGCACTCCAACAAACTCCAAAAATTGCGCAGAAGAGGCAAGTAATATTATAGATTTTTACTAGTGTTGAACGGATTTTATGGTTAGTAAATCTCGAGATAGTTTTGATAAGTGTCATAAAACTCTAGTTAGAAAATTGGGTCTTTGCCATCAGTCATCACGCTAAGGTGTTGAAATGAAGGTTGAGGAAATATCGGGATTTTTTGCTGAGATTTGAACTGTCTGTTATTTATTTAAAAATCTATGCCACTAGTCAGCAAATAAGAGCACTTAACAGTCGAAAACGTTATGAAACGCAAAATAGGAATCACGGCACTTCATCAGGTAAATCGATTTCAATCCTCCATGAAATCACCAAGTTTGTTAATAAAATGGAGTGTTGAATACACAGTGAGTTTAAATGCACAGGCAGTGGGCTTAATTGCACAATCAATAAAACTGTGACATAGCTGGAAATAAACGTTTTATTAACTGTAGGAGGTAGCAAAACGAAATGAACTCAGTTGTGCATGAAAAATCTTCCACGAGAATTCAAAATAGAGTCTGTTCATAAATTTTGATTGCATGAAATAAGGAACTTTGTGTAGTTTTGTAAAACGTATAGCCAGCCAAGTTTACAACTACACTTGTTCATTTTTATTTATCAAACAGTGTGACAGGAGTTTCAGTTTGATTGCATTCATCAATTAAAACAGAGGATTTGAGTTTATATTTGAGTGCGCAGAGCAAAATAACATTGACTATCATATGTTGATTGTATAAACAGTGCAGTGTTTTATATTGGTTATTGAACGATGAAGGGTCACAGTTATATACAGTGCTGAAGATTAGTTATTGAATCTTGGTTTGCATGAACAGAGCAGAGTGTTGATAAACGACAACAAAGAAGGTGAATTGTTCATCTCAATAATTTGATTTCAATTTAAGAGCAGAGAGTTTTTTCTCAGGCTTCGATTTCAGATTCTAGCATTTAATTGTTGGAGACGGAGATAGAAGGTTTAATTGATTTTATTGCAGCTCACATATTCCTCATTCACAAATTTTATATGTGTAGTTCACAAATTTTATAAATGCAGTGAAGCCCTTTCATGAGTTATTTGATGAATGTTGACATATATAAAGTGCACCATTCTTTTTCTACTGCGCAAAATCTCTCTGACATGATATGCTTATGCATTCTCTTTGGTGCGTTGAAAAGTCTTTGGAGGTCGAAAATGATGTGATGCCATTGGCAACTTCTTGCAGGTTGATTTTTTTTTTTACAATCACTTTTGTACAATGGTTCACATATTAAAATTGGTTTATATGACTTATGCATATGCATTGACTTTGTATGTGCGCTCCATTCAAACATTTGATATTTTTTCATGTGTAACGTTGTGGGTTGGTGATGTTATGGTATATGGGCAAAGCACAGAAAATCACGACACAGCAAAACTTTTGACAAGGAGTAACAATTAGTTTTCTTTCTGAGTTTATTTTTATTTATATTTTTATTTGACGCATCTGTATTAAACATCTTGCAATTTTTAAATGATGCAGATTTTAGCAAATACAAGATCAAGAACGACATGCGAAATTCGATATCCTTTATGCAAATCATGAAACAATTTTGACTATGTTTGGGATTTGCATAATTGCAACAAAATTGAATTTTATTTACAAAAGAAGGGAATTAACTATACTCGTTTCATATTTGAAAATGGATTTTTAAAAATCGTGCAATTGGGCTAACTTACACATTTGATTTTATTTAAATCTATTTCATTGGTGTTTAATTTTTGCATAAAAAACCAAGTAGAAATTGATCACTTTTTCTTGGATATATTTATGTTTTGTGAATTCCAAGTTTTTGCAAGTTTGCGTTAATCAAATGATCATTCAAGGAGTCTAATTTGTCAAAAATTGGACTTCCAACAGATCAATTTTATGATGAATCATGTGAGCAAGTCCATATTCATTACAACTAGTCTTTTCTTCCCTTTGTAAAATTGTAAATCCCAATGAGTCCTCAATGCAAGCCTTTCAGATGCCAGTGTCTCCATTGCATCCATGCTTCTTCAGTTAATAAACATTCGCCTCATTTCCCTTTACATTCACCATTATATTTCTACTCCTTTTCAGTAAATAAAAACTTCATTGCATTCCCACTTCTTTAGTCAATAAATTTTCCATTCCATTTTCCTTTTCATGTTTTCAAATAAAACCTTGATCCATTGTTCATTTTCCTTCACAGTCATTTTCCTGTCTCTTTCACTAACCTGTAGCCCATGAATAAAGTCATTCAACTCCCTTACAAAGCTGAGTCACCCCATTTTCCTTTTCTTCCAAATAAACCCTGCTTCAATGCAAATTTTCCATCTATGGTCCTTCAAAATCATTATTTCATACTCGTGTTAGATGATGGAGGATTCCTTAAGGCCTCCCTTCTAACAAGTCTTGGCCTATCGACATCAGCACATTATCTAGGTTCAAGGCTAGAGTCCTTAGTAGTACCTTGAGGCTTGTATGCCTTAATGACAGGCTCTCTTGCCAGCAATCATGGGAATACACCAATGTCCCTTGATCATTGGATCTTGCAAGTGGCTCAACATCAGCTCATCTATTCACACTTCGCAAGATGTACTGAGGTACCTTGGCACTCATTGACATTAATGGTGAGTTTTCCTCGCATTGGTTAACGACATTCATTCCAATGACTTCTTTCCATGTTCGACATCGACACGTTTATTCACATGGAAAGAATTGTGCAATGATATGGAACGACATGAAGACTATATGATTCAGTAGCAGATTTAGCAGTAATAAAGAATCCACATTTACGACGTCATCCATCATGTATGCAACCAAGACACAGATCACATTATTGTAGTCTCCATTCCATGATCAGCAGCAGGAGCTACATTTTTCTACATATGCACAATTTGTCCACTTAGG
This sequence comes from Pinus tabuliformis, assembly GCA_031772625.1. NCBI lineage: Eukaryota > Viridiplantae > Streptophyta > Pinopsida > Pinales > Pinaceae > Pinus > Pinus tabuliformis. The sequence goes on from CM062806.1 coordinate 923,745,951, forward strand.
TAAGTAAAGGTATGTTCTTTTCTAGATTTTTATCATACAATTCCTTTAATACTAAAATTATAATTTTTGGAAAATGTTTCACCATGTTCTTTCACATTCACATTCACCATGTTCATATTCACATTCATACTCCATTATCACCTTCCATATGTCATATATGTCCTTTCTACACATATCATCCTAACCAACATACTTTCTCCAAACAATTACTATTACATTATGATTCAAACGTTACATGTTTTGCAAATAATGATCAAAGAATCAATGGTTGATTAAATGTTTTCAAAGTCTTTTGATGCAACATAAAAACAGTGAAAGTATTGTTACACAAGAACCAATACTAATCAAATTTTGGTTGTCACACAAGAACCAACTAAAATAATATGTTGCAATCAAATGTTTTTCAAGAAAGAAGACTTTGCAAAAAGGAACAAAGTTGTCAAAAAGAAAATCATGTGAAGTTAAAAAAATCAATATCAGCCAAAGTTCATGTAAAAGAAAGACAATTTAAAAGATCAAATCATGATCAATGTAATAGATTGCATGAGGACATGCAATAACTTAAGTTGGGGGGTATGTTGGGCCGCCAAATTAACATACATTTTCACTCCATTTTCACCTTTATCCTCATTTTGTCACCTCATTTCATCACATTATCATTACATAACCCTATATTTCCATTACCATATGGGTTTATATTTTCATTTTCCAAAGTTATTAATTTCAAGTATTTAAAGTGAATTTATGATTAAAAGTTAGAAAAATAACATGTATTTGCTTATACCTAAAGGTGGAATGAGTTTGGTGACATGTGTAGGTGATTTGGAAGGTTCCAAGATACTCTTATGTGGCCTCCAAGACTCAAATTCGAATTCTCTTGAAGATTTGAAGGAGATTTGGGATAGGGGTCAAGCATATCTCATGGAGAAAAATCATGGATAAAGGAATATGTGTCTCATATTGGTTGTAACCATATGAGGGATTAGTGGATCCCCATTAATGAGTTAGTTGCTTAAATTTTTGTATAAATAGGAGCACCTCCTCCATTCCAAGGGGAGGACTCTTGGAGCATGTATCCAACTTATGATGGAATAGAATAAAGCTTCATTTTACATAAATCTCCATTCTATAGTTTTAGATATAAGTTGTCTTCATGTAGTATATGGAATAATTTGTCACTTTGTTCTTAGGAGAATTGAGCTCACTCTAAAAGGATCAAAGGAACATTTTATTTCATAATAGATCTTATTTCATTGCTTAGATGTTTGAGGATTTGTTTGTGATTGATGAATGAGTTTTAAATTAAAATCTTATCAGCATATGAGGGAACAACCAAGGGTCTAAGTTAGGCTCTCCCTCTATTTGATTTGCATGATAATTGAAATTCATTCTTTTGCTTTTAAGTTTCAAGTTATTTCATTTCTTATGCTTATGAATGAATCTTAGTTTAGTTTGGATCAGTATATGAGGGGACAATCAAGGGACTAAGTTAGTCTCTCTCTCTATTTGAATCTGAACAACAATTAAATTCATTCTCTTGTCTTTATTTCAAGTTTCTAGTTTTATGTAATTAATGATTTCTTTTCAATCTATAATACTGTAGGGAAGGACAACCAGGACCTCCTCAATTAGGAGCCTCTTCCCTTGCATATTATATTGAATCATAAATCATTTAGTTAGACATAGAGTTAGTTGCCTACTCTTGCATATATTTTGTTGGCATCATCACAAGCTTACGAGTTTCCCTAGTTGATAATTTAATGAAATCAATTTAAGCAATTAAGTTGCCCAGTAGCTCTCACTCTGGCTCTCGGCTCTAGCTCTGGCTCTGGCTTTGGCTCTTGGCTCTGGCTCTTGGCTCTCGGCTCTTGGCTCTAGCTCTATGAGCTATCAACAGTTCGCTCGACCTCCAAGCGACTCCAAAAACTCCCTCAGTTGCCTGCACTGCCCCTAAATCGTGCTCTCTGGCTTGTTTGAGGCATTCTTCTGGCTCTGCAGCTTCGTGTCCATTTCTCTGTGTATAATCATCCCTCTGCAGCTCTGCAGCTTCCTTTGCTCCCTATGGCTCTACGTCTGGCCCCTCTGGCTCTATGGCTCAGTGGCTCTGTGTCTATCCATCTGGCTCTGCGCATTCTGTAACGCATTCCTATTACAACTTCTCACTTACAACGTGGCAAGGAGAATGGGAGCCATTTTTACAGTGGGAAATACACAGGCGACCTTTTTCCTGCATAATTCCCGAAATATACACATAACGGAAATACACAAGCAAAACTCATGAAAACACATGATTGAGCATTTTTCTGGACTTCAAATATTATAGGATTGTGCTTAAAATCCTATCGGGTCCGCCATCCATCGTAATATCACAATCTCTTAGGCGGGAGGTTAAAGCCTCAATACATAGGAAATACAAAGAAATCCTACATTCCCAGATTTCAAAACTTATGAAATCGGGTCTATAATCCCTATCGGGTCTGGCCCTTATCGGCATATCGCTATCGCAATCGCATTGGCCCTGGCATGAGGGATCGCCAATCGCCGATCGCTGATTAAATCTGGACTGTTGATCTGCTCCTTGATTAGACAGTCGATATCTCATATCGCTAATGGCATATTGCTGTCGTAATGGCCCTTTGTATCGGGGATCACCGATCTCCCGACCGCCAATTAAATCCTGGCCGTTGATCCCTTTTCCTGATTTTACGACTGAGATCTCACGTCACTATTGGCATATCACATTCGCTATGGCCTAGGGGTTCTTCCCTTATACCATGGCATATGCCGACGCCAATCTGCCGATCCAATAATTGGCAATCGCATATCACATGTCGCGCTGCCTAGGGTTCCAATATCGCATATAGCTTGCCTCCAATTGCGATATGTCGAAGATCACTGAACAGGGGTCCCTTCCGCGTGGCCTTAATTCCACCCTTTGAACCTTTTGTAATGCAATTTTCCTTTATAAGGCCTTAAGCCCATTTTTGGAAGAATTTGCTCCTTTTCAAAGGACAAAGGTAAACTTCGTTTTGTGATAACTTCTTCATCCGAAGTCCATTTTAGCCCATTCAGGTTGCAGTAGATTCAAAATGAGAAGATCTATGCAATGGGACTATTTCCAAGAGCATCCTTGGACTTTCATTTTCCTCAGTGAGGAACACTTTAGACTTAGAAGTCTATCCAAGATCCATTTTGGATCACGCCTTCCCACTAAAAGAACTTTTGGTCTCCAAAATATTGACATACTGATATAAGCAGTAAATTAGAGTAGCAACACCCTCTTCTTTCAGCCTCCATACACTTTCCTTGCATAGTGCTTATGAACCAAAGCCTTTGACCACTTTCCTTCCTGGATGTGCTAGTCCTCTTGGGAAGAACTTCTTTCCTCCTTGACTTCATGCAGAACTCCTACTGAAATGGTCACAGAAGGTAGTTTGAACTTCTCTGCCTTAATCATTGATCCAAGGTGGCTCAAACAAATGTGAAGTTACATCTACTTCACAAAATTTTCATTTGTACCTGTTTGACAAGCTATCAACAACAACTATTAACAACAACAGAAATACAGACAACAACTGGATGGCCTAAACTCCTGCTTCAACAAAAGAAATAGATTTTCACATCTTGTGAACACCTCCATGTCTTACATCTGCATACAAATGATGGGCTAGATAACAAGCGCACAAAACATGCCTTTAAAACAAATGACCCTTCAAGTCAAGCATGTAGAAAAAGACCATTAGGACTCTTTTAAAAAGAAGAAACACTTCATCATTATCTCCATCTTGGAGACCAAATCAACTTTTCTCAAGTCAATATTACATGCATGTTTACAACAAAGAAATCAACCCTGCAAGTTAATTACACATACATGTTCAAATACAAGGAAATCATCAACATCCCTGTGTTCATGCATATCAAGCTTATGCATGCATTTCATCCTTCAACTTTCACTTAAGCACACAGTACTTTCAAAGCTAAAATGAAATATAATGTCACAGCAACAAAGTGAGTCTCCTACTCAACTTTTCCCATTCATCTTCTTAGTAAAATCCTGCAACTTGCATTCCATTAACAAAGAAATGAAAACAGATGCATCAAATCAAAAGACATACAATCTTAATTGGATAAGCACTCTAACCATTTATTATCAATCCATCTCAAAGGTGCTACCCTTGTCTGCACATCAACATCAACAAGTGAATCATCCTGAAACACATCATTCATGGAATCTTCCTTGCCATTTCCGCCATTTTCTCTTTCCACCTTCTTTAAGTTTCGTGGAAGCATTGTTGGATTCAAAGTCCAACATTTTTCAGCAAGATGTCCTTGCTTATGGAAGTAAGTGCAACACATGTGCATCCCCTTGACAGCATGATTTGCCTTGTCCAATGGACCTTTGGCTTCTTGCTTCCTTTCCTTCAAAAGTTTCCTGTATGTGGCCATTCTCTTCCAACATCTAGAAATATTATGGTTATCCAATCCACAAAAGGAACATGAAATTCTTTTCCCATACTTATATGGAAATTTATCATGCTGAAAATAATCAAAAGGAATATGATAAGAACCAGATTTATACCTTTCTCTTTCACATTTATTGCCTTCATGAGGAGGTGAATCAAATGAAGAAGTGGCTCCCTTTGGAACGCCATCAATCTCTCCAAGGTTGTTAGAGTTCCCACAACTCTCTGGTTCAAGTGTGTGCTTTTGAACACCTGCATCTTGCAAATGATGTTTCAAGCTATTATATTCCTCCTTAATAAAATCTTCACACTCTTGAAGTAGAAGACCTAAAATGAAACTCCTTCTTGGAACTATTTCAAAGTCTTGGTATTTTATCTTTAATTCCATCAATGCTAAAAAGTGTCAAAATTGTAGCCCATTTTTTTTGTTCCAGCATCAAAACTTATTGTTTTGAGGGTGTTTTTTCATCCATTTTGCAAAAAAAAAAAATTGGTTTTTACTTCCATTTAAAAAAGGTTTAAAATTTACCCTAAAAAAAAACATCGTTCTAGCATACACATTTTTCGTTTTTAGGTAGTTTTTTCATGTTTTTTTGGGGTTTTTGGGCTAGAGTTCTCGTTTGGTCGGTAACTTTTTTATATCATTTTGTTGAGAATTTACTTTATTTCATTCTATTGATAAGTCTTGTTATGCGTTGAATCGGTGCACAACTCTTATTTTTAGTATAGTTGGTTGCATGGGTTATACATGCATTGGCCTAGACTAGTCTAAAGTTGAACGTATGCTTCTACTACACATCATACTTAAACTTGGGTTGGAAAAACAATAAAGTGGATTTTAATTAAATAATTTCAATATGGTAGACATTTCAACTTTGTTTTTGGACGACAACATATAACATTATAAAAATCAGTCTCAGTCTCTCATGAGCTCATTCATCCCAAGTGTTAAACCTTGCTTTCATACCAATTTGTAACATACCCAACCCCCTATGTCATTTTAAGGAGGTAGGGTTATAAAGTTGTTCTTTCTTTTATTCATCTTGAAACTCCTTTTATATACCATCATTATCTTATTCTTTTCAAGAGCTTTCCAACAATATAAATTTAATCAAAATCCAGGCTCTAGACACAAATTTAAGGCCTCTTGAAGGTTTGTCCTCTCAAGAACCATGTCAACATCCATAAATTTCCACATGGCTGACATATGGAAGTCCATGCCCACATATTAGCACCATAGGGAGTGCATTAGCTTTCCAGTCTTATCTAGATTTGGGTTATCTAGGAATCCTTGGATCTAACATTTTACTAGATCTCTAGCTTTCCAAATTCAGTTGGGACTTTCAAAAGTTTCAGACCCATTTGGATCCAATATTTTTCAAATTTCCCATTTTAAGATATTTTTAAATGCCTTGATCCTCACTATCTGGAAACTTCAATCATCTACATTGCCCATAACTTGGTTTCCACCTAGCCTCCACCTTAGCACAACAATATCACTTTGATTATCATTAGCATCCACCCCATTAGTCTGATTTCACACTATCAACCCTTATTCATTGGATATCTAAGTTTTTAGACTTCCCAAATTTATCCAGATCCATCTGGGTCTGGGAAAATCCAAAGGAAACTCATTTTACAAAACTCTATATTTTTGGACCTTCAAATTCCATGTCACCTTCCATAACAAGTGACACGTCAACCAGCATGTCATTTCATTTGCACTACCATGATATGGCATTTTTCCATGTTGACATGCCACACTATCAACAAGTTAAGATACCACATCATCTAAAACTAGCCCATTGTGCCACATGATCATGGCACATCATTCATCCATGTTATTGTCTTCTTTCCTATAGTATCCAATTGTGCCATTGTGGGCTCCAAATAACCTACTACCCTATCATCCAGATACAATTTTATCAGCAAAGTCCCTTTATAAAAAATATTCAAATGTTCAAATGCATGGATCTCAACAAACTCCATATCCTTGGTCTTTATCAATTAGCATACCCTCCTAATAATTATCAATGACTCATAATAAACATTAATTATCATATTTCTCTTAGTTCAATTGGTAGACCACCAAGATACCATTAAATATTTCCCATATCCTCCTTAGTTTATACCAATCCAGTTGACAGGCCATCAACTAATAGAGATCCTTTTCATTGTTAATTTTTATTTATGGTAATTGGCCCATTAGGCCATTGGGAGTCCTAAGTAAATCTCCAAGATACTTTAGTTCAATCTAGTGGGTGGATCATATGCTTAATACCCTTTCATGAGTATGCCCTCAGTCAAAACTCTTATCATCCATGTGACCAGGGGCTAGGAATAAATACCCCAAATCCATGAACTTCTAAAAAAAATCCAAAACCAAGGAGATAAATCCATGAATTTCAAAACTCTTAGCAAGCTTCTAACCTATTTCAAAACACTAAAATAGACTACAGCAAGACATTAACCTACCCAGAGAAATTCTAAAACATAAAATCCATTTTCATCCTTTAGAGGTACTTAAAATATTCTCTTAAATAATAATCATGTTAGGAAGGAATAAAATATGGCCAAAGTCAAACTTTGTTGGGTTGTGTTATATTCTTTCCACGACTACCCCATGTGCTAGGGGGTCACAAGGGGGGCGGTAGCCCACCTGTACGTTGCGTGTGGCACTGTTGGGGGGTCACAAGGAGGGTGGCTTCCCCCCTTGTCGAGGGGTAAGGAGGGGGGCAAAATCCCCCTTGCACGAGGTCCAGGGCAGCGCCCCAGGAAATTTTGTTTGGACCTTATATTAGGTGGGCAGATCTACCTATGGTTTTGTGCATGTATTTCGCACATGGTTTTGGGCATGATGGTTTTCTGTCCCTGGTATTTTGTAGATCCGGTCAAGGGAACTATGGTTATGTTCTAATCCAAGGTTAATGGATTGGTGGTTATGGATGCTTCGACATGTATATATATGTATTGTAACATTGAAAGGAATATAATGAAAAATCAATCTAGTAGTCCTGGTTTTGGGATCCAAGTGAAAATCTCTATGTATATTTGTTTTATGTTTTATGCTCTTGCCATTTTTTATTTTCTATTTTTAGAATTCATATGCAGGTAATTTCTGTATAGGGTTAAAACCTACAATTGGTATCAAAGTTGTTTTTGCTTCAAGGGGATGCCTTTACTGCTGAGGGGTTTTGCTCGGGCCTGTGGTAGACCCTGTTCAGTGGGAGATTTGCGGGATATTCAAACCCAAATTTAGATGACATTCTTCTCAACCTCTTATAGTCTTCCAAGTACAACATCAACTCTATAGTCTTACTAACAAGACAAACAATATTCTGGCTTAACACATGAGGAAATAGGGTCCCCATAGCTCCTCCATAACATATGTATGAATTTCACTCCAAAATATCATATATAGGGTCTTAGCTACCCTTATCCAAGCTCTTTAATCAAGGAAAACATCATAGACTTCTTACATTAACTCAAGGGTACAACATAGTGGCTCAATCCCATTATTAACCCATCAATGGCCAAATATAATAAAAGAATTTCAAGAGGAACTACAACCTCAGCGCAACTTGTGCATTACACTCTACCACACCATATTGTACATCTCATATCCAATAAAAACAACCTACTTAAAATATTTCTTCTTCTTAAAACATTCCCTAGTAAACAAATCTACAACTATTAACCAAATAGAATTCACTCATATTTTTAGCTAATCATTGCAAACACAATGAGAAATAAAAAATAACAATATTCATCAAACATTTAACAATAATATCCTTTCATTAATAAGGAAAGTAGATACAATTATTTGTTTTAATTAATTTTTCTAGAAACCGAAGAAGAGGGAGCCACTCTCCATCCAAGTAGAGGCTCAACTACACTACATTTTTTCTTGTAGTTAGCCAACCCCAAGCCATATTTGATGCCTTGAAAGGAATCCTCAATTAGATAATATTAGGGATTCAAAAATGGTAGAGAACATGAAGGCTATTGTCTTTAATATAGAAGGATTCAATATGTTTCCTTCCATCCATTGATCCAGGGTCTATTATCTTTCATGATGTCACCATTTTGGGTTTGCATAGCTATGATGACCCTTTTTTCTACCCCTCTTGTAAATGAAACTATGAATTATAATTCATGTAAATAATTTAGAAATACAAATAATGACTTGGTTAAAGGAGTGGACATAGATTCATAGATCGAGGAGGAGGAGTTGCTTAGGAAGTGATTAAACCCAAACTACTTCATTTATTCAGTATACCAAAGTTCCTGACTAAAATTTAATGGTCTACGCAACAAATAGGGATGTGGAGTATGGGTCTTTTGATAGAAATGACAAACCACATATATAGTGGACTCACCTTTTTCAATCTTTTGTTTGAGTAAATATTTGTATGAATTCCCTTGAGCAATTAACTCCTCAGACTCTAAATTTGACTCAGGGGTGGTTAGTTGCAAGAAATATTGAAATGTAGCTAGCCTACAATTGGGTGGAGAGTTGAAGTCCATCCCTATATTTCTTGCCATTCAAGTTATACATATAATTGTATTATCCTACATATGTGTTGCACTGTGAATGACGATTATTGTTTGATATGTGTTATAGTAGTGAATGTGTCAACATTAGAGAAATGTGATATTCATGTTTGTCTATGATGGTATGCTTTATATGTATGTTCTCATGTCATGAGGGGCATGTAGGTCTTTGTGTTTTTTGATATGTTCATGAAGTGCATAGTTATTTATATGGTCATGTGTGACTATTGGATGTACCTAAATAAATTGTTATAGATTGTGATTTCCTTGTCTTAGGTTATGAATAACATGGTTGTATGTTTATTTAAAGACTATGGTTTTATTTCCTGAGAAAGGGCTATGATTGGTGTAATGCATGATAAATCAGGGCTATGATTGGTGCAATGCATGATAAACCAGTAGATCAAATAGTACTTGGGATAGTCCTTGTGACCTTGTGTAGTGTTGTTGTATCTAAATTTACATAATGGATATATCTATGGAATGTATGCTAGATATAAAATTAGAATGTTCTATGGTTAGATAAGTGTTGTATCCCTATAAAATGGGTGATCTTAGTAATTCCTTGCTTCAAGAAGAACTATAACTACGTCCCTTAAGGTTCTTAGCTTTTATAAGTCTGTGTTGCAGAAGTCACATTTTGTATCCAGGGTTGGATGGGTTTTAGTAGGATAATATAAATGGACCATATAAGTTTTAAACCTTTTTCATCTAGTGCATCCATATATACAAAAAGGGTTGATACGATCAAGTGTGGTAGATGTATCCATAGGTCTGGGCATCCTACTAGCTAGCATGTGTACATTATTTGAAAAGGATTGGTTATGTGTTGAACAAAATTTTGGAGGAAGAACAATATATATGAGGTGGGGCTCCATGTGGTGGAATAATTACACAAGGCCAGATTTATTATTTTGTGGATGTATTTGAGGGTCTTGGGGGTTATGCCAAAGTGCAAATTCTGGTGCACCCAGATTTTACTGAGAGTTGGATTATAACAAAAAGTCGTTTCCACAAACGGAATGGGCCCTTTGGGACACGATAGCTTGGGTCGAGGTGGAATGTTCCATGGAGGCATGGTGGGTATGCGTCAATGCCATGTGTTGGTCATTAATGTCGTGGCATTGTTGATGTGGTGAGTTATAATTGGATAGACTTCAAATGAGCATAACTTTCAATCTGGGAGTCAGATTGAGATAAAAATTATATCGTCGAAAATATCTCAATGATGAGTTGAATGTGACGGTGACATTTCTTTTTTGAATTTTTATGAGTTTGGTAAAAGAGGATTTTTATAACCCCATCTTTACAATAGACCGTATGGATCATGTTAAGTTATAGATAACACTTTCCATAGCCCAAGATATTATAACAAGGTGGAAGGGAGCATACAGAGTGGTATTAGAGTGAGGTTCCATGTTGGACCTTTGGAAATGAAATTTGGAAGCCCTATCACAGCTTGGCAGAAATCTCAGTTTTAGTTCTGATACTGAATGGGCCTAGAAAGATAATGGTTAGAATCTTTGTAGAGAATCACATACAATCATGATTATTTTGACAATTGATTGTGTGTGCATATGTGTGTTGATTTCATAATGCTAATTGCTATGAATGTTAGCATGATAGATTTTTTGATATGTTATTTTGTTTTCTAGTTGGCTTATTAACCTAAGATTTTATGGTTCTGTTGGTTCCGCATCGACATGTTTATTGCAAACATGCCAAGATGATGAGTAAATAAGTAATTTATGTTTTGATTCAACTAATGGTTATGTGTGTGTAACAAAACATAAGAAGATGCCAAGGAACAACAAGAAAATCTAGGAATGAGTAGTGAAATGGTGTTGTATAGCACAGATAGATCCAAACATTGTCAAGAAGAAGACTTAGTTGGAAAAATGAGAGAGGAATTATCTCTTGATTGGATGGACATGCTAAAAAGTTTAAGATTTGAGCCAAGGAGTTACAAAGCAGACAATGAAAATATTGTTAGAGCTTAGCAAAAACAAGTAGAATCAAATGCAATTATACTACAGAACTATCAGATTTACAGAGACATAAGAAACATGAGCTAGGTGCCAGCTACGTAGGAGACATAAATCCAAGCAAAGTCCATCTGAAATTTGGAAGCATGAATTGAGGATTGAAGGTGCAGAAGGATGAAAATATATGAAAAGACATAAATAGGCAAGTGAAGATACAATGAGAGGTGGAACTCCACCAAGTACTCCAAAGAGGAGGACATGGAGAAAATGTATAGTGTTGCAACCAAAATACATTAACAACAGAGGAGGAATGATAAAAAAATGATGTCAGAGGACTTTTAAAAAGGTAAAACCTCCTACTTTTGATGGAGAATTCAAGAAGGCCAAAGAGGAAGAAGCATGGTTACTGGGAATGAAGAAGTACTTCAGAGCACATGATTACTCTAAGAATATGAAGGTAAGAGTAGACATTTTCAACTTGAAAGGAAAAGTTGATATATGGTGGGAAGACTTGAGGATTTTCAAGAACATTAGAGAAAAGGAGTTGTCCTGAAGGATATTTGAGAGATATTTTTGGGAAAAGTACATGTGTGACAGGAACTATGACAATAAGGATAAAGAGTTTCATGAGAAGAAATTTGGGCAACTTGCAACTGATGAATGCAAAAATAGATTCTTGGAGCTACTGAGGTATGCACCATACATTAAGGATGAGAAGGTAAAGATCTAGCGGTATCATAGTGGATTTCCACAGGCTTATAGGGACATAATTGAGTTTGATGAGCCAAAAACCTTGGAGGACACTATCCAGAAAATTAGTTATTGTTATGAAAATTCCAACAATAAGTCAAAGTTCCAGGATGATTGGAAAGTAAGAGGTAATACTAGCTTTAAAGGAAATGGACATAAATATTTAGGATATCAGCCAGGGGGGGAATAATGTGAAGTTCACCACTCACGCCAAGGGTGAGTTTCAACAAAATTATACCATTGCTAGTAGAGATCAGTCCTCCAACTAGCAAGAGAGGAAGTTAAGGGGTTTAGAGGGGGATCTATACAGTGTTGGAAATGTGTATAAAACCACTTACAGATGGATTTCCTTCAACAACAATAGAATGGTCCAAGGATATATATAATTTGCAAGAAGCAAAGACGATGAATGGTGTGGCTCAAAATACGCCACGAACCTATGTTTCATTAGACAAAAAACACGTCAATCATCAAACTTCAATGATGGAGATGGAAGGCATGGTTGTTAGCTGACCTGTCTTGATTTTGATTGACCCGGGTTCTAATTTATGTTATGTTCTCCTAAAATTCATGGAAAAATGTGCACTATAGAAGAAATAAATGAGAAATCATGGTTAGTTTGGCTAGCTATAAGAACCAAAAGATGAATTATAAACATGGTGATATTGTGCCTAGTAATAATAAAGGACATGTCGACATCATCTTATTCGAAACGGTTACCATTGGGTGCGTATGATGTGATGGTCGGCATGGACTAGATAATGGCCCACAAAACTAAAATTGATTACAAGTCACTAGAATGCATTAACAACAAAGGGAAAGAGTGACACTGCAAAGGGATAAGAAAACCTTTGACTATTAGACAAATATTAGCACTACAGATGAAGAGATGTAGCCAGAAAGGATGTGAATTGTATGTTTTCCGAGTGACTAGTGAATCAAAGGCTAACAAAGACAAAATGGAAGAGAATCCAATATTAAAATATAAAAGTGATGTGTTTCTTGAGGAAATACCAATATTTCCACCAAGAAGAGAAAATATTTCTTAATCAAAATGTTGTCAAGATCAGTGCCAGTCTCGAAATCCCCATACCACATGAGCATGCCAAAATTGGTAGAGAAAAAAATAAAATTGAAGGAAATGCTAGATATAGTGATCCAGAAGGATCTTACATCGTTCCAGTTTGAGAAAGAAGTCTAGTTCATCTTCAACTCATAAGTTCCGTCAGTTTTTTTGATGAGAGCCTTCATGGTGGAAATGTGGTCAATATTTTATGTCATGATGTGACAAAGTTGTTTCTAATGGTTTTTAACTATGGTGGAAAAACCTAAGCTAAGGTGGCCAGATCTCTTTATGTAAATTTAATGGCCCCAAGGTCATAAACCTAAGCCTAAGTTCTAAAACCTAGTGCATATGATATTACAAACCTTTTCAAATAACCCTTTCAGACCTATGTATAACACAAATGTTATAAACTATGTAATACATAGTTATAAACCCACACAGTTAACCGCGTGGGAACCGCAGTGAAACCGTAACATAGTTGAAAATGTGAAAAAAGGGGAGTTATTGTGTAGTTTGGGAGCCACCAGAATAGACCGCAACCATCGGAACAATTGTCACATGACAGTTTGTCACCACTCCACCATTTGTAGAACCGTCAAGACTTAACCCCCACGTGGCAGCTTATGACTAGACCGCAGTGGAACCGACTAGTCACATGTCTTCATTCAAATATCTCCATGCCGTTGCAGATTATTAGGGTTTATTTTTATACTGTGGTCTAATTTGGGTTTCAAAAGATAGCGCTAGGATTTATTATTAGACCACCATAACACCTTATCCTAAGGTGTCACTATGTGACAAGACCGAGAACTCATTCTCATTTATTTGTAAAACCACTTACCATGTTTATCCCAAGAGGTTCAACCTGAACCTAGCCTGCATTTTATAAATCCACCATTACTCATGATGAAAGGAGGAGGAAATTGGATATTTTGAAGACTTGGAATTCAGATTGCTGAAGAGAGAGGCAGTTTTGTTTTCAATGTTTCTTGGTCGTCCGAAGTCGGAATTGGGAACTGAGATAGGCATTGGAAAGTTAGGAGAGAGATCTTTCTGTTGAAATAGACTGGAGGTGCCTGCAAGAATTTTCATGCTGGTAATTTTCTATGTAAATACTTCCTTGGATCAATCCTTAATAGAACGGACACCCATCTTGAAAGTGAACCCGGAGACGTAGTCAGGGACGAACTCCGTAATCAATGTTTGTTGTCTTCTATCTCTATTCTTTGCTTAAATTTCATGTTTAATGATGATTCTTAAGTTCTTTATTAAGTTTTAAATCAATTTCTTTCCTTCAGTCTTCCACATTAAGCGATCGAGTTAACAATCAGTTCACTGTTGGAAAATATTCAATTCTACTTCAATTTTATTTATGATCCATTTCAGATCATATAATTTGGTATCAGAGCAGGTTGCATTTTGTAGAATTTTTGCCAGTGAATGTTAACCAGGTCCAGGTCGTGATGGGGAGAAGGAACACTTGAGGAGTTCGACCCAGAAATTGGAAAGCGAAAAGTCACTCAACAATCGACAATGATAGGATCCGATGCAGGTGAAACTCCTGAAGGGAAGATCTTGGATTAGGAACAGTTTCAAAAAATGTTTTTGAGCATGCAACAAATGTTGGGAGAACTCTATGAAGATAAGAAGGCAAGAGATGCAACTTCTTCTTCAAAGGCATCGAAGAAGGACAAGGGAAAAGGCAAGGCCGATAAACCTCCTTCTCTTCCATCATATCCATCATCATCTTCTTCCAGATCCAATTTTGAAATAGAAAAGAAACCTAAGAAATCATCTCTTTTGAAACTTGATGTTAAATTTAAACTACCTATTTATGATGGTGAAATGAATCCTGAAAAGTTAGATAACTGGATTAAACAGTTTGAAGTGTATTGTAGAATTCATAACATTTCTGATGAAAAAACAAAATTTCAGTTAGCTACACTTAGAATGGGGGGAACATCTTTAATCTAGTCAGCAAGTAAAACTAAAGTAGATTTAAAGAGGAAAGGCAAAGTCATCTCTTCATGGTCTAAGTTTTTAAAAGCTCTCAGAAAATAATTCTATCCTTTGGGATACATGCAACAAGTTGTTATTGATTGGCAACATTTGAGGCAAGGTAAAGGAAGAATGTTCAGGAGTTTACTCAGGAGTTCAGGAAGAAAGCTTTGGCACTTAGTATTCCATTAGATACATGTGAAACTTTATTAAAGTACATTGGCAGTTTACATTCATATTTACAGCATATGTTATTGATGTTTAATCCTAATGACTTTGATGAAGTGTGTGTTCAAGCCATACATATCGAATTAGGTGGCAGAACGTTCAAGTTTTCACCAAAAACATCCAAACAGTTGGAAATCAATGATTCCAAAGACAATAAGAGGAAGATCAATTCAAAGGGAAAGAAAACAGGGAAAACTCAAAAGGAAAGTGAAAGACCTACTTGTACTCACTCCCAGAGGATCAAACATGATGAATCCAGATGTTGGAAACTTCACCCAGAACTCAAACCAAAGAAGTTCTAGAAAAAGAAAGGTGAAAAGAAGGCTAATAGAAAAATCCAACAAGTTTTGGGCTCTGACTCAAGTGATGAAAGAGAAATAACTGCAATGGTTTTGACAGGTAAAAGTTTTGACACTAGTTCTAGTTCTAGTACTTCTACGACTTCTTCAAACATAAATCATCTGAATGAGGATAAAAGAGTTGAATTATTTCATATAAGGATAATTTCTAAGCATAAAAAATAGATACATTGTTTGATAGTGGATCACAGGAAAATTTAATATCTGAAGATTTAGTTAAGAAATTGGGTTTGGAGACACAGAATCATCCAAGACCATACCCATTAGGTTGGCTAAATAAAGAGACTCAGATTAATGTCACAAAGTAGTGTCGTTTAAAATTTTCCATCATAGCTAATTACATTGATGAAGTGGATTTAGATGTGATTCCAGCAGACATATGTGGAGTAGTGCTAGGGAGTCCTTATCTCTATGATCATGATGTTGTGTTTCATAGGAAAGAGCATAAATATCATCTTAAGAAAGATGGAATTGAATACATTGTCAGGGCACATAAACTCAAAACACACTTGGATTTAGTTACTGTTAATCATATGAAGCAATTAATAAGTTCAAGTAAGAGATATGTACTCATGGTTGTAAAAGAACAACATAAGGATCAACATGATGCTTTTTCAGGTCATGAATCTTAGTATAAATATAGTTTGGTTAAAGTTGTAGATTCTTTTTAAATTATATTTAAAGGACTGAAACATCTTCCTCCTAAACAGGAAATATAACATGAGATACAATTGATGTCTGATGCCTCTCTTCCTAATGTCGGAATGTATCGCATGTCATTCATGGAGAATGAAGAAATAAAGAAACAAATCCAATATTTGATTGAAAAAGGTTTCGTTTGACCCAATTCATCTCGATGGGATTCACCTATAATTTGGGTTCCTAAGAAATACGGGACATGGAGAATGTGTGTTGACTTGAGGGCCTTAAAAAAAATCATAATAAAAAACAGGTATCCTCTTCCCAGGATAGATGATTTACTTGATCAGTTTAAAAATGTTGTCTATTTCACTAAGTTGGATTTGCATAGTGGGTATCATCAAATTCACATTGCAAAAAATGACATCTGGAAAACTGCATTCAAAACTAGGCAAGGACTATTTGAATGGTTAGTAATGAATTTTGGTTTGTGTAATGCTCCAACAACTTTCATGCGGGTTATGAATGATGTATTTCACCCATACATTGATAAATTTGCCATAATCTACTTAGATGATATCCTGATTTTCAGTTCCAGTATGGAAGAGCATGTTAGGCATGTTAAACAGGTCTTCGAAGTGTTGCACAGGGAAAAATTGTACCTTAAACTTTCCAAATGTGAGTTTGGGAAAAATTCATTGAATTATCTTGGTTACATAGTTGGAGGTGGTAATTTGAAAATAGATCCAGCGAAAATTGATGTGATTGTTAAGTGGCCAAGACCACAGAATGTGATTGAAGTTAGGAGTTTTCTATGTGCAATTCAATATTGGAGAAAATTTATTTCTCAATTTTCTTTGATTGCATCACAGTTACATGCTTTAACAGGTTCTAAATTTTCCTTTCAATGGGGAGGGAAACAACAAAAAGCTTTTGATACACTTAAGCAAAAAATTGTCACAACACCAATCTTAGATTTACCTAATCTTTAACAACCATTCGAAATTGAAATAGATGCTAGTGGTTATGCAATGGGTGTAGTCTTACTTCAAAAAGGGAAACCTATTTGTTTTCATTCTGAAACTTTTTCTAAGGCAATTATAAATTATCCGACATATGATAAAGAATTGTTTGCTTTGGTTGAAAGTGTAAAGAAATGGAAACACTACTTAATGGGTAAGGAAACAGTGATTCACACAGATCATCAGTTGCTTCAGTACCTTCAGTCTCAGACTAAGTTGCAACAATCTCGTCATTACATATGGATGGGATTTATTCAGCAATTTCACTTAGTAATTAAGTACAATAAAGGAGTAACAAACAAAGTAGCTGATATGTTGTCTAGACCATCTTTGAATGCTTCAGTAGTGCTGTAGAATAGTTCTTTAAAACATGAAAGCTATTTAGAACAATATAGTACAGATGTTGATTTCAAAGATATTTATGAATCACTAACTCATGGTACTTAGGTGGAAGAAGTCAATTTTCATATTCATGACAGGTTGTTATATCATCTGGGTAAGTTGTGCATACCACAGACAGAAAGGGCACATGTTATTTGGGAAGCACATTCTTCTTGCATTTTAGGACATTTTGGCGTAGGAAAGACAATGGCGCATATTCAAAGGTATTGTTACTGGCCTCGCATGTATGAAACAGTTGTTAAGTACATTAAAGGATGTGTGATGTGTTTGACAAGCAAGCCAATCAATCGAAAGATTGGTTTGTACATGACACTTCCAGTTCCTTCGCGACCATGGGATAACATTTCCATGGACTTTGTTGGAGGACTTCCTATGTCCAGGACAGGGCATGATTACATATATGTCGTGGTTGATCGTTTCAACAAAATGTGCATTCTTGTTCCATGCAAAAAGCAAGTGACTGCTGAACAGACTACACAGATGTTCTTCCAACAGGTATGGGTTCATTTTGGGTTACCTACTTCCATTATTTCTGATCGATACACTCATTTTGTAAGAGAGTTTTGGTCCACTTTATGGGGACTCATGGACACAGAGCTAAAGAAGAGCACAACTTTTCATCCACAGATCGAAGGACAGAAGAAATGGTGAACAAGACAGTGATACATATTCTTTGAGGCTACTGTAGCAAACATCCTAAGTTGTGGGATGAATATTTACTTTATGTGCAACATGCTTACAATCGAGCCTTACATTCTTCGACTAATCAATCACCATTTGAAACATGTTTTGGGTATCTACCAAAGTCACCAATAGATTTCATGTTTGGTGAAGAAGATAAAGTGGGTGGACACACTGATGAAAATAAAGCAGTTAAGTTCATTCAACAGATACAAAAGATACATGAAGGAATATAGGATCAGTTAGAGAAGAGTCAGGCCAAGTAAAAAATGCGCCATGACAAGCATCGAGTGGATCATCATTTTTAGGTATGTGATCAGGTATGGTTGTATATTAATAAAGATAGGTCGAAAGGTGAAGGTAAGAAACTGAAACCCATCAGGTATGGACCTTTCAAGATTGTTTAAAATATTGGAAATAATGGATTCCGATTAGATTCACCTCCTTACATGCATATTTACTCAGTTGTAAATGTGGAAAATCTAAAGTTGTATGAACCTCTGATGATCATTGATCCAGAGGAAGATACACAGATTCCTACTAATGATGATTTGGCCCCTAACTATATGAATGAGTTGTAGGAAGATACCATATTACATAGGAAGGTTTGATCTTCAAGGCATGGAGATGTTGAATATCTTCGAGTGGGACTCAAGGGCACAAATCTGAGAAATGCGAGGTGGATGGAGATCAGAAGAGTGAGGGAGTTGTACCCTCACCTGATATCTGCTTAAATCAAACTTTTGTGGTCCAAAAGCTTTCAAGTGGAGAGGATTGATCCAGGAGGATCTTACATCATTCTAGTTCGACAAGGAAGTCCAGTTCATCTTCAGCTCTTCAGTTCTGTCAGTTTGTCCAATGAGAGTCTTCATGGTGGAAATGTGGTCAAGATTTTATGTCATGATGTGAAAAAGTTGTTTGTAATGGTTTTTAACTATGGTGGAAAAACCTAAGCTAAGGTGGAAAGATCTCTTTATGTAAATGTAATGGCCCCAAGGTCATAAACCTAAGCCTAAGTTCTAAAACCTAGCACATATGATATTACAAACCTTTGCAAATAACCCTTTCGGACCTATGTATAACACAAATGTTATAAACTATGTAATACATAGTTATAAACCCACACAGTTAACTACGTAGGAACCGCAACGGAACCATCATGTAGTTGGAAATGTGAAAAAATGGGAGTTATCGTGTAGTTTGGGAGCCACTAGAATAGAACGCAACCGTTGGAATAGTTGTCACATGACAATTTGTCACCGCTCCGCCATTTGCAGAACCATCGGGACTTAACCCCTAGGTGGCAGCTTATGACTAGACCACAGCGGAACTGACTGGTCACATGTCTCAGTCAAACCTCTCCGTGCTGGTTGCACACTGTTAGGGTTTATTTTTATACTATGGCCTAATTTGGGTTTCAAAAGATTGCACTATGTTTTATTATTACACCACCATAACACCTTATCCTAAGGTGTCACTATGTGACAAGACCGAGAACTCATGCTCATTTATTTTAAAACCACTTACCATGTTTGGCCCAAGAGGTTTGACCTGAACCTAGCCTGCATACTATAAATCCACCATTACTCATGATGAAGGGAGGAGGAAATTGGAGATTTTGAAGACTTGGCATTCAGATTGCTGAAGAGAGAGGCAATTTTGTTTTCAATGTTTCTTGGTCGTCCGGAGGCGGAATTGGGAACCGAGATAGGCATTGGAAAGCTAGGAGAGAGATATTTCTGTTGACAGAGACTAGAGGTGCATGTGAGCACATTAATTCTGGTGTTTTTTTGTGTAAATACTTCCTTGGATCAATCCTTAATAAAACAGACACCCATCTTGAAAGCAGACCCGGAGATGTAGTCCACCAGGGACAAACTCCATAATCAATGTTTGTTGTCTTCTATCTTTGTTCTTTGCTGCAATTTCATGTTTACCAATGCTTCTTAAGTTCTTGATTAAGTTGTAAATCAATTGATTTCCTTCAGTGTTCCACATTAAGCGATGGAGTTAACAATCAGTTCACTGTTGGCAAATATTCAATTCTACTTCAGTTTAATTTATGATCCATTTCAGATCATATAGGATATATCAAGCGCAATGTTTTTCCCTTAGGATCACAAACTCTAGTTATGAAAAATAATGATGGTGCACTAAAGTTGTGTATTGACTATAGGAAATGAAATAAAGCCACAACAAATACAAGGTACCCATTGCCTAGTTGAATCGATGATTTGTTTGATTAATTGAGGAGAGTTGTGGTCTTCTCCAAAATATACATGATGTTTGGGTACCATCAATTTCATATTAAAGATGAAGATATCCTCAAGGTGTATTTCAGTTGCAAATACAAACATTACGAATTTGTGGTGGTTCCATTTGGGCTTATTAATGCTCCAACCACATTTATGTGTTTGATAAACAATGTCCTCAATCCACATTTGGACAAGTTTGCATTGGTCTTTGTGGATGATATTTTTTTTTAATATAAAAACAAACAAGAGCATGAAGAACATCTAAGAGAGATATTGCAATTGTTGAGAGAGCACAAGCTCTACGCCAAGCTCAACAAATGTGGTTTCTTCCAATCATAAGTTCAATACTTGGGGAAAATTGTTTCCAAGGAAGGAGTGGACGTAGATATTGAGAATATCAAGGCCATAATGGATTGGCCTACTTAGAATGTTTCATAAGATAGATCCTTTATTGGATTGACTAGATACTATAGAAGGTTCATCTGAAAATTTTCAAAGATTGGGCATCCAATCACAACCTTGTAGAGAAAGGGAATTATATTTCAATGGACATGAGAGTGTGAAGCTAGTTTTGAATAACTCAAACACCTACTCATGGATGAAACTATACTAATAATAACTGATACAAATAATTTTAAGGGCTAATATTAATACGTGGGCTAATTTTCCATGTTTTTTCTCAAAAAATATTTGTTAATTTCCATTTTTTTCTAAAAAGGATTTGCCCAAATTTTATAGTATAAAATGATTTTACCTTAAAAATTGCCAAAATTTTACAAACACTATATAAAATCATTATAAATTTGAATATTTTTACAAAAGTATCTTCAAACATTTTATACTTTGCATGTTTGTGACTAGTAAGATTCGCCAAGGTTTCTAAACTTTAAAATAAATTTGTATCCTTAAAAATTTCCCTGTTTGTGATAGCCCTTTTTGCTGCCCCACTTGTAAATGCCACTATCAATTATGATTCATGTAAATAATGTGGCAATACAAATTATGACTGGGTTGGAAGATTAGACATGGATTTAAAGACTAAGGAGGAGGATTTGTTGGGGAAGTGATTAAACTCATGCTACTTCATTTATTCAAGCTACCAAAGTTCTTGACTGAAATTTAATGGTATGCACAATAGATAAGGAGGTGGAGTATGGGTCTCTTGAGGGAAGGGTCGAACCCCATGCCACCTCTATCCTTGTAAGACATGTTGGGTGTGGTCAACACGTAAGAAGTAGATAATGGTTGGAAGCAAAAAGGAAAATAAAAGGGAGAGGGAGTTGGCATATCACAAAGTGCAAAAAAAAAACACAAGAGTGGTGGCGAATGACGATATACAAGGGAAAATTACATCCTCTAACTAGCACTATGTAATGGGGAAAACATTCCCTCTTATTGTGTTGAGGCCAATGGTGTGTGTGTGTGTGATTGGTTATATAGTCAAGGTTCAATGGAGAGTTTAATTACTCAGCTCTTGCTCATTGAGGTGATAAACCACTTATGTGCTTGCTCAATGAGTTGATAAACCACTTAGAGGTGCTTGCTAGAAGGTTGATAAACCACTTGGAAGGCTGAGACACCCAAGAGCTTGTTGAAAAAGGGGTTTATAAACCACTAAGTGCTTGCCTTGGGGCTAATAAACCACTTATATTGTTCTTTCTCAGTAAGTTGATAAACCACCTACCCCTTCTCAATCATTTGTTTGACTGAATATTCGTGTAAATTCCCTTGAGAAATTAACTCCTCATACTATGCATCCAACTCTTACGTGGTCAGCTGTAAGAAATGTTAGACTAACAATTACACTAACAGGGGGGGTGAATTAGTGTAATGGAAAGTTTCATCAATTTAAACAATTTACCAATCAATCAAAATTGTAATCATAAGCATGCATCATTAAAGAACATCATCATGCCATCATATATAAGAGAATAGTAGATGTACGTGGAAACCCTTGTAGGAGAAAACTACAAATTATTTTTAATTTATTTAATTTTGATTACGTAGATTCATAGGCACTAACGTGTTTGAGGAACTAACCCCAAAAATTTGCAAGCACCGAATTGCTATCGGCTACAACCTAATTGAGGTACCAACCTCGATGTATCCAAGCACCGAATTGCAGTAGGTTTCAACATTATTAAGGCACCAACCTCGATGATATGCAAGCACCAACTTGTAGTATGCTTCAACCTAATTGAGGCACCCACCTCCTTCTTCAAACCGATGGGGACTACTTTACACAATATTTCAAACTATATCCACAAGCAAAAAGGCAAATATATGTCTCTACAAATTGACCATGCCAATGTTGTCACAACATGTTCATCAACCTGCAATTATAACATCTTTCCCAGATCTAATTTTGATCATGAATACACAACCTGCTCGTAAATCATGAAACTTGATTATAAAACCTAGTACATGATATCAAGAATAAGTATAGATTTTAATGACCAAAAACATGTCCTCATGAATCTTCATGTCCCCCTCAAAGATAAAAAAAAAAATATCATAGCCATTTCCCTTTTTCTAGAATTAAATTTGGAGCTTAGAAAACTAAAAAATACATTATAAACATTAATTGTTCAACAAAAAGGCTCTTTCAGGGTGCATTATCCAAAATGACCTTTTTCGTCTCAAAAAATTGCAATTTTATAGGTGATATAAATTGCACCAATGTGTCCTTAAAAAAAATGACTAGTCTAGAGGGGTTGAACCCATGATCTCTACAATCCAAACAAAGCCACTGACCAATTACCCTGCACAATGTTTCTTATCACATCATGAACACCATTAATTTTTGTTCTGTTGCAATCACTTCAACAGAGTTGAAATGTGATTCCCTTTCGCGGACCCACTGCACGCTCATTGAAATTAAAACCAAAATGTGTTGCCTCTCTACGGGCTCCGGGTAACCAGAATGTGTTTCCTCTCTATGGGATCATTGTAATCAAAATAACCAAAATGTGTTTCTTCTTTTGCAGGCTCACAATGTAGCTAAAATGTGTTGTCTCTCCATGGGCACATTATAACAAAAACATGTTTCCCTTCACCGGATCACTACTGATCCAGGAGGATCTCGTTAGATCAGTTACACAGTTTCAGTGTCGTTGTTAGCAATTCAGTCCGGTGTCATTCAATTTCGACAGTGTTGTTTATGGTTCAGGTTGTTCAAGTGATGTCTATGGTTTTTCATGGTGTTTAGTTGATATGGTGTTGTACCTGGTTGTCGACAAGTGTTCATCGTCAGTTCTACCAGGGTTGATCATCGACATGGGTGTGTCATCCGTTGCAGGGGTTTGATATGGGTTCGTCATCATATGATGTTTGTCGCAAATGTCACTTTGTGACAATTTGATGTAAGTGGTTGATGTGGTCTTCATGGTCATCACGACCTTCTTCAGGTTCTTCTGACATGGTGATGGTTTCTGGTTTTACAACATTATAATACACCTATTCTAAATGTTGGATCCTAAAACCTAAACCATAGAACCTATGTCTAAAGACCTAAGACCTAACACATTAACCTAACACATAATCCATTAAACCTGAGTCTACAACATGCATAAGTCCTACACCTATCAAAACCATGTATCAAATACATATACACCTAAGTCCTAAACCTAAGTCCTAGGCTATTACACTAAGTCCTAACCCTATCGGTTTATTGTATTACAGACAATGATTATCAAACATAAAACCTACGTTGTATAACCCTCGGCCTATGTTAAACATTACAAAAACATTATAAAATAAACATAATAGTCCCTTGACCGCTAGACTAAACCGTGCAAGGACCACTTTCATGTGAACAAGCGGAGATAGACCATAACAATAATCCCTAACCACGGAGGAAACCGCAGCGGAACCATAAGCATGTAAGCAGATAGTTTAATGTAAGGAGGTTATAGTGACCGTGGTAGACAGGCTCTAAACTGGGTGGAGGTTGTAAACGGCCACAACGCATGTGAATACACCGGCAACCACAAACTGAAACCTCCGGGGGGTAACAACACATGTGGCAGTCTATCAGTCGACTGCCAGGGAATGCGGCATAGTCACATGGCAACCAGCTGTTCGCAGGATAGACCATAGTCTATTTTGGGATTTTCTTGTTGCAGTTTGTTAAAGAACTAATGCGATGACCTTGTAAAGTGTTCCAAGGTGGCAAAAACTAGCAAGACCAAAACCAACAAACCCTGAAGTCAGCTCATGCACTCCTAAAATGAGCGTGAGGATGTTGGAATGTATTTGCAGAGTTTAAAAGGTTGTTTTGCACATTGAAGTGGACATTGGTGGTTTTTGAGTTTCATGTGCAGGTTCTGGAGGGATAGAGGTTGTTTTGTTTTTAGTGTAACAAAAGCATCTGGAGTCAGAATTGGGAATCGTGACAGGTGTTGGAAAGCTGGTTTAGAGGGCTATCTTATGACAGTGACCAAAAGTGCTTGCATGCACATTCAGTTTGGTCAAATTTCTGTGTAATCGACCTCCTTGGTTTCAATCCTAATAAAGCGGTCACCCATCTTGAAAGCGGACCCGGAGACGTAGTCCATCAGGGACGAACTCTATAATCAATTTTGTTGTCTAGTATCATTGTGTATTTGTTGTTTTCACTTCTGTTTTGCATCTTATTTATGTTTTTTCATCTATCGTAAAGTCTTCTTCTCGAGCAGTTCTCGCACTTTTAAGCACTTTCAGTTAACAATCTATTCATTAATGGCATAATCAAATCTACTTCAATTTTAACATATGATCATTTCAGATCATATAATTTGGTATTGCATTTGTAGAATTTGTCATTGAATGTTAACTAAGTCAAAGTCGCAGTGTAGAGAAGGAATCCTTGAGAAGATTGATCCAGAGATTGGAAAGCGATGAGTCGTTCATAATTCAACCATGATAGGATCTGATGCAGGTGAAAATACTAAAACTAAGATGAGGGATGAACAGTTTCAGCAAGCATTCTTGACTCTGCAACATATATTGGGAGAACTTTACGAAGACAAGAAGGTGAGAGATGCAGCTTCTTCTTCAAAGACATCGATGAAGGACAAAGGTAAAGGCAAGGTTGTGTTGTGGTAAAACACAACCCCCCTATTTTTGACTTGTTTACTTCAAATAATGGGGATCCTTTCTATAAATTTTTTGGCTAAACGCATTTTAGGATTTTTATTAAGTTAATTATCCTACGATTTTGTTAATTTTTCATTTTCTTCATATTTTCGTTTTGATTGCTTTGTTGAAATCAATGTTTGGCAGGCTTACCATCGATACTTCTTTCGCCTCATTTGGTCAACTGGTTTGTAAATGGCACTCCTTTGAAGTCTAATTATTTATGTCTCTTGGGTTAAAAATGCGTAAAATGTACAATATTCCATTTTTGTAATTAAATTAGTTCAATAATGCATTTATTTTAAATATTAACCCCTAGTTAGTTATTAATAACAATTTTCATTTTTCACTTATGATCCTATTACATAACCTAGCCAAATTATGGAGCATCGGGATTTTAGTAACTTATTCCAATTTTCTATTTTCAAATAAATTACCAATCTCGAAAAATCAAAATATCAAAATAGCTATAGTTTATTTTTATTTTTACCAAGAGTGGCTATAGTTTAGATAAGCAAATTATGCTTTAAATAATCTCATTTAGCTTTACTCCCATAACTTAACTAAACCTTATTAAATTTAAACCAAAAATAAAATTATATATATATATATATATAAAATAAAAAATCGCTCGATCGCATCGGGAGTTCACAAACGAAACAATTTTAAAAACCCTGATAACTTCATTCTCCCGATCTTCCGATTGCGAAAAGTCAAAAGGACATGAAATTCAAAGTCTCGTTGTGAACTTTGTAATTCGATTTTTTAAGTTTCAAATCACTCATACGTATGAATGAAATGGTAGGTTAGTTTAGTTTAATATTAAAATAAATATTTAATATTTAATATTAAATTTTGAATTAATTAATATATAAGATATAATTAAATTAAAATTAATTATAAATTAGATTAATATTAATTAGTTTATAAATAGTTAATTTATTTTATAGTTAGATTAAAATTAATTATTAAATAATTAAAATCTAATTTAGGATTAGAATTTAATTAAAAATTTTGATTTTTTTTTTTAAGCCTAGCAACAGAATTTCTAGAATTATGTCAAATTTGACTCATCAACTTTAGAGGCTCTTAGATTGAGTTTTACTTGGACAAATGAGGCCCATGATGACTCATTGGAAAGAAAAAATCAAGGAGAAAATTTCTGAGGAGGTTTCAATAACAGATTTAGTCATTTATTGAGCCTCAAATAAGGCAGAAGATCAAGCTCTGAATTTTTAAACAAAATCAATTTTCTGAGTTTTATTTTTTTCATTTTCATTTGACCAAGCCTCTTCTAAGTGCAGATTCATTCATCAATAATATATTTGGCCAATTAAAATCATCATATGCATCAATAGAAGGCTCATATTTCCTTTTCAATTAATTAATTGCATTTGATTGGATTTGTTTTAATGCTAGAAATGACATTTTGATTTTATTGTTGCATCTTAATTTATTTTGATTTCTTTTTGCAGGAAAACAGTAAAAGAGATATGGAGAAAAAGATCTCAATTAATGAGAATGCTCCAGCAATTAAAGATTGAAATTTTGAGAAAATAAAATTGATTAGGTAGATTTATTCTTGAACAAACTTTTTTCTCAAAATACCTTTGGAAATATTATAAATAACAGATTGTAGAATGTAATAGGGGCTGCTCTCCTCTGCAATTTTGGACTTATAAAAACACTTTTACAATAGGAATTTAGAGTTGTAGGAGGGAGGAGAGAAAATCTCATATCTGAGGATTATTGAGGATTTTTCCTTTGTATCTTGAATTATGTATAATGGGTAGAGTTTGCACTGTTGAAGCTCTAGTTTTGAAAGCAGAAATTCAAGCAATGTAAAGGACTATTGGAGACCAGGGTCAAAGAAATGGATTCAATAAATTGGTATTTCTAATACTACTGTTTCAAATACTAGTTTCATTTTTATGATAACAAGAATGTGTCATTTTATTCATGTTTGTGCACTTGTGTTGATATGGGTAATTTGTCTCAATATTGTTATTATGTATCTTTGCTCTTATGGATTTAAATTCTGATCTTTGAGTAACTATTTACTCATAAATCTATATTATAAAACTAATTTATTAAATAGTGATGTGTTACAAACTATTTCCGCATATTATTGTTTAATTATTAGATTTATTGATTTAACAATCAATATCAATTTTGTGAACTACTCCCTGAATGTTGTTGGTTTATTATTTCAGCTAAGAGATCTCAATAGGATGTGTTTTGGTATTCACAAATGTCAGTTAATGAAACTACTTTGCTAGCTTGATATTAACTAAAATCCAGACATATTTAAATCCTTATCATTTAATTATCTTGCTCTTAGTTGGGTTAGATCTATATCTACCTAATTGAGATAGGATTAGGATTAGTTTCTTTTGGTTACATTATAGAATAAATTTGCATTTAGATTAAGTTCTATATTCTTTTAAGTCCTCCTCTCAAAGAAGCAAAATTGTAGTTATGGCTTGGCTGAACCCAAATCAGCTTAAGGGCCATTCTCTTGCCCGATCAGCAAGCAGAAGTGATCTAATATCCCTGTCTATTGGTAGTTAAAGATACATTGTAAACCAATAGCGATAAGGAAAAGGTAATTGGACCAAGTTAAACCAATCAGAGCCACTGCTCCAAATGGAAAAGGAGCTGCTTTAAAGTTTGGAGCGGGTGATTATCCCCGAATGTTAAGGCAAACATTTTTGGCCCTCAACATTTTTGGCACTAGGAGGACCTGAAGCTTGATGTTTATTGGATTCTTTTCAATTTTAAAATTTTATTTAATCACGATAGCTCCTCTTAAACTTCTAATTTGGAGTTGTATCCATGGACGTGTATCTTCCAATACTCCACCCAAAGTGGTAAGACTCTTGTCTCAGATAAAGTTTAATGGTAAGAGAAATTCTTATGTTTTTAATCATGTCTTTCAATTTATTCAAAAAGTTTCAAATTATGATTTTCAAGGAATTGATGAAGGCATTTTATGCAGAATTTTTACTCTCACATTCGCGACAAAAGCTAAAAACTGGTGTAGAACTCTTCCAGTTGCCTCAATTCACAACTGGGATCAATTTGTTACAATTTTTATTTGTAAATTTGACAGCTATGATTATGAACAGGTATGTGATGAAATGAAATATCTATGAAGATTTGAAAATGAATTTGTTAGAGATTTTAATATTCGATTTCATTTGAATTGTTTAAAATTTAAATTGAAGATAAACCTACAGAAGAAGAATCACTAGATTGGTTTGAACATATTTGCTCTCTTCCTCCCATTCCCAATCTATATGAAATTAGTTCAAGCTTTGTTCCATATCCTTCCAACATAAATGAGAATTTCAATATGGATGTGAAAATAAATTATGATGAAGTGGTCTCACAAAGCTTAGAAAATATTTCTAACCAAATGCAAGAAGACAACAACAACAATTTTGGAGAAAGAGTTGCCTTGAAATCTGAAAGTTACTCTGCAGTGAATTCAGAAAATCAGATCGCAAATCATCAAGTACAAGCAACAATCAAAGTAAATAATAACACGCAAACTGTCGTACAAATTTATGAATTTTTTCATGATGAGAAAATGCCAAATTCAGAGAACCAAAGCACAATTCTTCAAGAAAGCATGAGTAGACAAAGGAATGATCTACAATCTGAAATTTACAATGAGCATAATGTACAAGAGTTCTCAAACAGAGACATTTTTAAATGCATTGTTTCATATTCACATTTTTCCCTTTATCCTGATATTTTTACTGATGGTAATTTTCCTCATCTTGTTAGTAATAATATTTCAGAAAATAAAGAGGTTGATCTAAATGAATTACCAATAAGTTTTTATCAAGATAGAGAAACAATTATTGATCATTCTTTTTCCATTAATGAACATGAAATTTTTATTCCTCCTTGTTTTGATATATTGGACAAGATCGAAGGAACTTCCAGAGAATATTGTGAATTCATTTATGATAATTACTCTGACATTAAGGAAGTTGATTTCTATCTTCATGAAAAAATTCAAATAACATCTAAGAATGAGGAACATTTCAATTTAGAAATTATTCCAACCAATCCTCATTCTAGAGCAGCAAATTATCTTCATGATTTCACCATTCAATAAAACATTCCAATTTATGATTCATATCATGATAAAGCTTTCATTCCTACTCATAATCATAATTCTTTTTCTAAGTCACAAGTTGGAATTGACAATTATTCAAATTCCATTATTCTAGCCAATCCTTGTGAAAAAAAAATTATTTCAAAACAATCCCAATTGTGTTGTAACATTAGTTGTACCAATAGTGATTTCATTTTATTTTTTCTTTTTCACTTATTTTGTTTAAATTTAGATTTATTTTCTGATTTTATTTTTCAAATTTTTGACACTTTACGCTGGAATATTGAGCACTTTACTAGTGAACACTCAGTTGATGCATTGCCCGACTGGGAAACTGAAGTTTCATATTATAACCGTGAACATCAAAAGCTATTAATATTTCAATTTCAATCGATGTTCATATCTTATCAATTGCGTCTTTCTTCTCAAAGGAAGTGTCAACAAGAGAGTGCATTTTCACAACCTGACCAACAATCTAATCCAATTAATAATTTTCCATTTTATTTAACAAATTTCCATCTATTTTTCATTGGCCTATTTGAAAACTATTTGGAAAGTTTTTCTTCAAGGAAAATCGTTGATAGTTTAACATTTGCAAATAACACTAACAATTTTTTTCAGACCTTTAGAGCTCAACTCCACAATCTAGCATGCTATATTCCCTTTTCAAACCTTTCCAATCATTAATAGAAATCCATCCAGATTTCTATGATCCAATTGGTATTCAACTGGAAAGGAAATTTCAAGAGAAGGAGATTTTAATTAAGTTGCTAACAATAACTGTAAATTCTACTTACAGATTTATTTTTCTTAGTTCAATTAGATTTGTATTTTTATTACTAACATTTGAACTGTATATATATGAAGGAATTAAAATGAGAGAATGGTTACACTGGAAATATGACTATACTTAGTCATTTTCATGTATATGGTTAGAATAGCAGTAGAATTAATTTAGTTAGTTTGTTTTATGTAGTTAATTTATTCTTAATAGTTCTGTAGATTAAAAAAAAATAAAGCAAAAGCAATCAGCCCTTCTCATACACGTTCAGTGAAACATTTTCTCCTCATCGGAAACTTTTCGATTCTTGCTTCCCATTTTTAAATCAAAATCTATTGCAACAATACCTCTACTCATGACTATATCTCTGCCTATTTTGAATAATGTCTTGACTAAATTCAATTGAGTTTGCACTTGGCACCAATCACCTCAAAGCCACTTTTCTTAATTTCGAGATTTCCTTCTAAGATTTTCTCTTGAGATTAATATATCGAAGGTTTCGATGATACAAAGCTTCTTGACATCATTATCTCGTGAAAAATATAATTGTCTGAATTCAAAAGCTTAATACCAATTTGATTATTATTAATTAGTCTAACTTTTCACTATAATCACATGAAGTTTATGTTATTTTCTTTGAAATTGGTTAAAATGACCTTAAGGGTGTCCATGCTATTATATGCATACATTTGAATATGTAATTATATTCTTTCATAATGAGTGGCTTTATCTTATTCTGATCTTTAGTTTATTATCTGATGTTGTAATACGCATCATATTTATTTACTAAAGGCACTATTTAACAGTCACTATAACAATACATATTTTCCTCAAGTTAATTCGGAATGAGCAGAGGTAATAAATTGTTGTTGCAATTCAAATGGACCATATTCTTATTTACGTTTCTAGTGAATTCTAAGAATTTCAAATTTTTTAAACATGAATAATTGATTTCCTTTAGCTTGATTGCCCACTCTAATTTAGAATAAATAATGAGATGATTTTGAACAAAGTCAAAATTTTGATAAATCCAAGGAAGAATTTGAAAATTCATGAAGTAAAATTTACAGACAATTTCCTTCCAGGTACACATTTACAAGTTCATTTTTATTTAATTTCCCTTTTCCTTAGTTTATTTCTAATTCTTGTTCTATTTCATTTGTAGGTTTTCATTTGTTTTCGAAACTTGAAGTAAGCAGCAAACCCATTTCAAATTTGCAAGAGGTTCAGGGAAATTTTATTTGTTGTTCATTAGAATTTGAGCATTCTTTAACTTTGCTTTCATTCATTAGAAAACCCAATAGATATTTAAAATAGTATTGAAAGATTCATATTGGAACATTTCATATCGCCGATACTACAAAGTCCATACATCTCCGATGTTCCTTTTTGCTCATTCTCCGATAAAATGACTTTACCAATATTGTGATGTTCACACAATTCTGGACCCGATATGAAATTTAAATCAAGTTCAAAAAAAATATCGCGTCCATTCAATTGCGATAATGGTAGGGTCATAAGTTTAAAAGTACCGATGTCCCGGAGCCAATATGATATTAAAATTCTCATAACAAATTTATCGGGTCCATTCTTCATCGCATATCGGCATATCAAAAATATTACATCCTATACTTAAGTTTGCTGATCGCCGATTTCTTTTGAGATCCAAAGTCGGTCCCACCTAAGAGCCACGTCATCCATTGCATTCTCATTATCACAAAAATAATATTGGCATTTCCAACATGACTATTTTCCAATATTCTAATATGTCGATATCGCAATTGCTTCATCGCATTTTTATTCATGGTCATATCACAATTTTGAATCTGCGATGCGCGATGTGCGATGTACAATGTGCGATGTGCGAAGTACAAAGCACGATGTGACTATTCCTCGATCCTCGATATAACAATTCTTCAATATTGTGATCGCTCCATCTCATCGCATATATTCTCATCACATGTTCTCATATCACAAATTTGCCATTGCAACAAATATATCGCATCGCAAAATTAAAATGAAATCTTATCTTAAAATTTTCTGATGCGATAGACTCCAATGCATGCCTCTATGCCATTAACATTTAATTGATATATGGCATATCAGCAAAGGTGAAATTTTGCAAATTGAACTTTAAGCATAGTGAAGAAACATGCAATGCAAATCATCCGATAAGGCATTGTGTTGTATGAAATATTTTAAAGCAATATTGGGTAACCACTATGGTACTAAAGCAATTGATAACAAATTTGTAGCATATTTAAATCATTTTGATTTCTCATATATTTCAGTTTTAAATATATAATTCCATAATTAATATGAAATTCAAGACCTCTCTATCTTCACATTTAAATTTCATTATCTTGGATTTGGTCTTAATTCTGGACAATTTATAAAAA
This sequence comes from Pinus tabuliformis, assembly GCA_031772625.1. Lineage (NCBI taxonomy): Eukaryota > Viridiplantae > Streptophyta > Pinopsida > Pinales > Pinaceae > Pinus > Pinus tabuliformis. The sequence goes on from CM062806.1 coordinate 923,778,777, forward strand.
TCATAGAGTTTATATGAAACTTGTAATATTTTGATAACATTCATCATTGCATATTCTCATTCTCATTTCTGATGCATTTGTTTTAATTTCGATTCCCTTGAACACAAAGCATTCCCTTTTTTACATTTTACTGCTTGCTTTAGTTTAAATAAAATAAATAATGATTTTGGGTTATAAAATTTTGGTTAGTTTGACTTCTTCATGTTTTTAATGTTAACTAAAAGAAGAAGTCAATTAGTATTGGAGAAACTGATACCTCTCAGGTAAGATCAAATGCAATTATCCAATGGTAAGATTCATATACCCACTTTCATTAATTTCCATTTCGTTACTTTAGTTTCAGTTTTGTTTTTAAATTCTGTTGATATATAAATCTGTTTTGCAGCTCTTCATTAAAGCTTTCAATCCTCTACCAGATCATATTTTGAAGTCTTATACTCTTTTCCTGGTTTGATTTTAAGAAGCAGCGATAATCTTCGTTGAAACAGCTACACTAGGAAGTTTTTGAACCTTTAGTTTATTTCTTTAAGCATTCATTTTATTAGAAAATGATTAAGATGATGCTTTGAAACAAGAAAATTGACATCAGACAGAAATTTTTCATTGTGGCTGAATTTTATCATCACTGCTATCTAAAGCCTAAAACACTTACAACCCTGCAAGGTATAATTTATCTGAATCTCGACATAAGGAGGAATGATTACATGATTATTTTCTTGTTGAATTGAGGCTTCTATGATCCATATCAGGTTTATGAAAAGTTTTTCGGCATAAATCACATGATAATACATTTGTCGACGCATTTCGAACCAACGAGTGTGGTTCTTCATTTTCTTTTACTTCATTTGTTGAGACATTGGTATAAACATTCTTGTTAGAGTTTATCTTTCAAAACTTGGATTTTCATTTTTGCTCTTACATTTTTTTCATTTTGTATTTTTGTTTGTTGATTTCTTTTGTAGATTCGGAATTATTTTCCTCATTTTTTTTTTTTAAGTGCTGATTTTGGTGACTCTGCCATAATTTATATGAAAGGCCTTCTTGTTACCTAACAATTGTCGGCATACATAGGGAAAAATTGTTAATAGTCTACTATTAGTTTTTTCTTAAAATCTCTTAATAAAGTTTGTTTTTCTTATTATAAAGGTAGACATACTTAGGGAAGAGATTACAAAACAAGAGAATTTGACAAAGTATCATAAAATCTGATTAATTTCTTTTGCATCAAAATTGTAATTATTTTGAGATTTTAATATTTTATTAAGATCTTTCAAAATTCTATTATCAGTCAGAAAAGTTATTTTTAATTAAGTAAAGACACTTTACAGCAAAGCACCTTTAACTTTGAAATTGTCATTCTTAACTCTTAAAGAGTCAATGATTCTCCCTATCCAAAAAAGTCTTATTTTTTTTAGAGTGTAATCCAAAAATATATTTAAACTTAAAAGATAAGAGGTCTCATCATGAGCCTGCTTACCATGATCATAGGGGAAAAATAGGCTGACATTACCAATAATGCTAAACAAACCAGGGTAATGGCTTATGATTGCAAACAATTATAAGACAAGGGGTCTCATCACGAGCCAACTTGTTCAGTCCAATTATAAACAGTGAATGGCATTGCCAACTATCTGGCTACCAAACTAGGACAATGGCTTTTAAGAACTAAAAAAATAAAAAAAATACAAATATAAAGAAAACAAACATATATAAATGGATTTATCTCTAGGTCAATAATTCTTAAATAAATGGGATTCTGAATCATTGATGATTAAAAGGTAACCCTGTCAAGACTATAGATGTTTGTTGGTATTGGTGGCTCTACCTGTGACAAATGAGTATATTTTAAAAGCTAAGCTATAAAGTGACCCTGATTTATATCTACAACTAATTAAGGACTGATATAGAGTTTTGAAATATTTTAATTTATAAGGAATTTTAAGAAAATTGCAGTAAGATGATTCTTGCTTTTATTCAGACTAATGAACCGTAGTCAAACATTCCAAAAATAATTTCTCTTCTTTAATTATTTTTACTTTAATGTTAGGAAAATCTCATTCATATCAAACAGAGATAGCTGGTTCTTCTCCTGTGTGTCGCCATTGTTGTGGTAAAACACAACCCCCCCATTTTTGACTTGTTTACTTCAAATAATGGGGACCCTTTCTATAAAGTTTTTGGTTAAATGCCTTTTAGGATTTTTGTTAAGTTAATTATCCTACGATTTTGTTAATTTTTCATTTTCTTCAGATTTTCATTTTGATTGCTTTGTTGAAATCGATTTTTGGCAAGCTTTCCATCGATACTTATTTTGCATCATTTGGTCAACTAGTTTGTAAATGACACTCCTTTGAAGTCTAATCATTTATGTCGCCTGGGTTAAAAATGCGTAAAATGTACAATATTCTATTTTTGTAATTAAATTAGTTCAATAATGCATTTATTTTAAATATTAACCCCTAGTTAGTTATTAATAACAATTTTCATTTTTCACTTCTGATCCTATTACATAACCCAGCCAAATTATGGAGCATCGGGATTTCAATACTTTATTCCAATTTTCTATTTTCAAATAAATTACCAATCTTGAAAACTCAAAATATCAAAGTGGTTGTAGTTTATTTTAATTTTTACCAAGTGTGGTTATAGTTTAGATAGACAAATTATGCTCTAAATAATCTCATTTAGCTATACTCCCATATTTTAACTAAACCTTATTAAATTTAAACCAAAAATAAATATATATATATATTAAAAAATCGCTTGATTGCATTGGGAGTTCACAAACGAAACAATTTTAAAAACCCCGATAACTTCATTAGCTTGATATTCCGATTGCGAAAAGTCAAAAGCGCATGAAATTCAAAGTCTCGTTGTGAACTTTGTAATTCGATATTTTAAGTTTCAAATCACTCATACGTATGAATGAAATGGTAGGATAGTTTATTTCAATATTAAAATAAATATTTAATATTTAATATTAAATTTTGAATTAATTAATATATAAGGTATAATTAATTTAATTAATTATTAATTTGATTAATATTAATTAGTTTATAAATAATTTATTTATTTTATAGTTAGATTAAAATTAATTATTAAATAATTAAAATCTAATTTAGGATTAGAATTTAATTAAAAATTTTGAATTTTTTTTATGCCCAACAATAGAATTTCCAAAATTATGCCAGATTTGACTCATTAACTTTAGAGGCTCTTAGATTGAGTTTTACTTGGCCAAATGAGACCTAGGATGACTCATTGGAAAGATAAAATCAAAGAGAACATTTTTGAGGAGGTTTCACTAACAGATTTAGTCATTTATTAGGTCTAAAATCAGATAGAAAATCAAACTCCGAATTTTTAAACAAAACCAATTTTCTGAGTTTTATTTTCTTCATTTTCATTTGACCAAGCCTCTTCTAAGTGCAGATTCATTCATAAATAATATCCTTGGCCAATTAAAATCATCATATGCATCAATAGAAGGCTCAAATTTCCTTTTCAATTAATTAATTGCAGTTGATTGGATTTGTTTTAATGCTAGAAATGGCATTTTGATTTTATTGTTTCATCTTAATTTATTTTGATTTCTTTTTGCAGGAAAATAATAGAAGAGATATGGAGAAAAATATCTCAATCAATGAGAATGCTCCAACAATTAAAGATTGGAATTTTGAGCAAATAAAATTGATTGGGTAGATTTATTCTTGAACAAACTTTCTTCTCAAAATACCTTAGGAAATATTATAAATAACATATTGCATAATGTAATAGGGGCTGCTCTCCTCTACAATTTTGGATTTCTAAAAGCACTTCTGCAATAAGAATTTAGAGTTGTAGGAGGGAGGAGAGAAAATCTCATATCTAAGGATTATTGAAGATTTTTCCTTTGTATCTTGAATTATGTATGATGGGCAGAGTTTGCACTATTGAAACTCTAGTTTTGAAAGCAAAAGTTCAAGAAATGTAAAAAAATGTTGGAGACCAGGGTCAGAAAAATGGATTCAATAAATTGGTATTTCTAATACTACTATTTCAAATATTATTTTCATTTTTATGATAACAATAATGTATCATTTCATTCATGTTTGTTCACTTGTGTTGATATGGGTAATTTGTCTCAATGTTGTTATTATGTATCTCTATTCTTATGGATTTAAATTCTGATCTCTGAGTAACTATTTACTCATAAATCTGTCTTATAAAACTGATTTATTAAATAGTGATGTGTTGCGAACTATTTCCGCATATTATTATTTAATTATTGGATTTACTGATTTGACAATAAATATCAATTTTGTGAACTACTCCCTGAATGTTGTTGGTTTATTATTTTAGTTAAGAGGTCTCAATAGGATGTGTTTCGGTATTCACAAATGTCAGTTAATGGAACTACTTCGTTAACTTGATATTAACTAAAAGCCAGACATATTTAAATCCCTATTATTTAATTATCTTGCTCTTAGTTGGGTTAGATCTATATCTACCTAATTGAGATAGGGTTAGAATTAGTTTCTTTTGCTTGCATTATAGAATAAATTTTCATTTACATTAAGTTCTACATTCTTTTAAGTCCTCCTCTCAAAGAGGCAAAATTGTAGTTGTGGTTTGGCTGAACCCAAATTAGCTTAAGGGTCATTATCTTACCCGATCAATAAGAAAAAGTGATCTAATATCCTTGTCTATTGGTAGTTAAAGATACATTGTAAACCAATAGCGACAGGGAAAAGGTAACTGGACCTAGTTGAAACAGTTCGAACCACTACTCCAAACGGAAAAGGAGCTTCTTGAAGGTCCGGACCAGGTGGTTACCCTCCAATGTTGAGGCAGACATTTTTGGCCATCAATAGGCTAATAAACTTCCTTCACCTCCATCATCTCCATCATCCTCTTATTCTTCTTCTTCTAGTGCAGAATCTGAAACAAAAAAGAAACTGAAGAAAACCTCTCTTTTGAAACTTGATGTAAAATTTGAATTACCTATTTATGATGGTGAAATGAATCCTGAAAAGCTAGATAAGTCGATTAAGCAGGTAGAAGTGTATTGTCGTATTCAGAACATCTCTGATGATAAAATGAAAATTCAGTTAGCTACACTTAGAATGGGGGGAACAACTTTAATCTGGTGGGAGAGTAGAACTCAGATAGATGTAAATCGAAAAGGAAAAGTCATCTCTTCATGGTCTAAGCTTTTAAAATCTCTTAGGAAACAATTCTATCCTTTAGGATACATGCAGCAAGCTGTTATTGATTGGCATCATCTGAGGCAAGGTAAAGGGCAGAGTGTTCAGGATTTTACTAAGGAGTTCAGAAAAAAAAAAGCATTGGTGATTGATATTTCATTAGATACACGTGAAACTTTATTAAAATACATCAGCAATTTACATTCATATTTCTAGCATACTTTATTGATGTTTAATCCTGATGATTTTGATGAAGTGTGTGTTCAAGCCATACATATTGAATTGGGTGGAATACCATTCAAGTTTTCATCGCAAACATCCAAAGAGTTGGAAATCAAAGATTCCAATGACATTAAGGGGAAGAACAATTCGAAGAGAAAGAAATCAGCAATAGCTCAGAAGGAAAAACCTACTTGTTCTCATTGCTAGAGAATCAGTCATGATGAATCTAAGTGTTGGAAAATTCATCCAGAACTTAAGCCCAAAAAGTTCCTTAAGGAGAAGGATGAAAAGAAGGTAATTGCAGTAGTCTAGAAAGATCTAGGTTCAGATTCAAGTGATGAAATGAGGATAACTGCCATGGTTACGACAGGTAAAACTTCTGACATTGGTTCAAGTTCGAATATTACTGCATCTTCTTCAAACATAAATCCTTCAAATGAGGATAAAATAGTTGAATTGTTTAACATAAGGATAACTTCTAAGCACACAAAGATAGATACAATGTTTGACAGTGGATCACAGGCAAATTTAATATTTGAATATTTAGTTAAGAATTTGGGTTTAGAGACACTGAATCATCCAAGACCTTACCCATTAGGATGGCTAAATAAATCAACTCAGATAAAAGTCACAAAACAATGTCGATTAAGATTTTCCAATACAGCTAATTACATTGATGAAGTGGAATTAGATGTGATTCTAATAGACATATGTGGAATTGTCTTAGGAAGTCCTTATCTTTATGATTGTGATGCAATATTTTACAGGAGAGAGCATAAATATCAACTTAATAAAGATGGGGTTGAATTTATTGTCAGGGCACATCAAAATAAAAATCACTTGAATTTAGTTGTTGCTAATCAGATGAAGCGATTAATAAGTTCAAATAAAAGATCTGTAATCATATGTGTAAAGGAACAACATAAGAATCAACATGATGCTTGTTCAAGTTATGAGACTTAGCTTAAAGATAGTTTGATCAAAGAGGTACTAACTTTTCCAGTTCTATTTAAAGAAACCAAACATCTTACTCATAAGCAAGGAATACAACATGAATTACAATTGATGCCTAAAGCTCCTTTTCCTAGTGTTAGAATGAATCGATTCAGTTCAAGTTTGGAAATTAACAGTTATAGGGATGCAGGTCAGTATTGGGGAAAGTCAATGTTACATTTCTCTTGTATTGTGTCACCATTTCATGTTTCAAACAGTTTGGAAGCCTCTTTTCAAGTGGAGAGGAAAACTATTTGTTTTCATATCAAAGCCTTTTCTAAAGCAGTGTCAAAGTATCTAATGGAAACTTATGCATCAAGGGAAAGTGCTAATCAATGGAAACATCATTTAATGAATAAGGGAGAAGTTATTCAAACAAATCAACAGCTAATTCAATACTTTCAAAATCAAACTAAGTTGCAACAGTTTTCACCTTACAGTTTGATGGGTTATTGGCAGCGATTTCACTTAGTAATAAGGAATCTGGAAAGTATATCAAGTCAAGTAGTTGGTTTGATGTCAATAATATCTTTGATTGTCTCCGTTATTCCGCAAAATAGGTTGTTAATACATGTCAATAATATTGAACAATATCCTGTAGAGACTGTTTTCAAAGATAATTATGAATCACTAACTCATGGTATTTCATGGAAAGAAATCAATTGCCATGTTCATAACAGATTGTTTGACCATCATCGCAAGTTGTACATATTGCAGATGGTTGGAATAGGTCACCGGCTTAAAATGTGCCATGATCAGCATTATCAGGGTCATCACTTGCAAGTGATTGATCGAATGTATTGGTACATCATCAGGGCAAGGTGGAAAGTGAGGGAGCTCTACCCTCATCGACTATTTGTTTAGTAAAAATTTTGTGGTCCAAAAGCTTTCAAGTGGAGAGGATTGATCCAGGAGGATCTCGTTAGATCAACTACACAGTTTCAGTGTCATCATCATAACTTCAGTCTGGTGTCGTTCAATTTCGACAATGTTGTTTATGGTTCAGGTGATGTCTATGGTTTTTCATGGTGTTTAGTTGATATGGTGTTGCAACTGGTTGTCGAAAAATGTTCATCGTCAGTTCTACTAGGGTTGATCATCGACATGGGTGTGCCGTCCGTTGCAGGCGTTTGATATGGGTTCGTCATCATATGATGTTTGTCGCAAATGTCACTTTGTGACAATTTGATGTAAGTGGTTGATGTGGTCTTCATGGTCGTCATGACCTTCTTCAGGTTCTTCTGACATGGTGATGGTTTCTGGTTTTACAACATTATAATACACCTATTCTAAATGTTGGATCCTAAAACCTAAACCCTAGAACCTATGTCTAAAGACCTAAGACCTAACACATTAACCTAACACCTAATACATCAAACCTAAGTCTACACCATGCATAAGTCCTACACCTATCAAAACCATGTATCAAATACATATACACCTAAGTCCTAAACCTAAGTCCTAGGATATTACCCTAAGTCCTAACCCTATCGGTTTATTGTATTACAAACAATGGTTATCAAACATAAAACCTAAGTTGTATAACCCTCGTCTTATGTAAAACATTATAAAATACACATAGCAGTCCCCTGACCGCTGGACTAAACCACACGGGGATCATTGTCATGTGAACAAACGGAGATAGACCGTAACCATAGTCCCTAAACACGGAGGAAACCGCAGTGGGAACCATGTGGATGTGAGCAGATAGTTTAATGGGCGGAGGTTACAGTGACCGTAGCGAACAGGCTCTAAACCAGGCGGAGTTTGTAAACGGCAATAGCACATGTGAACACACTGGCGACCACAAACTCGAACCACTGGCGGGTAACAACACGTGTGGCAGCCTGTCAGTCAACCACCAGGGAATGCGGCCTAGTCACAAGGCAACCGACTGTTCAGCGCGTCGTTTAATAACCACCAATGGTTCAAAGGATAGAACATAGTCTATTTTGGGTTTTTTTTGTTGCAGTTTGTTAAAGAACTAATGCGATCACCTTGTAAAGTGTTCCAAGGTGGCAAAACCTAACAAGACTGAAACCAACAAACCCTGAAGTCGGCTCATGCACTCCTAAAATCAGCCTGAGGAGGTTGGAATGTATTTGCAGGGTTTAAAAGGTTGTTTTGCACATTGAAGTGGACATTGGTCATTTTTGAGTTTTAAGTGCAAGTTCTGGAGGGATAAAGGTTGTTTTGTTTTTAGTGTAACAGGAGCATCCATCGTCAAAATTGTTAACCGTGATAGGCATTAGAAAGCTGGTTCAGAGGGCTATGTTATGACAATGACCAGAAGTGCCTGCATGCACATTCAGCTCGGTCAAATTGTTGTGTAATTGACCTCCTTGTTTTTAATCCTCATAGAGTGGTCGCCCATCTTGAAAGTGGACCCGGAGATGTAGTCCATCAGGGACGAACTCCGTAATCAATTTTGTTGTCTGGTATCACTGTGTATTTTCTATCTTCACTTCTGTTTTGCATCTTATTTATGTTTTTTCATCTGTCGTAAAGTCTTCTTCTCGAGCAGTTCTCACACTTTTAAGCACTTTCAGTTAACAATCTATTCATTAATGGAATAATCAAATCTACTTCAGTTTTAACTTATGATCATTTCAGATCAACTACAATCAAACAACATAACCAAATGTGTTTCCTCTTCATAGACTCATGATAGAATGAAACTATATTTCCCTTCGTGATCTCATTGCAATCAAACAACAAAACCAAATGTGTTGCCTCTCTGCGGAATCACAACAACACCAAAATGTGTTTCTTCTCTATGGACTCACAATAAAACCAAAATGTGTTTCCTCTCCACGGACTCACTACAGAAACAAAGTGTGTTTCCATTCGCGGTCTCACTACAATAAAAAAAAAAAACCAAATGTGTTTCCTCTCCGTGGAATCATGATAGAACCAAAATATGTTTCCCTTCACATGCTCATTGCAATCAAACACCAGAACCAGAATATGTTGCTTCTCCACATACTCATGACTTCATATTTGTCCTGAGGATGAACCAAATTAGTTGGTTTGAAACGTCCACCAATTAACGAAATATGTGATTAATTCAAAAGACAATCTCAAAAAACAAGATGGATCACATAAGCTTAAAATAAGAGAAAATCGGAATGTGTTTCCCTACGTGGGATCACTGTAATCAAACACTAGAACTAGAATGTGTCGCTTCTCCATGTATTCACGTAAGAACCAAAATGTGTCTCCCTTCACGAGCTCACTACAATTAAACAATAAAACCAAATGTGTTTCCTCTCCATGAACTCATGATAGAACCAAAATTTGTTTCCATTTGTGATCTCTCTATAATCAACATAACCAAATGTGTTACCCCTCAAGAGCCTCAAAATCCAAATCACTTACAAACATAAACCACAATAATCCTTCACCAACTACAAATCCAACTACCCATGACATGTTACATATTTGTTATGAATGATCATATGTGCCATGGGTGGTATCATATATATAATAGTATGAATGGGTTTGAGGAGGAAACCATATGAACTTTCATTTAACCAAAAAATTTCTCATACACCACAGTTATTTGGGCCCACCCTAACGAGCCTTGTAACCTAATCCTTATGGGTCACTAGTAATCCTTATTCTTACATCATCATGGTGTCACATATGCCACGTGACACACTTTGATTGGTTCCACATGTCACCACAAATTATCCCTATTGGTTAGCCAGTACTTCCATTTCAACATGCCACATGGCATCATGTCAAACTGCCATGTTATCATCTCTTACCACATCATCATTACCTACCACATCATCATTACTTACCAGGTCATCATATTTGAGTCATTCACAAGCCACCATATGTCACTATAAACCAAATTTCCAATCCGGACATGCCACCTCAGCAACTATGTCAAAGAGTTCATGACATCATATTTAATTCATTCATGAGCCACCACATTTCATTACTCCATTGGTCCAACATGGAAGGCATGTCCTTCATTATCCTTCACACATGTTAACACTTCATCCACCATTCACGTGATTTCCAATGACCAGATCCACATGAAGATGCTCAAATTTTAATCAGGTTAAATAATGTGCAAGTTCACACACCAACCACCATTAAGTACCCTCAAGGAGATGGATCTAATTCAAAGATGCATGATGTTTACAATTTGGTGATTTAATTCACAAATTTGGTGTTTTTTCTCTTATTTAAACTTCCAACTTCAAATTGACATAACTTCGCATCCGGGAAGAGTTTGACAATTGTGATATATCGTTGAAAAGGTACCGAAGAGGACTATCCAACCATAAGAACATCATTAAATAAAATCATTGCATGATCATAATAGAGAAATAGACATACGTGGAAACCCTTGTGGGAGAAAATCAAAAATTATTTTTATCTTCTCCAGTTTTGATTACATAGATTTGCAAACACCAACTTGTTGGAGTCACCAACCCCCAAAAATAAATTTGTAGGAACCAAACCCCAAAATATGCAAGCACTAACTTTCTATAGGCTACAACCTAATTGAGGCACCAACCTTGATGATATGAAAGCATACACTTATAGTAGGATTCAACTTGATTGAGGCACCAACCTCAATGATATGAAAACACTGACTTGCAATAGGCTTCAACCTGATTGAGGCACTAACCTCGATGGAGGCACCCACCTCTTTCTTCAAACTGATGTGGACCACATTTCACAATATTTCAAACTAGATCCACAAGCACCAAAACAAACATGTCTCCACAAACTGACCATACTAATGTTATCACAACATGTCCATCAATCTATAATTATAACATCTTTCCTAGATCTTATTTTTGTCATGAATACATAACCTGCTCATAAATCCTAAAACCTTCTTATAAACCCTAGTACAGGATTTCAAGAATAAATATAGCTTTTGATATCCAAAAACATGTCTTCTTGAATCTTCATGTCCCCCTGAAAGATCGCAAAAATATCATGGTCATTTCCCTTTTTCCAAAATTAAATTTGGGGTTCAAAAAACCCAAAAATACATCATAAACATTAATTGTTTGAAAAAAGGCCCTTTCAGGGCAATTTATACATAATGACCTTTTTTGGCTAAACGAGTTGCAATTTTATGGGTGCTACAAATTTCACCTTTTGGCATGCCAATATCTCCTTAAAAAAAATCGACTAGTCTACAGGGGTCAAACATATGACATTTGTAACCCAAACAAAGCCACCTACCAATTACCATGTGCAACGTTTCTTACCACATCATGAACATCATTACTTTATTTTCTACTGCAATCCCTTCAACAAATCCAAAATGTGATTCCCTTCTATGGACTCATTGTGAGCTCACTACAATTAGAACCAAAGAGTGTTGCCTCTCCGCGGGCTCACAATAACCAAATTGTGTTGCTTCTCCGCGAGATCACAGTAATGAAAATGTGTTTCCTCTCTGTAGGCTCACTACAATCAAAATAACCAAAATATGTTGCTTCTTCCACAAGCTCCTAACGTAACCAAAATGTGTTTCCTTTCCATGGGATCATTGTAACCAAAATGTGTTGCCTCTCCATGGGCTCATTGTAACCAAAATGTGTCACCTCTCTATAGAAGCATGATAGAACCAAATTTTGTTGCCCTTTGTGCGCTCACTACAGTCAAACAACAAAATCAAATTTGTTTCCTCTCCATGGACTCATGATAAAACCAAAATGTGTTGCCTCTCTTTAGACTCATGACATAACCAATGTGTGTTTCCCTTCGTAGAATCACTGCAATAAAACAACATAACCAAATGTGTTTCCTCTCCATGGATTCATGACAAAACAAAAATGTGTTTCCCTTCATGGGATCAATGTAATGAAACATTAGAACCAAAATATATTTCTTCTCTAGGTACTCACAATAAAACCAAATTGTGTTTCCCTTCACAAGATCATTGCAATCAAACACCAGAACCATAATGTGTTCTCCATGTAATCACAACATAACCAAAATGTGTTTCCCTTCACATGATCACTACAATCAAACAATCGATTCAATTGTGTTTCCTCTCCATGGCTCACGATAGAACCAAAATGTGTTTCCCTTCATAGGATCACTACAATCAATAGAACCAAATGTGTTTCCCTTCCACAAGCCCAAACTCCATATCACATATAAATGAAAACCACAACAGTCCGTCACCAACCATATAGCTAACTACCTGTCACATGCTATAGATTTGTGATGAATGATCTTATGTGCCTTTGATAGTATCATATATATATATATATATATATAGAATACCGTCAGCATGTGTGAGGGGGGCAATCGTTGAGAACTTTGTTTCGATGGGGCTAACCATATGACCTTTCATATAACCAAAAAATCTCATACGCCACATTCATCTAGCCCACACCAACAAGCCATGTGACATGATCCTTAGAGGTCAATGGTCATCCTTGAGTGGTGCCATGTGTCACCACAATTCACCCTTATGGTTAGCCAAAACTTCCATTTCAACATGCCATATGGCATCATGTCAAACTGCCATGTCATCATCGCCCAACACGTCATCATGCCTACCATGTAATCACCACCTGCCACATCATCATTTCCTACCATGTCTGTTATCACCAAAAAATAATCACCTAGCCATTTCTATCTAGGCGGATCAAAGTACACCATGCAGGATTAATTTTACCATAGTAAAATCACTTTCACCATGGGAAATAATTTAGTAAATCAAATTTATTAAATTATTTTTGTTTAAAGTTAAAAAACCCCATGAGAATAATTGAATAAATCATTATTTATTCAATTTTCTCTAGGAATAATTATTAAATCATTATTTGATAATCATTCCTTGTCACATTTGACTAAATCACCTAGGAATAATTAAATAAATCACTATTTATTTATTATTCCTTAATTCTATTATTGGAATAATTGTTAAATCACCATTTAATAATTATTTCAATTTCACACCATTCTTAATCCTCATGAAATAATTAATAAATCATTTATTTGTTAATTATTTCTAAATAAAGATATTTGACCATTTTGAATATCTTTTCCCTCTCCAAAAAATATAATAAAGTATTCCTAATGGTTAGATCTTGATTTGGTCAATATTATTTTATTATTTTCCATTTTCGAGATAAACCCAATACTTTGTTATAAATAAGAGGGCTTTCCATTCATTCTTCACCATGATCATTATCATCATCACCACTATCGTCTTCTTACATTTGAGCTCCCACTTGAGTTCTACACATTGTTTTGGGTTTTTCACATATTGAGAGAGAGAATCGATTACTGAAGCATTAATGACATCAAAGAACCTATCCCATAGAGGGGGATTTGCATAACCTTTTTGTATATCCCCTTCACTAGGTGTTATCAATAAAGATCATTATTCATTTAAAATTCTTTCCATATTGGGTTATTGCATCGGATATATATTGTTGTTTGCTATTTTGGATTGCAAAATTTATTGTTGCAAGTTTTTCTCATTTTATTATTGTATATCTGAAGCATAAACAACCACAAATTGTTTGTAGGGTCACTTGTCACCAGTGACTTAAGTGAAGTCTTTTTGGTACACCTTCCAAGAAATTTCATACTAACAATGTCATCATCTTTGAGTCGTTCACAAGCCAGCATGTGTGACTATAAACCAATTGTACAACCTGGATCAGCCACCTCAAAAACATGTCAGAGGGGCCACATCATCATCTTTGAGGCATTCAAAAACTGTGATGTGTCATTAATCCATTGGTCCAATATGGATTGTGCGATCTTCATTATCCTTCACGTGTGTTGACACTTCATCCACTGTTGGCATGATTTCTAATGACTAGATATACCCAAAGATGCTCAAAATTTAATAAATTTAAATAGTGTGTAAGTTCATGCTCCAAACACCATTGATTTCCATGAACGATATTGATCCAATTCATAGATGCATGATATTTAACAATTTGGTGATTCTATTCACAAATTTGGCATTTTCCCCCTTTCTGCAACTGCCAACTTCAAATTGACATAACTTCAGATCTGGGAAGAGTTTTACCAAGTGTGATATACCATTGGAAAAGTATCAGAGAGGATTATTAAACCATACCATCCATAGATTCATTTCAGTATCATAAATTTGACAAAATCTCAATAAACGTTGAGCCATTTTTACATCATTTGATGAGAACTTGTCAAGATATCGAGTATCATATTTCTTCCTTTGATTCATTAATGACACAGTTGCTTTCTTGGAATTCCCATTTGACATCAATGACAACATTATATCCAACAAGAAATATTTCAGTGTAGTTTCCCTATCTTTGGGTGGAGAGATGAAGTCCCTCCCTTTAGTTGTAAATCATTCAAGTTATACAGATAAGTGTATTTGCTTACATATGTGTTACACTATGAATAATGAATAATGTCTAATATGTGTTATAGTAGTGAATGTGTCAGCATTGGAGGAATGTGATATTAATGCTTTTCTATGATGAGATGATTTATATGTATTTTCTCATGGTCATGAGGGGCTTGGAGGCATCTATGTTTACTAATATGTTCATGAAGTGTAGAGCTATTTATATGGTCATGTATGACAACTAGAGGCGCCTAACTAAAATGTTATAGATTGTGATTTCCATTGTCTAATAAGTTGTGAATAACATGGTCATTTATTTATTTAAAGATTATGGTTGTACTTCCTGAGAAAGGGCTATTATTGGTGCAACACATGATAAATCAATAGATATGATAGTATTTGCTTGGGACAATCCTTGAGACCTTTTATGGTGTTGTTGTATTTGAATTTACATAATTTATAGATCTGTGGAATGTATGATAGCTAAGAATAATGAGTAGAGTGTTATGTGGTTAGATAAGGGTTTTATCCCTATAAGATGGGTGTTCTAAGTAATTCCCTACTTCAAGGAGAACTTTGGCTAAGTCCCTTAAGATTCTTAGATTTTATAAGTCTAAGTGTTGCAAAAGTCATATTTTATATATTAGGTCAGATGGATTTTGAAAAGATAATGTATCCAATCCATATATGTTTTAGACCTTCATCATCTAGTACACCCGACTATACAAAATGGGTGGATACCCTCTAGTCTAACAGATGTATCCAAAGGTCTGGGCATCCATCTAACCAGTGCATGTGCATTATTTGAAAAGGACAAGATATGCGTTGAACTAGAGTTTGGAGGAAGCATAATATATCCGAGGTGGGGCCTGACATGGTGGAATAATTGTGTGGGGCCATATTTATTATTTCATGGATGTATTAAGGGGTTCAAAGGGTATGCCAAAGTGCAAATTCTAGTGCACCCAAATTTTTCCCAAACCCAGATATAACAGAAAATCATTGAACTGCACAAGGCCGGACTAGTCCCTGTGGGGCACGGTGGGTCCAGTGGATGCCACATGTTGGTTATTACTGTAGTGGCATTGATGATGTGGCGAGTTATAATTGGCTAGACTTCAAATGAGCATAACTTTCAATCTGAGAGACAGATTGAGATAAAATTTATGTCGCCAGAAATATCTCGATGAGGTGAACATGATGGTGACTTTTTTTTAAAGTTTCGATGAGGTTGGAAAAAGAGGATTTTTGTAACCCCATATTCACAATAGACTGTGAGGGTCAGGTTAAGTTACAATTAACACCTTCCACAACCAAGATAGTTTAAGGGGGTGAAAGGGAGCATTACAACAACATAAAGGAAACCCTTCACTCAATTAGTAGTCCCTCAATACTTCCATTTCTTAATGATTTTGTGCATAACTTCAACAAGTTTTCTTTTGTGCATAACTTCAATAAGATTTCTTGGCAATCTAACTAGCCCTCTAGCTCAAGATGAAGGCTTAAATACTAACTTTCACTCACAAAATAGGTAGTCAACAAATCCACATTGGTTGTTGTGATTTGGAAGGATATTTCTCTCACCTTTTTCTCTGTGTCACAATATTAGAATCTATGTGTAGTTCTAGTTCACTCCACTAGTTACTCAGGTTCACACATACATGATCACATTCCATATTCCATAACCTTCCTTTGCTACTTTATACCCACACACTTACAGTCTCTGCCTCTCTTTGCCTAACCACATGCACGTTGCTCAATGTGAGAGTTCAAGTCTCTTCCCTTGGGATGCATGGTCAATCCAAATTCCCTAGAATGGGTACGTAGCCCATACCTCTAGAGAAATTCAATACCACTCCCATTCATTCTCATAACTACTAGTAGTTAGGTAGTTAAACTATTAAATCGGAAATCAACACATTAGTTTAGGAAAGATAGGAAACTTTTGAATCCCCCTTACAAATTCCCTCTCAAACTTCACGATGCATGTTGCTTATTCTCTTCTTCAACTTTAGTAATACATTAAATAAAATTCCTATTACATCAATTAAATTTGGTCAAGATGTTCAAGATGGTCATTGCAACATTATGAGCCTTAATTACAATTACAAAACTTGGGGGTTTAAAAAGGGGTGTTACAATGGCCGACTAATGTAAACATAGTTTCTCAATATTGTAAAATCATAATATAATCAAGTGCAATAGAAAATTACATCCAATGATGAATGACACCATAAGAAGAATGAATGACACCAATTCTATCAATAGTGTTAGCATAATTATTAAAACTTTCTTTTAGTTGTTAATATTTATAGTAGGAAGTTTCAACATGAAATATATTTACATTACATAGGATCCTTGGAGTTTATTACACATTCTCATAGCTACTCTTAAATTTTGTTAGTAGCTACTATTTTAGTTTATTCACTAGATTCAACCATACATTCTACTTGAGTAATTTAGCTTAATGAAAAAACCCACGTATTAAAAGGTCATAATAAGATCAAAATTGTATTGGATTTCTTTCTTAATATAGTCCAAGTTTGTAGTTAAAACCCAATCAACTCAAAAATGTCAATTTTACTCTTGAAAGTGGATTTTCTATGTTGACCAAATCATATATCCCTCATTAAATTATAGAGCTTTTATAGATTGAATAATATCCAAGCCAAAGGAAAAATCCACTAAATGATAAAAGAAATAGAATTACAATATTTGCAAATGCAACATGTGACTAGAAAGTACAAGTCTAGAATAGAAAAAATATTACATCAAACAGAAGATCTATAGTAAGCCTTGTAATTACAAGATAAAAATGCATAAGAAGACATAGAACAACAACCCAAAGCATTATTGATAGAGGAGACTAACGATAAAATGAAGTTTTAGAACTGGCTTATTTTTACAAGGGTATAATTTATGTGATCGCGTTCCCTAAAATATATTTATAACATAATTCCATGGGTTTGTTTATATACTTTGAATAGATGTTATTATAAACATCACAAACAATAGCCCATGAGTTGTAGATGGGTTTATTTATGTGGGATTCTAATCCAAGTGGCTCTAGAAACATGCAAAAGCTCAAGAAGACTCGGGAAGGATAAAAAATAAAACTGTTTGGATTGTGCTTGAACTAGTTTCATGTTAAAGATCTCGTCGTCGTGATCACGGTGGTGTGAATGGTTCAACAAACCGAGCTCGTATGCGAACTATAGAGCTCTTCAAAGTTTGACATGACAAGGGAAAAAATGAAGCCCAAAGTGTGCCACATGGCATCCTAATCAGCGAGTAAGACCCACTAAGTTTATGTGGTCACTCAATGGCCACTAAACCTTCCATACATGGCATGCTAACATTTACTCCTAACCCTACACAAAAAGACAAATAAACCATCATTTAAAAAAAAAAGCACTATACATTACGATATAGTGATAAATATGGTTTTGAAAAGTCATATAAAAATCATGTAAAAGAAAACCATATATAAAATTATGGTTATAATAAATTAACTTCAACGAATATATACCATATATAAAATATGGTTATAACGTCCAACAAATCCATGTTAAATGGGTATGGGGTATATTGTTTTAATACCAAACCCCATGCTATTTTCAAAGCCTAAACACGCACGCTAACCAAAACGTACCCACCATGCAATATTAAAATTCACATGTAAACTATAAAATAACTTCAATGAATATATACCATATATAAAATATGGTTATAACCTTCAACGAATCTATGTTAAATGGGTATGGGTTACATTGTTTTAATACCAACCTCCGTGCTATTTTCAAATGTTAAATGGGTATGCGTTATATTGTTTTAATACCAACCTCCGTGCTATTTTCAAAGCCCAAACACGCACGGTTACCAAAACGTAACCACCATGCAATATTAAAATTCACATGTAATGTGACAGTTTCGAACGGTTAAACATTATTAGCCAACCTCCCCCCTCATCACCTCCTTGTCTAACCAATACACTAACGGCCCCTTGTTTGACAAGTCTCAACATGAAATTTTATATAAACTCGTCTTTGTCGTGCGCTCAGAGGAGCGAAGGAGCGTGCACGCGGATCGAGGCAATTTTTTTAAATTAATTAATAAATCCGCAAAGCAGAACCATGAATTTGAGAATAACACACGCAGAACTATGATTAAGCGAAATTCTCAAAAGGTTGAAATTTTTGTAGTGTCTGAATTGGACAAATTTTATGTCGATCCTACACTTCTCAGCGATACAAACCTAATGGCACAATCAAAATTTTGATCTGAGCAGCAGATCTTCAGAGGACCCAGAGGAGAGAATCTTTGAGGAATCTAGGGGGACCTAAAAGATTCCTTAAGCCCGAGATTTCCACTTTCTCAGAATTTAAAAATTTGACAATCAATTTTGCACTATTCGATGCCAAAAATCTGATGGTGCATTTATATTTCCCATTTGATCATTCCATTTTTTAACCACTTTTCAAAGTGGAGTGCAGGTGTCAGCGTTGATGTGCGAGCCGCCATTTCCATGCGATTCGACGCCACAAGATTGATGGTACGACCAGCTTCAACAGTTTGACATCCTTTTATTCAAATGGCCCCAGGATGTGAGATATATGCAGTGTGTTCATGTATTTCTTTTTGCTATGAGATGCATCGTGTTGTGAAGATCCCTGTTTGTTGTTTTGATGTGGGATCTTGTTTCCTTTATTGTTTCATGATTCCTACTTGATGTGACGCAGAATCATTTGTGGGATGTAATTGTTGTCATTATTCGTCATTTTTTGTTTGAGATCCCTTTATTTTTATGTTGATGGGATACTCATGTGTCGCCATGTATGTTTGCATTGAGATCCCTTTTATCCCATGTTGGCGGGATGCTCATTATCATCATGCATGAGTTTATGTCATACTGATAGGAGTCCTTTTTGAATGAGAGTTCCTGCAGCAGAACATCTCTTAGAGCCACTCCTGCGTGAGGGAATTTTCCTTGTCTGATAGCAACATCACCACCTATGTACATCATCACTATTGACAGCGCTTAATGCGGCGACCTACACCATCTTGACACCGGGACCCGGAGACATAGTCCCTCCTGGACGAACTCCATTATCAACGTCTTGAGTTTTATGTTGTTGATGATTGTCATGTTCCTTCTTCTTTACAGCATGCATATCTATTCCTTTATGTTATTTTAAATGCAATTCTAATCACATCACAAAAGTAAAAGATCTTGGTTAAATCCGGGAGTTGAGTCAACTCGGATCAAGTTTGGTATCAGAGCAGTCTTTGCATGGATGTGAATTGCAAGCGTGAAAAATGGGATGTGCAACAATAGAGGATGAAAAAGCGATGTACGAGACCATGCTCAAAATTTCCAAAAGGGTGGAAATGATGTATGAAACTCTACGAAAAGAGACAAAGGAAAAGGAGTGATTGCAACTTCAATTGTGAGCCATGAAAGAGGCCCTAGAAGAACTGAAGCACAATAACCAAAGTCTTCAAACAGATAATCTTGAATTGAATATGCTTCTACATGAAAAGAAAGAGGAGAAACATAGTTTGCTACAACAACTGCAAGCAAAGGGCAAGGCTTTGGAAAAGCTGCAACGTGACCCATGTCAGGTAAAAAGTAGTTCTTTAAATTCATGTATGTGTCCTGATGATGATTTCGCTGTTTTTGAAAATCATACCACAGGAATTGGCTCCAAATTGTTGAAGAGAATGGGGTATGAAGGAAAAGGCTTGGGTGTTAATGGCCAAGGCATTGTCAACCCCATCAAAGTAGAAGAATTACCCCGTCAGGCAGGACTTGGGTATGTCAGAAAGGAAGTTGGGGAATGCGCCGAGACAGCTAGCGAACCACCAACAACAGATGATGAGAAGCCCTCATCAGTTCTTTCCAAATCGATAGAGGAGGTAAAATATGTTGATTTCCTTTCGGTTTTGTCTTCAAATAGTATGATTTCTATTGGAGATGTGGAGATACAAATTACAGGGACAAACATGAGGCTCCTTACCAGGATGAGATGCAAGGAAGAAAAATAACTTGGTGTTAATAACCAAGGCATAACTCAACCATTGGAGGTTGTGCAGAGACCTCAATTTGCAGGCTTGAGGTACACCGAGGAAGAATGCTGGAAGGTGTCAGATACTTCTAAGAAATCGTTGAAATCGTCGAGGAAAGAGAATGATGGGAACACATCCCCATCATCCCATGGTAGTTCGTGTTAGAAAATTATATATTACGGAGCAATGAAACACATAAAATATTGCAGAAATATAAACACAGAAAACGCATAAAACAAGAGAGACATAGATATACGTGGTTCACCCAGTTTGGGCTACATCCATGGAAAAATAGTCAGTCCTTCTTTTATTATATTATCCAGCAAACTGAAGAGATACAACCTATAGCAGATCCGCTGTAACACCCTCTTCGCTCTCAAACTCCTCTCTCTTTCTCACTCATAATACAGATCTACATAGACGCAATACAATTTCCTCATATATAGTGAGGGGTTGCCTTTTAGGGCAAAAAACCCTAAATTAAACATAACTTCTATTGTCAGATCATCCGCCTAATGAACGGCCCAGATTGACTAGAAATTACTAGACTTTTACAAGGCAATTTTACATCTATTTTTAGCTTTGGGGGCGCTGCCCCCGAACCCCCACCAGGGAACCATTGGCCCCTGGACCCCCTAACTGTCACACCCTCTCTGCGTGGAGGGGTGTACAGTCTTCCTAGGGTATACATTCGGCTGAAACCTTTGAATACAGAAGATAATCAGGCTCCACACCCAACAATCTCCCACTTGGAAACTGATTATAGCAACTCCACCGTTGCTTCATTTGCTAGACAATGACTCCACTTTGGACCTGGTTGTTTCTCATCTTCTTCATCATACTTGAAGACTAATTGAAAATGAGCAGGTTCTCAGTTTCTCCCTCGTTACAACTTTTGTTAGCATATCTGCAGGATTCTGGCTAGTGTGTATCTTTTCTAGCTTTAACTGTCCATCTTCCAATGCTGACCGTATGAAATGGTATTTGAGCTGTATATGTTTAGTCTTGGAATGAAATGCAGAGTTCTTTGCAAGATGTATGGCACTCTGGTTTTCACTGTATAACCTGCTCAACTCCTTCTTTTTACCCAATTCATCCAGAAACCTTTGTAACCAAATCATTTCTTTACTAGCCTCTGTAGCAGCAACATACTCTGCTTCTGTTGTTGAAAGTGCGACAACACTTTGGATTTTTGAAACCCAACTGACAGTTGTTCCACCTACAGTAAATACATATCTTGTAGTGATC
Organism: Pinus tabuliformis; assembly: GCA_031772625.1. Lineage (NCBI taxonomy): Eukaryota > Viridiplantae > Streptophyta > Pinopsida > Pinales > Pinaceae > Pinus > Pinus tabuliformis. The sequence continues at coordinate 923,800,833 of CM062806.1, forward strand.
CTCTTGTTATCTCTATCACCTGCCATATCTGCATCAACATATCCCTGTAGAGCAATGTTTGAACCACCAAAGCATAATGCTTGATTTGTGGTACCTCTCAAATACCTGAGAATACACTTCACTACCATCCAATGTTCTTTTCCTGCATTGTTCATGTACCTACTTACAACTCCCACTGCATGTGCAATATCAGGCCTTGTGCAGACCATTGCATACATTAAGCTTCCAACTGCTGATGCATATGGAACTTTAAACATATGAGCCATTTCTTCCTGAGTCTTGGGACACACCTCCTTACTTAATTTGAAATGACTAGCCAAAGGTATACTAACTGGTTTTGCATTCTTCATATTAAACTTTTTCAACACCTTTTCTATGTATTCACTTTGAGACAATGTTAATTTGTGATTCTTCCTGTCTCTAGTTATTCTCATACCAAAGATTTGTTTTGCAGCACCCAAATTCTTCATTGCAAATGCGTTTGCCAATTTCCTTTTGAGCACATTTATTTCCTGCATGTTAGAACCTGCAACAAGCATGTCATTTACATACAATAACAATATAATATAGCTGCCATCATTTTGCCTTTTGAGATAAACACAATGATCAGAGTGACATCTAGTATAACCTTGTTCAGACATAAACCTATCAAATTTTAGATACCACTGCCTTGGAGCCTGTTTTAATCCATACAAGCTCTTCTTCAACCTGCACACTAGCTTCTCCTTCCCTTTTACCTCATATCCTTGTGGCTGTTGCATATATATCTCTTCCTCCAAATCCCCATGGAGAAAGGTTGTCTTTACATCTAACTACTCAAGATGTAAATCTTCAGCAGCTACTAGACTTAGAATAGTTCTGATTGAAATCATTTTCACAATAGGAGAAAATATCTCATCAAAGTCTATACCCTCTTTCTGTGCAAACCCTTTCACCACGAGTCTAGCTTTATACCATTTTCTACTTCCATCTCCTTCCTTCAACTTGTAAACCCATTTATTCTGCAATGTTGTTTTACCTGTAGGCAACCTGACTAAGTCCCAAGTCTGGTTATGTGCTAAGGAGTCCATCTCTTCTTTCATGGCTTGTTCTCACTTCTTCCTGGTTTTTACCTGCACTACTTCTTCATAACATTCTGGTTCACTAGAATCAGTCAACAATACATAATATAATGAAGGAGAGTATCGTTCAGGGGGTCCACTTATCCTGGTAGATCTTCTAACACCACTTTTAGGTGTTTGAGGTGCTTGTTACTGTTGTGGTTGTTGTTTTAACTGTTGATCATTATGATTTTCAGGCACCATCACTTTTCCTGTGATATCGTCAAGCACTGTGTATTCTCTGTTTTCTTTTTCCTATTTCTTTTCCTTCAACTAATTCTTATACAAGACCTTTTCATTGAATATTACATCTCTGCTCCTAATGATTTTGTGATTTTCATAATCATATAAGCGATAACCAAAATCATTAACACCATATCCAATAAAGGTATTTTTTTGATTTTGTCTCAAGCTTTGTTCTATTTTCTTTATTAATGTGGACAAAGGCTTCACAACCAAAAGTCCTTAAAAAAGAGTAGTTTACCTTTTTACCTGTCCATGCCTCCTCTGGAATACCACCATCCAAGGAACTTGAAGGCCCTCTGTTTATTAGATAAACATCAGTATCTATCACATCTGCCCAAAATTGTAAAGGCAATCCTGCATGCAATCTCATGCACCTTGCACACTCCATGATTGTCCCATTCATCCTTACTGACACACCATTTTCTTGTGGTGTTCCTGGAACTATTTTTTCTCTGCGAATTCCATTCTCTAAATAGTACCTATCAAACTCTTTGCTGCAATATTCACCTCCATTATCTAATTTGAGACACTTCAACCTTTTCCCTGTTTCATTTTCAACCAAAGCTTTCCATTTCTTGAAAGTATCAAATACATCAGATTTATTTCGAATACAATAAATCCAGGTTTTTCTGGTTGCATCATCAATAAAAGTAACATAATAATGAGAGCCACCAAGAGATGATACTTGAGCAGGACCCCATACATCTGTATACACAAGCTCTAATTTTTCGCTCTTCTTTTTTTCCCAACTCTAAGGAATCGAACTCTCTTCTATTTTCCATAAACACAATTCTCACAGAATTTTAAATCAACATGCATCAAACCTAGCAACAAATTTCTTGATTGAAGATTCTGCATCCCCTTCTCACTCATGTGCTCGAGTCTATGATGCCACAATGCTATATCTTCTGCTGTAGAGGTTAAAGCATTAACAGAATTAGAAATACCATTGCATAAATACAATGTACCAACCTTTCCTCCTTTCACTATTACCAAGGATCCTCTAGTGACCTTACTGGTTTTATCTGTGAAAGTACTTACACAACCTTCACCTCCCAACTGCCCTATTGAAATCAAATTTTTCTTCAGATCTGGAACATGCCTTACCTCCTTTAATAGCCATTGATTTCCATTCTTTTGTTTTATGAAAACTGTACCCATTCCAACGATTTTACAGGGTTTATCATCACCCAATCGAACCTGTCCAAAATCTCCTTGAACATAATCATGAAAATGTTTCCTATCAGGTGTGGCATGGAATGAGGCCCCTGAATCTACCACCCAAGCATCAATAATATTTTCTAATGAAAGAATCAAAGCATCTTGCAACACATCACCTGTTACATTCACTTCATGATTGTTTTCTTGTTGCGTGTCTCCTTCTTTTCCCTTCCGAGACTTGCAGTCTTTCTTCAGGTGTCCTTTCTTCCCACATTTCCAGCACACTATCCCCGATCTGGACTTGGATCTGCCTTTTCTTGACTTACTGCGATATCCAGAGCTCTTTCCTCTTTCCATTTTTCTTCCCCTAGTCTCTGCAGTCAAAGCATTACCTGATGTCTCACCGGAGCTTTTCCGTCGCATTTCCTCGCTAAGGATTGCACTGACAACATCATCAAACTTTAAAGTACTAGATCCAGAGACAGAGTTACTAATGGCCATAACTAAACCATTCCAACTTTCTGGTAATTAGCACAAAAATAACAAAACCCTAACTTCATCATCAAAATTTACCCCTACAGAACTTCACTGACTTGTAACTGTATTAAAATCATTTAAATGGTCTGCAACAAATCCACCTTCTGACATCTTCATATTAAATAAACGCTTCATAAGAAATACCTTATTTGAGGCCGAGGGTTTTTCATATAGTTTGGCCAATGCCGACATTAAACCCTGTGTTGTCGTTTCCTTTGAAATATTAAATGCTACCGACGCCGCTAGGCACAGCCGTATTGTTCCAAGTGCCTTTCTGTCGAGAATATCCCATTCTATGTCTGTCATACTTGTCGGCTTCTTTTTCTTTCCACTCAATGGTAGGTACAGATCTCTCTGATACAGATAATCTTCCATCTGCATCTTCCACAGCTGGTAGTTTTGGTCGTTGAATTTTTCGACCTTAAACCTACCATCTTCCGCCATTGCTCCCACTCGAACCAAGAACCCTTCTCTCCTGCGAGTTTATCAGCCAAATAGACCTTCGGCTCTAATACTAGTTGTTAGAAAATTATATATTACGGAGCAATGGAACACATAAAATATTGCAGAAATATAAACATAGAAAATGCATAAAACAAGAGAGACATAGATATACGTGGTTCACCTAGTTTGGGCTACATCCACGGAGAAACAGTCAGTCCTTCTTTTATTATATTATCCAGCAAACTGAAGAGATACAACCTACAGCAGATCCGCTGTAACACCCTCTTCGCTCTCAATCTCCTCTCTCTTGCTCACTCATAATACAGATCTACTTAGACGCAATACAATTCCCTCATATATAGTGAGGGGTTGCCTTCTAGGGAAAAAACCCTAAATTAAACATAACTTCTACCGTCAGATCATCTGCCTAATGAACGGCCCAGATTGACTAGAAATTACTAGACTTTTACAAGGCAATTTTACATCTATTTTTAGCTTCGGGGGCACTGCCCCCGAATCCCCACTAGGGGACCGCTAGCCCCCGGACCCCCACGGGGGGGAAAAATCCCCCCGCACCCCCCCGCGTGGAGGGGTGTACAGTCTTCCTGGGGTATACATTCGGCTGAAACCTTTGAATATAGAAGATAATCAGGCTCCACACCCAACAGTGCCCATGGTAGGGAAAGCGCTGAAGCAAGTTCTCATCATTGTACTTACACCAGAGATGGCAAGGAAAGGTATAACCACTCTCGACATTCAAATGTTCATTTCGATTATAATCATGTTGTTAAAGATGGACATAAATCAAGGCATTGAAAAACATGTACCTTTTGTGGCTTACATAACCATACATTATCTAAGTGTTGGAAAAGAATGACAATACACAAAAGGAGAAGGTATGAACGACCCTCTCAACAGCAAGTAAAGAAACATGGGAAGCAGATCTGGAGGAAGAGGACCTGTTGTAGTCATTGCAACAGAAATGGCCATCAAAGAGCCACATTTTGGAGGCTCCATCCAGAGCAGCGCCTTAAAGACAAAGTGTCGGTGCATGAACCAGGTGAGATAATTGTTCAACAAGAAAAACCACCATAGGGGGATGACCCATTCACATTGATCAGTGAAAAATGGTTTCTAGATATGTTAGCTTGTCATGGTCGTGCTTTTGTAAATCATTTGTTGCATTTTAAAATGTAAACATGATGATGTGTTTTCCATCACTTGTTAGGCAACAATGATGTCTGGTCTTATTTTGAGTTGCATGATAAACTGTGAAAGTGATGTCATGTTTCCATCACTTGTCAAAACAAAAAAGTAGTGTTTGGCCTTATTGTTGTAAATCATGTGTTGCAGTGATGATGTGTTTTCCATCACTTGTTGAAGCAACGATGATATGTTAGCCTTGTTTTCATAGTTGGGGTATTGTGTCCATCTTGATGTAAACTTGACCACCGAGTATGTGTTATAAACTCATGGCAAGTGTGGGATGCTTGGGTCATTAGTTGGTCATGAAATTCAAGCATGTAATTTGCAAAACAATGTACTACAGGTTGCAAAGGTTGCAGGTATCGGCTCATCGCTTAAGGCTCCAAAGAACAAAGGTGAAGGAGATGGAAGCGAGACCTTTTAGGACACTTGTGATGTAGACAAGGTACATAGAAGTTTCAGATTATTTTTCATGCTTTTGGAGGACCAAAAGCTCCTTAGTGGGGAGGATTGATCTAGGTGGCTCTAGACACATGCAGAGGTCCAAGAGGACTCAGGAAGGGTCAAAATAAAAGCGTTTGGATTGTGATCAAACTAGGTTCATGTTGAAGATCTCGTCGTTATGATTGCGGTGGTGTGAACGGTTTATCAAACCAAGCTCATATGCGAAAGATAGAGCTCTTCAAAGTTTGACATGACAAGGGAAAAAACAAGGCCCACAGTGTGCCACACGACATCCCATTCAGTAAGTGGAACAAATTAAGTTTATGTGGTGACTAAATGGCCACTAAAGCCTTGACACATGGTGCGCTAACATTTACTCCTAGCCCTGCACAAAAAGACAAAAAAAAAATCATTTAAAAAAAAAACACTATATATTAAGATATAGTGATAAATATGGTTTTGAAAAGTCATATGAAAATCATGTAAAAGAAAACCATATATAAAAATATGGTTATAACCTTCAACGAATCTATGTTAAATGGGTATGGGGTATATTGTTTTAATTCCAACCTCCGTGCTATTTTCAAAGCCCAAACACACACGGTTACCAAAACGTACCCACCATGCAATATTAAAATTCACACGTAATGCGACATTTTCAAACTTCAAAGCCTAAACACGCACGGTTACCAAAACGTGCCACCATGCAATACTAAAATTCACATGTAATGAGACATTTTCGAACGGTTAAAAATGATTAGCCAAGTACGGGGGTCGGCAGGGTTGGAACCTCCGACCTCCCACTTCGTCGCCTCTGTGCCTAATCAATACACCAAGAGCCCTTTTGTTGACAAATCCACCCATGAAATCTTATATAAACCTGACTTTTGTCAGTGCAGTGCGCCTGACAGCGTGGAGGAGCGGAGGAGTGTGCACATGGATCAAGGGGATTTTTTTAATTAATTAATTAATTTGCAGGGCGGAACCATGAACCTCAGAATAACACAGATGGAACCGTGATTGGGTGAAATTCTGAGGAGGGTGAAATTTTTGCAGTGTCCAAATTGGACAAATTTTATGTCGATTCTACATCTCTCAGCGATACGAACTTGATGGCGTAGTCATAATTTTGATCTGAGCAGCAGATCTTCAGAGGACCCGAAGGAGGGAATCTTTTAGGAATTTAGGGGGAATCTAAAAGATTCCTTAAGCCCCAGATTTCCACTTTCTCAGAATTCAGAAATTTGACAATCAATTTTGCATTATTCGACACCACAAATCTGATGGTGCATTCAGATTTCCCATTTGATCATTTCATTTTTTGACCACTTTTCAAAGTGGAGTGCAGGTGTCAGCATTCATGTGTGAGTAGTCATTTCCATGCGATTCAACGCCACGAGATTGATGGTACGGTCAACTTCAGTAATTTGACATCCTTTTCTTCAGATGGCCCCAGGATGTGAGGTATATGCAGTGTGTTAATGTACTTCTTTTTGCTATGAGATGCATCATGTTGCATAGATCCTTGTTTGTTGTTTTGATGTGGGATATTGTTTCATGATTCCTGCTTGATGTGATGCGGAATCATTTGTGGGATGTACTTGTTGTCATGATTCGTCATGTTTTTTTTTAGATCCCTTTGTTGTTATGTGGATGGGATACTCTTGTGTCGCCATATATTTTTGCATTGAGATCCCTTTTATGCCATGTTGGCGGGATGCTCATTATCATCATGCATGTGTTTATGTCATACTGATAGGAGTCCTTTTTGAATGAGAGTTCATGCAAACTAACATCTCTTGGAGCCACTCCCGCATGAGGGCATTTTCCTTGTATGATAACAACGTCACCACCTATGTACATCATCACTATGGACAGAACTGCAGTGGCCTACACCATCTTGACACAGGGGCCCGGAGACGTAGTCCCTCCTGGACGAACTCTGTTATCAACATCTTGAGTTTTATGTTGCTGATGATTGTCATGTTCCTTCTTTTTTATAGCATGCATATATGTTCCTTTATGCTATTTTAAATGCAATTTTAATCACATCACGAAAGTAAAAGATCTTGGTTAAATCTAGGAGTTGAGTCAACTCGGATCAGATTCGAGCCTTAACAAGTCACTAGTTCAAATCTTATGCGAAGCATGGAGGGTGGGAGCCACCTATGGGGTACTAAAATTTTCCCATGGGGTGTTTAGTGTTGACCAAGGCTTGCACAATTTTGGTGAAAACATCCCACAAGTGGGTAGATCATTCTCCCATCCAAAATTGGGATGGCCCTAACCTAGGGTCAGCCTAGCTAGTGAAAAATTAAGACATAAAAAACAATCAAAATAAAAAAGTGAAATAAAGCTAACTAATATATAAGGTAGTTTCCTTTCATTTTGGTAAGATGCAAGCTAAAAGTGTTCTGATAGAAAACCTATAGTATTACTTGAGTTCTAATTCAAAAATCATTTAGAGTGTTGATGATTTGGGACTATTGAATTCTAGCTCACTAATCCTGTAGATCTCTAAGAACTTCAAACATATCATGAAGTAGTTGTTTTTTAAAGGAAATAGAAATAATAAACCTAACAAGAATGTTAAAGTATCCTCCACTTAGGCTTTTGATTCTAAGACGACTACCTATGCATGACCTTTAAAACAATTTCACCCACTTGATATAGTTTAATAAAGTTATCTTGCATAAGATATATCATTGATCCGTAAACTATCATGGATATTCCACTAGACAATTCGTCACAATATGTCTGATTAATTACTTAAAATTATGAAATCTATGTTATGAGGGTTTATATCTCTTAGATTTTTGGATCTATACATTATTGTTTATTGTGCATGCATGCAGATTGTAATTATGCAGAAAATAGAGAACAATGAAAAAAAAATTCACAACCATGATTTGACACAAGATATAACCTAGGAAACTCTTTCGAGAGAAAACCCAACTAGAAGTTGAGATCACTGCTCTCTTTCTCTAAATAGAAGATGGTTGTGAGTACAAATAAGTAAGGCATGTGGCCCGTAGGCTACTACAGTGCACAATTCCTCTATTTGTTGTCTCTCCCTATCCCTCTCATCTAATTTACTCATCTATGGAACAAATGCACTAAAAAAGAATGTAACCCATTTTCCTCTCAGTGGCCTGATTATAGCACATCCCAATAGCCTACTAGTGGTTAGGTTTGACTCCCTCAAATATTTAACCATATGTACAATATGGACTCTTCTAGAGTATTCTTCATCATGATCACATGACTAACCCCTTTTCCATGAATAAGTAGGTTGACATGGCTTCCTCTCGAATTATGGTGGTGAACACATGAAAGTCAACTTCCAAGTGGCATAACTTTTGCATATGTACTTTGATTGAGGCAATTATTGCACTCTTGAAAAGGTATTTGTGTATAGAATAAGAAAAAGAGGTTATGCACTAAAGTGGTAAAGTTTTACCCCAAAAAACATTGTGTGATTCCTCAAAATTCTACCAAAAGGTTTCAAACCCCAATATGCCAAATTCGGTCTCGTAAGTAAAAATGGTCTGATGGGTTGATTTCTCCACTTTTTCCAATCTAAAAGCATCGATATGGATGCAAAATAATATAATGATCCAATCTGAATCAATCATCCTCATTCTGCTCTCCAAACTAAAATCTACTCATATGGGGTAAAGCTTGGAAAGAATTTGGAGAATGAGATTCCTTCGATTTTGGTGTTTAATCATTTGGCCATATACTCAATGAATGTTTATAAAATGTTGAAATTTTAGATCTTGTACCCCAACAATGTGGTGCAATGCAATGGAAAGCTTGCACAATACTATCAAATTCATTCAATGCTAAAGTTTGTGTGGAAATTTTACTTGTTATTACTAAATAGTAAATGGGTAATCTCTTTGTCTATAACTTTAGGGAGCTTCAAATTCATACAATTTCCTTTTATAAAATATTTGAAGTCAGTTGTTGATGTCTATGGTAACTACATGAGCTCTAAATGATAATGATTACGTTCTTGTCTAAACAGAGAATGATCAAGCCAAGGTTTCATCCATAAAAAACATTCAGGAGCAGCTTGGTGCTTTGGTCAGTGACAACATCAATGAAGTCAAAATACTACTTGGAAAACGTTTCAAACCTAAAATTACTAACAAAAAAAAAAATTCTAGTTTTTAATTATGTATATGTTACATTTATAGACTACTTATCACTCTAGGTCTTGGAGTGTTACCTAAAACTACTTCTACTTGGCTAAGGCCGTGTCTTCCTCAGATGTAAAAAAAAGGTTAAAGGAAAAAGACCCAAAGACATTTCACATGAGAGAAAGCATGCACACTTGAAAATCATCATTGGGTTATTGTAAGTGGCATGGTTTTCCTAAATAACATAATGAATTAACCTATATTCACGAATAATATTTAGTAATAGTTATTCCACTAATTGTTTGACAACTAAACTATAATAGATTTCTCACTATTTGAAAAAGATTACTTACCACTCTTATAGTTATATATATACATTCAAATATACATTATATTATATTAATAACAATACAAATATATAGAAAATAAGACATCCATGTTATAATATATATAAACACGCTTTACTTTTTATATTAATTTATTTTTTCTTAATCTAATATTTATTTATTTTTTTAAATTAAAAAATAAAAAATTCACCCAAAAAAACATTTAAGTTCATCATGAAGCTCATAGATCTATAAAATGCATAGCCATTTAGAAGTTAATTATATTATTGAATGTCTCTTATAACATATTAATAAGTGATTTATTATTTTAGTTGAAATAACTTCTTTCATTATTTATCATGGTCAAAATAAATACACTTTATTATATATATGAATGAAGGAAAGACATGAATGAATAAGTTCATAAATTATAATGTTATTTTTACTAAAATCAATTTTAATTTAAAATAAGTTTATAATTAAGTTAAGAGGCCTTTCTTCTAATATGAGTGTTATACTTAGTGTCCTACCTTTTTTCAATTGCAAAAGATGCACAATAAAACCAAATGTTTAAAGTTATACAAACTAACTGAAAGTTGCTATAAATATGATATAAATATTGATATTATAAAAATTAATAATAATATTTAAATTTATTATTATATTTAAAACAAAATAAAAAATAATATTTCTTTTCATCCAACATAATATAGTAATAATATTTTACCTGTAATATATCACAATTGATTGATAAGTTAATTTTGGAATGATTGTTATTTCACAAATATAATGTACAAATAAGCTATTTAAAATAACAATTTCAATTGTGTGTAAAGGAGATATCACGAATTCTATATGTACAATTCAACAATGAGAATTATTATATTCCTGGATAACAATGGACCCTTAAACTCAGAATAATTGTATTCATTGACATTTAGTTGATTCCAACGATGGTTCCAATATTTCAATGTACATGGATATGAGGTGCATAATGAATTTTCCTAATCTTTAGTTAAATAAATAGGTTTAATTGTATAGTAAATAATATTTGTTATCGTTCATATCTTAATAGAATTCTGGTTTAGATAATTACGTTTACTTAATTATATTAAGTTTATATTATATATAATTCTAATAGCATATTGAATTATTTTAATGTTGGGTTAAATAAATCGATTTCAATTAAAATAAAATAAAAGATTATATATATAAACTATTTTCAAGTTTAAATATTATAAGATGGAAGTTTCCTGGCTCATTATAGATATCTAAGTTAAAGTTAACTACAAATATAAATCTAATTTAATATATTCAAAATAAGTCTTGTAGCATCTAAATATCCAATCCAAACAAAGAGATCTACAAGTGTGTTTAAATATATGACATTTTGACTATTAGGCTAACTATCCAGTCCAAACAAAGAGATCCACAAGTGTGTTTTCATATATGACATTTTTACTATTAGGCTTTTATATGGGCTAAAAGTTGTATTATCCATGTGAGTTAAACATATGGAAAAACATCTAACTATTCAATAGCTAGAAAATAATTTATTTTCTTGATGTATATCATTAGCATAGTTTTTTCTCGATTCTTCATATCAATATAAATAGGTGTAATTAGTCAAGCGAGTGTAGGTTGTGTGGTGGGGACGATATATTGTCGTTATCTCCAACCATGTTTGAATCTCATGCTATGCCATGTTTGTCTATGTAATGTGATTATCTACCTTGATTCCTTGGAATAGCAGGTAGATGTTATTCGTGGACTTAGCTAGTACTAAAATGGTACAGTGAACCACATTTAAAAAAAGAATTGCAATCAACTCAAGGGAAAATTTAAATTAAATATAAAATATCAAAATTTAGCAATTGAATACCTAAGGTCCAAAGTGGGGCACTACAATATGTACATGGCCATTTCCCATGGCTCTAGATTTTCACTTTCAAAAAAAATGGCAAATCCATATTCCCATTTGGATATATTTCGATGAAAATTAAGGGTAAAGGCTTTGGTCTTCCATAATACAAGATTTCTAAAATAGATTTTTACAAAAAATTTTGGGTGGCATTCCAATTATGTGGCATATAAAAAAACTTAATTCCATCACACCTTGCAAACTCTAAAGCACTTTTAATAGCTATGATGTGAACTTAAAAACATAAAACATATAAAATTTCAAAACACTATTATATCATATGAGACCAACCTAGTAACCAATTTGATTATAATGAAAAGAATAATCTAAAGACCTTAAGTTTATTATATCATATGAGACCAACCTATTATCATATGAGACCAACCTAGTAACCAATTTGATTATAATGAAAAGAATAATCTAAAGGCCTTAAGTTTCGAGAGGAATTCTGGACTTAACTACTAATGATGAAACTAAAAGAGGGTCCTCTCTGTACTTTTCTTTTCTATTTTTATCGCTTTCATTTTTTTTCCATTTCAAATTGGTTAATTATTTATTTCCTCCAAAATACTTTTCTTGGTAAGAATAAGAACCCTTCGTTTCTCTAGATTTTCCCACTTTGCTTTTCACTCATCCTCTCTCCCCTTCCGCCTTTTCCATAGTTAGAGTTTATTTTATTCTAAGGTTTCAAAAAGGTAATGAAGTCTAATATTCAAGAGGTTTGAGAAATAGAACTCAAGGGGAATGGCTCTTTGGTGAGATTCAATTTTGTTTGCTTATGTATATGCTTTTATTGGGATCTAATTGTTAAGAATATATATTTGTTGGTTTTTTTAAAAAAAATGAGATATATAGGAATAAACTAATATTTTTATGAATTTATTTTATTTGTTTCATAGGGTTTTATTTTTCACTTTTAAGTTTGTAAAAAATTGTTAGTTTTATGGTTAAATAGTTTGTGATAAAACTATAAATATTTTTTTAAATTTAATTTTTTATTTTCATTCTTATAGAAACAGGTAGCTTTTCCTTGATATGTAAAAATTGTAGCCTAACCAATCACCATTAAGTAGTACATAACATCCAAAGGATTTGATATATAATTATAGGGCATAATTTCCAATTATGTTTCAAAACACACACTTAAAAACTAAATTATCCTATTATTTTATAATTGTAATATATAAACTTGCTATTTATGAACTCTAATAAACTTACAACACAAGAAAATGACTTGACAATACATAACAAAATCTAGTTCCACTATGAAAAACCATGCCCACTATGGGCTTCTTTCATTTCATCTTCTACATTATTTTGCAATTCCTTCTCCATCTTGTTATTACAATCCTCTTCATACTCCCATTTCTCCCCACTACATTTGTTAAGAACCCCATGCATGCCTCCTTGATTGGCCCATTAGAGTTTGAGGGCACACCAACCATTGATTGTGAGCTTTTGGAAAAACGATGTATCATGTGATAATGCATATCAATGTTAAAAAACAATTTATCTACTCATATATTACGAGCTTTAACTTGTACTTCCAATTCCTCATATTAATCTTATCGGGCATCCATTTGGTCCCTAATTCTTTTGTTCAAGCGATATATCACTTCTTACCAAGCACTTAATTATCTAACTAAGAGCTTGATAGTCCTCCTGGAAAAAAAAAAAAAAAAAAAAATCACACTTGGCACATTTCCCATAGTGACTATACTCTACCATAGCATTGCCCCAGGAGCCAAAATTTGTGCCAGTTACCTACCATCATAAAAATCCTTTACTAATGTTTACTTTTGTTGATTATTCCTAGCCAAGAAAACTCTATAAATACCAAATGAATCCATAGGAAAAATATTAATTAGATGTTGCAGACCTAGGTTGCTAGAAACAATCTTCAAATCAAATAAAATAGCCCCATATAATTTTCCTCCTTGCACCTTTACTACACCAAAAAAAAAAAAAAAGTAGGAAAGCCATATCTTATAAACCTAGAAGCTCAAAACCAATATGAGAACCAACTCCACAATAAAGATAACAAATGTTCACCATCTTGAAAAGCTAATATATCCCACCTTTAATGCAAAAAACCATCAGATCCTCCTTAATTATCCTCATATGACAACATGAATGCAATTGTCTAGTGAGTTTAGAATATAGCGGTGGTTTCAAATCCCTTTCCTCATAATTCCCCAGTTTCTAATTGTCTAGAATCTAGGGGTGGTTTTAAATCCCTTTCCTCATAATTCCACGATTTCTAATTGTCTAGCATAGATTGATAATAGTTAGGACCAAGCATGAATTTAATAAATATCATGGAATTAAACAAAGGATGGGATCACCCGATTTTGAATGAAAACACTTTTTTCTATGTGAAGTATTTAGTTTTCCATGCAATCTACTTGGCCATTATAATCTTATCGGATATGGTAAAGTTTAATAGATTCAAAGGGAGTAGTTATTTCTAATTTTGGCTATAAACCTAGTGAGGGCTGATGTTAAATCTAGTCGCACAATTTAAATTAACCAATGATGATAACCACATCACCAAAAGCTAAAACCATCTTTGATCCAATTACCTACAATATTAACAATCATTAATGCAAAGCAAGAACTTATGCTTGATTATTTGTTGTCACACCTAGACCTCATATATGTGTTATTTCTTGCTTTCCATTGTGGTTAATGATAACCCCAAGCCCCTTGCCCTTGCACCTATCAACCCTTTCAAAAGTTCAATTTTAATATGCTTAAATAAAAATAAAATAATGCATAACCTAATAAGTATAAGAGGTGACAACACTATGATGAGAATATTTTTCATATCTTCCCCATGTTATAACCCAAATATATTAAAAAACCCAAAGCAACATACCAAGGAAGTAAAGTTGCCAAAAGTAATGTTGAATTATTAAACAAATCATCCTCCTTTCAAACTATAAACATAATTAGAATTATTTACATTGACTTTTAAGTGCAACCCATAACTTGCAGTATATGTTACAACAACCATGTCTTGAGGTTGGATATACTATGGAACAAAAATGACATTTTTTTTTTTAATTGAAGAATTACTCCATAGATTAGGAGGGATATTAATTCCATACATATTTAAAACATTGTATGAAGGAAAAGACTAGTTGCTTTGCAAATTTTACCCATGTTGCCCATATATACTTAGAAATACCTTATTTTACTATTGTAAATGGGTGACCCATGTAGCTGATTAATGACGGTAAAATTTCCAACCGCATATTAGTAGCATTGAAGGTTAAGATTTGCTTACAAATGTCTACTCTTGTTCAAACCTTTATAAATACATATAAGTTAATTGATTATAAGTAGGAACTAGTCACCAAACCCTCAATTAGGTTTACTTGGAATGTAATTAGGGTTTTTTTTATTGAATGTGAAGCTAAATTTGCCTTTGGAAATGAATATAAAAGTTAAACTTAACGGATCAAGGTGGATATAAGGCATATAAATTTCTTATATTTATTTTGATATCTTTAATATGGTGTGCATACCATGAAGGAATTTGCAACCTTTGATGAGGAAGGGTGAGGAGCATTCAACATGTTGTATTTGCACTTGTAGGGAGGAGGATATATCCCATTATAAATATCTTGGTGATGATGGTCCTTTACATATCATGATTGGCCTACATGAACTAGCGTAATAACTTGTATCATTATTGAAGCAATATAGGTATCGTGATGTCTCTGTCATTATGTCCAATGGTAGTGTTTATGTAAATGTAGGAGATTAGGAGGAGAGGGAAAAGGTAAGTATTGAGGTATCTAAATTTGGTAAACTCATAGAATTTACCTCTATTGGATAAGGGAATCAAAGCTACTTCCACATTGCACGGGATTAGAAAATATGGCGTCTTCTTCATTATTTAATTCGTGCTCTTTGAAAATGTTACTTGATGATTGATTTTTTTTTATCCTCTTAGGCTTGACTCAACCTCACTCTCTCCCTCACAAAAAGACATGATGGGCTCTCAAATTTCACCCTTTTGTTGCATATAGTATTATCATTGATGACAACAATTATTATTGATGTCAAAGGGGATACCTAAGGAAGCAACAATATCATTCATGGATCAACGGAAGAAGTATTTTAGCTTGATATCTTACATACCCTCATCAAGTGAAGTCAAAGAGGTTTGAATTTCATTGAGTTTTTGTCACAATTATGATGTCATAATTGTTGGGTCTCCAAAGTGTCATCCTTTTTCACCCACTTTTCATTCATTTTCCTTTAGTTTTTACCATATTTCGTAGCTCCATAAACCTAAATTAAGACAATTTTCATGATTGCATATGGGCTAGACTTATTATTTTCCAAAGAATTTATTTTAGTATTTTGAGTATTTTTTTGTTAAATATTAGAAAAATAACATGTATTCACTTATATCTAAAAGTAGGATGAGTTTTGTGATGTTTGTAGGCATATTTGAAGATTCCAACAAAGTCATATTTGGCCTCTAAGTCTCAAATTCCAATTTCCTATTCAAACTCTTGAAGATTTGAGATCATCATTCGAGCAAATTTCATGGAGAAGAATCATGGAATTTTTTACAAGTGTCTCCTATTAAACCTATTAGAGAGTTATGCAAGGATTTGTAGAGATAATGATCTCCTAATTCTAGCAATTTGGTTGTACTTAATTGAGAAAAGTGGATCTGAATTTATTATTTGGTTACCCTCTTGTCAAAGTAACTCATGTATAAATTGGAGGGATTTCTCCATTGAGAGGATAAGGGAGAAGAAATTTATAATTTGTAATAAACAAATTTGAAGATATATCTTTGTAGCTATGTTGCTCCAAGCCTATTTCATTTAATGTATGATGCTATTCTCATTTTCAATTTCTAGTGTGCCTGATGAACAATTGGGGGGGGGGGAGGGCTTTGTCAAGCATGCTCACTCTTTCCTTTCTTTGATTATAGATGTAGATTTTAATCATTTTGGTATATTAGATTTACATTCTTCCCTAGAATAATTTTACATGCTTTCCGAGAATAACTTTATATGCTTTCATTGTAGAAAATTTGATGTAGGTTAACTCGATAATGCAATATAAATCAAAGCAGAATACTACAACCTAATTCTACTATCAATTTGCAGACGCTTAAAGATCGAGCTGAACAATATAACCAGAAGAAGCACAATACACATGAAAATACTTTGGGGAAAGCCTCAGCTAAAAGCCCCACACTATTGTATTATCATACAAGGTGGAAATACATAGGAATTATACAAAGCCTTAGCTCTCACAGCTAGCCAGCTCTCAGTACAATCCTCACAGATGCTCACAGGCAATCTTGGCTTCTCTCTAGCCTTCCTCTCTGCCCTCCAAGCTCCTATTTCCTTGTGCTATTCCTTGTGAATGATTTCTTGTTACCAAGTGGAAAACTCTTCCTACCATGTGGATGATCCTCCCCAAAAACTGCGCAATCTTCAAGGATGACGCCTTGACTGCATGCATGAGTTTTCTTTATAAGAAAACACATGCAACTAATAGTACACGGTCCTTGTCATTTAACTCAACTGGGTCTTTCTCAGAATAGACATGCATGAGTTTCTGATGAGGGAATATTCAGTTAATTGGAGTAGCACTAGTTGAGTGCATTAATGCATCAACTGACTGTTAACTCACTATTAGTTCCTCAAACAATTTGGAACTAATTTAAATGGACTTAACTCAATAAATTGAGTTAACTAGTTACAACTCAAATATAACTCAATCTTATCTCCTTAATTTAAGGGATAACTCTTGCATGACCTTAGAAAGACTTCTAACTTGAATTTGTCCAACTAATTAATTCAAAATAAATTAATTAATTATTTCCAAGTAGATGTTAAGACTAAATTCGATTTTAATTCAAAATTTAATTCAAGGACAAATTAAATTGGAATATTCTTGTTGCCATATTTCAACACTCCCTCTCAAAAAGAAAGGGATTATATGCCACCTCGATCCTGTCTCTATGGAACTCGAATTTACACTTTGACAATGCCTTTCTCAAAATGTCAGCATCTTGCTCCTATGTCGAAATATACTGCAACAACATGATCCTCTCGATATGTGAAAAGCCACGGGAAACAAATATTGCCTTATGATTCTCCACACTACCATCAACAGCTTGCTTTACCTTGTAAAGCCAACGGGAACTCACAACTGACTTGTTCTCTAGTCTCGAAACCACGTCCTAAACACTGTTACGAACTATGGAGTCATACTCCTCCACCATAGCATCAACCCAAATTGGCTGCTGCACTGCTTCCTCAAAGGAAGATGGCTCAGTCTCAACACATTCCCTAGCAAGGGCCATGTATCCAGTGTATCTCTCAGGTGATCTCCTCTATCTGCGCTGAGAAGATGTTGCTCCCACATTCTCTCTCGCATCCTCCAATAATCTGTCAGCTTTTCTTGTGTGCTTCCGTCCATCTCTGGAAGACTCTACTTGAGTGGATGTCTCCACTCGTGGAATCTCTGCATGCCGCTGCTTCACATCAGTCTGAGGCTCATCCTCCTTAGGAACCAATAGTCCCTCCACATCCTGTAGTTGGAGCTCCCTCTCAAGGGAAACTCATGGCCTTCTGCTCATCAAACTTGAGATCTCTGCGAACCACTGTCCTCCGAATGGTAAGCAAGTACACCCGATAGTTGTGAGGTGTATCAGTGTACCCCACAAGTATCCCCAACTCTGTTGTCGGCTCAAGGTTCTTCTGTGCATCCTTTGTCCCACGGAAATATACCGATGAGCCAAAGATCCTGAAGTGACCCACATCTGGTCTCTTAGTGGAGAAAGCTTCCTCTGGTGTCTTCATCCCAAGTATGCGATGTAGGCTTCTATTATGCAAATAGACTGTTGTGTTGCATGCCTCAGCCCACAAGCGAAGTGGTAGGCCTTGGTCATGCAGCATTTACCGTGCTGCCCCTACAATAGTTTTGTTCTTCCTCTCGGCCACCCCATTCTGATGTGGGTTATGAGGTGCCGTCAATTCCCATTTTATTCCTTTCATTGCACAGAAGTCCTTAAACTCTTGAGAAACACATTCTCCACCATTTTTGCTTCTCAAGGCCTTGATCTTCTTCTTGACTCTTTCTTGACCAAAGATTTGAACTCACAAAACTTTGTGAAATTTTGGTCCTTCTTCTGCATGAAATAAATCCAGCATTTACGACAATAGTCATCAATGAAAATCACATAATACCTTTTCTTCGTTGTGGATGCCGCCGAGAATGTTCCACACACATCAGTATGAACTCGCTCTAAGATAGCCTCTGCTTGACTGTCTCGATCATGAAAGGAAGACTTGGTGTACTTTCCCAAGCTACAACCTTTGCATGTGTCAACTTGCTCAAGTTTACCTTTGGCAAGTCCTGTAGATATCTGCTACATTATCTTCAAAGCCCCATGATGAAAATGGCCCAACCACCTATGCCACAACTCACCAATGTCTTGGCTTTGCACCAATTCTTCTTTGTACTCAATGCTGCACAATCATCTACCTCTAGTTTATAGAGATTCTTCACCCGAAGTCCTATCCTCTTGGTCTAACCCGTGTCTTAGGAACACCTTTCCTTTACTGAAGACAAAATCGTAACCTTTGTCCTCCAACATCACGACCGATACCAAGTTCTTCTTCAGTCTAGGCACATACATCACATCTGTCAAGGTGAGAGGACCTCCATGCTCCCTCTGAAAAGCAACCGTGCCCACTCTTCAAACATTATATCTTCCGTCGTCACCCATCTCTATGCGCATCTTGAGGTCTTTCTCCTGCAAGGTACTGAATAAATTTTTATCACCAGTCATGTGGAATGAGGTTCCACTATCAAGATAGCAGACACAACCCATTATTGATGACACCATGCATGTGATGAGGGTAAAGTCCATTTCAAACTGAGAGGCTAATGCCTCACCTTCTGATCCTTCCAAGGATCCCTTCTTGGAATTCTTCTATGGGCAATTAGTCGCATAATGTCCCATCTTGTGACAATTAAAGCATCTTACTTTTGACATGTCACCCTTCTTCCCTCCATGAGAAGAATTCGATTTGAAATGTGAAACCTTCCCCTTCCCTTTCCTTGCCCTACTTGCTAAGGCCAGATTTTCTTCATCATCATTCTTGGATGAAGAACCATCTCGTGTGCTCCTCCTGATCTCCTCCTGCATAAGATCCGACCATAGTCATTCCCAATCTGGTAGTTTCTCCCTTCCATTCAGAGAGTCCTCGTAGCTATTCCAAATCTTTGGAAGGCCAAGGAGAGCAAGGCTGACCATATCATCATTGAGAGTGGTTATTCCCACACTACCAAGCTCATCTCTGCAGGTGGTGAGCTTGTTCAGATATGTGGAAATAGTATCGCCCTTCTCCATCTTGATTCTTTGAATCTTATCCTTGAGCGCCAATTTCCTCTGGTTGCTACTGTTCTGGTAGAGGTCCTTCAATGTCTTCCACATTGAAAATGGAGTATCCTTTCCATGGAGTCTCGAGACAATATGGTCTCAAACTACCTCAAGGATGATTTGTCTCGCCTTCACCACACAATTCTTCCACTCAGCCAACTCTTGTGCATTAGTTGAAGCTGGCTTTGGTATTTCTTGATCAATGAATTCCTTCAAGCCATTGTCTTTTAATATAGCCTCCATTCTATCTTTCCATGCTATGTAATTCGAGCTACCTTCCAAGGCATACTCGAGTCTCAAGCCATAGAATTCCATTGGCCAACCTTGAAGTATGATATGAATTCGATTTGCACTTGCAACCCTGAACTTCAAACTTTGAATTCTCTTCTCAGTATATTGTTCACAGCTCCGATACCATGTAGAAAATTTCTACAAATCCAGCTTTGATACCATGTAGAAAATCTGATGTAGGTTAACCTGATAATGCAATATAAATCAAAGCAGAATACTATAACCTACTTCTACTATCAATTTGCAGAAGCTTAAAGATCAAGCTGAACAATATAACTAGAAGAAGAATAATCAATGGCACAATACACATGAAAATACTTTGGGGAAAGCCTCAGCTAAAAACCCCACACTATTGTATTATCATACATGGTGGAAATACATAGGAATTATACAAAGCCTTAGCTGTCACAGCTAGCCAGCTCTTAGTACAATCCTAACAGATACTCATAGGAAATCTTGGCTTCTCTCCAGCCTTCCTCTCTTCCCTCCAATATCCTATTTCCTTGCGCTATTCCTTGTGGATGATTTCCTATTACTAAGTGGAAAACTCTTCCTATCAAGTGGATGATCCTCCTCCAAAACTATGCAATATTCAAGGATGATGCCTTGACTGCATGCATGAGTTTCCTTTATAAGAAAACACATGCAACTGATAGTACATTGTCCTTGACATTTAACTCAACTGGGTCTTTCTCATAATAGATATGCATGAGTTTCTGATGAGGGAATCTTTAGTTAACTGGAGTAGCACTAGTTGAGTGCATTAATGCATCAACTCACTATTAGTTCCTCAAACAGTTTGGAACTAATTTAATTGGACTTAACTCAGTAAACTAAGTTAACTGATTACAACTCAAATATAACTCAATCTTATCTCCTTAATTTAATGGGTAACTCTTTCATGACTTCAGAAAGACTTCTAACTTCAATTTCTCCAACTAATTAATTTAAAATAAATTAATTAATTATTTCCAAGTAGCTTTTAAGACCAAATTCGATTTTAATTCACAATTTAATTCAAGGACAAATTAAATTGGAATATTCTTGTTGCCATGTTTCAACATTCATAAAAATAGATTTCAAATGCATTATAGATTAAATGTACAAGCTCTCATAGATTAAATTTACTCATTTTTCTAGATTAAATATTTCCGTGCTTTCATAGATTAAGTTTACATGCTTTCATAGATAATATTTATTAGCTTCCATAGATTAATTTTCCAGTGCTTTCCTAGATTAAGTTTCCAATGCTTTCCTAGATTAAATTTCCTTTCATGTCAATTTACTTTCCTTCTATATTAAGATTTCATTTCATGACAATTTACATTTGGTAGAATTATAAATTGAATCCTTGCATATATTTTGTCATGTACTTTGTAAGTTTACAAACTTGGATTGATAATTTAATGTAAAGAAAGTTAAAGCACAATTAGATTGACTAATAATAATGAATCTGTGAATGGTATGGTTGGATAATCCTCTTCCATACATTTCCAATGGAATATAACACTTGGAAAAAATCCTCCCGGATGAGAATTTATGATTGATTGAATTTGATAGTTGTAATAAGGGCTAAAAACACTAAATTTATTGAAATTTTTTGCCAAATTTGTTAAAAAATGAGCATATTCTAGACGGATCTATGATTCTTTGGTGGAACCTAAAATGGATGTCGCATAAACATGAACATTTTTTAACATTGTTAAAAAACGTGCACCTTTTGGCCTATCCAACGATGAGAAAAAGCGTGTAAGTTGTATGGTATGCAGAGATGCACATTGTTTAATCTCCCCCATCAAGTCGATGAAAGGATGACATGTGGTAGGAATCCATTGGTTGAATAGGTGGCAAATCTAAGTGGTAATTTAAGGACATGTGGTGAGTTATGATAGTTCCACATGGTAGTGATGATGATGTGGCATCCAGTCACGATGCCATGTGGCATGCCAATAGGTAACTTTTGGTTAGCCAATGAGCATAAATCTTGATGACATGTGACCCACTTAAAATGAGCCACATTGAACATATGGTGTCATGATGACATCAACAGGTAGATGATCAATGACCCTTAGCCTTCAGTTTTATGGCATGTTCACATGGGTAAAAAGGGTTAAATCCATGTTCTTTTATTTATTCGAGTACATATGTCATATTGATTGGTCATATAGGTCATATGGGTCAAAAACCCCAAGTGTATTGGCATGAAGGCTGGCCCCTGGGTTGGCTCTCACATATTTCAAGTCTACACATAAACATACATATACTTAACTGAGAGCTCAAGCTAAGGCATGGATTTTGTGAGGAAATATCCTGGTGAACAATAGGAGGGTGCGGCCTTAGTGGCCTGTTTGAGGAAATATTTTTTGGAAGGTTTCAGGGTCGAAACCCTGTGACCATGTTTGGCTTTATGGTAGCATTGTGATTGCACTTGGATGGTTGGTCATAGATATGTTGATGTGGATGTTTTAACATGGGTTGGGACGTTTGTGATTGGTCATAGCTACGCTTGACATGGATGGTTTAAAGGAGCTTAGAACCTCTGTTATTGGTCGTAGATCTTCTTGACGTGGATGATTTGATGTGGCTTGGAATCTTCTTGATTACTCATAGCTCTGCGCGACATAGATTCTTTCATGTAGCTTGAAACCTTTGTGATTGTATGCCACTCTATTTCACATGGATGGTTTTATGTGGCTTGGAACCTCTATGATTAGTCATACCTCTGCTTGACATGGATGGTTTAATGTATTTTGGAACCTCTGTTATTGGTCATAGGTCCGCTTTATGTGGATGGTTTGACGTGGCTTGGAACCTCTACGATTGCTCGTAGCTTTGTTTTATGTGGTTGGTTTAATGTGGCTTAGAACCTATGTGATTGGTCATACCTATGTTTAACGTTGATGGTTTGACATGGCTTGGAACCTCTGTGATTTCTCACAACTCTTTTTGACATGGATGGTTTTACATGGCTTGAAACCTCCATGAATGGTCACAAATCTATTTGATGTGGATGATTTGGCATGGCTTGAAACCTTTTTTATTAGCCATTGGTGATTTGAGTTGCAATGCTCTAATACCTAATCAAGGAATATAGTATCATAGTTGGTTTGGCGATAGCCTAGCGCCTGTGAGGTCAGGGGTTCGAGCTCGATGACAAGATTATTTTTATATTTTTTATTTGCACCAAATGAAGGCCAAAATGTCGAACATTTAATCAATCAATGATGGGAATTCTATAGAATGCCAAACAAAATATGACTAGTTTGTAGAATGTTCTCTAGTTTGTTCTATTTTGTTGAACCTTTAATTTAATGTTTCATTTTATATAGTTTTTGGGGTCACTATGAAGCCAAAGTTGATTTTGAAAGAAGCATGATGATCACGATTCAGTTGTGAACATTTCTAAAGGCATGAAAATTCTTGATGATATAATTTTGATATCCATAATCACTTTTAAGTGTTTTAGGGGCTTATGAGCATGTTGCAGCAAGTGTTGTGTATATGACCAGAACAAGTTTTTGGAAGAGTTTTATGTGACCAAATTGATGAATATATTGTAAGAGGGTGTGAATAGGATATGACAAGTTGATGATAGCAATGTTACAACAATTACATGATTATTTTTGAAGACCTATATTGCTTAAAGAGCATGTGGATCTAGCTTGAAATATTATGAAAAGTGGTCCACGGAAAGTTGGAGAAGGAGGTGGGTGCCTTCATTAAGGTTGATGCCTTAATCATGTTGAATCCTACAAGTCAAAGCTTGCAAATTTCTTAGGTTGGTGCCTCAATCAAGTTGCATCATATTGCAAATTCTTTCTTACACAGTTTTCAAGGTTGGTGCCTCAATAAAGTTTAACATATTGCAAATAGTTTCTTGCACATATTGAGGGTGGGTGCCTCGAGTAAGTTAGAGACTATAAATCCATGTAAATGAATTGAAGAATAAAAAGAAAAAGAATTTGTTGTTTTCTCCCACAAGGTTTTCCACGTAAAATCATGTTTCTTCTTATGATGATGGCTTCTTGATGCATGGTTTCATCTGCTGTTATGATTCTTGATTGTTATGGTACATTTCTACATGATTATTTGTTGATGAAATGTTTTTAAATGACAATTTTTCCATTACACTAATTCACCCTCCCATAGCGTGATCTTTGGTCTAACAAGTGGTATCAAAGTGAGTGCCTTTAGGAATAGTTAACTATTGGAAGGTTGATTTTAGGAAAAATGGCCATTATAAAATCATCAGGAATGTCTGCTTTGTTTCATGGATCCAATTATGCTTTCTAGAAGATAAGAATGGAGACATATCTCATTTCCCTAGGTGATGATGCTTAGACAAATATTGAGACCAATTATAAAGTTCTTGATACTCCTCCTAAAGATATAGTCAGTAAGGATATTTATACATCCAATGCAGTAGCTATGCATGTTATTTTTAGTGGTTTGTCAAATACAATTTTTTTCAAAGTAATACATTGAAAATCAACCCATGATATATGGAACAAGGATAAAACTTGTTATGAAGGGTACATGAAGGTAAAGGAAGCCAAGCTACAATCATACGAGGTGTTATCTCAATTTTGCATCATAGTTTTAAGTTCACTAGTGTGATTTTTTATTATTCGAAAAATTTTAAGGCGTTGATAGTGGGATTGCCAACGGCAATTGTAAAATGTTGAATAAAGCCGTTGACAACTGGATTATCAATGCCAATTTTTACATTTGTTGAATAAAAGCACTAGCAAATGGATTATCAGTGCCAATTGTAAAATTTAAATCTTTTATGTCAAAATCAAAGCGTTGATAGATCACATGTCAGCAAAGGAGTGGGTCCCTGGTCAAGCGAGCATTGGATAAACAAATGGTGACATGTTTTGTCATGATTTCATATTGGATTATTTTCGCTGCTAGAGGATAATCATCATGGTAAATTAAGGGTGTAATTGATCATTTTTATGTATGATTGATTTACTGCCATGTTTAATCTCAAGTATTTCCAGATGGTGTAAGTAATTATATTATCATGAGTTAAATTCTTGCACAGTTAATCCTTTGTATTAATTTATCCGCGAGGATGAAAAGTTTGTTATCCTACATTTTCATGATTAAATCCCAATTTCATTTCTATTGCCTACATTTTTGGACAGTGGAATTTATGGGGAAAAACAAAAAATTGCACTGAGGGGATCCCAAGGGACCCGATCTCCTCGAGGTGTATCCAAAGGTTTGAGAGCGGTTTTGGGTGGTTGGATGGGATGAATTTTTATTTATTTATTTATTTATTTTTTTATGGGTTACCATGATGACATTTCTCGATATTTTTTTGAAGGATTTGATGGCCAAGGGGTTATTGTTGGAGGTGTTTCCTTCCCTGTCATAGAGGAGGTGGTTGTAGAGGCTACAAGCCTCCCTGTTGATGGAGAGCGTTGTTTTAAAAGCCACATTTTGGCTGGAATTGATGTGACTTTTTTCTTAAAGGATGAATATAAGGATAGACCATACAATTTAGATATACATAGAGCTTGGTTGAAGGGTGATTGACACCTGCTCATGAGGATTACATAGTCGTATTTCACTTGTGAAGGGCGCTTCAACAGAGTCAATCTGTATCATTTCTGTTTTCTTGCTCACATTGCTGGACAGGTAAGGATGAATGCTCCATTCTTTTTATCAACGAGTCTCAAACATATGGCAGCAAGAGTTAGGAAAAAAACCTTATTCATAATCCCATTTAATCTATCATAAATACTTAAGGAAAATCAACAAAACATGGGAACATTTCCTCTTTTGGGGTGGGGGGGGGGTGGTTCTAGAACCTCTGTCATCAAAACCTAAGGTCAATGGTATAAGGAAAAGAATAAAGAAAATTGTTGAACCATCCCAAACCCTAGAGTAAAGGACTTCATTTATTCAAACTAGAAGCCAAAGGAAAAGTATGATGACAAACCCTCCTCCTCCTCTAGTATTTGCAATGGAAAGGGTTTATATGAGAATAAGTGGAAGAATCTAGGAAAATAAGAACTTGTCTTCTTCCCATATGCCATCTCCTTAAAATACTAAAACCATTAAACCAAAAAAGGAAATAGAGGTTGAAGTTATTGAGCCTAAGACAGAGAAAACAAAAGCTAGAGGGAACCTACTTTCACTGAGATATATGGAGGGAGAATGTCTTATACTAGACATCTGAACAAACTTAGCCTCAAATTCAAGCTTAAAAGAAAACCTAGCTTGGAAAAGAAAGTCATTGAGGTAGACGATACACCTTAAAAATATTTGATCATAGAAACATAAAAGCCTAAAAGTTTTAGGAAGCCTAAGGGTCAAAATAAGAAACCTGCTACAGAGGCCAAGAAAGCTAGGAAGAAGAGAAAAAGTGAGAATGACATTTTGTTAGAGGCAGCCAGCAGACTCAGCTAAACATTTACAGAGAAAAGTTTTTTTTTTTCAGCAGTTTTTGGGGATATTTTTACGGAGATCTAACAAACAAATCATCATCATTTTTCTCTTCATTTTGGATGAGCATTGTCAGTTAGATTTTTAGCATGATTTTTCCTTTGTTTTTATGAAGCACTGATAGTTGGTCTGTCAGCAATCCCAGTTTTTCTCATGATTGAGATGTGTCAGTGAATCCGTCAGCACTGGGGGAAAGGTTATTTTTGAAGGTAACAAGAAGCATGGTGGAGTGAATACAACTCTGCAGGAAGGATCTACTTTCTAGATGTCCTTTTTTTTGGATCAAGACCAAATGTTAAGGGAAAAATTGCCACATCGAGCATGATCATAAATAAAGGCTTTTCAAAAAATTTGGGCAGTTGACTAGTCTTCAGTTTTGATCCTTAGTTTTAGCCAGTTCTCTAACAACAACATGATATTTAGATACATAATATTTCTATTTTGGATTTATGATTGAACAATGCAATGTATGTAGTTTTAAGTAGAGATATACTTATCTATTTTTGGACATTGTAATTAAAGTTTTTACTAAAAGCTTGGTTATAGTTTTGTAAGTACTCTATAAAGACTCTGATTTCACAATAAGCAAGGGTTGGGATTTTTTGGGAAAAACCTTCTTATGTATTGGGTGTGTGTGACTATATATTATTATACAATGATTTATCTTAGTAGTGGTAAAAACTTTATTGCAGGTCTTGGTGAAGAAATCAAGGATGATGTTGTTGTTCAAAAATTATTGAGATCTCTTCTATCAAGATTCAATCCCAAAGTGTCATCCCTTGAAGAACTGTCAAATATGGATCAAATGAATATGGATGCACTTCATGTAATACTCTCAACATATGAGCTAAGGATAGAGAAGGAAAAATCAAGAATCAGGGAAGCAACATTCCAATTAGCCAAAGAATCGCTAAAAGCATAAAAGTCAAGCAAAATCTAATCATAATTCTAATGAAGAAGAAGCCGAGTTCGTGAGATAGTTAAAGAGAAAAACCAAGAAGTTTAAAGGTAAGCTTCCTTTCAAATGCTTTAAATGTGGAAGAATAGGAAATTTTGCTTCTAAATGTCCTTATGCAAAAATGAATGATAGTGATGATGAAGCAAGATTCAAGTCTAAGAATCAAAAGAAAAAGTGAAGTGACAAAAGGAAGAACTTTGTCTCAAAAGAGGAAAGTGATTATGAAAGTAATGAAAGTGTGACTAATGATGAAAGAGGTGAGATATTATTCTTCACTGAAATAGAAGAAGCTAAAGTAGAAATAGAGTAAGAAGGAGAACTTAGAAGTGTATTGAAAGAAATAAAAATCCTTAGAAAGAGGGAGGATCAAATAAAGCAACAACTTTAGGTAAAGGACCTAAATGAAGAGATCATTATCACTCTCAAGTTTGTGCTAGAAGAAGACAGATTTAGGATAAATAAGTTTTTGTCAGAACGACTAAATAAGAAGGAATACCTTCATGAGAGATCAGAACAAGAAGTTTTTATTTTGAAATAAGAATTGGAACAGCTCAAGAACAACTTAAAGCTTCACAAAGGGTCTGAATCTATAGATCATATTCTTAATATTCAAATATCTTCTCTTATTAAAACAAGGTTTGGTTATGAAAAATATTGCAAGACATGCAAATATTGTAACAACTTCGGGTTAAAAATCCATGTAATAAAGTCAATAAAGGCAAAACAATAACCAAGGTCATGGAACACGTATTCCAAAATGAATGTTGGGAAAAAAAACATGGTGATGGGGATCACTTGTGATTAATTAATGGCTATGGAAATTGGAAAAGGAAATGACAAAGGCTTTGGAAAGGCATGAGGCATTTATTGGCATTTTATTTATGAAGATAATGGAAAATAGCAGAAAATGAAGGTGAAAGGTCACAAGTTGCATGTGAGGAGGAAAATGAAGGAAAATAATATAAAATGAAGAAAATAGAGGCCTCATTGATAAAAGGGATTTTGAGGAATAGTTCACAATCTTCAGTCACTTTTATCTTGGAGCTCTCTCTTCTATTCTCTCTCTCTCATACTCTTTGACACTTAGAATTTTCTTCGAGCACTCTTGGAGGAGTGTGGCATACTTGGGATTTGGAGAAAGGAGGAAAAGGAAATGTAAGAAAGCACAAGAGGATAGTGGGATCAACAGATACAATAGGTTTTTCTTGCAAGTACCAAATTGCATGTATTATTTCCTTACTAGTTTTGGCATGCATGTCACATGAATGTGGTTTCTTGGCTATAATTTTTCATTGGCATGGAGGATTTCTTGGATTGACAATGGTTTTTCCTAGTCTTACCATTTCCTGTACAACCATGGCATTGTGGGTTTTATCTATGTTTTCTGTTTGGTGGTCATGTTCCTTTGGCTGTGGGTTGAGTTACACGTTCTTAGAGCCTTAGTTAGACAAACGCTTTGGAAGCCCTATATCAACTTGGGTTGAGTTACTAGCCCTTGAATCCTTGGTTGGAAAAATGCTCTGGAGCCCCATGTGGGTTGAGTTACTACTCCTCGAATCCCTGGTTGTACAAACTCTTGGAGCCTGGCAACAGATGTGGGTTGAGTTACTAGTTTGGAAGCCTTGGTTGAACAAACGCTCTAAAGCCTTGGAAAACTTGGGTAGAGAGAGATACGGTGATGGTTAGTGAAGTTTGACCATGAGGTGTAATCATTGGTTAAGGGTTGAGGTGGTTTGGCCTATGTAAGCCCTAGTTTGATGTTCTTGGCTTATTCCATGAGATCCCATATTCATGCTTGGAATATGGCACAGAGGTGATTAGATAAAAGAGAGATTTGGTTCAACCAAATATATATTCGAGTGGTACGTGGAAGTCCCTGACTTGGTTGGATTTTCATATGTTAATAAGAGCTCCTTTTCCTTTGGTATTTCATGAGTAAATATGCTTGTCATTATGTGGTTGTAATGATTTTTTGATCATTGATATATCTTTGGTTATTCGTTGGTTATAAGTATGTTTCATAACAATCTTGACGAATGGATCTCATCATGTTTTGGCTAGTAGATGAAATATTAACGAGTGAATCACCTAATAGATAACAATGCAGATGGGGAGCAATGGAAGAGACAACAAGGGTTTCGATGTGCAGAGTCATAGAATCTCTAACTCCACTCGTGTTGGATGGAAAAAATGAAGGTCAAGGGTATCATTGTAATGTACAGGGTCAAGATCCATCTAGATCTGCAACCTATCCAGATCTAAAGAAGATGCCTCATCTGACCTACGCTGTAGGAGAAACACCAAGCAGATCAGGGAGTCAGTCCATGATAGCAACCAAGGCTTATTCCTCTTGCAAGAACCTAGTAGAAGATCCATGGAAAAGATCGTTGGATATGGTGTCTATCCTCATGCAGAGGATCCTATACAGTCGATATTGTAGATCAATATTGGAACAGAGTCACATGAGGAAGTTTATGATGGATTGATTCTCTAGTTTGACAGATCGGAAGGTAAACAAGGCATGTCTCTTGACTATGATGTCGAAACCTTGATTATGCCTCTCAGAATAGTCTTATGGCGTAAATCTAGTTCTTGACAAAGATATTTGTCCGCAAAGGAGATCAGATCCAAAATCAAAGACACCCTTTCAAGTTTTTATTAAATCTCCATATGGGAAATCAAATCTCATATGGGTCCTAGCATTTGATTGGGTATCAAAGATGAAGCATTATATCTTTCAAAACCCGGGTTATTTGACGTGCCTACAAAATTTGATATACATAGGCAAAACGATACAGGACGATCAAAGCATTCAAAAATACAACGTCTCCCAGTCACCCACCATTATTTTGAATCTGAGATTGCGAGGAGGATATGTTGGATTGATCCATTCAAAGGGAGTAAGGGATATGTCTAGATCCAGTCTTCCAAAGGGAAAATAATTAAAATCAAGGATAGAAAACTGGAGGCCCATCATTTAAAGACAACCTTAAAGGAAAATTGGTTACCCCTACACATCCAATTTAGACACACAACATTCCTATCCCCTATATTATGGAGTAGCGAACACAAGTTCCAACACTGGCTGTAGATCTAATAGAATTAAATGATTTGTGCTCATTATATGAAGCCCAAGTTGTTATATGCAGATTTAACAGTTTCTAGCCAAAGCCAATGGATCTCTTTCACTGGATCTTCACTACTTGGACAACAAACTGTGAGATCCATCTCTTCTCCAAAGGTTTTTTCATAGTAAAGTTTGCAACATTAGAAGAATGAGAATATATTTTACGATAAGGTCCTTGGTTTTGGGGATCTACGGGACTTTTTATTACCCCATGGTTCCCAAAATTTGATGCAAATACAATGGTAGTCTCAAGAATGCTGGTATGGGTTAGGCTGCATAATCTTCCCCTACACTTTTGGCACATTAAAGTACTGGAAGGTATTGGGAACCTATTAAAACAATACATCAAAACAGATACACAAAGAGTCAAAGAAAGGATCTACACTTTCACCAGAATTTGTCTGGAAGTGGATCTTAGCAAGGGTTTTCCAGATTGCATTCTCTTGAATCAAAACAACCAATGTTGGATATAGTTCCTTGATTTTGAGAAGACAACATTTATATGCCGAATATGCCGACAGATAGTTAATCTTCAATCTATATGCCCCAATGCCAAGAAATAATCACAAAGGAAGAAGAAGCCAGGAAAGAAACACAAAGGATGGAAATTTCCTCAGCATTTGCTCGATGATGAAGAGGAAGAAGAAGAAATGGAACCCTTTACCAATGGAAAATTCAGCATCCACATGAAAGTACATGAGAGGAGGAATCAAATCATCAAGTATCAGAACTACAAGAATGAACACTGCATATGGAAAGGATTCCAAAGGTAAAGGAGCTAGGGGGTATCAAACATAATCATGTATAAGAAATCTTAGACTTATATAAGGAAAATCCAAGAAAGATGTTGAGAATCAGCTAACACTTTTAGCACCCACACCATCTCAAGGAGAATGGCGGAAAGTAGAGAAGAAGAAATGGAGAAAAGGGTAACATGTTTCTCTACATGTTAAAGTTTTTTATTTATTGGCTATGTGATCACCAGTCTTGAATGGTTTGAAAAAATTCTTTGTAAGCATCTACAACATGTAATTTTGTTTTCATTAATAAAATTATGATTTTTCCTGAGGAATAAAAAAAACACTGCTAATATTGGGAGGAGACATTAGTCCTCCTTGACAATTCTCAAATAAGTATGAGATCCCTTTGTTTAGATTTGTTGTTATGATCTGTAGATTACATGCTAATGATATGTTTGACAAAATTCTTGTCATGGCTAGTAGGGGTCAGGTCAAGTCCTTGTTCAATTGTTTGCATTAGTATCCTTATTTTAGTGTTATTTATCAATTCTGGAAGTTTCATGAAGTTTTGGGCAGAGGCTTGAGTCATAGCCCTAAAAAAGTGGCTCATAATATAGGGTCACTAGCGCAGAACTGCCTCAAAAAGGCCACAGTTGCATGGATTCCTTCCTGTGGGAGCTACTGGAGGGTCTTAGTCACATGGAAGGCTTGTCATGGGACTGACTAGGGGTCTAGTTCAACAAAACATCAAGTTGTCTCAGGGTTTGGAACCTAGAGGGTTGGTTGTCTACCAAATGCTTTGTAGCTCTTGAGGAAGGTCAGATTGGTCTTGTCTTATCAGTTCCACTTCCTTAACTGTGCATGGGGATTTGAATCATATCATAGTAACTCTTCATCACATGTTTACCCTGGTGGACTGGTTATCTTGGGTAAATGTGGGAGGAGGGTGTTACAGAGTGGCATCAGAGCACAATTCAACCCTTGATTGGATCGCTGGAATGTGTTTGTTGTGCATACATGTCGGTTGCATATGTGTTCATTATGCTTGCGGTCTATGTGTTTGTTATGTATGCATGGCATTTGTCATTATTACAGTTGTGTTGTCATATAGAAGTGATGACATTATTGTTGGGATGATTTTGTAGTGAATACGTGTTGGTTGTATATGTATTCGTTATGCATGTTAGTTTCTATATGTTGTTGTGCATGCATTGTGTCTAGTTGGTGTTGTAGTTGTGACATCATGCATGGTAACTAGGATGATGATTGAGATGATGTCTATATACTGCTATGATTATGTTTATACATGTATTGTGTTAATTTGGTTGATCTTGCAAATGAGATATCCTCCCTTGAACTATACTGAGGTATGTTGGTTATGTTTATGTTTTGGTTTAGCTGACATGATATACTTGTAGGAAGAAGAAGATCAAAGATGACTAGCAAAATGGTATACTACAATTCACGAGACTCTCCCTATATATTAAATGAGTAGCATGGTGATGGGTACTCTCCTGACATAGCAGACACTTTGAGAAGTTTGAAGGAATAAATAAGAAGTTGTAAAGTAGATAATGACAAAATCATTCAGTCACAAGAGAGACTTTCCAAGGCACAGGAAAAACAAGAAGAGGTTAATGCATTCATCCTTTAGAGCTTGTCATACTTTTATAGATAGGGACCACTTAGGATTAGTCATGGATAGGAGGACAGAACTAATGGATCATATGGTAGCAGGTCACATGGTGGGCATAGGTCAGATAGAGATGACATGGTCAGAGATGACATGTTCTTGGATACCCCTGATAGATGAGGTAGTGGACATCAACTTTAATCTAGTTTTGGTTCAAACATGTATCATGGTCATCATCACAATCATCCTTATAGAAGGAATGACATGGGATATTTTTTGGATGAGTTCAAGAAAGAAAAGCCACCTACATTTGATGGATGAATGAAGAAGTCACAAGATGCATAAGCATGGTTACTTGGAACGAATAATTTCTTCAGATTGCATGATTACTTGGAGAACATGAAGGACCGAATAACTATGTTCAATATTAAAGGTAAATCAAACATTTAATGGGAATATGTAAAGAATGTCAGAGGTATTCATCAAGAAGAGTTGAATTGGAGTGAGTTCGAAAAACTTTTCAAAAAGAAGTATCTATCTGAGAGATACTATGATGACAGGGAAAAACAATTTTGTGAGTTGAAGATGGGATCCATAACCGATGAGGAGTAGATTAGAATATTCTTGGATTTATTGAGGTATATACCTTATCTTAAGGAGGAGAAAGTGAAGATTCAGAGATTCATCAGTGGGTTTCCAGTAGAATTCAAGGACAAGATTGATTTTGATGAGCCTAGATCATTGGAGGAAGCTGTCAGGAAGCTAAATCATTGTTGTGAGCAATCAAAGCACAGATCTAAGACTAAGTAGGATTGGAAAGGAAATGAGAAGGATAAGGGAAAATTGTATAAGAGGTGAACAAGACCTCAGGACACAGGTAATAAAGAGAATGCAACATTGCTTAAGAAGTTTAATGCATCTAATAGAGGACATGGATTTTAGTCTAAGGAGTAGAACAAGGTTGATGGTAGGAATCCCTTGCAGTGTTGGACTTGTGGAGGAGAGCATTGCAGTAGAGATTCTCCACAGAATCAGAGTGGTATATTGCAGATCTACATTGCTCAGGAGGCACAGACAGTGAGGGATGTTGGACAAAGTATTCCTCGAATTTATGCAATGTTGGATAATAGGTGGGCAGATCACCAGGCATCTATTATTGAGATGGACTATAAGCTTTGTGATCAATTTGTTTCTATTTTGATTGTCACTATATTTGATTATAGTTATGTTAATCCTGACCTGGTGGATAAGTTTGGTTTGAATAAACAAGTGCATGCAGAATCTTGGTTAGTGTAGTTGGCTACAGGTACAAAGAAGATAGTTCATCACTGGGTAAGAACTTGTTCATTTGAGTTGAATGGTATGCCTACATCAATGCATTTGAATGTGCTTCCATTGGGATCATATAATATGTTGTTGGGTATGGACTGGTTGTATCTTCATAGGACCAAGGTGGATTGTTATGACAAGGCTATTGAGTGCTTGGATGACAATGGAGAATACAAGATCTTGCAAGGGAAGAAGAAGGAAACATCAGTTAGAATGGTGACATCTATGTAGGAAAAGAGCAGTCGTAGGAATGGGTGTGTTTTATTTGCAGTACATATTTATAGTGATAAAGGTAAGGATGTTGAGGATGCAGAATTTTTGAAGAGGTAACTAGTTCTACAATAGTTTCAGGATGTATTTCCCATAGAGATTCTAGATTTACCGCTTCATAGGGAAGTGGAATTTTCTATTGGGTTGGTACTAGGGACATCACTGCCATTAAAGGTACCATACAGGATGAGCACACCAGAGTTAGTGGAATTGAAGTTGCATTTGAAGAAAATGCTTGACAAAGGATACATCAGGCCATCTGTGTCTCCTTCGGGTGCACCAATGTTGTTTGTGAAGAAGAATGATGGTAATATCAGGTTATGCATTGATTACAGGCAATTGAACAAGGTAGCCATTAAGAATAGGTATCCATTTCCGAGGATTGATTTTTTTTTTTACCAGTTGAAGGGGGTAGTAGTGTTCTCGAAGTTTGATTAGAGATTAGGATACCATCAAGTACACATTAAAGAAGATGAAATCTACAAGAATTCTTTCTGGACCAAGTATGGGAATTATGAGTTTTTTGTAGTTCCATTTGGTTTGACTAATGCTCCAACTACTTTTATGTGCTTCATGAATAGTTTTTTGTGCCCTTATATGGAAAAGTTTGTTATTTTGTTCATTGATGATATATTGATATATTCTAAGAATGAGGACGAGCATATCGAATACTTAGCAGTAGTGTTGATATTGTTAAGAGATCATCAATTTTATGCTAATATCAGCCAATGAAGTTTCTTTCATATGGAGGTACATTACTTGGGGCATGTGGTCTCCAAGGAAGGCATAGTAGGGGATCCGTAAAATATAAGAGCCATCATGGAATGGGAAACTCCTAGAAATGTTGATGAGGTAAGATCATTCATGGGACTAGTAGGTTATTATATGAGGTTCATCAGGAACTTCTCTTGGGTTGCATATCCCATTACATCATTGCAGAGGAAAGGCAATAAATTTTAATGGACAAAGGAATGTGCAACCAGTTTGGAGTAGTTGAAGGAGTTGTTGACAAATGCTCCAGTTTTAAAGATTGCATATCCTGACAAAGAGTTTGGGGTATGGACATATTCTTGCAAGAGAGGACATGATGGAGTCCTGATGTAAGAAGCACAAGTAGTGTGTTATGAAACAAAGAAAATGAATGAGAATGAGCAGCATTATGTGACACATGATCTTGAGTTGATAGAGATCATACATGCATTGAAGATGTGGAGACACTACCTTCTTGGTAGGAGGTTTGTATAGATGAGTGACCACAGTGGATTGAGATACTTGTTTGACCAATCAAATCTGAATTCTAGGAAAGCTAGATAGTTGGTTGTGATTAGCGAGTTCGACTTTGAGATCAGGTATATTAAAGGTAAAGAGAACAAGGTTGTGAATGCTCTTAGCAGGAGAGTACATGTAAATCACATTGCAATTGTGAGTTCTTATGGGACAAATTTACAGAATCAGATCTTATAGGAAGGTCAATAGGATGACAGGTATAGGCAGCTTAGGCACAGGTTACAGCAGGATACAAGTGATTAGGATGTGGACTATCATCTCACAATGGATTCTTTGGTCAGATTTAGGGACGAGATCTATGTGTTGGACAATAGGGATCTCAAGAAGCTTATCTTGAGAGAATTTCATGCTAAGTCATACTCAGGTCACCTGGGATATCATAAGACAATGACAGTAGTGAAGAAGTTCTATTATTGTCTGAATTTGAAGAAGGAAGTGGCAGAGTTTGTGGTTAGGTGCTTGGATTATCAACAGGTAAAATAAAAGTGTAAGCATCCATGTGGTCTACTACATCTGATTCCAATTCCATAGTGGAAATGGGGGGTCATTTCCATGGACTTCATTACAGGTTTTCCAAGGACATTTAGAAATCATGATTCTATTATGGTTGTGGTTGACAGGTTGACAAAGGTAGCACACTTCATTCCAGTGAAGTCTACGTATTCAACTAATGATGTAGCACAGGTCTTCGTTAGAGATGTAGTAAGATTGCATGGTGTTCGAAAGAATATTGTGTCAGATGGGGATGTTAAGTTCACTTCCAAGATTTGGAAAGAGTTATTTGCAGGTTTGGTTAGAGATTTTGCCTTTAGCATAGCTTATCATCTGTAGACAGATGGACAAACAGAGAGGGTCAACAAAATTTTGGAGGACATGTTGAGAATGTATTTTATGCATCAGTAGTGAAAGTGGGAAGAGTATCTTCCACTATTGGATTTTCATACAAAAATGGGTATCGAGAGTTATTGAGGATGAGTATATTTGAGGCACTCTATGGGCAGAGTTGTAATACCCCCATAATTTGGAGTGATCCAGTAAACATGGTATTAATAGGACCAAACATGTTGGCATAGATGGAATAGGAAATGCAGGTAACCAAGAAGAATCTAAAGGCAACACAATAAAGGCAGAAAATTTATGCATATCAGCACAAGTTGTTTAAGGTGTTTCAGGTTGGGGAACATGTCTATTTGTGCATCAAGCCCAAGAAGATGTCCTTAAGGATTGGGTCGTGTGAAAAGCTGACACCTTGGTATTGCGGGTCTCCGACAATGAAAATCCATGATGTTTTCCATGTTTCATTTCTTAACATATACGAGAAAGATGTTGATCATGTTATTGATTAGTCTATATTGCAAGTGGAACCAAAAGGATAATTCCAACTGGACATCAGTGCATTTTTTAGAGAAAGATGCTCATGCTCCGGAACCGAGCAATTGAGCAAGTTAAAGTGTAGTGGAAGCACTTTGGGCCCGATGAAGCTACATGGGAGATGGCTTATCAGATACTGGCTTGTTTTTCAATTGAGGCAAAGAGGTTTTGGTATATGTAGGTATTTTTATATGGTTTTCATTATAAATACTACAACGAGCTGTGTTATAAAGCTCCAATATGCAGTATGGGTGTCGTGTTGTAAAATTTGTCATGTTGGTTTTCTTTTCAGTAGGTCGTTCATTGTAAATGTTGCAACAAGCTAATATTTCAAAGCTCCATGGGCTGTATGTTTTTCTTTTTCAATGGTCTTGTTGGTTGTAGGTGTCATTGAACACCGAGGACGGTGTTCCCCTAAGGGGGAGTGGTCTATAACTCCCCCGAGTTGAAATTCCATGTAATAAATTTAATAAAGGAAAAACAATAACCAAGGTCATGAGACACGTATTCTAAGCTAAATGTTGGGAAAAAAACATAGTGGCAGGGATCATTTGTGATTAATTAATGGCTATGTAAATTGGCAAAGGTGATGAAAAAGGCTTTGGAAAGGCATGAGGCATTTATTGACATTTTATTTATGAAAATAATGGAAAATAGGAGAAAAGGAAAGTGAAAGGTCATAGGTTGCATGTGAGGAGGAAAATGAAATAAAATAATGGAAAATGAAGAAAATAGAGGCCCCATTGATAAAAATGGTTCTAAGGATCCTTTCACAACCTTTTGTTAGTTTTAGCTTGGAGCTCTCTCTTTTATTCTCTCTCTCATACTCTTGGACACAGAGAGTTTTCTTAGAGCACTCTTGGAGGAGTGTGGCATACTTGGGATTTGGAGGAAGGAGGAAAAGGAAATGAAAGAAAGTGCAAGAGGACAGTGAGTTCAACAACTAAAGTGGGTTTTGGTTGCAGGTACCGAATGCATGTATGATTTCCTTGCTAGTTTTGGCATGCATGGCACATGCATGTGGTTTCTTGGTTATGATTTGTCATTGTTGTAGTGTTGTTTTAATCAATCTTAATTAACTGAAACTACAACATTCATTGTCAACCCAGGGTAGGTCTTGCTATTTCAATGGAGTTCACACTGTCTGTGCCGATACACTCCCACCAAGCATAAGAAGATGCAAAAAAATGTAAAAGATGTCGCTGATCTAAATTGTTGAATCAAATCATGTGTGTAGACATAAAAACACTCTATAGAATTAAATAAAAACTCACAACTATCAAAGTAAGGGTGCACCACACAAGAACTAATATTTGCTCCAGCTGGTTACTACCATTTTGTTGATTAACTTAGTGTAACAACATAATATAAATAGAAACAACAACGAATGTAATCCACGATTTGTACAGCACAGAAAGAAACCATAAATAAATTAACTAAACTAGAATGTACACTACCTATATCACTGCAATCCCTGCCAAAGAGGAGGGCCCTTCCTCCTCAGTAGGGTGCAGGAAGAACACAAAAGTGATTAATGAATCAGTTGAAGAACAGTAACAACATCACCATGCTGATTGATATTAAAAATAAATTTAGAATTACAGAAGTAGAGTAACAATACTTTTCTATATGTCGTATCCTTTTACATGAAAAATCAAGTCTTTTATAGTTATTACAACCCAAAATTAGAAACAGATCAGTCATGAGAATCTCATGATTCTCATGCTGATAAAAAATAAAAGTAGTTACAACCTATTGCTAAATACAAATATCCATCAGTTATGATTGCAACTACTTGAGTCTTGTTGCTTCAAAAATAAACAATCCCTACTACCGACAACTGTTATGTGGAATAGTACCCACATTTCCTAGCTTTGATGCAACAACATCAAGTGAATGGTGGTTCGGGATGACGCGGCATTACTAGTGACAACACTGTTGGTGTGACGACAGATCAGCGCGTGGTGTAACAACATCCTGTTGTTGAACCGTAAAAAGGGTCTTTTTCACCTCTATTTACCTCACATTAACTTATCAATCCAGGAACAATTTGTTATCTCAAAGAGTGTACTGAGTTTGAGGTGGTCATTTAAGTGCTTTAAGACTTAAATCATGTATTCAGAAGACTAAGTAAATTATCAGTCAAGGGCACAGTAACAATAACTCATCCCTCTGTAAACTGATGTAACTGAAGACAATAAAGGAACATATCATCAACTTGGGAACTAGACAACGAATGTCAATGCTCACTACAGTTTCAGATCGTTCAACGCAATGGCAATGAAAATAACAGGAAATGGAACAACAACTATAATTGAAACAACAACTAGGAAATGGAACAGCAACTAGTCTTGATAAACAGCGAAACCTTACTCTAAGGAAATGATTTGAAAATGGAATGTACTTGTTTAAGGGTGCAAGGTATCCATTTCCCATAATTTCAAATGTGAGCTATACACTCCAAGTGACCTCTGAAAATGTGAAAACTTCTTATTTCTTATACAGAGATAGACTGTAGGGGCATTCACCGGACATGTCACCTCTAAAGAGAGGATGAGTTCCAGAGGATACTTGGCTCTCTACAGGCTCTGCCTAAAGAAATAACGAAGTAAACACTTAGAAGTCATTGACATACACATACTTGAAGTTTGATGTCTTGCAGAATAAAACAAATAACTTTCTGCAGCTGTATAGGTGATTATGTGTGTATGAAAGTTATGTATATTTGCTGTTTAACACTTTATATCAGTTTTGTTTAGCATACCATCTTCAGCAAATAAAGACATCAAAATGATGAAGCAGTTCACCCCTCCTAGGCTACATCTGCTGGACCAAGCCTCTCAAACTAGGTTGGTCCTCTTGTATTAAAAATGCTACAAAGGCTAATACAAGAATATGAGTGTCTCGAAAGACATATATGACTGTAAATACAGAATCAGAAGATAGGAATTAGCTAAACATGCTCTTTCCCAAGCACTAAACAGTGAAATTGTACCTTATACAGTACTTTCCCCAATTGGCCCTGGTGGCCCTTTAAACTTGCATGGAGAATTTTGAGGTGAAGATTACCTCAATTGGTTCTGAAACCTCTTCCATTAGACTCAGAAGGTCGAAAATAGCATACATAGGCTTTTGAATCACCAAAAATGGATGAACACAACCCCCAAACAGCTCAAGCACTGAAATGGCCCTAGTGGCCCTGAAAGCTTCCCTGAAGCTAAACAGTGAGAAGAATGCCTCAACAGGAAAAACGAGCTGTAGAAATGGATTCAAAATGCTGAAAAACTTCAGGAATGACCTTCATTCCACTTTCAATGGCTACACACTTCCCAATGCAGCTCCCAAACTGATTTGGCCCTGGTGGCTCCTAGAACTTCCATGAAGAAAAAATACTTGCAAACGACCTCAGATGGGTGTGAAAACTGTGCCAATGGCTTCAGAAGGTCGAAGAGACCCAAAATCAAAAAAAAAATCATCCAAAAAGGACTTTCCTAGCCAAAATTATGGCTCATTGAAGATTTCCTCCAGTTTGGCCTAGAATCACTCCAGCTAACTGTAGTGGAAGTTCAGTTAGCTCCACCAATTATGGCGGGACCGCCCAAATTTGGTGGTCCGCCAAATTTCCCGCCAGGTTGACCGTGCTCTAACTGTTTGTTGGACGGTGCATGTGACCGCATTACCCGGACTCGGCGGTTCTGTGCCTCGGATTTAGTGCCAACCTTTAATGGCACGGTTAGGTGAACTGGTTGTTTGTCCCGCGTTTGTGGCAATGTGACCACGTTGCATAAACATTAAACGTGACAATGATACATTCTGCCGGCGGTTATGTAATATGGCCCAAGGTTCCGAGCATGGTGGTCACGTGTATGGGGGTTGGCCCATTTCGGGCCCCGCCCAAATGAAGTTTAAACTTCATAAAAAATTTCCGCCGCTCTCATGTCAAGACCTTTTGCGGTGGCGCTTTGGTAAGGCTTTGCGGTGGCGCTTTGGTAATGCTGATGTCACCTTGAACCACGTGGCAGCTTTCCATTCGCTGTCTGAAAGAGAATATTCTTTGGAATATTCTATTTTAGATTTTTTTGAAAAAATTCAAAATTTCAATGTTATTGGGCAATTTTTCTTTTTGGCATAACTTCCTCATACGGAGACCATTTTTCGAACCGTTCATGGCGATGGAATTAGGAAGACGAGCTCTATCCAGTCACTCAAGTTCAAACCAGTTCTGAGAACTTTCATTTTTTACCATTTTACGACACTTGGTCCTGAGCTCCTGATCAGGAAATAAAGGCAGCAATCATATCCTACAGAAATCAAAGAGAAATCCTTACTCTAAGAATAAATCGGACAGCAAATGGAAATTGAATGGCAACCAATTAGTAATGAAATATAGAACAACGCTTAGAGCCAATTGTGAATGTACACACACATCACACCTTGATATTGAGAGGAACAGTAATCTGACTCTGATACCACAAATATTAATCTCAGTTATAAAAGATAATGATTGCAGTTCGTAATGGAACAGTAATGTCAATTGAACAACAATCGTAATTAAGTATAAACCATAGATGAATACAGTAATACCAACTTAAGAATGTTATAGCCCGGTTACGCTGTAATCGAACAACAATACCATTCTGTAAAGAATAGTAATGTTACATCAATGATTTAAATGAACAATAATGTGTTATAAAGTCAGAATGAACAATACACCATTCCTGTTACAGAGAACGATATTGCAAATATAACAGAGCTGTGATATAAAATAACAAAACACACCAGATTACCGATCAAAGCTGATAATGAAAACCACGCACGAATTAAAGATAATGGTACAAGAGCAAGTGTTCCACCAGGGCCGGGCCCTTAGCCTCCAGGGATACACTGCTTGAGATTATTCCAGGATCAAAGATGGAACAACAACCAGATTTATATTAAAGCATCCAAACAAAGTTACAGTGGATCACTTCTCAATGAGAGTCGATGATCAAAGTTTTAAATACAAAGAGAAATTACATAAGAGTAACAACAACCGGTCCCCTGGGCTAGCAGTGCTGCCCCTTTTTATAATAGTCGAGCAGAGATATCAATGATGCAAAAATAGTTAAGATTGCGATCCCTCAGGATCAAAGGATCCTGAGGGATTCGCCAAACTGTTAATTCCAGTTATCTCTTTGTTTTCTCGCGTCGATTCGATACCTCCTTTTCCTTTCCTTGGCTGATACGCTTCAGTTTGGATCGCCTTGTCTGCATATGGTTTCCTGCCGCAGGGACAACAGTTAACTCTGCCCTGTCTTTTTCCTTGGGACAACAATCTTTCATTTTTCCCTTTTTCTGCATAAGAAAATGGCGATTATTAGTTATTTTGCATTACATACAAATCTCATAGATTTTGCGAGAATTTCTTATTATTTACCTAGTTCATAATGCAAAGGGATTATGAGTTTTTAAAGAAAAGATGACAAAATAATCAATAAAACATACCTTCTTCAGTACTCCACACACCCCCCTGCTTACTCTTTTTCATGCCCTCATGAAAACATTGTAGTTGACATGTAAGGCAGTGAGAGAGTAAGCTGGAGACGGGATCTCATGTGGTGGTCTACAACCATGATGCCTAACTAGGTGTTCAAAAATATGGCCTGTTTGGCCTTCAGGCATCTCATATAGGGCTTGGTACCCAGGTGCAGGGTGCTAAATAATCAGACTCCTGAACCTATATCCTAACCAAGATGGCCCTGCCCTCTAGATAAGTTCACCATAGAAGCTCAAGCGTTCAGCGGCTAACTTAAAGTTTTCATAATTAAATGGTTCCCTGAATTGGATATTCAGATTAGAGGTCTGATATCGAAATTTAGCAGCTGCAATGGCAAGGTCCTTGATGGTAAAGAAGTATTCTATCCCTTATCGATTGATTTTTGTATGAATAGGTCCTAATGCTTCAATCACACCCAGAGTCCTCATGAGACTCCTGTGTTTATTCCTTAATTGTAATGGATCTCTAGGCTCAGCTCTTATCCATAAGTCTAATCCGTTTTCTTGTCTTTGGAAGGCATTATAGGCTTTAAGCCATTTGATTTGATTAACTCCAAATGAAACAAATGCTTGCAGTTGGATATCCCCAATGAAAGGGCCAGGGTTCTGCTCTGTCTCTTGATCTAACACGAGGTTATGCAGGTAGAATTCACACAATAGTCTTTGAAACTTTACTCCATAGTGCTTACAACAATTTATAAAATCATCAATAGTATTAATTTGTATAGGGGCTCCTGCTTTGACAGCCTTAATTTTCAATTGAAAATATCGTTCCATTAAAAACAAGGCATAATTCTTAGCATGGGCTCTACATGCTAGGATGTCAGTGTACAAAGAGCATAAGGTATCCATCTGCTTGATAACTACATCTAACCTATGAGTTACCTTTGTGACTTTCTCTTCTTCCTTTCGCCATCCTTCAAAAGCCTGGCTTTCGGATAGATTGACATTCCTTAGCTGTTGTTGTAATTCTTCATACTTTTCTCGAGAAACCGTTTGTTCTGTGAGTTTTTCTACTGCTTGCTGAGCTTGCATCAAACCCTCTCGTAGGGTTACTATCCTTGAATCACTATCCCACGTAGTAGTGGCAAGTGGAAGATTTACTTGAATCTTCTTATTGTGTCACCTCGTGTTTATAGTCTGCATTCCTTCAGAGGACTGTGCCTCTGTCTGAACTTCTTTGTCACAGGCCGATATATCATCTGTTTGCACTTCAACATGGGCAACAGTTGAATGTTGTTCCTTTTGCTTTTGAACGACAGTCTGCACTTCAATAGGGTTTTGAATGGCAGACTGTTCTTCAACAGTGTTTTGAACAACAGACTATTCTTCAATAGGGTTTTGAACAACAGGCTGGACGTGGGTCCTCCGAACCTTTTTCTTGGGGGGTCTCACCAGAGTGGTTGCATGTCTTACCCCTGAATTCCTTTTTTCTCTCTTTCTCATTTTCAAAACCCTGATTTGTTGTCGAAGTCGTGCTATCACATTCAGCAATCTTTGCTGTTCTTTTCGTAGTCTTCTAATTTCTTCTGTTTTCTTAGAAAGAATAGTTGTCTGTTTAATCGGGCCTGGGTTGTCACCTTGGCCAATTCCCTGGTCTTCTTCTTGGGGTGCTCCTTCACTGTTTTGTTCAGGTTTCTCAGGAGTAAAAACCCTAGCTGGCTCTGTTATTTCCTGGGTGACTTCTTTTTCCACCCCTTCTTCTTCCTGGAATTCTTCTGGTGTAGTCTGGCTGGGAACAAATTGTTCCTCCTCTATATCACTTTTCTCTCCTGTCATACCTTCATCATGAACAGGATGATTCTCTTCTTCTACTTCCCTGTTGCGCAATTCTTCGGGTGCATTTTTGTCCTGAGCAGAATGCTCTTTTGGTTCTTCTTCACTATGGAGGCCTAGCGGGCTGAGAGGTTGGGCATATTCGCCCATATTGGCCAGAATTTTGGCCAATTCATCCTCTTACAATGGATTTTGCAATGGGCTATCTTCGATTTGTTCTATTTCTACCTCCTCTTGCCCAAG
This sequence comes from Pinus tabuliformis, assembly GCA_031772625.1. Taxonomy (NCBI): domain Eukaryota; kingdom Viridiplantae; phylum Streptophyta; class Pinopsida; order Pinales; family Pinaceae; genus Pinus; species Pinus tabuliformis. The sequence continues at coordinate 923,845,813 of CM062806.1, forward strand.
CTACTCGGCCTCTTCCTCCGTTTCTCCTTCCTCATTTCCTTCCAATCCTTTCTCATTCTCTTCTCCTTCCAATTGCAGGGGTTTCTTATCCCCTGAGTCGTCTATCTCCACTGGTTGGCTAGTATCCCCTTGGGAATTTTCCAGCCTCCCTCTAATCTGTGCCAATCTGATTGATTTCCTTCATTTCAATGGTCTATCTGGTGCACTGGTATCATGCTTATGTTTTGGGACTAGCGTAGTCAGTCCCCCTTCTATCATGGCAATTAGCTCTTCCCAGTTGCTCTGTTGCTGAGCAAGACTGTGGCTAACTATTAGCCGTATTAGCCCATGGTGACTTACTACCGATTCTACATGTTGTGATTTCCTCATACTTCAGGCGACATCATGAAGTAATGAATTTAAAAATGCAAGTAAGTTCACAAAGCATTTCTGTTTTAATACAGCTAAGAGTTTAAGGTGTCGTGGTCTTACCACGTCTTTCCTGCCTTCACAGGTGATGTAGCTCTGGATGATCTTCACCAATTCTACCCACGGCTCGCCCAATGCTGCTGGTAGGACTCCCTTTCCTCTGATTGTCAGGTTCTGGCCTTCATCTTGGAAGATCTTCATGATCTTTCGCAGTCTCTCCTTCTTTAGAGTCCACAAAGGTCCAGTTGCTGGCAGTCCCGAGACCTCTGCAATTACGTCATCGGTGATTGCTATGTGTCTCCCCCTTACTATGGAGTGATATTCTTGCATGTTTTGCAAGAATTCTATTGCTACAGTCTCGTTGGATTCCTGTAAATGATTAAGATAAACTAGCCATTCTGCCCTTGTCAGGATTTCCCATGCAGCATTAGAAACTGTCAATACCTGTGGTTCTCTCCGAATTGATCTTCCTCCCATGCTTTAGCTCACTGTAAAAACGTAGAGACGACAATGGAACAGTAGGCTGTTCAAACTATTAAAAATACAGAGAAGATAACGGAACAGTAGGGCTTGTTCAAATCATGGGTTACTTACTAATTGCTATAGAGCACAATACGGAAATGGCTTAGGAACAGCAAGCCATGCAGATTGAAAAACAATATACTGTTGAGCCTTAAAATTTCCAAGTAAACAGTTTTCCGAATAATAATCTGACATGTATACCAAAAAATTATGAGGTCACCTGCCTCCCCTTTGCAATGTGATAGGCCGCCCTTGGCCGTCAAATGAGGGAGTGGCGTGCCGACCTGCCATAGTATAGAGTCATAAAGGAACAACGTATGCCAAAATGCCATGTTTTACAAAAGGAGCAGATTGCCGAAATCGAGGTGTATAGTAGGATCACTTAACAAATAAGAGAATGCTATGATATGATGCGAGGCTGGGAGGATAGGACAGCTGACGTGCACAAAAAGTCTGATGCGGTCATTATCAACTTTTTCCATCATGATTGGCTGTAATAGATTTTCATGTGTTTAATGGTTCGAGGAAATGATATACATAATCTCATGTGACATATTACAAAGGTATAAGACAAAGAAGGGTGTTAATGATTACTATTGGTGTATAAGGAATGTGACTTCAATACCATTAATAGAGCTCTACTACTGACAAGTGTCCATAACCTTGACAAAGTTGTTTGTTTCACCCATGGAACCATGATCCTTTGTGTATGTTTAGGAAGTGCTGTACAATGTCAAAATGGAGGCGATTATGCTAGCTTGGTAACCAGTTAAACCATAATGGCATTCACCAGGAAGGAATGAAAGGTGGGCAGGCCGGCTCGTGATGAGACCTCCTATTCCAAGGACTCTTTATTTTTTTCTGATGTGCCTCTTGGATCATATCCCTAGTGTGGTGGCCATAGTGGGAATGCCACTTCACTTTCTTCCTTATGATCATGGTAGGCTGGCTCTTGATGAGACCCCCTATCCTGCATTTGACAATGCATAAGTTATATAAACATTTTTCTCTCTTTTTTTCTTTTTATAAAGTACTTTCCTATGTATACACAAAGGGTGGTTTAGCACTCCTTAAGAGTAGGAATGGTGGAAGAAGTCTTAACATCTCAATAGAAAAATATACCCTTTGTTATTATTCCTTAATAATGATGAAAGAAGATTATGGGAATATTTTTTTTTTTTTAAAGAACCACCATGATAAAGATAAGCAATCATATCAGTATTAGTATGATAATGACAGCAAAAATGATGGATAATTGTGTCCTTTCCTCTTTCCTCTTATCAATTCAAAGCAATTTCCTGTAAAAATAGCGATTTCATATGATTTACTGATTTCAGTATGCTCTAGTTTTGTATCCATTGCATAAGTGTATAGTTGTGCTTCCAAAAAGACTCGAAATTATCATATATTGAGAAGAACGACAGCTGTCCTTTAATTGGAACATCAAAGAGAACAAGCATCAATAAAGGAGTACGAGAATGTTGTTATTTCAAAAATGAAGAGCAAAAAGTACAGGTGTTGTTCCTTTAGAAAAGGAACAGCAGAAAATGCCATTGTCGTTCCTTTGGAGAAGGAACAACAAACCCCAAAAGTGTTGTACCTTTGGAAAAGGAACAGCAAAAAACGCAAGTGCTGTTCCTTTGGAAAAGGAACAACAAAAACCAAAAGTGTTGTTCCTTTGGAAAAGGAACAACAAAAAACACAAGTGTCGTTCCTTTGGAAAAGGAACAACAAAAACCAAAAGTGTTGTTCCTTTGGAAAAGGAACAGCAAAAAATGCAAGTGTCGTTCCTTTGGAAAGGAACAACAAAAAACGCAAGTGTCGTTCCTTTGGAAAAGGAATAGCAAAAACCAAAAGTGTTGTTCCTTTGGAAAAGGAACAAAAAAAATGTAAGTGTCGTTCCTTTGGAAAGGGAACAACAAAAATCATAAGTGTTGTTCCTTTGGAAAAGGAACAACAAAAAATGCAAGTGTCGTTCCTTTGGAAAAGGACCAGCAAAAACCAAAAGTGTTGTTGCTTTGGAAAAGGAACAACAAAAAAACGCAAGTGTCATTCCTTTGGAAAAGGAACAGCAAAAAATCAAGTGTCGTTCCTTTGGAAAAGGAACAACAAAGTGAAAAAGGAACAACTAATACAAAAAGTGTTGTTCTTTCGGAAGAGGAACAACAAAAAGAAAGTGTTGTTCCTTTGGAGAAGGAATAGAAGAAAAACAAAAGTGCACACAAATGTTGTTCCTTTGGAAAAGGAACAATAAAAACAACAGTGTTGTCCCTTTTGAAAAAGGAACCAAAAAAAAAAAAAATGCAAGCTGAAAGAAAGGAGTCAGCAAGATAGTGAATGCGCTGTTCCTTTTAAAAGGAACAATAAAAACAATAGAATTGCTGATTCTTTGAAAAGGAACAACAAAGTGCAAAAAAAAAAAATATGTACAAGAGAATAATTTATGCTAACAAAGCAAAAGAATTATGTACAAAATGTAAAGACAGTGAAATCACTTTAATGAACCAGAGGTGAGGAAGATTTCTCTTCCTCCACCAAAATTTGCATGTCGGAGTCTTCGCGGAGTTGCTAGTAGAAGGATTCCCGAGTAAGTGGTTTGTGGTATAGTCGAACTCGGTGGCCGTTTGCCTTGAAGGTATGTCCAGATCCGTCATTGGTGATTAGGGTAAGGGTGCCATTATCATGTACTTTTTGGATCTCGTATGGCCCCAACCAATGAGTCTGAAGCTTCTCGGGAAAATCCTGAAACCTGGAATCGTATAAGAGTGCCCAATATCCTTCATGGAAGACTTTCTTTTTAATGAGAGCGTCATGCCATTTAGCTCGCTGCTGTTGGATTAATGCAGTGTGTTGAAGGGCAGAGAGCCTGATCTCATCTAGCTCATTGATCTGCTGTAATCTATTAATCTGTGCCTCGTTTAGATCTAGACCAACTTCTTGTGTTGTTCGCAATGTTTGGATTTCGAATTCTATGGGAAAAATGGGTTCCTTTTCGAATACCAATTGATATGGTGAATAGCCAGTAGTGCTTCTCCATGTTATTCTGTAAGCCCACAAGGCTTCTGGTAATCTTGTAGCCCAATCGTGTCTATGTGACGCAATGGTTTTTTTCAAGATTGCTTCTATTATTTTATTGCTGCTTTCTACTTGACCGTTTGCTTGTGGGTGGTCTTGAGTAGTAATTTTATGCTGGATATGATAGTTTTTTAGTGTTGCGGCAATCTTGTTACCAACAAACTGTGGTCCACCATCTGTAATTATGTCTCTTGGAAGCCCATATCGCACAAATATATGGAACAAGAACTGTATGACGGAATCCTCTGTAGCTCTCGGTAATGCCTCTGCTTCAACCCATTTGGTGACATATTCTGTTAGCACCAAAATATATGTTTTCTGGTTCGAGGATGGGTTAATTGAACCAACAAAATCGAGTGCCCATCGCTTGAATGGTTCAATAACCAGCTGTGGATTTAGGGGCATTTTTTCAGACTAACTAGGGCATCCTGTTCTTTGGCAACTGTCACAAGCTTGAACGAACTTCTTTGCATCTTTGAAGATCATAGGCCAATAATACCCTGTTTTCAGCACCTTATGTCCAGTTCTCCGATCGGAAAAGTGTCCACCACATGGTCCATTGTGACAGGCTTTCAAAATGTCAAAAATTTCATCCTCCCGGACGCATCTCCTAATGTGCATATCTACTCCTGTATGGAATAGGTAGCCCCCAATCTAGGAAAATCGAGCACTTCGCTGGACAATCTGTTTTCGTTCATTGGGGGTTAGATGTTTCGGTAATTTGCCTACTGCTAAGTAATTCGCAACATCAGCATACCAGGGTGTTTTAACAGTGACAGCGAACAGATGCTCATCTGGAAATTGATCTTCAACTACTGCTGCATCCACAGGTTTGGGCATCCGTGAGAGAAAGTCAGCTACAGGATTTTCTTTTCCAGGGCGGTCCTTGATTGTGATATCAAATTCCTGCAATAAAATCAGCCATCTGGTTATTCTACCATTTGTGATCGGTTTATTTGCTAAATACTTTATGGCAGAGTGATCTGTATACAAGATAACAGGATATCCAGTAATGTAATGCCTAAACTTATTGACAACATGTATTACAGCTAGAAATTCCTTTTTAGTAATGGTATAATTCAATTTAGCAGGGGATAAATTCTTGCTAATATAATAAATTGCATATGGTTTTTTATCTTCTTCCTGCCCAAGGACTGCTCCAATAGCTGTATCTGAGGCATCTGATGAAATTTGAAATGGCAGGTCCCAATTTGGTCCTCTAAGGACTGGGGCTGTTGACACAAGCCTCTTCAGATCCTGGAAAGCATGGTCACATTTTTCTGTCCAAAGAAAGTCAACATTACCTGTCAATGCATATAGAGGTGCAGCAATATGTGAAAAATGTTCTATAAATCTTCTATAGTAACCAGAAAATCCAAGAAAACTGCGTACCTTTGTTTGAGTGGTGGGCGTGGGAATTAGTAAAATTATTTGAATTTTTGCTGAGTCTACCTGTATGCTAGTTGTTAAGATATAATGGCCTAGAATAAGTCTTTCAGTCATCATCATATAACATTTTTCATGGCTCAAACAGAGCCTAGTGGCAATGCAGCGCTGGAGAACTTTTTCCAGTGTGTCCAATGCTGGATCAAAATCATCTCCGTATGGTGTAAAATCATCCATGTATACTTCGAGTCCTTCATTTATTAAGTCTGAAAAAATGCTAAGGATATCCCTTTGAAATGTGGCAGGAGCATTGCATAAGCCAAAAGGTAGAACTCTGTAGGAAAATGTTCCCCAAGGACAAGTAAAAGTGGTTTTGTCTTGGTCTTCAGGGGCATCTGAATCCAATTGTATCCACTGAAGCCATCTAAGAAAGAAAAGAATTTCTTTCCTGCCAGAGTGTCTAATACTTGATCAATGAATGGAAGGGGAAAGTGGTATTTTTGTGTTGCTTTATTTAGTTCTCTATAATCTACACAAATTCTCCACTTCCCATTCTTCTTTGGTACCAAGACAAGTGGAGAGACCCATTTACTATTAGAGATAGGGTAGATGAAGTTCACATCTAAAAGTTTTTGAAGTTCAGGTTTTACAATGTCTTTTAGGTGAGGATTAAGTCTCCTTTGTGGTTGGAGAATAGGTCTAACATCTTTTTCTATGTAAATGTGGTGTGTACATAACTGGGGATCAATTCCTTTCATATCGGGATAGTCCCATGCAAATGCTTCTTTGTATTTCCTCAATAGTTGGATGAGCTTCTCTTCCTGTTCGGGAGTCAGGTTGGCATTAATGTTTAAAATCTTTCCTGGTTCAATTTATACAATTTTACTATTTGAGACAGAGGTAGTAGGTATTATTTGATCGTGCATATCTTTAAGAGGATCTTCTTCTAATTCATTATCAAATGCTGCTTCTATCATGTGACATTGTATGCAGGATCTGGTTTCAGTTTGGCTAATAAAATTGTTAATGGCATCATCTTCTATTTGGTCTTTGAAATTGAGGGCCTCTTCTATGGTTAATGGAGATCTAATATTTTTGGTAAGGTATGATACAGGATGCTTGTTAGTTTTTATTATTGTGACACTTGGCTGCGCTGGGGGATATAAAGCTAGATTCTTGATATTTTCCCCCCTAGCTATGGTCATACTGCCTTGTGGGTAGCCAATATAAGCATCGGCAGTTACAAGCCAAGGTTTTCCTAAAATCAATGGATGTCCATCAAGTCGGTTTTTGGGGTTTATTATCAGAAAAACGGCCGGATACTCCCAGGAGTCAATGGATACCATGACATCATGTAGTGTGCTTTCTGGCCGAACCACAGATCGGTCAGCTAGTTCTAATAAAGTGGAGGTTAGTTCTACTGATGTGATGCCCAGTTTTTGGTAAGTGGTGGTTGTTAAGATATTAATTGCAGCTCCTAGATCAACTAAGGCATTTGAAATGGTTTGTCCATTGATTTGTACGGTTACTATTGGATTTCCTGGGTCTTCGTATTTAACGGGTGTTTCTTTTCCTGATAATAAATCAGATAGAGTGCCAACTACTTGGACTTTTGGGTTGCTTGTTATTTTCCTCCTTGGTTTATTTATACATAGCTCTTTGATAGTATTTGCATATATCGAAATGTCTTGAATGGCTTGGAGGAGTGGGATTTTTATGTACAAGTTTTGTAGTTCTCCCAGAATGTCAAAATCAGAGTATTGTATAGGTCGAGGTATAATTAGGCGTTCTGGGAATGGAGGAGAGGATGTGGTTGCTGGATTATGAATTTGTTGTCTGGTCATTTCCTCTTCTTGTGGCGGTTGTTCCAAAGGTAATTGATTTTCAACTTGAGCTGTTTTATCTCCCTCTGTTTCAATGATACGCCCAGATCTTAATTGAAGATCATTACACTCCCTTAGATCGGTTCCTATCTCTGGTGTCTCAATTATTTGAATGGATTGGACCGGTCTATTATTTGGATTGGGGTTGGGTTGGGCTGGGAGTTGCGGTCTTAAGTTAGGCTGGGGGTTTTGTTGTAATGCTGGTAGTGTAGGTTGAGGGAGTGGGATGGTTCCTACTGGCTGATTCATCGGTCTTTGCCAGTTTGTCTGCCAGGCTTGACTCTGTGAAGTAGGAGGAGCCCATTGTGCTGGATATGCATTGTTTTTCCAATATGGTGGGGTATAGGGAAAATTTGGCCAATTGGGTTGGCTTGCTTGATTCGACCATGGAGATGATGAAGGAAATGATTGTTGTGACCAATTCAGGAAGGGAGGTTGATTTTTCCACATTGTATTATATTGTTGAGCATGATATTGTGGAGGCTGAAAAGAAGAAGCTGGGTCTAAAAACATACCTGATTGTCGCGGCTGCCATTGATGGCGCTGATTGAGTAGATACACCGATTCTGGCTCTTCTTCTGCTTCCTTGTATACTGCTTTCAATCCAGGAAGTGAGGGGTAGCTCTCTGTGGAGTGGTCTTTTGTACAAATGGCACAAACTTGGACTGCATCTAATGGACACTCCTTATGGCTATGTTTCTTCCTGCATCTGGGACAGAAGATTGCCAAATTCTGTTCTGCTTCTGCTTGCTTTTGTTTGGCCTGCATAATATCAAGTTGTGTTGTCAGTGTTCCCAATATGTCAGTTTTAAAATTTTCTAATAAATTTCCAGCTTCTGCAGGAGTTACTCTTTCTACCGAAATTCTATTATCTCTTGCAAACTGATCATGTTCTGCTGGTTTTAGTCTTGTGCTGCCTCTCGAGCTCCTGATACATAAATTAATAATGTCAGCAAAATTTTCCTGATAAATATCTCCTTTTCCCATAATATTTAGTGTTTCAATCCATTGTTCCTTCATTCCCCTAATTAATGTTGTTTTTAATACATTATCAGGTAAGGGTAATGATGCATAAGGAGATCTTTGAAGATTGTACTGGAAGCGCTCTACATATTCTTCTAATGTTTCATTTGGTCTAGCTACCATCTGAAATATTTCATCTTTTAACTCTCTAGACCTGCAATAGTCCTGATATTTTTTTAGAAAAGATTCTTTCATTTGGTCCCAGTTATTTATAAAACCACCACCTAATCCCATAAACCATCTCAGAGCAGCCCCTTTTAATGTGGAGGGAAATAATTTCAGTCTCTATGGGTCGGTGGTATAGTCATATCCTCTACACAGCACGTCAAATTTGAATAAAAATGCATCCGGATCTTCTGATGTAAGGCCATGGAATGTAGGGATATGCTGGAGAGGAATTGCTTTCATAGGTGCATTAGCTGCAGTATCCACAATGGGGTATTACAGTGTAGAGGTTTGGGTGTTTGGCTGGTTTTGGGCCATTTGGTCAAATATATGCCAATAACCTTCTGGGATGTCTAGGAGGGTATTCCTAGGTTGTCGAGGGGGAATGGCTCTAACGGGAATGGCCTTAACAACACTTCCTTTATCTGGGATGATGAGAGTGTCTAATGTCTAGGAGGGTTCAGGTTCTTGAATTTCTTCAACTTCGTTATAAATGATTTTTGCAGCACTTCCCTTATCTGGGCTGCTTAATGGCTGTATTACCCCAAGAGGAGATTTTGGTTCTTCAGTTTCTCCTGTTTCTCCTCTTCCTTCACAAAGATTGCTAAGGTTCCCTTCTTGCAATGATTTTGGGCTAGAATTTTCAATTTCTTGAAAATATTGCTCTTCGGTTTGACTATGCACCTCAGCAAAGGCTACAGATGGTGATCCTGTGGCTTGAAGGGAACTAGTAGGCTGTCTAGAAGTAACTTTTCTAGGTCCTACTGAAGGCTGAGATTTTCTTTTTTAAGGATTTCTTCTATAAAGGTCGATTGGCCAAGGGTTACCAGCCCCTTAGCTTTATCGGGCTTGGGTAGAGGTTTGGGATTCTTTTCAGGCTTTTTCTGCTTAGTCATGCACTCAAATCAACTGTAATTTCTACCCAAACAAAATAGCAACAAATCTACAGGAAAGCGGGCAGGGGAGCAGGGCTATTACATACTCCACACGCAGGTTCTTACCTTCCGTTTTTAAAACCTAGTTCTTTCCTAACAGGTTCTCACACTACTCTAGAAAAGAAACAAATGGCTACACTCTTCCTCGGCAACGGCACCAAAATGTTGAACCGTAAAAAGGGTCTTTTTCACCTCTATTTACCTCACATTAACTTATCAATCCAGGAACAATTTGTTATCTCAAAGAGTGTACTTAGTTTGAGACGGTCATTTGTCAGAGTAATGCTAGTAGTATAGTGCTCAAGAAAATACAAGAGTAAACAGATGCTTAAAATAAGATCTACTTACAGAAAAGCGCTTTAAGACTTAAATCATATATTCAGAAGACTAAGTAAATTATCAGTCAAGGGCATAGTAACAATAACTCATCCCACTGTAAACTGATGTAACTGAAGACAATCAAGGAACAGATCATCAACCTGGGAACTAGAGAATGAATGTCAATGCTCACTACAGTTTCAGATCATTCAACGCAATGACAATGCAAATAACAGGAAATGGAATAGCAACTATAATTGAAACAACGACTAGGAAATGGAACAACAACTAGTCTTGATAAACAATGAAACCTTACTCTAAGGAAATAAAGGCAGCAATCGTATCCTACAGAAATCAGAGAGCAATCCTTACTCTAAGAATAAATCAGATAGCAAATGGAAATAGAACGGCAACCAATTAGTAATGAAATATAGAACAGCGCTTAGAGCCAATTGTGAATGTACACACACAACACACCTTGATATTGAGAGGAACAGTAATCTAACTCTGATACCACAAATATTAATCTCAGTTATAAAAGATAATGATCACAGTTCGTAATGGAACAACAATGTCAATTGAACAACAATCGTAATTAAGTATAAACCATAGATGAATACAGTAATACCAACTTAAGAATGTTATAGCCCAATTACGCTGTAAACGAACAGAAATAGCATTTTGTAAAGAACAGTAATGTTACATCAATGATTTAAAGGAACAACAATGCGTTATAAAGTTAGAATGAACAATACAACATTCCTGTTACAGAGAACGATATTGCAAATATAACAGAGCTGTGATATAAAATAACAAAACACACCAGATTACCGATCAAAGCTGATAATGAAAACCACGCACGAATTAAAGATAATGGTACAAGAGCAAGTGTTCCACCAGGGCCGGGCCCTTAGCCTCCAGGGATACACCGCTTGAGATTATTCCAGGATCAAAGATGGAACAACAACCAGATTTATATTAAAGCATCCAAACAAAGTTACAGTGGATCACTTCTCAACGAGAGTCGATGATCAAAGTTTTAAATACAAAGAGAAATTACATAAGAGTAACAACAATTGGTCCCCTGGGCTAGCAGTGCTGCCCCTTTTTATAACAGCTGAGTGGAGATATCAATGATGCAAAAAATAGTTAAGATTGCGATCCCTCAGGATTCGCCAAACTGTTAATTCTAGTTATCTCTTTGTTTTCTCGCGCCGATTCGATATCTCCTTTTCCTTTCCTTGGCTGATACGCTTCAGTTTGGATCGCCTTGTCTGCATATGGTTTCCTGCTGTAGGGATAGCAGTTAACTCTGCCCTGTCTTTTTCCTTGGGACGACAATCTTTCGTTTTTCCCTTGTTCTGCATAAGAAAATGGTGATTATTAGTTATTTTGCGTTACATACAAATCTCATAGATTTTGCGAGAATTTCTTATTATTTACCTAGCTCATGATGCAAAGGGATTATGAGTTTTTAAAGAAAAGATGACAAAATAATCAATAAAACATACCTTCTTTAGTACTCCACACCTGTAACAACATCCAATGTGTAACAGCAACCTGTAACAACATCTAATGTGTAACAGCAACCTGTAACAACATCTAATGTGTAGTAGCAACATGTAACAGTTGTCTGCTTCATAGCTTTGTTCTCATGATCCATCACCTGAAAAGAATGACTTCCCAAAATACTTCTTCAATACTCTCCCAATTAGCCACAAAAACGAATAAAGCCTCGTATTATTCGGTAAAATACAACAAAGTAAAATGACAGTATAATAGGTTAAAAAGGTAAGAAAACAGGGAATTTGGTCATATAAAGTCATGGGCCTGGGGGATAGAAAGGTCAAAACTGGGGAAAGAATGCGTAGAAAATAGGTAAAAAAACACACCCAACATCTCCCCTTGACTGAAGCAACTGCATGTCCCCATGCAAAATCTCAGTTCCTTCTACTGTACCCCTGATGCAAATCTGTGAAATTATAGGCACTAGCAGTATCATTGCCCGGAACTCTGAATCCTTGAGTGGCCATTAATTGACATGGCCAAGATTCCTCTTCATAGTCACATAAATGGTAATCAGGCTGATACTCATCCAATGGCAACCATATCAAAGGAAATTTGAACTTGAGGCCAATCCAGAATGCCCCCAGTGTCTATATAATCCGAGCATATTCTGTCACCCGTGTAATAGCAACCATGAAGTTCCTGTACTCAAAGGGATCCCCTTCCTGTAACTCCATGCTATAGGCCTTGGTGCACTTGAGACATCTAGCTAGCGCTTGTCTCCTCATATATAGGTTGAGGCAAATCCTCATGATTATTTTTCTGGAGATGGTTGATTGTTCTTTGATTTCTGGAGTGCTCAGGAATAGTCTAAACTCTCACCAGAGTTTGTAAGCCATTCCTAGTTCAGCCTTGACCCACAATGTTGTTCTTTCCTTGTTGGTTTCTGCTGTTTTCTTGGCCAGGTGCCACTCAATCTGATTCCTCATGAATGAAAGGAAGGCCCACAACTACAAGTCCCCCATGTAGGAGAGGACTCTCGCCACCATCTTCGTGCTCACATATTCACACATGATATTGTGCAAGAACAACTCACACAACAAGCTCTGGTCATCAAAATCATAGGAGCAAAATTTTTCCAAAAAGGTATGGGTTGAAGAACCAAAATAGGACCTATTCTCATAAACTGCCTTTAATTGAAATAAGTAGTAACATTCCCATAGGAACATAGGGTATGACAGGGACGGTCGCCTACATGCTAGCAGGTTTAGAGCAAGGTAACAGAGTTTGGTCTTATCAAATGTCAGGTCTGAGACCTATCGATGCAGTTGATACAATTGTTCATCCTTCTTCTTTATAACTTCCTTGTGCCTCTGTGCCTCCTCTTCTCTTTCCCATTCTTCTTTTATCCATTTTTCTCTTAGGGAATCCATCATTCCTTTATGCATTTCGATTGAAATCACTCCCTCATGTAGAGAGAGCGCCAACTACTTCCACTTTTGCAGCTCTGGCAATCTCTCAGAACGCCATCCTTCATCAGGACCTGACGTTCCTCCACATGCACTATCAATTGAGGGTGTAGCAGCCTCCTGAGGGCGAAATTGTTCCACCTCAACTACTAGTTCTTATGTAACAACAACTTCATTAATGGATTTTGTCACAGTTTCTTTATCTTCTTGGTCAGCTTCCATTTTCACTGCTGGTTCTTATGTAGCAGCAGTGTTATCCATAGACTTCTATACATCGTTTTTCTCTGAATCGCTTCAATCTTCACTATTGGTTCTTGTGTAGCAGCAGTGTTTCCCATAGGCTCATGGATATTATCTGTCTCTTCCTTCTCTTGGTTGACTTCCTCCTCCACTACTGGTTCTAAAGAAACATCAATGTCAGCCAAGGGCTCCTGTGTATCCATTACCCGATCACTTCCTATGGATTGTGTTGTCTCAGTTGCTAGTTCTTGTATAACAACAACGTCCTCGACAGGTTCCTATCTAATAGCTTCCAAAATTTCAATTTGAGTCTCCCTCGAGGTGGTGTCTGCTACACAGACTTTGAATCCTACTACCACCAACTTCTCAGCACATGCTACACACAGAGTGCCCAGAATTTCTCCCCTTCTGGCCTTGTCCACAACCTCTGCCAAAGTATCTAGCCTTGGAGCTCTTAGTTTTGCCTTTCCTTCTGCTAGATATTCCCTCAATTCTCTAATTTCTCTTTAGAATTTCAATTTTTGACAGCAAGTATTGGGTTTCACTCTTACCAGGTGAAGAAGGTTCTTCTGGCTGAGCTTTCTCCTCGTCCTTATACTCTTCTACTTCTTTGTTCTTTCTTTACATGGATGGGGACTCTGGGTGCCTGCTAACCCTTATTCTCTGCTTCGGCCTCCTGTCTCCAATTGGTTTATCAACCAACCACTTGCTGACCCTTACTGTCGAGGGCTGGGGTTGCTCCTTTGTCACCTCTAGGGCTTCCTTAGATGTCTCGGTTTGCCTTCTGCAGGTGGTCTTGGGCCTTTTCTGCATGAATTCTTCCCAATTCTTGCCCCATCAGCTCAAAGCATCCAACACAATGATTTTTATAAGGCCATGGTTGATAACACACGTTTCTGGATGTGCAGCTATTTTCACAGCCACGGCCATGTGCCTAAGTTTCTTTGCAAGAAATAAGGAAGGTTGATCAACTGCTGATGCCAGAGGTGGTTCAACAATGGAAATGATAATTAAACACAATTGTTGCCCTTCTTTCACAAGTAATGTACTTGATGAGGTAGAGGGAAACATCCGACCATGGCTGGGGGAGTGACAGTCTATCAATTACCCTGCCTTTCTTTACCAGCGACTCTTATTCTTGAAGAAAATCCCCTTTCAGTGAGGGGTCATTGAACTTCCTATTAAACCATCTCTTTGCTTCTACTGGCAATCCTGTTACTCTAGAAATCACCTCTTCCGTGACCTCCAACTTCAACCCTCTGACCTCTGTCTAGTTTCTCTCCAAATTCTTTGCAAATTCCATGGAAACATCGCTGTCTGATCCTTCCAACTTCCGAAAGAATTCGAACCAGCCTGTATCCTTGAAAATTCGACATACTTCTAGGTAATATTCCAAGGCTTCTGTGGACCCTGGCTCATGCCGTATTGCTGCTCCTCCCATTGCTTATGCAATTCAGTGTTGTTCCACCTGCTTATCCTTTCCTTTAAGTGCTCCGGCGTAGTCGACACACAATATAGCTATTTCAACCTGCAGTGTTATTTTCTCTTCTCCGAGCACTTTGAATGGGGGTTCAGTGCTTCCAGCAGGGGTAAATGGTAGGGTGGCAGGGTGGTGTAGGTGAAGATTTCGGATTCGGATTTGGCACACATGGTTCATATTGCACAGTGAATTTTTCCTTAATGTTGACTCATGGGGAGGTCTCATCGATGGTACACTTACCCCTTTTGGTACGATTAACATTAAGTAACAATAAATACCACGTCATCATGCCTTAATTGATGGATTTTTCTAATGATCACAAGTCATGCGATGGTCATGTCGCCATATGATTTGTTCCCCCCCCCCCTCGGGCTTAATTATGACAATCGTCCTCGGTCGTCAATAGTCATGTTAAGTTTCCATAATTACAAAATAAAACAAATTCAATATTACCTTTTTGATGACATACCCGAGTGACGTGGGGCGAAGTAATGGGTGGTGTGATGCACAAACTTAATTCTAATGACGAGGATCATGGTGATGTTCTGCTACAGCCAACCATTTCTCCTCCAATTCATTGAGTTGGTTCAATCTCTACCTTTGTGCTGTAGCCAAATCCAAATTTACTTGTAATTCTATCCTTAGTGTATTGATTTCAAATTCAATGGGGAGTAAAGGGTTCTTACCATACACAAGTTCATATGGTGAGAATCTAGTGGTATTCCTCCATGTAGTCCTGTATGCCCATAACACTTCTGGAAGTTTGTCAGCCCAATTTCTTTGATGATTGGCCACAGTCTTAGTAAGGATCCCCTCAATGACTTTGTTAGTGCTTTCTACTTGGCCATTTTCTTATGGATGATAAGGTGTTGTGATTCTATGATGGATTTTATATTTCTCGACCAACTCCTAGATCTTATGAGATGTGAACTGGGGCCCTCCATCTGTGACTATCTCCCTGGGTATGCCAAACCGAACAAAGATGTCTTCAAACAAAAAGTTTGAGACAACTTTCTCTGTGGCTCTAGTTAGTGCCTTCGCCTCAACCCATTTTGTGACATAGTCAGTGTAGACCAAGATGTAGGATCTCTGTCTAGATGAAGGATTAATTGGTCCTACAAAATCTAGAGCCCACTTCTCAAAAGGTTCTAGGACAATTTGGGGCTGTAACAACATCTCATCTGATTGCAGTGGTTGGCCCATCCTTTGACAACTATCACATCCCTTCACAAACTTCTTGGCATCCTGAAATATTGTCATCCAGTAATACCCTATTGAAAGGACTTTGTATCCTGTCTGTTTTTCTGTGAAGTGTCCTCCACAGGTTTCCTCATGATAGTCTTTAAGGATATCAAAGACCTCATCTTCTTTAACACAACGTCTGATTTGTAAATCTAGTCCAATTTGGTAGAGGTTCCCATCTATCTAGGTATATGTAGCACTTTGTTGTATGATTTTTCTTTTCTCCTTGGAGAAAAAATACTGTGGAAACTTCTCCTGCAGCAAGATAATATCTGGATATCAAGGTGAGTAAGTAGAAATAGAAAAAATATATTCATCAGGGAAGGAATCTTCAGTGGGAGTGCAATTGTCTACTACGTTGTCTTTTCCATGCTTATCTACAATAGTGATATGAAATTCTTGTAACAACAATAACCAACGTGTAATCATACCATTTGTAATTGGCTTATTCATTAAAAAATGAATGGGAGAATGGTTAGTATGTACAAACACTTGATACTCGGTGATGTATTGTTGGAATTTAGTGATGGAATGCACAACTGCTAAGAACTCCTTCTCAGTCACTATGTAGTTGAGCTCAGTCAGGGTTAGATTTTTTCTTATGTAGTAAATAGCATAAGGTTTCTTATCCTCCAGTTGGCCCAATACAACGCTTACAACAATATCTGATGCATCCGTAGCTATGTGAAATGACAGTTCCCAATTAGGTCCTTGAAAGACCGGAGATGCTGATACACATCATTTCAGTTAAGAAGACCTGCTCACACTTCCCTGTCCAGAAGAAATCAACATCCTTCACAAGCAAGGAAAATAATGGCGATGAAATTTTTGAAATTTTTTCTATAAATCTCCTGTAGTACCCTACCTGTCCCAAGAAACTACATACCTATTTTTCATTTTGGGGGTTAGACTTTTTAGAATAACCTCTATTTTTGCAGGGTCTACCTTGATTCTGTCAGCAGAAATGTATTGTCCAAGAAGAATCCCTTCAGTCATCATCATGTGACATTTCTCAGTGCTCAAGGAAACATTAGTCTGTACACACCGTTCTAATACTTTTTCCAAATTGACTAATGTTGTTTCAAAAGCATCTCCATAAGGTGTGAAATTGTCCATGAATATTTCCAGGCAGTCATTCAATAAGTCAGAGAAAATTCCTAGTATTGCCCTTTGAAAGGTTGCTGGCACATTACAGAGCCCAAAAGGAAGTACTTTGTATGCGTAGGTTCCCCAAGGACAAGTAAAGGTCATTTTATCCTGGTCTTCTGGGGAAATTTTATCTGATTGTAGCCACTAAATCCGTCCAAAAATGAAAAGAATTTCTTTCCAGAGAGAGTATCGAGGACCTGATCTATAAATGGTAAGGGAAAATGGTCCTTCTGAGTGGCCTTATTGAGCTCTCTGTAATCAACACAAACTCTCCACTTGCCATTCTTTTTAGGAACGATGATAGCGGTGACACCCACTGATTGTAAAATATTAGATAAATAAAATTAGCACTCAAGAGTTTTTGTAGTTCTTCTTTCACCACCTCCTTTAGTGTAGGGTTCATGCAGCACTGTGGATGTCTAACTGGTTTGCAGCCATCCTTCAAATAAATACGGTGAGTGCATAGGTTAGGGTGGATCCCTTTCATATCTGTATAATCCCATTCAAAAGTATTTTTATACTTCTGTATTAGTTGTAACAATCGTTGGTTTTGTTCAGCAGTCAGGTTGGTATTAGCATTCAAAAACTTTCCAGATTCGATCTCAATTGGACTGCTAGCAATATTCGAAGTGGTCCTCATTTGTTCAAAATATATATCTTCCACTTCTTCTTCCTCATTTGCATTTTTAACAGAAGCAACAGAAAATGAATTACTAATAAAACTGTTAATGACATCATCTTCTCTCTCATTTTTAAAATACTACGCTTTCCCCAGAGTGAGGAGTGGTAGGGAAAGATCTGACTCAGGCTCAAACTCATCCCACCAAGGGTTGTAGACATCCATATTTGGTTTTGGGGAATAAAGATTAAGGTTCTGTTTTTCCTGGCCATCCGAGATCACCATGGATCCCATCCTGCAGCCTATAAATGCATCTGCAGTGGCTAGCCAAGGTTTCCCTAGGATCAAAGGATACCCCCCCAAATTGGATTTTGGTTGTAAGATAAGAAAATCATCCAGATATCTCCAGGAAGCTATCGTAATCACCATATCCTATAGCATCCCCTCGGGTTTAACACAGGACCTTTCTGCTAATTCAAGCACAGTAGGAGTATGTCTAAGTCCCTATAGCCCAAGAGCGATAAAGAGATCCTTCGTCATTACATTAATGGCAACCCCAAGATTGATCAATGTGTTGGCTATGGGCTGATCATTAATGTAGATAGTGACCGTAGGATTTTCTGGATCATTGTACTTAGTAAGGAGAGGTTGAGCAGACATTAATTTGGATAACTTTCCCATCACATGTATGGTGGTAGGGTCTTTAGGCTTCCTCCCAGGTTTCTTGATGCACAAATCTCTCACTGTCTTGGCATAGATGGGTACTTCTTTAAGGGCTTGCAGTAGAGGAATTCGTACATACAAATTTTGCAACTCCCTAAGAAAATCAGATTCAGGCTGTGAAGTCATCCTAGGTTCAGCCAATCTCTAAGGATATGGGCGGTCCTACATTATAACAGTCGAATATGCTATTACAGGTGTATCAGCCTTCCCGAATTGGTTGTTATATCCATAACAGTTCTTCGCAAGTCGGCTGTTACAGATGTAACAACTTCCTCTATATCAGTTGTTGTAGGCACAGTAGCCACCTCAGAGCCTCTAGTATCTCCTTTTGATGGTTCACAGTCCTCCTCTGTAATGATAAGGGAGTGACTATGGTTAATTACCATTCTCGATCGCAATTTTATTTCATTAAGCCCCATGGGGGTAATACGGTAGGTCTGGAAGGTCGTCGGAGCCTTTGTGCCCTGAGCTGCTTTATTGTTTGGGTTTGGATTAGGTTGCACAGGTAGTTGGGGTCGCACAAGTGGTGGAGGAGCAAGATCTTGGAAAGGAGGTAACTATAGCTATTGTTGCATGGATGGTCTAGGCAGAGCTGAATTCTGGGCATTTCCTCTCTAATTCTAGTTCCAAGGGTATGGTTGGGGTCGAGGATATTGAATAGGAGGAGATGGAGACCTTTGATTCTAGGGTGAAGGAAACTGTGATGAAGGAGGG
Organism: Pinus tabuliformis; assembly: GCA_031772625.1. Lineage (NCBI taxonomy): Eukaryota > Viridiplantae > Streptophyta > Pinopsida > Pinales > Pinaceae > Pinus > Pinus tabuliformis. The sequence goes on from CM062806.1 coordinate 923,864,670, forward strand.
GCAGAATATTTCCATGGATGTTGCTGGTTATTATATGCATTGTTCCACGTATTGAAAGAGGAAAATCCTTGAGACATACCTGTAGGTCACGGTTTCCATGGCCTCCTCGGTGTGATGAAGTAAGAGGACTACACCTCTTCACTTGACTCTCTGAGTACTGCCTTTAGTCTAAGAAGATCTAGACATTGCTCTGTTGAATGCTCCAGCTCGCAGATATTACACAGGCTGATGGTGTTCAATCTGCATTCCCTAAAAGGATGTTTCTTCCAACAAGTCAGACAGAACACGACCAGGGGTCTGTCAGCTTCTGCTTGTGTCTTCTTAATCTGTGTTGTTGTTATTTGGGCCGAGAGAGTACTGAGGATATCGGTCTTGAAATTTTCGAACAAATTCCCGATCTCCACTCTAGTTACTCCTCTGCCTATAGATTTTTGTATGCGAATAGAGGCATCCCGAATTGTACTCCTTCCTTTGGACGATCCTCTAGATCATATTAGGTAGAGCTTTATGATTTCAGTGAATGGTTCTTGTGATATATCCCCTTTTCCCAATAGATTCAAGGTGTCAAGGTAGTCATCCCTCATTCCTCTGATGAATATATTCTTCAAAATTTCTTGGTCTAAAACATTGTGTTTAGACCTATATAGATTATAGTGGAACCGTTCCACATAATATTCCAGGCTTTCATCCTCCTTCTATGTCATTCTAAATATCTCTTCCCTTAAGTCCCTGGTCCTATAATAGTCCTGGTACTTTGACAAGAACATCTCCTTCATATCATTCCACGTTGAAATAGAAGCGGAGCCCAATCCCATGAACCATCTGAAGGCTGTCCATTTTAAGGTAGCAGGAAATAGCTTTAAATCCTGAGCATCTGCTGTATAAACATAACTTCTACATGAGACATCAAACTCAAATAGAAATGTGTCTGGATCTTCCACAGTCATCCCCTGAAAGGATGGTAAGGATGCTAGAGGAATATTTTTCATACGAGCTTCACCTCCGATATTCCTGATTGGGAACTCAAAGGTGGTGATAGTGGCATCTGTTTTAGCATTGTTGTCCCCCATAACCAATTCTTATAACCCTTGTTGTAGCATATGTCCTTCGAGCTGTGTTTGTGATGGCCCTGTAGATGTGGTCAGTGACTCAAATACCCCTGGGGCTGGTTATTTCACCGCACTACCTGTATCTGGATATTGATAAACCAAGAGGTGCTTTTCTGTCTTAGGTGTCCAATGTCCCCCCTCAGTTTCCCCTTGCCCCTCGGTCCTCAAAGTCTAGCTACTAGCTTCCCCTTCTTGCTCATGAATCGAATCTTTGGTCTTGGGTGTATGAGTGCTAGCTTTAGAATGATACAATCCCAAGATGGAGGAATTAGAGGTTTTTGCTTTTGCTATGGGAGTAACAACTTTCTGTGGGTCTGTTTTCCTTGCATTCATTTGAGAGCTGGACTGTTCTTTTTCTGCCTTTGAGATTAGTTCCTAGATAAATGTATTCCTTCCTAAATCTTCACCCTTCCTTTCCTTTTTACGACATGTTGTTCCTATGACTTATTAGAGTGGGGCTGATTTCAGTGTCTCTGTAATTCCTACAAGTGCCCACATCGACCCTATGTGTATTAAATCACACTCTAAGTGTCTTAGTCTTCAACAATGGTGAGCCTACCCAGGTATCTTAGAGCGATGCACAAGTTCTTACCTCTCGTCTTACCGCCCAACAACTGAAGAGCTGAAGACACACTAAAAAAACATCAAAATGTCCTAAGTGTCCTAATAATCACAATGGTGAGCCCGCCTAGGTATGTTAGAGCGATGTGCAGGTTCTTACCTCTCGTCTTACCGCCCAACAACTATGGACTAGGAACACTCTATATTAAACAAACAACTTGGCTCATTATATCATCAACTTCCATCCCTAGCAATGATGCAAAAATGTAGTGTTGTTTTAATCAATCTTAATTTACTGAGACTACAACATTAATTGTCAACCCAGGGTAGGTCTTGCTGTTTCAATGGAGTTCGCACTATCTATGCCGATACACTCCAACCAAGCATAAGAAAATGCAGAAAACTGTAAAAGATGTCGCTGATCTAAATTGCTGAATCAAATCATGTGTGTAGACATAAAAACATTCTATAGAATTAAATCACAACTCGCAGCTATCAAAGTAAAGGTGCACCACACATGAACTAATATCTACTCCAACTGGTTACTACCATTCTTTTGATTAACTCAGTGTAACAACATAATATAAATAGAAACAACAGCGAATGTAATCCACGATTTGTATAGCACAGCGAGAAACCATAAATAAATTAACTAAACTAGAATGTACACTAATTATATCACTGCAATCCCTGCCAAAGAGGAGGGCCCTTCCTCCTCAACAAGGCTCAAGAAGAACACAAAAGTGATTAACGAATCAGTTGAAGAACAGTAACAACACCACCATATTGATTGATATTAAAAATAAATCCAGAATTACAGAAGTAGAGTAACAATACTTCTCTATATGTTGTATCCTTTTCCATGAAAAATCAAGTCTTTTATAGTTATTACAACCCAAAATTAGAAACAGATAAGTCATGAGAATCTCACGATTCTCATGCTGATCAAAAATAAAATTAGTTACAACCTATTGCTAAATACAAATATCCATCAGTTATGATTGCAACTACTTGAGTCTTGTTGCTTCAAAAATAAACAATCCCTACTGTCGACAACTGTTATGTGGAATAGTACCCACATTTCCCAGCTTCGGCGCAACAACATCGAGTGAATGGCGGTTCGGGATGACACGGCATTACTAGCGACAACATTGTTGGTGTGACAACGGATCAACGCGTGGTGTAAAAACATCCTGTAACAACATCCAATGTGTAACAACAACCTGTAGCAGCATATAATGTGTAACAACAACCTATAATAACATCTAATGTGTAGCAAAAACCTGTAACAATTTTCTGCTTCATAGCTTTGTTCTCGCAAGCCATCACTTGAAAAAGACTTCCCAAAAGACTTCTTTAATACTCTCCCAGTTAGCCACAAAAAGGAATAAAGCCTTGTATTATTCGGTAAAATACAACAAAGTAACATGACAGTATAATAGGTTAAAAAGGTAAGAAAATAGGGAATTTGGTCATATAAATTCATGGGCCTGGGGGATAGAAAGGTCAAAACTTGGGAAAGAATGTGTAGAAAATAGGTAAAAAAACACACCCAACAATTGGCACGGAGGATTTCCTGGATTGACAGTGGTTTTTCCTAGCCTTTCCATTTCCTGGACAACCATGGTGTTGTGTGCTTTTTCTTTGTTTTCTGGTTGGTACTCATGTTCCTTTGGTTGTGGGTTGAGTTACTAGTTCCTAGAGCCTTAGTTGGACAAAATATCTAGAAGCCCTATAACAACTTAGGTTGACTTACTAGTAATAAAATCCTTGTTTGGATAAATGCTTTGGAGCCCTTGGTGGGTGGAGTTACTAGTCCTGGAAGTCCTAGTTGGACAAACTATCTGGAGCCTGATAACACATGTGCGTTGAGTTACTAGTCCTAGAAGCCTTGGTTGGAACAAACGCTATGGAGCCCTAGATATCTTGGGTAGAGGCTGATTTGGTGACGGTTAGTGATGTTTGACAATGAGGTGGAATCACTGGTTGAGGGTCGAGGTGGTTTGGCCTCTAGAAGCCATGTTTTGGTGTTCTTGGTTTATTCCATGAGATCCCACATTCATGCTTGGAGTATGTGTTACACATCATTTTTTCACCATTAGGAAAATTACCACTAATCCATATCTTTTACTATCCCTTGAAGTGTTCTAAAGCATTCCCCTGCAATGTTAGAAGGTAAATAATCCCAAAGACACTAATAATTATGGATTACATGGTTCAAAAACCCACTTTTTAGCAATTGCGCGGTTCCCTAGCCATATTTTGTCTCCCACTATGAACTATGCACATGACTTAATCTAAGTAAAAATAAAAGTGATTTCTAGAAGCCTGTTTGGGGAGATATTTCTCAATTGAAATGTTCGAGCTTATGCTTACTTGGGCCTTATCTCTTTGTTGATGAACTCAATTCCCTCTTTTTGTGGAACCCTAATCCCTCCTTTTGAGGATCTCATTCCTTGAGAAGAGGATCCCAAGCCTCCTCCTCTTGGCCTATAAATTCAACATAGATCAAAGGGTTAGGGAGGACTGTTGAATGCAAACATATGCTATTGGAATAGGGCTAGAAGGCTTGTCACCTAGGAGTGGATTGGAGACTATTGGGAAGAGGCTTACAACATCAAGGTTGAGGTTGTATTACTCTTTCTTGTTCAGATTTAATACAAAAGGGTGTTTCTTTCCCACTATATTGTTCAATGGAGTTGATGTATTGTGTATTTACTTCCATTTTTTACATTGATAATGATATTAAGAACTAGTTTCCTCGATCACTAGTATGGGTTTTATTGAGTCATTTATCTATCATATGCCTTTGATATTTTTTTGTTACTATGTTTGTATGTCTGGATTTTGAGCATTGAGGAGTTGCAACAAACCATAACAAGGATCTTCATTAGGCATTTCGTTTGAAAGGTACAAATATCATCTTCCAACATTCTTGCTCATGATTAAGTAGGAATGAACTCAGGGAAATATTTATTAGTTTGTTTGTTTGTTACTAGATTCAACCTTTGAATCTAGGGAGATTTCTCTTGTTCGCAAGAGAAATTTGTCCTCAATAACAAATTAGCGACCATACTAGGGAACATTTTGTTCTTCATCATCTCCTCTTACAATTTTTTGAATATGTTTCTATAGCCTTTCTCTATAGCATTATCTGACTGTGTACAAGATCTCAAAAGTTTGAATTTTACGAATTCTTAACTTTGTTTTTATTTTTTTCCTAGTTTTTCTCGGCTTGTGCATTTTTCTTTCATTCACAATGTACACATTTGCACATTTACCTTTCAGAAATAGTGTGTATGCGCACTGAATCAAACTGCTTGCCTATGCAAATCTTGAATTTGTTTGAAAATTTGAGCTTTTCATTTGCTAAATCCGTGTTCTTTTTATTGTTGTGTTTACTTACATTTGTTTGCATCCTCAGAAATTTTGTTTCATTTCGTTTGGATGTTGCAAAGAGTCTTTTTGAAAAAATCTCTTTTTCACGAATTACGGTTAAAGGCTTAATCTGATGATTTGTAGATCCATCAAAGGAAGGATTGATCATTGTTTAGTTTCTATCTTCTTTTCTTTCTTCTTTCGAATATCAAATTTAGTGTTTGTTTTACCTATTTGTGAAAGAACATTTCGTTAATGAAAAGTAGTGTTTTTTGAGAATAAGTATTTTTTGCTTATAAAAGTGATTCTTTTACTGGATTTGGAATTTTTTTTTTTTTTTTTTTCATTCAGTAGTGAATTATCTCAAAATTATACTTTAGACATTACTATGTTCATAGAATTCATTTGAAATAATTCATATTAAAGTTTTTCTTGGTTCTTTCTTGCATTTTGAAAATTTTGGGTGATTGTATGTTAAGAGAATTTTTTTTGATCTTAGAGTTATTGGGTAAATTGAAAGAGAAAAGTTTAATTTCTACATTCGGGTCAATCTGAAAGTGAATTTTTTTTATTTTTTTGGGAAAATAAATATGGTGAAATTATAATTTTTTCATTCTCTTTCAAAATTGAAAAGACTCTCTCTCTACCATAGCTAGAAATTCATTGAAGCAAAAGATTCATTTTTGGCATATTTGCTGCCTTAGGGTTGGAAGTGAAAATTGATATCATTTACACCACATATATGGAACGAATTTAATAAAAAAGGATCTATAAAATCAATCAAATTTTTAATTAACCAAATATAGTGGTTCTAGGTTAGAAGACGTGTTATGGCGTCTATAAACATAGAAGCTACCGTTTATTATGTGTGACACATTCTGCGGGTAGTCAGTATTCCACGTACATAAGTATATTGGAACGTTCTCCATGTTATTTTGGGTATATCAAATGTCATTCCACATATGAAATGTATATGGAGATGCTTCCTATCGTACAGGCTCACATTAGACAATGTTAATACAGACTGTACCTCCATGTACCTCGAGTATAATTTGGAGTCCCCCATCTAGGTTGCATACCTACCATATGTAACAGAGTCACTCGCTTTGTCATCTATGATACATCGAACACAACATTCAGGGAGATTGTCTACCCATACATAATTCCTTGGTTTACCAAGGTGGTATATTGCAATTCACAATGGCTTAGTAATCCTAGATACCTAGTCACCCTTTTTTACTTTTTGTTATTTATTTGATTGAATAAAATTGTTATACACCTTAAATAAAATTCATTGTGGTTGATTTATCGAGGCGTTCACGTAGAATCCATGGTTTACCCCATGAGTATACTCCTGGTCAATGGGAGAAGGTCAAAGAAAAGAGATCAAAATTGAAAACATCTAGAACCTAGGATCGACCCGAGACATCTGGAATAGTAGAATTAGAAACAATAGAAACTAAAGTGATGCAACCACACGAAGTAGAATTAGGTATAGTTCATTATGGACCTAAAAGTTACTGAGATTATTCAAGGAGAATATGATACTAGAGAAATTTAACATATAGAACTAATTGAACCAAACATTGAAGAACCTGAATCTGATATTTCTAAGCCTGAATCACCTTCAGCCACTATAGCACCTACTCCAACATCGATTTCAGCTTGAAGGAAGACTATAATTACAACTAGTTTACCTCCTGACCTTATAAGTATTGAAGAGATTTTTGAAGGAGAGGAGGAGGAATCACCACATACTCCTATTACTGATGGTGATTCACCAGTTTTTCTAAGAGCTTCTTTTGATCCTCTTAGACCAAATCCTTGGTATTTTACCCCTTTAAACTTTTTAGGTCAAAGTATTCCTTGTTTACAGTCTCCTTTCTATTTTTGACCTAAATCAAATATGTCACAAATCCCTCTTGTGTGCCAACCTACTTAAACTTATGTGTATGCAAGCTCTTTGAAGTCATTACTATATGGTTGCCATTCCATTTCCACTAGGTACCAATCAATTTCTGGAACTTTTTTGGGAGATACTCATTCTCCTCAAGTTTCTACTTGGTCATCTGGTTTATCTACCTCTACTACTCAGAGAATTTCTTCCATGTTTGAAATACCTTTGGCATCAGACCAATATGTTAATATGATATCTGGTAGTACAGGTAATCCTCAAGTAACCCCAACTGGCATGTATTATCCACTTGGGGGGAAACCATCTTATGCTCCACCTGGAGGACAACCCATTGTCGGAACACATCCTATAGTTGTAGGACAACATTTTTCCAGAAATTATTCAAGTTTTGGTCAAGTACCTCAGGTCGGTTCAAGTCAACCTATTGTGTCCCAACCCTTGATTGGTGCTCCTTATCAGGGAATGAATACTATTTGGAACCCCTCTTACGTACAACATCCTATTCAATTTGATCCATAAATGTCTGCTTATCAACCTGTTCAACTTATTGGACAATCTATTCCAAAAATACCTATTCAGGGTATTAAAATACTTGTCCAACAACCTATCTAGGGGATTTCAAAAACACCTGTTCAACATCCTATGCAAGTAATTCCACAAACACCTGTTCAACAACCGATTCAGCAACCTGTCCAGGGTAGTCCCCAAACACCTGTTCAGACTATTATTCAAACAAGTGTTCAACAATTGGTTCCAAGTACACCTCAAACACCTATTCCAACTATACCACAAATGACTGTCCAAGTTATGCCTCAAATATCGGTTCAACAACCTACATAGGCTATCCCTCAAGAATATTTTTATCAAATCAGTCCTACTTTCCAATCTACAACATAGATTCATATCGGAAAACCTAGTATAGGAAGGATTCAAACACTGTATCAAGGTCAAGCTTTTCCAATCCAAACTTTTCAAAGTCAATTTTTTCAAGGTAAACCTTTGCAAAGTCAACCTTTACAGGGGAAATACTATTTGGGTCAAATGGTTCAAGTTCAAACATACTAGAATCCACCTTTTCAAAGTCAACCATATCCTAGTCATACTTTTCAAATTCCACCTCAACCGCAAAGTGGTATGTCTCACCCTGGTTACCCAAGAAGAATGCAAATACCAACTACTCAAGCTATTCTGTGATATCCTGGATATCCTCCTTCAAGATTTAGAATTAATCCTCAGGTTTTTTATATCCACAACAATACTTCAACCGATAGTTACCATTCATCGCAACCTTAGATTTTTTAGATTTATTGTAGCTTACGAATGATCCTATATATTATTATCCATTTTGGTAGGCAATTCCTACTAAGTTGACAAGTGATATACCAAAATTTGAAGGTAAATCAGGAGAGGACACATCAAATCATGTCATGACATATCATCTATGGTGTGCTTTGAATTCATTGATTGATGATTCTATCAGATTATGCCTTTTCCAATGAACTTTAATAGGCTCAACAACAAAATGGTACATTGAGTTACCAGGTGCCTCTTTCCATAATTTCAACTCCTTAGAGATAGCATTTTTGACACATTTTCAGCTACCAATTTGATATGACACCAGTATTTAAATTTTTACTTCACTAAAACAATCGAAATCTACCTACATTTCAGATCATATACATGAATGGAGACGTAGGCGTCGTTTAGTCAAAGTTTACATTCCATATCAACTATTAGTTGAATGATTCACTAAATCGTTACTTCCTAATATTACGGTGGATGTTGCTAAAGGAGGTGTTATAATAGAAGAGTAGGTAATTTCTCGTAACCAGTACATAGACCTTGTCTATACACAAATTGGAACTTTGTACAAAAAATATCCCAAATCTACCTCGCCTAAAAATTTAGGATCAACTAGATTCAACTCCTATAGGATCTCACATTGCTGATGGTGTAATTGGTTTTTTCAACCAATAATCAAAGAGTAAATAATATAAGAATAATTATAAAAACATTCAGATGTTGGCTATACAAGATTCACTTAGTGAAAACATTTCTCCTAAAGTTACTTCCGAAATTAATGTCGTAGAATCATCTACTGGAAAGAATCAACAATCCAGAGGTAAAAAGAGGGGGAAAGGTAAAGAAAAGAAAAATTCTTCTCAAAAGGATATATCAACTAAAAATGAACCTTCCGATGAGAAAAAGAAACCTCATTATCCTTGTACGATCTGTAATGAAGATCATTATACAAAGGAATTCCCACATCATGCAGAGGTTAGTAAATTTATAAAAGGTTCTCCTACACTTGTTGTTTTCAAGGATCATTTCCCTTCTCAAGACAGTAAAATGGTTTCATATAATCCATCCTCTTCATCCACATCAACATATATCATAATGATTTCTTTGCAAGTGTTGATAACAACAAGATCTAAATATTATGGATCTAAGGGTCTTATAGAAAATGGAAACGATGCTAGTCCATCTACTCAACCTTTTGCTTCAATCCCTTCTTCTTCTGAACCTTTATAGATTGAGAAACAAAACTCTAAAATGGTGATGTGTCCGCCTCCCAAAGTTGGTTTTAGAAAGCCAACTTTTATCCCACATGTTAGAGTTTCTCAGAACTACAACATTGTTGAAGACCTAGTAATGTCTCCTTCAGCAATGTCAACTCTTGAAGTGCCGCAACCATGTCCAACACAAAGGAAGTTACTATTCTCAGCTATTAGAGAAATTGATCCTCGGGACTCTAATATTATAATCTTCAATCTTGAAATTCATAGACCTAGGCTCCCATATCAAATGGCATTCCAAATATTGTTTTTGTTCAAAACCAAATGAGTCTTTCATACAGTCATTAACGAAGGAGACTCTACAGGTATTATGTCTATTGATTTTTGGAAAGCTTTGGGTTCTCCAACTTTCAATCAATCTCCTACTACTCTAAAAGCCTTAGGTAGAACATAATTTCATTCTTAAGAATTTTTCAATAATCTACTGATAGAGTTAGAAGGTAAAACGGTTGCAATTAAGGTAGAATTCGTTGATGCCCAACTATATTACAGTATGTTACTAGGTCAAATTTGGACCTATGTCATGTCTGCAGTGGTTTCATGACTTTTCCGCTTGATATTATTTCCTCATCAAGAAAGGATAGTGAAAATAAACTAATTTTCTTATCATACTTCTAACCCTAACTCTACAGGTAGTGTACCTTTTGTGGGGAAAAAAATACTCCCTATGAATTTATTGGTCTTGGTTTTCTTAAGGATTCATCACTGATGGGAACTTTTGCACTTCCTCCACCAAACTTTTCTTCTAATGTTGCACAGGTCAATATGATCTCATCAAGAATTGTAGAATCTTTCAATCCTTGGATTGTGCCTTTAGAATCCGAATTGACCATGTATGGTAATGCTATGCATTTAAGTCCATTCGAATTAGCTTATCAGACAGTTCAAACGTTTTCTAACCCACCACCCTTTGAAAATGATCAAGTGAATGTGATCGCTAATAATTATTCTCAATTAACTTGGCTGGAACAAATATCATTTCCTGATCCTTTCAATAATATGTTTCCAACAATTGATATTATCATGGAAAATTATGACTTTGGAAGAAATTCCATGGGATGATTATCATCATCATTCATCTTTTCTTCCCATCCTTGAGAAAATTGAGAATGATTTTTCTACCATATTTTCATCTAAGATAGTAGATAATCCGAAATTCCCTATATCAATTCTTCAATCTGAATCTGATTTTTTTTTAGGAAATATTCAATCTAAATCTGAAAAGAATTTAGGAAATATATCTACAACTATCCCAATTAATATCTCAGTCAAATCTGAAATTATCGCGAACATTCACATAGTTGCTCCGTGTTCACTTGAATAAATTCAAACATACAAATCCATATTCCAAGAATTCTGTGACATTTTTTCTTGGTCTTATGAAGAAATGTGAGGAATTGACCTAAGTGTCGTTGTTCACGAAATTAATACTTACCCAGATGCTAAACCTATCAGACAAAGTTACGTCCAGTGCATACTTGAAAGTTTGTTGCTATCAAAGCTGAGGTTTAGAAACTTCTCAAACCAGATTTTATTTATCTCGTTCCCTTGACTGATTAGATTTATAATACTATTCCTGTTAACAAAAAGTAAGGGACCATCAAAGTATGTGTCTATTTTTGGGACATTAATAAATCTTGTCCCAAAGAAAATTATCCTACCCCCTATATCGATCAAATAATTGATGATTGTGCCAGTAATGAAATATTGTCCTTCATGGATGGATTTTCTGGGTACATCTAAATCAACGTACTCCCTCTTGATCAACATAAAACCATGTTCATTTTTCCATGTGGAATGTTTTCTTATCGAAAACTCCCATTTGGACTTAAGAATGTTGATACCACCTTTCAATGGGGCATGTCTTACCCTTTTCACGATATCAATCATATTGTACAACCCTATTTGGATGATCTACCAGCTCATTCATTGAAACGGGAAGATCATCCAATACATTTGAGAGCTATATTTATCAGATGTATACATTACAATATACTCTTGAATCCTGACAAATGTTTTTTTTATGTACAATTGGGTCGATTACTAGGATTTGTCGTATCAAAAGAAGGCATTTGTGTTGATCCACTTAAGGTAGAGCCTATTATGAATTTGCCTCCTCCTAATTTGCGCCAACTCCAAAGTTTGGAAGGGAAAGCAAACTTTTTACGTCGATTCAACGCAAACTATGCTAAGCTAACAAAAGGTTTTACTCAACTATTGAAAAATGCAACCTCATTTACACGGGATGAAGTTTCACAAAATTCTTTTGATGCACTGAAACATGTATTAACTCGTACACCATTATTCCATCCCCTCGATTATCTTCGAGATTAGTTTTTGTATTTAGTTGCATCTGATGTCACCATTGGAATGGTATTAGTTCAGGAAGATGAGTTGAATGATGAACATGTGATTTATTATTTAAGTAGAAATCTTATGAAAACTGAGATAAAATACACACATGTGGAAAATTGGCATTGGCAGTCGTACAAGGTGTCCAAATATTTCATCACTACATTCTTTTATGTAAAAAACAATCATTTCATATTGCAACGATATGGTTTACATTCTTATGAGACAATAGCTAGGGGAAGATATTCTAAATGGATAGTTATCCTGCAAGAATTTGATTTAGAATTCATAAAATCTAAATCCAAGAAATCATTTGTGTTTATCGAATTATTATGTGACTTTCCCTATAATAAAACAGAAATTGCAGCAGAGGATTGTCTTACAGGTGAATCACTCTTTCTTATCAGTGCTTTAGACACTTGGTATGGAGATATTATTTTGTATCTTCAAACTCAGACTTTTCGACCAGAATTATCATGAACTGACCGTCATCGTATTCGGTACCAATCTCAACAATACACTATTGTTGGCGATACACTTTATTGTCCTTGTGTTGATTCTATCTTTAGATGATGTTTGACTCATGAATAAGCTGGAAAATCATTAAATGACTATCATTCTGGAGCCTATGGCAGTCATATGTCAAGGTTTGGCACTACCCATAAAGAATTGCGCGCTAGATATTTCTGGCCTTCCATGTTTAAAGATTGTATAATTGCAGTCCTGAACTGTCACAATTGCCAAATATATCATTGCAAAATGCATGCACCTCCTGCTCCTCTTCACCCAATCATTACTATCGATCCTTTTGAAAAATGGGGCATCAATTTCATTACATGTAACCCTCACTCGACCGGGGGGCATGGATATATTATCCTAGTTGTTGATTATTTTACAAAATTGGATGAGGCGATGCCTGCATATAAGGATGATGGTGAAACCACAACTATTTTCATATTCAATCATGTGATTATTAGGTTCGTTGTTCCACAAGCCATCGTCACTAACCATGGTAGCCATTTTTAAAATTTTATGATGACTAAACTTACTACAAAGCTAGGCTTGCATCATGATATTTCAACTCCATATTACCCACAATCAAATGGCTAAGTAGAAGTCATGAACAAGGTTTTGAATACCATGCTTAAATGGATTGTAGGAATTCATAAACGAAATTGGCATTTGATGCTTTTTCTATCCTTGTGGGCATATCGCACCTCAGCAAAATATGCAACCAGATTTACTCCCTTTTAGTTGGTTTATGGTATGGAAGCAGTCTTACCTATTGAATGTGAAATCACATCATTAAAATCGGAAATCAAATTATTACTTGCTACTTCTGCAAAGGACATTTTTTTATACTTAACATAACTATATGAGACTCATCGTGACGTTGTAATAGCTAGTGAGACTCATAAGAAATGAGTTGAAGCACATTTTTATCAAAATGTAAAGCTCACTCATATTCAGAAGGAAACTTAGCCTTGGTTTATGATCAATAGCATGATAAGTTGGGTGACAGTAAATTCGAACCTATGTGGCATGGTCCCTATGTCGTAAAACATGTATTGGCAAAAGGGGCCTATGAGCTAGTTGACTGTGATGATATTCCTTTAGGAAAGCCCGAAAATGGACTTTACATGAATAAGAACTATGCTTGATTCACTCTGTGAATGCTTTGTACATTGTTGTATCATATTTTTGAGTGTGTAGCAATTTTTACATTTTTTTACAATCTTCTTCTACTTCTCCTTCTTATCTTGTGTTACAATTGATTTCTAGATTCGAAGCAACCTCAAACATACATTGGCTACACAGTAGGCGCTAGTTGTAGTACTCGGAATTTGTCTTCTGTAACTTGGGATGTTTATTCGCCCACTGATGAGTTAATTAGTATTCATGGAATATGACTTGGTCGAACAACAAATAGTATTACAGAATATAGCGTAGTTATTGAGCTATTATCTGACGCCATTTCATTTTGTATTCGTTGTTTAATCATTAGGTTAGATTCTCAACTCATAGTATTACATTTAAACAATGTCTATTCAGTAAGAAGTTCTACAATGTTAAGGATGTTCTTGCAGGTCCATCTCTTGGAGAGAGAATTCGATTATATTGAATACCAACACATTCCAAGACATTTAAACACATTAACTGATGCATTGGCTAATTATGTGTTAAATTGACATTTGAAACATTTTTAAAAATAAAAACAATAGTCATTCACACATTGTACAAAATAATCTAAGAAAATAGAAGTAACTTTCATTAGTCAAAATGTTTGTAAAAAGTTTGGCTTTACAAAAATGTCATCCAAGACATATGAGGCTTTGTGGCCTTTATTATCTGAACATGTTGATAGATATTATAGATATTATAGATATATATATATATATATATATATATATATATATATATATATATATATATATATATATATATATAGATATATATATATGACTAGCACCTATGCATGATGATCATGGTTACAAACTATATCGTGTGTTATTCGTCGTAACAAACGACTGATCGGCCCAGGTAATCCCACAGTATGCCTCTGATAATGGAGAGGTAGTTCATCAATCTCAATATTTGGGATATCTAGAGTTACTATCTCTCTATATTATGCTCAAGCTCAGATAAAGCTTTTGCTACCTTAGGATTTTGTGCCATAAGAGCTACTAGATGCTTCCCATGTCTGTCAAAGTGACGCATCATTATTGGTTTTACAAGGCCAATATTTGCATGATTAATTTAGGTGATTATTTTTGGACGTCACAAAACAAAAACAAAAAAATTCGAAAAACACAAAAACAACCAAAATGTGAAGTTTTACCTACATTCCTGCAAGGAGTGGGATATATGGATCTCCAAGGTAATCCATGCTTGCATATGGGGCATATCTCACAATTGGACCATCACCACCACCATGGCAAGCCACCAACGAAACCCACTGTAACATGCAAGGATCTCAAGGTCTTACCATCTCCATAAATACCTATGGACATAAGAGAAGAAACCTATCTAGAGAAAATTAAACCACTATGATTCCATATCCAATGTTTTTGAGTTTTCCTGTTTTTTCTCTAGTTGGTTTCACTTTGAGATTGGAAACAACCCCTTCGCACCAGTTAAAAATAGTAGGCTAAGAACACTCCAGAGAACTCCGCATTTGGGATTTACTAACCAAATGGAGCACAACACTTCCACACAATCGTGCAATAATAAATTTTATGGTCCTCAATGGAAGTCTCTCAATATTTTTAATATCAATCCTTAGATATTTGAGGTGGGACCTGGGAAAACAATGTGTGTCCAGATACGATGTTGTTGTTTCACCACCTGGTTTATGTCCATATAGCGAAATATCGGTTCCATGATGTGGAAGCCCAGTCAAAAAATAAATGTCATCTGCATCTATGGTGAGAATTTGGTCTCCAATCTGAAAGCATTGTTCTTGAACATTCCAATTTCTCACTAGCCATTTTAGCAAATCTAGTTGAGTTTTCATATCCATAATCATGAAAATTTGTATAGACCACATTTTCTCAAAGCTTGTAATGTTTTTGGGTCATTCAAAGCCTATACATCTTTAAATTCATGTTCTCTCTCTCTCCATTCCATTTTTGCAAATCAAAAGCCTGAAAATAATAATGGAGAAGCATTAGAAAACAATGTGAAACATTTTGCTAAAAAATCTTGGGTGCTTTCATCATTTTTTCAAAACCCTTAGTGCTTTGTGCAACCCACTATTAGAACCATAATGGATGTACCTGGTTCTCGTCAAGATAAATGTGCAAATCACGATTTCTAGTAATGAAATCGAAGTCAATTTGTGCATTCTTGATGAGAAGGAACTGCGCACACCAAGGGCGAATTCTAAATTGATTAAGACCCCCTACAATCAATAAATCACCAGTGAAATGCAAAATAGAAGTTACCAAAATGAGGATAAGTGAATGATCTCTTACTGTTGGGCATGGCATCCTCCCACAACATGTTTTGGGGCTCAAAGCCCAAGTTTTGGTCAAATAATGTTGTAAGACTCCGCGAATTGCGGGCGCAGAGTGCGAAATGTGTGTTGAGTCATAGGGTTGTCCACCCTAAGTTTTGTAATGTAATGTTGGCCTACCCATGGTCCGCAGACCATGGGATTGTATAAATAGAGTGAGGCTCTGAGTTGTAGAGAAAAAAAGAGATACATAGAAAAATGAATGGAGTCTAGAGGATAGCGAGCATCAAGAAAAGGTCTAAGTGCTTTGGGTTGTAGTAGTAGGAAGCTCTGCAGTTGAGTGCACAGAGGCCTAGTAGAGTCTGCAGCTGAGTGCGTGGACCCCTACAGCTGAGTGCGCAGGGTGGAGTCAAGTCTGTAACCAAGGAAGAAGAATAATAAAGAGAAGTTTGATTCCAAATCTTGTGTATCTGTTTTGAGTTATTATATGGTTGATATCTTTTTCAATTATACTGTTTTATTTATCGCATGCACTGGTATGAATGGTGAACACTGTTAAGTATAAATAAACACATGCAGATAAGCTAGGTGATCAACTAATATCGGGTTAATAGTAAGGGATTGGGTACTAACGCAGATCGAGCCCCGAGTAGGGCTGTGTGAAGGCAGCATCACAGGTTACGAGGTACTAATAGGTGTGCATAGCAACATGCGCGCAGGGTCAAACCGCGGACCACCGAAAGTCATCAGATATCTCTATGGTGCGGAAACGTGGTTCTAGCACCCTTCATACTACTTTGGGTGAGACCTCAGTCCGCGCTCGTGGACTGTTGCTGAAAGGGCCAGTAGTACTGGGATTTGTTTGGCTAAATCACCTATGAACCTGGGTCAGGACCCTACAAGCCAACAAATGGTTCTGTTTCGAGGACTAGGATCTGCATAAGGGATGTCTGATGTCGTGTCACTAGAATCCAACCAAGAAATAAATTGAAGGGTGGTTGGACAAGAATATTCATGATTTCACGGTGCAGGAAAACAGAAATCCGCAAGTATCTAAGGAAAAGTGGTTGGAGTTCTACTTATATATGGAAATCCATGAAATTTTCTTTGCATCTTTTCCTTTTGAGTTGTATGAGTGGATAGCCAAGCTAGAAGATAGTGAGGGAAGGTGCAAGCTCAATAAACCAATCATGTGGACTCTGGAATTAGTGCACATATTAGAAGCATCAGAAGATAAGATCCCGCGAGCTGTGGACCATCGGCTCGATCGAATTATAGGAGGATTTATCACTGAGTTCACGGTAGATATGACGGTTAGCTATAGTGAGCCAGAACGACGCTTCCTCAAAGGACAACGAGGTAAGTATATTAAATCTTTGAACACTTGGATTAAGATGCTATTGTGTGAAAAGCGGGTTATGTGAATAAATTAATGTTTGGGACTATGCGAAGTGGGAAGATCTACAGAAACGAAGGTAGTGAAGAATTAGAAACTAGTCCCTTAATTTCACCCTTGTGGGAAAGCAAGGAAGAGCTCGCAAAAGTTTCTCCAAGAAGTGCGGTCAGTCTGATAAGGCAGTGAATTCCATGCTTACCACCTCCACCTACACCACCACCTGTCTCACCCTCTTCACCTCCATCTCCACCCACCCCACCTCCGCCACCACCATAGTTCAGTATGGCGAGTGCAATCAAACTGTTGGTATTCAGAGGAGTAGGGAATGAAGATCCGGACCAATTCTGGTTCATGGTAAGGGCAGTATGGGAAGCACAAGGAGTCATGGATGACAATATAAAGAAGGCTACGCTGGTAAGCACGTTGCAGGATTGCACATTAACATGGTACATTAAGCATTCTAATGACCATCCAAACGCAAGAATCGCAGAAATCTAGGCCATGCTGAACAAGGAATTTAGCAGGCCAAAGTCAGAGACACAATCAATTATCGGGTTTAAGGAGATCGCGATGCTCCCAGGTGAGACCCCCTGGGATCTGGACCAAAGGTTGAAGAGTATGATTCGCGAAGCCAACATGACTTTGATAGATGGACATCATCATGCTTGGTTTGTAGTGTCATTAACACCGCATTTAAGGATGGCGCTATCACAACAAAAGTTGTTAGGTCCCTATACTACTATTGTAACCCCTTATTATTATTAGTACAACCCCCTTATTATATTTTTGTACCCATGTAGCCCCCATATTGTTATTATTGTGCCCCATAGAAACCCACTATTGTTATTATTTTTCCCTCACATTATTATTGTTATGTCGGCTTCGATTATATTATGACCCCTTAGACTCCTATATATAGAAAGGAGGTCTTGTCATTTGAATCATCCAAAATTGTACATTTGTGTAATGTAAAGGAGGCTACCCCCTTGAAGAGGTTGAATTCTAAGGCATTTATCTTTCTTTTCCATCTTTTTGTGAGCTTGTTTCATAACAAAATCGTTCCACCCAGACCAAAGCCTTGGAGATGGCAATGAGATTGCATGAGGCCCCTATACAAGATCTTGCTCTTAGAGTCCAACAAATCCACACACAACTACAAATTTTTTTTCTGGAAATGCAGAGTTTGAAACAGGACAGGACACCTCGACTAGAGGCGCGCAAGGAGGTATGGTGCATAAAATGTAAAGGCCAGGGGCATGACAAGGACCACTGTCTAGTTTTCGCGAATTACTTGGCAGGAGGAGGGCCAATGTCGTTAAGACCTAAGGCACAAGCAGGACCAAGCGTGGTGCTTGCACTATGGTACACGATCTATTAGATAGGAGGAAAAAACACTACGGATAATTGTCATATATTGCAAAAGTATATGCAGATGTCCCAACAATTGTTTTGTAATTTCTTCAAGTCGGTAGTCCATGATGAATGCACCTGCAAAAGCTACGAACTAATGATGGATCAGACTCCTGCCTACAGGGTATAGACCAAAATGCAAGCCCTAGACCCAAATGCAGGAATGGCGTGTGCTGGATTTCAGGGACGCAGACGAGGTCGAGGTGGAATGGGACCAGGAAGGGGTTGCGGACAACTAATTTGTTACAATTGTGGAGGGCTAGGGCACTATGCTTGCGATTGTAAAAATCCGATGAGAACATCATGTTTGTACTGTACTCAGTTTGATCATGAGGCAGAAGACTTCCCTACATTGATAGCGAGGCTGTATGAAAAAGGGGTACTCCAGCCTCCCCCGACTCAGAATTTGCAAATGATGAGGTCTGAGTCATGCGAAGAAGACCCGAATGTAAACATAGTGCTTAGAAGCGGTATCACCACTGGCGATGATAAAGGTAAGCAGTCAGAAGAAAGTGCGTGGGTTTGCAAGGCTCCTACAAAGGAACTTGAATTTGATTTAGAATGCGCGAAGGAGACATTCATGGAAGCTAAGAAGAGCTTCACGGAGGCCTCCACTTTAGGTAGTAAGGATCAACTAGAACCAGGGATGGATCCTTCAATGCTCACTACCTTTCTGGAGACATGCATGAAACTGTTGTGCAATAGCAAGGTAGTAAAAGGAGTACATGAACTTATCACTAGGTGCACGAGGTCAGGAGAACCGTGCGTGGTCCGGAAAATTGGAAAGCATGCATTGCGCACAGGAAGGAAATGAGGTTGACTGCGCAAATCGGCGAGTATGAAATGGATCAGGTAATCCTGGATCTTGGATTGGACACAAATGTATTGTTGAAACAAACATGGGAACGCATGGGCAGACCCACACTACAATGGTCTCCTATTCAATTGCAAATGGAGAACCAATAGAAGATTCTCCCCATTGGGAGATTGCAAGGGGTAATGGTGGATACTAAAGGTGCGAGTGCGTTGGTGGATTTCGAAAAGATAGAGATTTTCGATGAAAGTAATCCCTATCCCATGCTACTGGGCATAAACTAGGCCACTGATATGAACTGAGTCATAAATCTGAAGAAGTGAAAAATGATCTTTGAGAAAAAGTCACTACGCGTAGTAGTACCACTAGATCCGGCCGAAGGGGCGCGATACACTAAACCAATGCGTGACGATGATAGTGATGACGACCTTGATTGCATCTACAAGATAACCACATGAGAATAGGACTGGGTGAGCCCAACTGCAGATGGTTGGATTTCGTGGGAGCACAAAAGCTCCTGCACTTCAGATTTAGATGAAGAAATAGAGTGATGGCAGAATCGGTTGCACAAAGTAATAATGCTTAATTGCAACATGATGGTTAGATCACTGTGCTGCATGACAATAGAGGTAAGGGATCTTCCTATGTATGACAGGTTGATAGCGGTGGATGAATTCCTAAACAAATTTGAAAGCACAGTACCAGAATAGTAGCGGTTCGATGCTTTGAAATGGGCATTGCGCATGACGCCCGCAAGGTGGTGGGGTACACATCAGAGAAGTTTTGAGGACTGGCGTGGATGTAAGAGGATGATGCGCCTATGATTTGGAAAACCCCAGCTAAGGATGAGAGCCAGTTACGAGGGGCAAAACAACTTGCGTGCCCACCTTTCCCGATGGGTACAGACATATGACATGTAGCCTGCACAAGTGTACACCACTCCCAGAATAGAGAATCGGAACAAAACACAATAACAGGAAAGGCAAAGAACGATAAGGATTATCCATGGAGAAGCATTCGACAGGGTGTGTGAAGTACTGAATAGGGTTCACCAAGTGAGACACACTGACTGCGACCTGCATGTACCAACGGTTCGATGGCCGTATAGGACCATGTGAAAAACCTTGACCGCGAAAACAATTCCAAGGTTGTGGAATGAAGTAGGGACTATAATCTTTGAGGGGCATGCAAATATGGATCCACACATAATAGCACCCGCAAGTGCAACAGTGCGTGAAGCCCAGGATGAAGAAATCACACAGCTACGTGAGGTAGAACACATAAGGCTTTAGGAAGCCATTCGGCAAGGGAACCTTAGACTTCATGAACTTGAAAAGGACCGGGTATGACTAAGGAAGAAAAGCATTTTGATGGACGCAGAGGTCAAGAGGCTGGAAAACGAGATCAAGTGAGCATGTCTCGTCGATAAACCAAGGATGGCAAGGCAAGGTGTGGATGATCATACTAATGAATTAGAAGACTATCACTAAGAATTAATTAGTCTACTGCCATGGCTAAGACCGCATATCACCAAACGCAGTAACCAGGGGAGCACACTACATACAGTAGAGCACGCGACGCCGACTGCCATGAGGAAAAATGAGGATTTTTCGCGGACTATACTGGAGGGCGAGATGGAGCCTCGCACAGGCAGTGCGACCACCTGACTAGCCATAGGAAGAACAGTCTTAGCACTCCAAGCAGCTGAAAGAGAGAGCAGAACTATAAATTATTTTTCCTGGAAACTGCGTGCTCTGACAGGTGCGTGTAGGAACAACCTGTCACAAGGTTTGCGCCGACACAGGGGGGGATGCGCTATCACGTGGGTAGGTTGGGAAGTGACCATTGGTGTCACTGTTCATGACGGGATGTCCAATTTGAGGCCAAATGGAGTGGGTAGCAGGCATTTAAAATAGGAGTTATGGGCAAGGTTTCAGGAAATCTGCTACCAAGAAAGCATTGATGGCCCAAAATTGGGGGGAACGGTCGAATTTGAATTCAAAAGGTGATATAAAACTCCAAGGGCTAGCCCGCAGACAACACTTGGTCAATTGATATTTGAGCGGTTGAACAGAGCGCAAATTGTTGAGAGCCGAGTGATAATAGAGCCTTTAAGTTCGTGAAAAAACCACACACGTTGTAGAAATTATGACGACCACTAAGGATGGGTTGGGCGTTGAAGAATGAACCGCTGGCGAGGTCGCGCAGATCCAAAATTTTCTTGAAGGCACTGGGGTTGTGCTAGAAATCCCTAAATCACCCCGGATGCCGAGACCAAAGAAAGAGAAGCAAGTAGTGGGACCAGTACGCATGTCCCCGAGGAATCTGCGGCACAAGTTATCAATGGAAGAAAAAGGAAAGGCAGTCACCATTGAAACAAATGAAGAGGAAGAGGACTTGCAGGCTCTGATTGCTACAGTAGAGGAAGAAGAAGACATGGAGGAAGACATCCAACCAATGCGCTCTGCAGTGAAATTGCCCGAGTATGTCCCTCCGTGGAAAGGGAAAGCCAAAGTACCAAAGGATCTGGATGCAATGAAGAGTGCACTCTAGACCCCGCTCCTCCTCGATGGAATTACCTTTGAGGGTCCGCTCCTAGGCTGTGTGCCCACCCTGAAATTTGAAGACTGGGACCTCGCAGACAGCGAGAAGTTCCCGCACTTAGAGATGACGAGCCTAATGAAACAGAATATGGAGGGGTTGGTGATAACATTAGAGCCATGAAAATGGCTGTGTGGTGTGGAAAAGGCTGGGTTGCTTCATCTGCTATGGATACCACATTTTCACTGCGCGCCCATCACCATTTTCGTCATTAGGTAGCTGCTTTTCCTGGTGCATGATGGGTACTTATGGCTACACGAGCCTATTCCCATCACGACAGATCTCATCCACTAAATTTCTTGGCTTCCCTATAAGGGAAAGGACCCCGCGATGATAGCAGGGAAAAGTAGCGACTTGGCTCTCACAGAGGCCATGAAGAAAAAATATAAGCTTGAGAAGAAAAAGAGGGGTTACGCTATCACCAGTATCAAGGATAAAGGGGTGCGTGTAGCCACCCAACTCCTGGCCAGTAAAGTAATGAGAAAATGTCACGGCGATGAAGTACCAGCGTCAGTAGTTGCACTGGCCAAACAATGTGCGGAAGGGGTCCAGTTCAACTGGGTTGAGTTCCTCAGCGAAGAGTTTTTACTCAACTGCTAGGAGGCCCAGGAACAGGGTAAGACCTTCCACTACGCGTGGTTTCTCTTATCCATCTTGCTGGTAGCAGGAGAACTGTCAGAGGACACCCAGTTCCTAAGCATCGACCCAGACTTACTAAAGGCCATGAAGTACGCTTCACTGTAGGCCACTAAGGACGCGAAACAGATTCGCAATACCAATATTTTCTAGGTGCTCATGGAGGTGAGCATCCAGATGTGGATTAATAGGAGGCTACGCCTATCCCCCATAGTGCACAACAGTCTGCAGAGTTTTGCAGATGTCAAGGCAGACATGCACAATATCTACATCAGGGTGTGAAAGGATCTGGTGCAGCAATGTACAACACTCCCATTCATAGCCACTGATGATGTGATCTTTACAGTGTTAGAGACATGGCCTCCCGAGTGGTGCACCCCGGATTTGACGGAGTTGGAAAAGGTGGCAGCACAAAAAAGGAAGGATGATGGAAAGCTGTGCGTCACCCAACTGGCTAAAAAAAGGTGCAACGAAAAAGCTGCAGTTGAGGTCAGTGCAGCTCGTGAAGCGGCATAGACAGCCGTGAAGCAGAAGAAGGTTGCTGAAGAAACAGCAGGAGCATAGACAGCAGAAGCTGAAACAATGCAGGCAAAGTAGGGCCAAGCAGTGTCTGTAGGACAGGAGGCAGAGGACACCTACCTCGCAGAAGAGAGAGCGCGGACCTAGGAACCACCTCGACCCAACTCAAACGGTCGTGCGTCGCAGAAAGATCGGGTCCAAGAAAAAAGGTCAAGGCCTCAAAGTTGGCCATCAACCCAATCACTTTAATGGAAGGTGATCTCCATGACATCGGCGAGATGATTTGCTATGTCACTAGTGAAGCGCTCCAAGACATTATGACGGAGTAGCAGACTATGTTGGGGGGCCTAAGGGCGTAGCTGCAGGAGTTACAGGTGCGGCTTCGCAGGAGGGTGCCATGTCTACCCACATCGCAGCAGGCACGTCAACAGTAGAACAGATGCTATGTGCGAAAATAACCAATACGATAACATTTCCAGATGGAGCGCTAGTCTCAGAAAACACAATGGAGCGGGTGAAATTTAATACAATGAAAGGCATTGGCCTTAACTTGGTTTCCCTTCCCCGTAACACACTTTATCAGCTGGAGGATGGGATAACGGCAGAACTCCATGCCAAAGAGAGTTGCACAATCTAGGTCCTGAGTGAGTAGAAGATTAATATAAAACATCTTAGCTTGCAACGCGACAAGTTGGTGTCACAGAACCCACAGTTGGTACAGATAGTTGACGATGCTTGTTGATGCATCCCAGAGTTTTCCATTGCAGTGAACCTACCAACAGAAGTGTGGATCCACTGCTTGGCAAGTGGAGTCCGTAACGCGTGCGAGGAAATAACAAGAGTGTCGTTGGAGCTGAATCTCCAGATTGACGAGCTATGACTAAAGGCACAACCTTCCACTCCCCCAGAGGTTAGATAACAGCACACCAGCGCTATTGTAGCAGGGATGGAAGAGATTGGAGGTGTAGTCCGCAACTGTACCAACATGTTGGAGCAGGCGTTGGAGGTCCTCACTACGTTGCAGGAGGACCCCAACATTCAGTGGCTAAAGACTGAGACACGTGACTCCAGCAACTATATGACAACATTAGAGGGACTGTATAGACAGTAGTCCTTACTTAGCAGCTTGTAAGGATGCAGCAGGCAAGGCTTTAAAAGAGCAGGTGGATGCGGCACGCCACAAAGAAGCAGTTCTAAAAGCGTGCATCCAGCCATGGATTGATGAAGCCTTCACAATCACGGTGGATATTGAAGGAAAGCTTGCGGAGATTCAAGGAATGCATGCATAGATGCAAGGCAGCATACCAGAAATAGAGGGTTCAGAAGCAATAATGCAGTAGGTTTAGCAGGTAGCAACGCAGTGCACTACCGATATTCAGGCCATTCAGGACCAGTTGGAGGGACTCCGTACCAAGATCGCTGCGCTGATAGAGTGACTCAAGGACAAGTCACGATTTTTGTGTTGGGGACCTGTTGGGCATGGAATCCCTGCACAACATGTTTTGGGGCTCAAAGCCCATGGTTTGGTCAAATAATGTTGTAAGACTCTGTGAATTGCGAGCACAGAGCGCGAAATGTATGTTAAGTCATAGAGTTGTCCACCCTAAGTTTTGTAATGTAATTTCGTCCTACCTATGGTCCATGGACCATGGGATTGTATAAATAGAGCGAGGCTCTGAGTTGTAGAGAGAAAAAGAGATACATAGAAAAGCAAATGGAGTCTAGAAGATAGCGAGCATTAAGAAAAGGTCTAAGTGCTTTGGGTCATAGTAGTAGGAAGAGGCTCTGCAGCTGAGTGTGTAGAGGCCTAATAGAGTCCACAGCTGAGTGTGCGGACCCCTGCAACTGAGTGTGCAGAGTGAAGTCAAGTCTATAACCAAGGAAGAAGAATAATAAAGAGAAGTTTGATTCCAAATCTTGTGTATCTGTTTTGAGTTATTATATGGTTGATATCTTCTACAATTATACTATTTTATTTATCGCACACACTAGTATGAATGATGAACACTATTAAGTATAACTAAACACATGCAGATAAGCTAGGTGATCAACTAATATTGGGTTAATAGTAAGGGATTGGGTACTAACATGGATCGAGCCTTGAGTAGGGCTGCGCGAAGGCAACATCATAGGTTGCGAGGTACTGAAAGGTGCGCGTAGTGACATGCGTGCAGGGTCAAACCGCGGACCATCGAAAATCATCACACATCTCTAGGGTGCAGAAACCTGGTTCTAGCACTCTCCCATACTACTTCGGGTAAGACCTCAATCCACGCTCCGCGGACTGTTGCCGAAAGGGCTAGTAGTACCAGGATTTGTTTGGCTAAATCACCTCTGAACCTGGGTCAGGCCCCTACAAGCCAACACTTACCTTGAGAAAATGGTTCGTGAAATGGTCTGTTGATTTGATCACAATCTTCTTCTGAAGTTTTAGGTGAAAATGCACTCTCAAAATTTATCAATGGTAAAAACACAAATGGTAAAAGTATTTAACTTTTTGAACTTTTATAAGCAATTTAGGCCAATTAAAATGATATTTTTTTCCTCTGGCTTCCAAAAATTAAAAATTTCAATGTCTTTACTATTTTTCTTGAGCAGTTACGATGATATTTTAGCTTAAATTTGCAAGACATAGGTTTAATTATGAAAATATATCATTTTGGTAATGAGAAATTTTTTATCACTTTTCCGGGCTCTTAAAAATTACGAAAAAGCAAAATACTGGAGTCACCTTTAAATTATTTTTCTGACTCTAATATTGTTGAGTATGCTTGTTTGTTTCAAAATCGTTAAAGAAAACGAAAAAGCATTTGCTTGATATAAGTTTACCCCTTTTTCGAATCATGTGGACTATTTACGAAAAATATATACTTTGACCAATCATAGTCAAAATAGTTCTCTTCTACACTATTTTACCATTTTTTGGGCTTGAGAGACTAAATTTATGAAAAGGGACATCTTGTAGTTTACTTATGTTTTTCTCCTGACTCCCTAAAACTGAAAGACACTGAGATTAGCTTTCTTCGGGCTTGTTAAATTTCTACGTTGAAAGTACTGGATGAGTTTTCTTTTTTGTGTATTTTTCAAACTCTTTAAATATGAAAATGACATTGAGTTACTCCACCCCTAGATTCGTAAAACATAAATAGTGCAGGACTCATCCATCATGACAAGATCAAACCACTCCTTCCTATTGTTCATTAAAAATACTTAGAAGGATTCATCCAAAGGATGACATTAAAGGACAAGCATATGTTATCCTCCTCAAGATTTCACAAAAATTCAGAGGTAATTTCCAGTAATGGTGGGGGGGAATTGGGAAGAAACTTTTGTTTTTGTGTTACAAAAGGCAGTATGTCACTCTTAAACATGACACTCCATCACCTTTATGTCTTAGTTGGGAAATCCATTTGTTTCTCAGTTGATCATACCTCATTGAAAGTCTTCAGTTGGTTTTCGGTCTTATTTTTTAGTCAAATGTTTCCAAGTCAAAATGTCATGTCACTGATATGTTCAAGAGAAATCCAACCTCAATCAAAATTACCTTGAAATTCATAGCCTTCAATCATGTCATTCATCCCTGAGTCAGTCCTTAATCACTCCAAATTGTTGTTCAAAATTTTACATGATTTTCGTGTTTTAGGCCCTCCTGCGATGGGTTCCTTCTTATCGACTCTAGCTCATTATCTAGGAAGTTGATCTAGAAACCTTCTTCAATACCTTGGAGCATGCATGCCTTAATGGCAAGTTTCTCACCTTCGATGATAGGCTCTCATCATTAACCTTCGATTGAATGATTCTATGAATGTTCGACTTCAAGGCATCTTTTCACACTTCATAGATTGTATTGGGGTACCTTGAGAACCATTGTCATTATTGGTTGTTTCTCTCACACATGATAACGGTTCACATCATTGACCGATAATCAAGTGGTTTCTACCATGTTTGACTACAATAGATTCACTCACATGGTTAGATGTGTACTACGAATTGGTAGAGATGAAGACCAAGACCCTGGATCTAGTTTCATCCATCCAAGTTGCGTGGAGTTTTAAATATTCATGATTGTAAAAATGGATCCATATTTGATGGTTGCATCCATACTGTGTCTATTGTTGACATGGATCTTTGTGTATTTCCATGTTGATTCCTTGAGATGTTTTGCTCTGAGTATGGGAATGCCTACCTCACTAATGATTATATGAAGATATTTTATTGTAACTCTTGATTGATTGTTTCAGGTCTCCAACCATGGTCTCTAATCCGAACTTTAGCATGATAAAGTGCTTCAGTCCTAAAACACATTTTCTGACTTTACACTTTATGGGGCAATCTGTTACACATCATTTTGTCACCATCAAGAAAATGACCACCAATCTGGATCTTTCGCTATCCGTTGAAGTGTTTTAAAGCAATCCCCTACAATGTTAGAAGCCAAATAATCCCAAAGAAACTGAGAATTCTAGAGTACATGGTCCAAAAACCCACTTTTTAACATTTTCATGGTCCCCTAGCTAGATTATGTGCATATGCAGATCTTACCATTATGGCCAGAACAAATTTGCACTTTGTCTTCCACTATGAACTATGCACATGACTTAACATAAGTAAAAATAAAAAGTGATTTCTAGAAGCTTTTTTGGGGGAATATTTCCCAATTGAAAGATTCAAGCTTATGCTTACTTGGGCCTTATCTCTTTATTCATGAACCCAATTCCCTCTCTTTGTGGAACCCTAATCCCTACTTTTGAGGATCTTATCCCTTGAGAAGAGAATTTTAAAACATCCTCCTCTTGACATATAAATTCAACATAGATCAGAGGGTTAGGGAGGAATGTTGATTGAAAACTTATGATGTTGGAAAAGGGCTAGAAGGCTTGTCACCTAGGAGAGGATTGTAGACTATTGGGAAGAGGCTTGCAACAATAAGGCTGAGGTTTTATTACTCTTTCTTGTTCAGATTTAATACAAAAGAGTATTTCTTTCCCATTGTATTGTTCAATGGAGTTGATGTATTGCGTATTTACATCCAGTTTTTCCATTGATAATGATATTAGGTACTATTTTCCTTGATCGCCAGTATGGGTTTTATTGAGTCCTTTATCTATCATAATTCGGGATATCTGGCACAAAAATACCTGAAAAAGGCCACAGTCGCATGGATGCCTTGTTATGGGAGTGACTGGAGGGTCTCAGTCACATGGAAGGTTTGTCATGGGAGCGAATGGGGGTCTAGTTCAGTAAAATATCAATTTGTCTTAATGGTTGGCCACCTTGAAGGGTTGGTTGTCTCCTGAAGGTTATGTAGCTCTTGAGGAAGGTCATATTGCTCTTGTGTTGTTGGTTCCACTTCCTAAACTATACAAAGGGAGTTGAATGATATCATAGTAAATATTTGTCACGTGTTTACCCAGTGGACTGGTTAGCTTGGGTAAATGTGGGAGGAGAGTGTTACAAAGATAAACCTCTTTCAAGAACATCAAATGAAGATCATCCCAGGAACCTTGATTAGATATTCATTGCATCTAGAAACAACTCATTTGATGATCTAGATTTATGAAGGATCCAAATGAAATATAGATTTAAATAAAAACACTGAGATACATCAAAACAAAACTTCAATTAATAAATAGAAAATGCTGAAAATTGTTTGCATGTAGAAAGGAAACAAACTAGCTCGATGATGGTAGCTTATCTCTAGGAAGAGATGTGATGTCTACATGCCTTTTGAACTGAGTTACAATAATGCGCTAATGCATTTTTAATCATAAAGAGACAATGAGAAATCGTAAAAATCCAAAACCTAACCCTAGGAGATGAAGCGCCAAAACCTTATGGGCCCAGATGGGGTTAGTTAGAACGTCAACTTCCCGGGGTTGTAACTTTAGCATATGATCTTTGTTTGGTGTGCATAATAGCCTGCTAGAAAGGTTTATCTATGTAAAAAAAAAATTGACTGCAAATGTCATTCCTCATCTAATTTTTTCCAATTTCCCAAAAAAAATCCATTTAGGGCCTCAAAACAACTTTGAAAGTTCTAAACCTAAAAACTGCCAAAAATAGAAAATTGTTGAAATAGGAAATTGTGCTAGAAAATAGGAAACTGAAAGGAAGCAGTGTTGGGGGTCCAATTGGAATAGGCAGATGACCACAAATATCCACCTGGATCATTTGAATACCCTAATAAAGTGATGAATAAGCCAAAGCATGTTCATTTCAACATTTCTAATTATCCTCAGAATGATTCCGAGGATCAACAAGGTAGATCTAGTCCACAAAAAGGAAGGAACCAAAATGAGAGTACAGAACCCATCATGACAAAAAATATTCACAAAGAATCCACAGGAAACAATACAGAAATAGTCAAAAATCAACAAATGGATGAATCCCTTTCAAGGAACAACTTTAGATGATATTCTTATGCCACTAGGTATCAAAATAAGTTTTTGGTTATTCCATTTCATGCGCAAAATTTGGGCATAAAGTACATAATTGCAGAACTTATGATTTGATTCTATATAGAGTATATAATCAAATATCCAAGCTCAAACATATGGATAAAATTAAAAACATGTCATATGTATCATTTCCTCCAATGTTTAATCCCAATATTGAATGCTACATATGTCACAATGAAGGACACACAACATGTGACTACAAACTGAACTTGAGATGGCACAAGGAGAGGGACACTCAATTGACCCAAAGATGAAAACTATGGGATGGAGAATGAAATATTAAGAACCAAGGTTAGACTTGACTCCTCAGATCTAATCCCTTGGCAAATTCTTATTCAAGAGTATAATTATTTGTATTGAAAATTGAAGAATCCAGATTATGTAGGTAGGATGATCATTTGTAGGAAATAAATTATTGCTATGAGGGAAACAACATGATAAAAGGAGGAAGATGTATATAAGGAAGTATTTATACAAATATGCAAGTCTATTGATAGGGGATGATTCTTAAAATAGGAAGTTTGATTCAAGGAGAAATTTCATTGATCAAGTCCACATGGAAGTTCAGGAATAGTTGAAGAGTATTAGCAGGCACTTACAAATGATGATATTATGCACAAAGGAAGCATGGTCTTAGGGGAGACTCCATTAGGTCCACCAAAAATTTCATGTCTAGTTGAAGAGCATTGCTAGAAATGTATAGATCAAGAGAGAAGGAAGCATGTTCTTAGGAGGAGACTCCATCAAGTCCATAGAAAATTTCAAGAACAATTGGAGAGTATTGGTAGGCACATATAGATGAAGATCAAAGGAAGCATGGTCTCAGAGGGAGACTCCATTTACAACATCATTAGGTCCACACATAGTCATGGAATCATTAGTGGGAAACCATGTATATTTTCCATTGATGTCGAAGAGGGAGAGAATGCAGACATTGACATTAAAGCGACATAAGGACAAGCAAATATTAAAGGAAGAATATTGTACGTAATCAGGAGGAGTTCGCTCCATTATCATCAATGACCATCAATGTCTGTTGGGGTTTCCATAAACGAAAAAGGGGGAGATTGTTGCATATATTATTGTCATTTATGACAACAAGTGTCACTGATGTCAAAGGGGATACCTAAGGAAGTAGCAGTATCATTCATGGATCAACAAAAGAAGTATGTTTGTTCGATCTCTTGCATTCCCTCATCAAGTGAAGTAAAAGAGGTTTGATTATTTATTTATTTATTTATATATAATGTCCTAATGAATGTATGGATGGTATGCTTGGATAATACTCTTCAACACCTTTCCAATGAGATATCACACTTTGAAAAAATCCTCTTGGATGAGAAGTTATGATAGTTTGAAGTTGGCAGCTATAATGCAAGCTTAAAACACCAAATTTGTTACACAAAAAGGATATTATAGATGGATATATGGTTCTATGGTGAAGCCTACAATGGATTTCATGTAAATATGCACATTGAAGTTGCATTGTTAAATAGCATGCAACTTTCGGCCTATCTGATGATGGGAAAAAGCATGTAAGGCAGATGGTATGTGGATATGAACATTATTTAACCTCCACCATCAGACCAATGAAAGGATGACACATGGAAAGCATGTAGTGGTTGAACATGTGGTAGATATAAGTGGAATTTCAAGGACACATAGCAAGTTATGAAAGTCCACATGGTAGTGATGATGATGTGGAATCTAGTTATGATGCCATATGGCATGCCAACAAGGAACTTTTGGTCTGCCAATGGGAAATAATATTGATGACACATGGCCCACTTAAAATGAGCCACGTGGAAAGTATGACATCATGATGACATAAGTAGGAAAATTAACAATGGCCCTTAACTGTTAGTTTTATGGCATGATCACATGGGTAAAAATGGCTAAATCTATTGTTCTTTTACTTTTTCAAGTGCATTGGTCAGATTAATTGGTCATATGGGTCATATGGGTCAAAACCTTGTTAGAAATATGTTCTCATTAATGGAAAAAAATGGAAAAAGATGTCAAATATGGAAAAAGAGGACATAGGTATTTAGGATTAGGCACAAGAAGAAGTATGAGGATCAACATTAGTGGAGAATGGTGTAGTTCCTTTGAAATAATTTCTAGTGCAATAGATAAAATCAGAAGTAGATGAAACCCACTTAGATGGATAGAGCTCGCGAAGAGATTTCTAGTGATACGTGGAAATCCAGAAATAACCACCTGGATCAACAGATATAGTCAGTCAAATGTGAAACCCCCAAAGTCAAAAATTCAGAGGTAAAGTTGGTAGAGGAGCCATAGCAACAGTTATATTTGGCATATGGCCAAGTTTTGTGGAAGGATTCGTGGACCGACAGGTTAAAAGGCAGACAAGTTTAGTGGTGAATCAATAGCCACACATCCCCATCAACACATCATTGAGATTTCAAGGCCCCGATCATGCTTGATCTTTATCATGAAAGGGGGGTCATGCAATGGGTGGTTTTCCCAAATTGCAAATCGCTAGATTGACGGTGGAGGTTGATTGTGCTACCCTCTCCTCTTAAAGCCATAAACAGGCTAAGGGGGGTACACAAAACCACAAGTGGTTATCTCTAATGGACTGGGTGATGTGGTGGATGGAGAGTAGCAGTAACATAATGCGTTAGAGGTTGGTACCCTTAGAAATTGTCTGTAAAGGGAAAATAGTGAAAAATAACAAGGTGCAAGACCCTTTTTTCTCTCATCTTTGTAGGACACATGGAAAAATTTAATTGGATGATGGTGGATTCCATGACAACTCATCCCGTTGGGTTGATCAAGGAGGCGCAAAGAAGTTAAGGCTGGGATGAAATAGGTAGGCTATGTGACAACATGTGAGTGTTCGATAATGATGTTTGCACAGGGCCAACCAGAGGTGGACATGTGGCATGCATATTAAACATTTTCAGGTACCTAAATAGGTCATATTCAAGAGACACGTGGACCAATCTGAAAGCAACATGTGGCATGTGTGACATCAGCATGACGCCATCCCACTGGCAGGACCCTGGAAACATTTTAAGTGGCGACGAGAGGAATAGGCAACCTGACTGGGCATCAAGCGGATGTGGTTGTGTCAGAGCCAAGTCAACCGGAGAAGCAGTTTTATTGATGCGAAATAAAGGTGGGAGGACCTCACCAGGACACATCATCCCTGTGGAATGACCCTAAAAGGAAATAAGAATGTGCATAAGGAAAGGGTTAGGACAACAAAGTCAAGACACGTCAACATTCTAGCTAGGTGTTGGGGCCTCCGTTTAATTTTGAAAAGGTTTTGACCAATTTTGGCTAACCGAAGGATGAGAAGGAAACAGGTGGCAGCAATAGTTGGTTGGTGGAACAAGAAGTTGTGGAAGAGTTGTGGCAAGGTGGTAGCGGAAGGCAAAGGCAGCCGAGGGGAAGAATAGTTGAGCGGAAACTGGCAGTCTAGGTAACAGAGAAGGATATAAAAGGAAAATACTAGAAAATAAGAGCGGTTGGATTAGCTAAGTTGAGGAGAGAAGCAACAGAGCTATGAGATTAGGCAAGAGCATCTCCAGTTGCAATAGATGGAGGGAAGATTGCAGGAGTCTGGGAGACTTTGTCCTTGAAGCTGAACTGAACCCGTGGAACTGAGTTGGGTATTTCCTATAGTTGTTTGCAGTGAAAGCCAAAGTCATATTGTAATGTTTGTTGTTAAGATTAATATAAATAATGGCTAAGACCAGTTGTGACTTGTGATGTATCTGGGCCCTGTGTAGGATGAATCTTCAAATTTTTGAATGTCTTATCAATTGCATGTAATCGTTAGTTCTTAGATTATTGCGAGTATGTTTTTATCTCTGCTTATATGTAATGTTCCCATACATGCGATCAAATGAAACCCGATTAATACTTCCTTGACTCTATGTTGAACCCTTCTCCCTTTTGGTCGTGGAACGCCTCAGGTGAGACTCCTTGCCCTTTGGGGTAAGGTGAAAATGTCAGCGTTTTCTTAGACTACAATGGACTATTGTTGGCCCTCTGTGCCCGAACCCAGGGTCTTCCACCTGATGACTCTTTTGAGCCAACAAATGGTTTCGTTGCCGGGACCTGAAGGTACGAGAATTGGTTCAGACTATGGTGTCAAGGATATTTATTGGTGGAATCATAAAGTAGATCGGTTTGTGGTGGAGCAAGCTACCCGTGGAAATCAAACGATCAACAAGGTGAGTGAGGGGATTTTATATGCTAACGACACTAATGATCAGTATGAAATTTTCTTGTCTAAGTTCCCAGAGGACCTGTACAATTGGTTGAGAAGGCTGAAAGGACAAAGTCAACCAGGTGGATGGGCGATAGTTTGCCGTAGCTAGACTCCGTCCAATATTTCCCTACTTCAACAATTGGATAATGATTTGACTAGAGCAGTCGATTTTTGGGTAAAGACTATAGTGGAAGGATACATAGTTGAGTTTTCCGTTGAGAGTTATCAGTCTTTCTCAAAGGCGGAAGCTGTATTCAGCTTGAGACTGAGGGCTAGGTTGATGAGGGAAGTACCGACATGGATTAATATGTTTATGGTGGAAGAAGGATTTTTTCCTTTGCCCACCGGGGGGATGGCAGCGTAAAACCCCAATACCGAGGGAATAACGTAGAGGGGGGAATGCTGCCGATTGAGGGATAGAGATGCTGCTGAAGGGATGGATGCCAAAGAATTGAAGAAAGTAACAAATTTCAGGGCACGAAGAAGGGCACTGCTAGCAGATAAGTGCTAGGCGAGAGCGATTCAGACTCCGGGGAAGAAGAGGATGGGGCCCCACCAAGTTGGAGTGGTAAAAGGAAAACCTCGAGTCGAGGAGGAAGGAGAAGAAGGTGTTGGGAAAAGCAAGAGTGATGAAGGAAGATGTAGGAGCCAGGGGAATGAAGACGGACCTTCCCTACAGGTTGTGGAAGGCGGATCGCAAGTACATATTGTGGAAGGGGCATCGCAAGGGTAGAGGACTTATGGGCATGAAGAAGGAAACAAAGAGGATATGGGCGACACAATGAGGAGATTATTAAATGAAGGAGAAGCATCCATTAAGAGCTAGTAGCAATACCCCTGAGACATAGGTAGTGTTTCCCCTGATCTTCCCCTGGTACTTTATCGCAATCTAAAGGAATTTTCTATTAGCTTAGCCAAGGTAGTGCGGGTATATAGTGCGCAGGAGAAATACATAATCAGTTTCAACATTGGGAGCAGCATAGGAACTAGTAGTATTATTAATTTAGGACTACATGTATCCCAGAAGCTGGGGAGGAAAGGGTCTGTGCTGATAGCTCCTACCCAAATTAGTATGGCAGGATCTTTTACCAGATATCCCGAATTTGCAGGAAGAGGAAATGAGGATGTGGAGCAGCACTGGTATCTCTGCGAAGCTATTTGGAGGGCCTGTTAGACTCTAGATAATGTCAGGGTAGTAGAATTCTAGACCACACTGAGAGAAAGGGCTCTGCGCTGGTTTATAAAATGGGTGGAGCAGAATCAGAACCCCACAATAGATGATATTAAGAGAGGATTTGTGCAGGAATTCAAGGTACCACAAACAGATCAGCAAGGGCTATCAGAACTGTGGGAAATTAAGCAGAAGGAGGGGGAGATGACTTGGGAGCTCATGCAAAGGTTTAAGGATGCCATTTCCAAGTTGAGTTACACTCTGGACCCAAACCACCAATGGGACTGGTTCATTAAGGCACTCTTGCCTTTGACCAGAACGCCACTAATGCAATAGAAGATAGGAACCCTTCAAGATGTGTTGGAACAAGCATCATGCATAGAAGCTATGGCAGGATACCCGCATGAATATAAGGGAGGGACGAGCCTACAAGATTCGTTGATTTTAGGCCTACAAAACCAGATTGTGACTTTGACAGAGAAACTGAATGATCTTCAGCCAGTGTGTCTAGCTAGACCCAATATTTGGTGCACCCACTGCATGGTGGAGGGGCACGTTGTGATGGAATGCCCGAGGTTGCAGGGAATTAATCATTTAGGTGGGGTTGTGGGGTCGTCAGGGGCCCCACCAACCATAGGAGTTGTGATGGTCGGAGCGCAAGGGGCCTTCCCAGGGAGGAATAATCAAGACTTTTGTGAGATCTATAGGGCATATGGACACCTGCCATAGATGTGCCCCATTCTGCAAAAGTACTCTAACGTCCCCAATAACAACTACTGTGAGCTTTTCACATCAACAATGCATTACCCCGATCAGTGCCAAGTGCTGGACACTCTAGCAAAAAGGCTGGACAGATCCACATTTAGAATTAATGAGTCAAATCGGGGAGGACAAGGAGGAAATGGGTGAGGAGGAAGAACGGGAGGAAGAGGGCCCATAAGGTGTTACAATTGTGACCAGGAAGGGCATGTTGCCAGAGAATGTCCACTGTCGAGGAGACCATGGTTCTCATAATGTAGAATTAATACCCACGCAACAGAGGATTGTCTAGAACTCATTGCAAAGTGGTAAGAAAGGACCAGACAGAGAGGGGCCAACTTGGTGAATGTTGAACCACAGACTGATGATGGCCACCCCACAACCAATATTAATATAGTCCCTCGAGGATGGAATAAGACAGGGGAGAACTGCTACACAGAAGACCCCCCCCCCCTTAATCTTTAAAGTAGCATCACCGCAAAAGGTATATCAGCCTGATCGCCAAAAGCAGTACTATCAAGAAGCAACTAAGTTGTTCGAGGGGATGACCAAGGAGAAAGATAATAAAAGAGCGCGGGATCACATGCCCAATCACAACCAGCCGATTGGGGATTCGTTTAAATTGTTCTTGAAAATTGTTGAGGATGAAGGCATGCTGAAGGAGTTGCAAAAAAATTTAAAGGATGCGGTATCCATGGAAGAAGAGGAAGTGGAATGACCACTCGCAGATTTTTTAGAGAAGGATTCCAGGAGAGTGAAATGAAACAAGAGAAGAAGCAACAAGGAGTTCTAAATCAACGCGCAAGTGGCAAGATTCTAGATAAGGGAAACCATGTTAGAATTAGGGTCGGATGTAAATATCCTACCTAGGAAAACTTGGGAGGCAGTGGGGAAGCCTAAACTAAAATACTCGCCAATTCAACTAAGAATGGAAAATCAGTACTGCATACTGCCCATTGGGAGATTGGAGGATGTAGAGGTTGATGTGGCAGGGGTGAAGACACACACTAAATTCGAGGTGATTGACATCATGGGGGATAAGGAACCATACCCGAAACTCTTGGGGATTGATTGGGCATATGAGAACTACGCTATCATAGACCTAAAGAAGGAACTGATGATTTTCGAAGTAGATGGGCTAAGGGTGATCCAACCATTGGACCCCTACCAAGGACCTAGGTTTACAGAACCAGCAGATGACAGGGATGAGCTAGGAGGGTTAGACCAACTATTCACGATCATAGCAAGGAAGAGGGAGGACTACATAAACCCTACAGTCGTAGGATCAGTCAGCTGCAGAAGTATCCAAATCTTGGAAACCGGTTCAGAAGTTGCATGGGATGCATGGTAGCAGGGGGGATACGAACTGACCACTAGATGATGTGCAATGATAAGTCGAGTAAACTGGAGAGAAATGGATATAGATGGCTATCCAAAGTACTATGGCCTTGAACCGATGGACACCTTCTTAGACATAGTAGACCGGGAGATGACAGAGGATCAAAGGATCTCCTTTCTCGATATCGACCTCATGGCAACTATGGTAAGATGGGGGAAAAACCATTGCAATGCACTAAGAGACTAGACGAGCGTCAAACAAGCCATGAAGGAAAGATTTGTCCAGGAGGAAGATCGGCCATAGGATAAGGGAAGATAGAGGGGGGATTCAAGTCTTGAGAAGCACATCAAGGATTGCATAACAAATTGGAAGAGCAAGGGAATGCTAAAGGATCGATGGGTACATGCATTTATACATACCCTCGAAACTATTCCCCAAGCTTGGTATGTCCAAGAGGAGCTCTGTTGGCAGACAACAGATTGGGATACCATGGAGATACAGTTTATTAGCAACTTCTAATTCAGAGGCAACGAGGCACAAATGAAAGAGGCACTCCAGGAAATAAAAGGGGTTATGTTCACACCAGAGTTGTTGGTTGATGGAGAGCCCGACAAATTTTTTTTGCAGTATCTATATGAAATAGAGTCGCCAAGATATGCAACCTGTGATGTCAGACGTAGAATCAGAAGACGACGGGTTGGATGGACTGAGACACCTAACCTTTAGGGAAATGGAAGGGAAGAGGGGCATTTAGAAGATCCCCTTAATGAAAGGTGCCCACCTTCTACCAATGAAGCTGAGAAAGAAAAATTTTGGGTCAGAGGATAAGCCCAAGATAGCATTAGTGGGAGACTACTAGGACAAGCAAGCCACCAAAGAAATTTTCGACGTATTACAAGAATATCAGGACCTATTCCCAACTTCAGTGGCAGAACTGAAGGGAATAAAAGGAAACATAGGGGAAATGAAAATCGTTTTGAGACCGGATGCCCGGCCGGTAAAGCACAGGCTGTAAAGATTGAACCTAAGGGTGAAACAAAAATTTAAGAAGGAAATTGACAAAATGTTGGAAGCAAGAATCATTTTTCTGGTGGATGAAGCTGAGTGGACAAGCCCGATAGTTATTGAGAACAAGAAGGATGCAACCAAAATCAGAGAATGTGTTGACTACAGAACACTGAATAATGCATGCGTGCATGACCCGTTCCCCATGCCCTTTAGTGATGAGGTCCTAAACAATGTTGTAGGGAAGGAAGCATATTTGTTCACATATGGGCTTTTAGGTTACCACCAAGTCCAAATAGCTGAAGAAGATAAAAGAAAAACAACATTCACTACACAGTGGGGGTCATATGCATACAATGTGATGCCATTCAAACTAAATAATGCACCGATATTCTTCTCAAGGATCGTCATAGCTGAATTTAGATATTATATTCATAAGTTTCTAGAAGTTTACATGGATGAATGGACGGTATATAGTCTGTTGAAAAAACACACCAGCTTATTAAGAATAATGTTCGAAAGGTGAAGACAGTTGCATATTTCTTTAAATCTCAAGAAATGTATCTTCACGGTCCCCTTTGGAAATCTACTAGGCCATATCGTCTGCAAGGATGGAGTATGTGTAGACCCCGCAAAGGTTGTGGCAATTATCCACATGGAACCATCGCACAACGTAAAAAAACTAAGAGCAACTTTGAGTCATATGGGGTACTACAGGTGATTCATCAGGAACTATGGATCCATCACAGCTCCAATGGAAAAATTACTGAGGAAAGAAGAAGAGTTCATGCGAATTGTCAGATAGCCCTGAATAACTTAAAGGAAAGATTGGTAAGCGCCCCTATACTAGTGTATCCTAATTGGAACAAATGTTGCATGTGCGCATCGATGCGTCAAGGATAGCGCTGGGAGAGGTCTTAGCACAACCAAGGGAGAAAAACATGGACCATCCAGTGTACTATGCTAGCAGAAAGCTATTGACTGTGGAAAGAAACTATACAACAACTGAAAGAGAAGCTTTGGCAATGGTTTACTCTCTCCCAAAGTTCAGGCACTATTTACTGGGCACGTCATTCAAATTATTTACATACCACTATGTGCTCAAATATTTAGTAAACAAGTCAGTACTAGAAGGGAGAATATGTCAATGGTTGTTACTGTTCCAAAAATTTGTGTTTGAGGTGGTTGTAAAGCCCAACAGATTGAATGTGGGACCAAACCACTTTTCGTGGCTGGACACAGGGGAGAATGAAGGAGTAGTGGATGATTGATTGCCCGATGCTGACTTATTCAGAATAGAGGCAATCCCAAACCACATAGAACAGATCACCTCATTTTTAACAACTGGTCACTGCCCAGCAGGATACACGGCAACACAGAGACAACACTTGGTAGTTAGGGAAGTAGACTACCAGCTGATCGCAGGACACCTCTATAAGATGGGCTTAGATCAAATATTGAGGCGTTGTGTCCTTCAACATGAAAGGAATGATGTCTTATGGGAGTGCCATGCAGGGGTTGCAAGAGGCCATGTAGGAGGTAAGGCCACCGCAAGAAAGATACTCCACGCAAGACTATGGTGGCCAACTATCCATAAAGATTCTAAAGAATTTTCCAGGACATGTGATGTCTGTCAAAGGGTCGGGAATCCTTCACGATGTGATGAGCTACCTCTACATCCGGTCCACACAATGCAAATCTTTGATAAATGGGCGATAGACTTCATTGGCCCCATTTCTCCATCAGCGAGGCATTCACAAGCAAGATACATCATAAAAGCAGCATAATACCTCACAAGGTGGGCAGAAGTGGCACCTGTAAAGGATTGTACAACAGAAACAGCAACAAGATTCATATTTGAGAACATCATTTCACGGTTCGGATGCCCGAGGAGCCTCACAAGCGACTAAGGGACACATTTCCTAAATGATACCATTGAGTCTCTACTGAATACCTTCTTGGTTCAACATAACAAGAGCATCTCATACCACCCACAAGTCAACAGTGTAGTAGAAGCATTTAACAAGATATTGGAGAAAGGGCTAATGAAAGTCGTATCTGTCAATAGGGACGACTGGGATGAAAGAATACCCACAACTCTATGGGCATATAGGACGACAGTAAAAAGACTCCATAAGAAAACTCCATTTCAACTTGTATATGGAAGGGAAGTAGTGGTACCAACAGAATTTATACTACCCAGCATGTTCATTTCAGAGGCAACGGGAATGACGGACAACATTGCCTTACAAGACAGACTAAGCCAGCTGATGGAACTTGACGAAACCCGGTTTTTAGCAGAGTTCCATCAATCAGTGGAGCAGTGAAGGAAAAAAGCTTGGCATGATAGGCATATCAAGAGGAAGTCATTTGAAGTCAGGGAACAGGTACTCCTTTATGACAGCAAGTTCCAGAAGTTCCCAGGGAAACTGCAGATGCACTGGTTGGGTCCATTTATAGTCACGGAAATTAGAGATTCGGGCTTGGTCAGGCTCGCACAACTGGATGGAGTCCTATTGCATGGATGGGTGAATGGCACATGCCTGAAGCCCTTTTGCAACCCATTAAAAAAAAAAAACAGAGGCAGAATAATAAGGTTGCGGCAAAGTCTTCACATACCGCAACCCATTTGTGGTCAGGGGGGGGGGGGGTGGTAGCGTCAGTGGAAACACATGTAGTCCCAGTCAGTAGAGTCAGTGGGGGGGTAGCATAAGTGGATACACATGTAGTCCCAGTCAGTAGAGTCAGTGGCCACACACGTAATCCTAATCGGCAAAGTACACGTAGACATGCACTTTTTCCAACATTTATGATCACATAAGTACCCATCCTGTCCGTTGTACCAGTAGTCATTTCCAAATTAAGTAACTAAATATGCAATTGTCAAAGTAGGAGCCGCAAAATCTCTTCCCATTAAGCATAAGGTTAGTTAATAAATAAACCCATCACAGAAAAATAAATACGCCATGCAGCCCACTTTGTACTTTCCAATCCACGTCATGGTCGTCATGTCCAAGTCAGCCGGCGGCAACAAAGTATAGCTAGAACACATGGGAGAATTACCAGAGTAATTAGTTATTCAGGCCTCGTCAATCAGGGAATGTCATGTCAAGGCGGAACACTTAATTTGTAGGATAATGAAGGGAATTCTAGAATTCCAATTACAAACAACAAAAGAGTTACAGGTTCACTCTGAAGAACATGTGCAGAGACAAAGAAGCAGGAGACCTCGAGTTCAGATAGTTTATCACAAGAGAAAGGAGATGGCGAAAGGACTAGTATCAGTTCCACAAGAAACCTTGGATGCACGAATTGAAATGGTCGATAATCTGTATGGCAAGTATGACAAGGCGAATTTGATAAACAATGACTTCACAGACTGTTTCCAGTTCCTGGCTATGAAAAGATAAGTTTATGTGGAGGAATTCCAGAAGGAGGATGGCACTAGGACCTCCAGGGTCAAGTAAGACTTTAAGGGAATACAGAGATCGACATTACTCCATTTGAGGAGTCTACCTGTGTTTGGCACTCAATTTTCCACGATGCAGTGTACCAAGCTCTTGATGAGCAGGATGCATGGAGGGTCACTGTGGTTGGATAAGGAGTACCCCATCCATGTGGAAGATATCAGTCGGCTCACAAGACTGGTCGAGGGTGGAAATGCAGTTAGTACAGTGTTCCAAACAAGGCCGAAGTGAGGCAAGAAGTAGATTGAAGACAATATGTATGCCAGATATGGGACTAAGCGGGGCGGGAGAGGAGCGAAGCTAGATATGATTAACAAGGATGACATTAGG
This sequence comes from Pinus tabuliformis, assembly GCA_031772625.1. Lineage (NCBI taxonomy): Eukaryota > Viridiplantae > Streptophyta > Pinopsida > Pinales > Pinaceae > Pinus > Pinus tabuliformis. Next base: position 923,906,667 of record CM062806.1, read on the forward strand.
TTTGCATGTTACCTCATTGCAGGAAAAAAAATGCGGCACTTCAAAAAGAATGAATGCACCTTGGACACAATCTCAGTTACGGAACATTGTTGCTGACGAGAGGTGCTCAACTGGTCAACCTTCATTCTTAACAAGCTATTTGAAGCATGTGAAGGCGTGTACAGAAGGGGTGTTGGATTCGTGTTCAAATATCTTTTGATGTCGCTGGCGATGTGGAAATGGAGACCACCGAAGGAGAGGGAAATGGCACCCATCATTGAAGGCCAACCACTTGCACTCCGGTATGATCCATGGAGGGCATCAGGGGATCCCAACATGAAGGAGATCAATGAAATAGCTTTCAAAGACTGGTACGAGCAGATGTTGGCCACCATAAGGTCAACAGAGAGGATACGCAAGGCTTTGTTGGATGAATTCTTAGAAGAACTCTAGTTTGGTGCCTCCCACACACACACTTACCTGAGACCACAATGTGTCCACCCAAACATGTTTAAGATGAGACCGCAGAGGTTTGTCCTAACAGTGGAAGTGCTACATAGAGAGGTGGGGTCATGGTCGGGAGTGGCCTGTGAGATAATAGAAGGCAAGCACAAGTACCTCTTTGGACCCTTGACATCGTAGGGGCAAGGGGGAGATGGGGCGGAGAGCAGTAGGAAGCAGCTAGTCGAGGAGGAATTCTAGCCAATGGTGCTCCAGATGGAGGAAAAGATGTTCAAACTCAGATGGACAATTAGTAGCTTCAATTCAGGTGAGGGAAATTACCCTACCCAATTTCAAGGCTCAACCATGTTTTATCCTGTGATAACGATGCCGCTAGCCATGAAGCTCCTAACGGGAGTAGCTCAAGCTCCCTCCCAGCCCACGGTCCCCAAGCCCAAGAAAAAGTGATTCGTCCACACCCCGGCTGTCAAAAAGCCGAAAGTTATTCCACCAGCTCTGATCGTCAACCTTACTGTAGAGGTCGAGTAATCAATCCCTGCAACCACCATAATTGAAGAGATCCCCACCACCACCTCCACTGCATTACATCAGTCGCGGGAATCACCTCCGCACACTGCCTCCACCTCTGTGACCTTGTTCGAAACCCTTCCACCTAGCTGGCGAAGGACGACTGTAGAAGCAGAAGTTCAGTCAGTCGGGCAGGCAGAGGGCACCACTCCTACCAATGGGATGCAACCAATAGAACTTACATCACCGATGCTTGGGTTGGACCCACCAGAAGGGGGAAAAATAGATGCCAATATGCAGGAGGAAAGGGTTGAACTGTACTTGCCACCTTTCCCTATAAGGCTCACAGTCCACCCGAACCCCAGCATCATTCCACCCACTCCATAGTTCACCTTGCCATCATAGAAAGCCCATTTGCCCGCATCCCATTCCGACAAATTCATTGCAAGTGGCCTACCCCTACAACAACAGTTCCCAAAACCTAGTATAATGCAGGCCGATATGCTCCAGCATTGGTCATCGACACAATTGTTTTCGTTTATCCAACAAGAAGCACACATGGTCAAAAGGATCCATGAGGACATAGCCAAGGAACATGAACATCAAGCAAGGCAGTTACAGATAATGATAGAATAATTCGATCACCTGTGGCAAGCAAACATAGAATTGCAAGCTCAGGTTGACCAAGTCACACAACGGCTCAGATCACTATGGCCGACCATCATCGAGGTCGATACCAAAGCACCGACAGGCATGGCTACCTGCACACTGGTCAGCTGCTACGACCACATCCAAGCGGCATACTTGTGCCTAGAAGCTACCAATGCCGAGATGAAGAGGAAAATGGATACGGTGAGATCTGCACTACCGGATCTAGTGGCAATTTACATGAGGATGATTGAGGGAAAGGTCATGGAACTAGAAGCAAAGAAACAAGCTTTAGTCGATGCCCTTGCCGACAGATATGCCCTAATGAACAAGGTCCATGACTGGTCTGGTAGTCTGGCACTGAAGAACCACTTGTTTTACCCACTTAGAGAGAAAATATAGACTCTGTTTGCTAGCATGAAAGATTGTACAGACCCCACCTAGCTGCAGCAGATCAATGATCAAATTGACACCCTTCAAGCTCAGGTTGATAGTATTGAGGAGGAGTCCACGAAGACGAAAAAGGTAATCAGGGATCTGCAGCCACCAGTTCAGATGCAAGTTTTACTTCTGAAGGAGGTGTGTGACTCCAGCGCGCAACAATGGAGATACCTAAAAATCCAAGGGCCAACCGAACTAACGTCGCACTCGTCCAAGGCGTTTTTCTCAAGCCGTCGATGCAATTCTCACCTAGTGGGACACGTCCACTCAAAATTATATAATTTTCAAGCAGTGGACCACGACCTTTGTCTCAGAGTTGGAGCCTTCATTTGGAAGGGAGGAACCTCAAAGGAAAGAAGGTGCAATAGAAATGGATGCCACTTCGTAAGCCATGATCAAGGCAGAAGAAGCATGCACACCGCAAGAAATTATCGAGGCAGAAGAAGTACCAGCTTAATAGACAAAAGAACCAGTGCAGGTAATAGTGCATCCACCAACCACGGAGCACATGGAAGTACCAGTAGGACCAATAGAGGTCGAAATGACTTGACTTGGGGATGAGTCAAGGAATTGTGGTCAAGGCCTATTGGGGCCTTCGTTTAATTTTGAAAAGTTTTTGAACAATTTTGGCTGACCGAAGGAGGAGAAGGAAATGGGTGGCAGCAACGGTTGGTTGGCAGAACAAGCAGTTGTGGAAGAGTTGCGGCAAGGTGGTAGTGGAAGGCAAAGGCATTCGAGGGGGCAAGAAGGTGCAAAAGCAGCCGAGGGGAAGAACAGCTGAGCAAGAACTGGCAGTCTAGGTAACAGAGAAGGATATAAAAGGAAAAGACTAGAAAAGAAGAGGGTTTGGATTAGCTAAGTTGAGGAGAGGAGCAGCAGAGCTGTGAGAGCAGGCGAGAGGATCTCCAGTTGTGGTAGATGGAGGGCAGATTGCAGGAGTCTGGGAGACTTGGTCCTTGAAGCTAAACTGAACCCGTGGAACTGAGCCAGGTATTTCATGTAGTTGTTTGCAGTGAAAGCCAGAGTCATATTGTAATGTTTGTTGTTAAGATTAATATAAAAAATGGCTAAGACCGGTTGTGACTTGTGATGTATCTGGGTCCTGTGTAGGAGGAATCTTCAAATTTTTGAATGTCTTATCAATTGCATGTAATTGGTAATTCTTATATTATCACGAGTATGTTGTTATCTCTACTTTATATGTAATGTTCTCGTACATGTGATCGAATGCAACCCAATTGATACTTCATCGACTCTATGTTGATCCCTTCTCCCTTTTGGTCACAGCATGCCTCGGGTAAGACTCCTTTCCCTTTGGGGTAAGGTGAAAATGCTGACATTGTCTTAGACTATAGTAGAATATTGTTGACCCTCTACACCCGAACCCAGGGTCTTCCCCCTAATGACTCTTTCGAGCCGACACTAGGCAACCAATGACTAATGAGAAGCAGAGCGAGAGGACCCCACGAACAAATCATCCCACCCAATGGAGTCGAGAAGATTTAAAAGGGTGAAAATCAAATAGCAAAAATATTTATGGCAAGAAAAAGAGTGGGAGACAGAAATATTCTCATCAATTGATGATTTCGTCAAAGTCTTGGAAAACTACCCAGGACACGATTTTGCAGTGTTTTTATGTGTTGTCGAAACCAAGGGTGTGGAGAAATTTGCAGTGAAAGATAATCCCTAAGGGTCTATAATTCAAATCGAACCACGAATTTATAAATATGGTAGAATTTTATGTTGAGACACTTGGGGCTAAACTAAAAGCACAAAGGGACCCGCAAATATTAGGTAGCATAACAATAATCCCACAGAGAATGAGGCATATGGCATAGTTGACAGTGTAAAATAAAGCCTTTAGGCTGTGGCATGAATGAGTCGGTAGCTTGATTTGATGTGCTTTAGGGAAATGGATGGATGAGTCGGTCTCTTGAACTTTGGAAGTTATGCCAAATATAGTGGCAAATTAAAGTGTGAACTAGAGTTAAAAGCCCAACTAAAACCTGTAAAGTGCCAGAATGAACAGAATGAGAAAATTAAATCAGTTTAACTTACAAAATAGGAGATTATTAATTAAGAACTTGAAGAGGACATCTAGAAGACTAAAATGAACAGGACAAAGAAAAAATAAATACTTGTGCAAAGATTCAAAGGGAAGGTACCTAAAATTTCACGTTAAAAATAATCGGTCACAAATATTTATAACCATAATCAATTGAAGGCTTGGTGCAAAACTTTTTTGTGAAGCAACATGTTGGTGTGATGGTGTATTTATCAGTAATCATAGATTGTTGAAAGTATTTTGGTGAGTGATTGAAGGACAAATTAATTTATTTTGAGGTGGCATTCATGTTTATAGTTTTAAAATGGATGAAAAATGAATCATTGATGTCAAGCAACTTGTAGTTTGCATATTAGGGGTTGTAGCGCCTTCCAGTAGTTGGTGGTAAATATTTTGGGTTGTAGCTACATTCAATTGTAGCTGATAAATTAGGGATTTGTATCTTTCTACTAGTTGTATCCAGAGAAATTTGTAACATTAAGTTGTAGCTTGCCTTCTAGAGGAATTGAAGAACAGTTTGAAGAAGTTGTGTGTTCCTTGTGTTACTAATAATTTTATGTCATTCTCATGTGAATGAATTGTAAAAATTATTTATGGTGTCCTAATACCATTGAATAAGTGAGAACTGTTTTTTGAAGTATGGAAATTCCTACGATATTGATTCACCCCCTTCTCAGTATTGTCCTAGTTTCTAACAAACCCCTAGGCGTACCGACATGAAGGTCAAACCTTGGGTTAAATATCACATATTTTAGTTCCACACATAAACAGACCAATCTGAGGTAGTATTGTTTGGTGTTGGGTGTGGAGCTTGATTATCTCCTTTATCCAGAGGTATCACCGCATTGGACCCCAGTTCGTAATGTGGCGGATACGCTGCATGTAATATTTGTGCTGCAAGGGGGGTCGAGGGGGGCAACATTGATCTTTAGGAGCCCCCCCCAGCAAGGGATTGGGGGCAGCTCCCCCGAAGCTAAAAATAGATGCAAAATTGCCCTGTAAAATGTTGTACTTTTGTAGTCAATCTAGGTCGTTCATTAGGCAAAGATTTGACGGTAGAAGTTATGTTTAATTTGGGGTTTCTTGCCCTAAAAGGCAACCCCTCACTATATATGAGGAAATTGTATTTCATCTATGTAGATATGTATTCTGAGCGAGAAATAGAGAGGAGATTGTGTGAGAGTGAAGAGGGAATTACAACGGATCCATTGTAGGTTGTATCTCTTCAGTTTGCTGGATAATATAAAATGAAGGACTGGCTGTTTCCGTGGACGTAGCCCAAATTGGGTGAACCACGTATATTTGTGTCTCTCTTGTTTTATGTGTTTTTTGTGTTTATATTTCTGCAATATATTTTATGTGTTCCATTGCTCTATAATATATAATTTTCTAACAATGGGTATCAAAGCCGAAGGTTTATTTGGCTGATAAACTCATGGGAGAGAAGGGTTCCTAGTTCGAGTGGGAGCAATGACGGAAGATGGTAGGTTTAGGGTCGAAAAATTTAATGGCCAAAACTACCAGCTGTGGAAGATGCAGATGGAAGATTATTTGTACCAGAAATATCTGTACCAACCATTGAGCAGAAAGGAAAAGAAGCCAACGAGTATCACAAACACAGAATGGGATATTATCGATAGAAAGGTACTTGTAACAATATGGATGTGCCTAGAGGCGTCGATAGCCTTTAATATTTCAAAGGAAACGACAACAGAGGGTTTAATGTCTGCATTGGCCAAACCATATGAAAAACCCTAGGCCTCAAATAAGGTATTTCTTATGAAGCGTTTACTTAATATGAAGATGTCAAAAGGTGGATCTATTGTTGATAATTTGAATGAATTTAATATAGTTACCAGTCAGTTAAGTTCCGTAGGGGTAACTTTTGATGATGAAGTTAGGGCTCTATTATTTCTATACTCATTACTAGAACGTTGGAATGGTTTAGTTATGGCCATTAGTAACTCTATCTCTGGATCTAGTACTTTAAAGTTTGATGATGTTGTCGGTGCAATCCTTAGCAAGGAAATGCGACGGAAAAGCTTTGGTGAGACATCAAGTAATGATTTAACTGCAGAGACTAGGGGAAGAAAAATGGAAAGAGGAAAGAGCCTAGGATATCGTAGTAAGTCAAGGAAAGGCATATCCAAGTCCATATCGGGGATAGTGTGCTGGAAATGCAGGAAGAAAGGACACCTGAAGAAAGATTGCAAGTCTAGAAAGGGAAAAGAAGGAGACGCGCAAAAAGAAAAAAATCATGAAGTGAATGTGACAGGTGATGTGTTGAAATATGCTTTGATTCTTTCATTAGAACATATTATTGATGATCGGGTGGTAGATTTAGGGGCCTCATTCCATGCCACACCTTAAAGGAAACATTTTCATGATTATGTACAAGGATATTTTGGACAGGTTCGATTGGGTGACGACAAACCCTGTAAAATCACTGGAATGGGTACATTTTTCATAAAATAACAGAATGGAAATAAATGGCTATTGAAGGAGGTAAGGCATGTTCTAGATCTGAAGAAAAATCAAATTTCAAGAAGGTAGTTAGGAGGTGAAGGATGTGTGACTACTTTTACAGACAATACTTGGAAGGTCACTAAAGGATCCCTAGTAATAGCAAAAGGAGAAAAGATTGGTACATTGTATTTATGCAATGGTATTTCTAATTATGTTAATGCTTTAACCTCTATAGGAGAAGGTACAACATTGAGGCATCATAGGCTTGGGCACATGAGTGAGAAGGGGATGCAGATTCTTCACTCAAGAAATTTGTTGCAAGGTTTGAAGCATGTTGAATTAAAATTCTGCGAGAATTGTGTTTATGGAAAACAAAAGAGAGTTAGATTCCTCAAAGTTGGGAAAGAAAAAAAGAGGAAAAAATTAGAACTTGTGCATACAAATGTATGAGGACCTGCTCAGGTGTCATCTCTCGGTGGCTCTAGCTATTATGTTACTTTTATTGATGATGCAACCTGAAAAACCTGGATTTATTGTATTCAAAATAAATCTGATGTCTTTGATATTTTCAAGAAATAGAAAGCTTTGGTTGAAAATGAGATAGGAAAAAGGTTGAAGTGTCTTAGATCAGATAATGGAGGTGAATATTACAACAAAGAGTTTGATAGGTATTGTTCATAGAATGGAATTCGCAGAGAAAAGACAGTTCTAGGAACACCACAAGAAAATGGTGTGTCAAAAAGGATGAACAAGACAACCATGGAGCGTGCAAGGTGCATGAGATTGCATGCAGGATTGCCTTTACAATTTTGGGAGAATGTTGTAGACATTGTTGTTTATCTAATAAATAGAGGGCCTTCAAGTTCCTTGGATGGTGGTATTCCAGAGGAGGCATGGACAGGTAAAAAGGTAAACTACTCATTTTTAAAGACTTTTGGTTGTGAAGACTTTGTCCACATTAATAAAGAAAATAGAACAAAGCTTGAGGCAAAATCAAATAAATGTACCTTTATTGGATATGGTGTTAATGTTTTTGGTTATCACTTTTATGATTATGAAAAACACATAATCATTAGAAGCAGAGATGTCATATTCAATGAAAAGGTTTTATATAAGGATCGACTACATGAAAAGAAACAGGAAAAAGAAAACAGAGAATACACAGTGCTTGATGAGATCACAGAAAAAGTGATGGTGCTTTAAAATCATAATGATCAACAACCTTAACAACAACAAGCACCTCAAACACCTGAAAGTGGTGTTAGAAGATCTACCAGGATAAGTAGACCCCCTGAATGATACTCTCCTTTATTATATTATGTATTGTTGACTGATTCTAGTGAACCAAAATGTTATGAAGAAGAAGTATAGGTAGAAACCAGGAAGAAGTGGGGGCAAGCCAAGAAATAAGAGATGGAATCCTCAGCACATAACCAGACTTGGGACTTAGTCAAGTTGCCTGCAGGTAAAACAACATTGCAGAATAAATGGGTTTATAGGTTGAAGGAAGAATATGGAGGTAGAAAAAGGTATAAAGCTAGACTTGTGGTGAAGGGGTTTGCACCAAAAAAGAGTATAGATTTTGATGAGATATTTTCTTTGGTTGTTAAAATGACTTCAATCAGAACTATTTTAAGTCTAGTAGCAGCTGAAGGTTTTCATCTTGAGCAGTTAGATGTAAAGACAACCTTTCTCCATGGGGATTTGGAGGAAGAGATATATATGTAGCAACCACAAGGATATGAGGTAAAAGGGAAGGAGAAACTAGTGTGCAGGATGAATAAGAGCTTGTATGGATTAAAACAGGCTCCAAGGCAGTGGTATCTAAAATTTGATAGGTTTATGTCTGAAGAAGGTTATACTAGATGTCACTCTCATCATTGTGTTTATTTCAAAAGGAAAAATGATGGCAATTATATTATATTGTTATTGTATGTAGATGACATGATGCTTGTTGCAGGTTCTAACATGCAGGAAATAAATGTGCTCAAAAGAAAACTAGCGAACTCATTTGCAATGAAGGATTTGGGTGCTGCAAAAAAAATCCTTGTTATGAGAATAAATAGAGACAAGAGGAATTGAAAATTAACATTGTCTCGGAGTGAGTACATAGAAAAGGTTTAGAAAATATTTAATATGCAGAATGCAAAACCAGTTAGTATACCTTTGGCTAGCCATTTAAAACTAAGTAAGGAGGTGTGTCCCAAGGTTTAGGAAGAAATGGCTTATATGTCTAAAGTTTCATATGCATCAGTAGTTGGAAGCTTAATGTATGCAACAGTTTGCACAAGGCCTGATATTGCACATGCAGTGGGAGTTGTAAGCAGGTACATGAACAATCCAAAAAAAGAACATTGAATGGCAGTGAAGTGGATTCTCAGGTATTTGAGAGGTACCACAAATCAATCATTATGCTTTGGTGGTTAAAACATTGCTCTACAGGGATATGTTGAAGTAGATATGGCAGGTGATAGAGATAACAAGAGGAGCACAACATGGTATGTGTTTACAATAGGTGGAAAAGGTGTCAGTTAGGTTTCAAAACTGCAAAGTTTTGTTGCACTCTCAACAACAGAAGCAGAGTATGTTGCTGCTATAGAGGCTAGTAAAGAAATGATTTGGTTACAAAGGTTTTTGGATGAATTGGGTAAGAAGTAGGAGTTGGGCAGGTTATATAGTGACAACCAAAGTGCCATACATCTTGCAAAGAACTCTGCATTTCATTCCAAGACAAAACATATACATCTCAAGTACCATTTCATAAGGTCAGTGTTGGAAGATGGACAGTTGAAGCTAGAAAAGATACACACTAACCAAAATCTTGCATATATGTTAACAAAAGTTGTAACCAGGGAGAAACTGAGATTCTGCTCGGTTTCAATTGGTCTTCAAGTATGATAAAGAAGATGAGAAATAGCCAAGTCCAAAGTGGAGTCATTGTCCAGCAAATGAAGCACCAGTGGAGTTGCTATAATCATTCTCCAAGTGGGAAATTGTTGGGTGTGGAGCCTGATTATCTCCTTTATCCAAAGGTATCACCACATTGGACCCTAGTTCATAATGTGTCACTCATAATATTTGCACTGCAAGGGGGGTCTAGGGGGGTGGCAGCCATCTTTAGGAGCCCCCCGGGCAAGGGATCGGGGGCAACACCCCTAAAGCTAAAAATAGATGTAAAATTTCCTTGTAAAATTTTGTCATTTCTTAGTCAATATCGGCCTTTCATTAGGCAGAGATCTAATGATAGAAGTTATGTTTAATTTAGGGTTTTTTTCCCTAGAAGGTAACCCCTCTCTATATATGAGGGAATTGTATTGTGTCTATGTAGATATATATTCTGAGCGAGAAAGAGAGAGGAGATTGTGTGAGAGCGAAGAGGGAATTACAGCGGATCTATTGTAGGTTTCATCTCTTCAGTTTGTTGGATAATATAAAAGGAAGGACTGGATGTTTCCCTTGGATGTAGCCCAAATTTGGTGAACCACGTATATCTATGTCTCTCTTTTTTTATGTGTTTTCTGTGTTTATATTTCTGCAATATATTTTATGTGTTCCATTGCTATGTAATATACAATTTTCTAACATTTGGAAGGTTTTAGGGTCGAAACCCCACGACCTTGTTTGGCTCTATGGTATCAATATGATTTCTCTTGGATGATTGGTTGTAGCTCTTTTGACATGGATGGTTTTATGTGTCTTGGAACCTCTATGATTGATCATAGATCTGCTTGATGTGGATGGTTTGACATGGCTTGGAACCTATGTGATTGGTCGTATATCTTCTTGGCATGGCTTGGAATGTTCGTAGTTAGTCATAGCTATATTTGAAATTGATGGTTTGACATGGCTTGGAACCTTCGTGGTTTCTCGTAGTTTTTTTTGACATGGATACTTTGATGTGGCTTGGAACCTCTGTGATTGGTTGTATCTTTGCTTGATGTGGCTTGGAACCTCTATGATTAGTTGTAGCTCTTATTAAGGTGGATGGTTTGTCATGGCTTGAAACCTCTACAATTTTTCATATCTTTGTTTGACATGGATGGTTTTACATGGCTTGGAACCTCTGTGATTGATTGTATCTTTGTTTGATGTGGCTTGGGACCTCTCTGATTTCTCACAACTCTATTTGACATGCCTTGTAACCTTCATGATTTGTCACAACTCTATTTGACGTGGATGTTTGATATGGCTTGAAACCTCTATGAATGGTCATCGGTGATGTAAGTTGAATAGCTTCAATACCCAACCAACGAACATAGTCGTGCAGTTGTTTTGGCAATATCCTAGCCCCAATGAGGTCGAGAGTTTGAGTTCGGTGACATGATTATTTTTGTATTTTTTATTTGCACCAAAGGAAAGAAAAAAATTCAAACATTTAATCAATCAGCGATGGGAATTTTTTAGAATGCCTGATAGAATCTAACCAATTTGTAGAACGTGTGTCGATTTGTTCTATTTTGTTGAACCTTTAATTTAATGTTTGATATTATATAGTTTTTGGTGTTATTGTCAAGCCAAAATTGTTTCTGGAAGAAGCATGATGATCAAGATTCATTTGTGAATATTTTTGAAGGCGTTAAAGCCTTGATGATATATTTTTTATGTCCATAATCAATTTCAAGTGTTTTGTGGGCTTATAAGAAGGTTGTAGCAAGTGTTGGGTATATGACTAGAATAGGTTTCGGAAAGAATTTTATGTCACTAGATTGATGAGTAGGTTGTACCAGGGTATGAATAAGATGTGATAAGTTGATGACAACATTGTTACGAAAGCAACATGATTAGTTTTGAAGATCTATATTGTTTGAAGAACATATGGATCTAGTTTGAAATATTATGAAAAATAATCCACAAAAAGGTGGAGAATGAGGTGGGTGCCTCCATTAAGGATGGTGCCTCAATTAGTTTGAAGCCTACATCAACTCAAGGCTTGCACATTTTTGAGGTTATTTCCTCAATCAGGATGCAACCTATTTCAAGTGGGATCTTGCACATTTTTCAAGGTTTGTGCCTCAGTCAAGTTGTGGCCTATTAAAAGTAGTTGCTTGTACATCTTGGGGCAAGTTCCTCTAATACGTCAGAGCCTACAAATGTATGTAATGAATTTAAGAAGAAGAAGAAGACAAATAATTTGTGGTTTTCTCCTGCAAGGGTTTCCACATAAAATCTTATGTTCTCTTATGATGATGGATTCTTGATGCATGGTTTCATTTTGTGTTATGATGCTTAATTGTTATGGTACACTACTACATGATTATTTATTGATGAAATTTTTTGAAATGACAATTTTTCCATGACATTGATTCTCCCCTCTCCCCCCCTCTGAGTGTGATCTTTGGTATAAGACCTTTTCTTTCCATGTTAATGGAATATGTGCCTCTCTCAATCTAGATTGTATCCAATATGCGTTTCCATGATGGATGACAAATGATATATGTAATATTCTAGCAATTCATTTATGAGTAATTTTCAGGAATGGGTAACATTGGATTATTTGTAGATAGGTCGGTAAAGTCTAAAGAGATTGTCGTATGTGCCATATTAATAAACACAATTATATTTCATCTTTTAAAAACTCTTTGAGAGAATGTGAAAGAAAATTAAATTTTCATCCAAAACACTCAACTAGTACCTTGCTATGAAAATTGATCCAACTACAGGAGTTGCACATAAAGAACAACAATCCAATCATAAGGAACCTTAGTAATATTTTCTACACAAGAATATTAGGATTGTGATATATATTGGTATAGTTAGTGAAGTGTTCATGTTCCACGTCATAAAATGGGAAAATTCATGAAAGGATCATACAAATTCAAATTTAGTCAACTGCCCCTATTTCCTTTCAAATTACACCAGTCTTCCCTTTAGGTTGGTCACAATGTAACAAAACTCATGTAAGAAAATGATATCAGCATTCTTTTGTTGAGAAGACCTTCTCAACATTAGAATCTTGTATAACACCCAATTTTAAAATCAATATTTACTTAGTTGAGTTTAAACACTTTCATCCACTCTACAATTTCATAACCAAACAAATGATCTAGGTGGATATTGGTGTCCACCTGCCAAGTCCACTTGGACCCCCACCATTGTTTCTTTTAACTTTTCAGTTTCCTTAATTGTAGCACAGTTTACTATTTTTAGCAGTTTTTCGGGTCCTAAACTTCCGGAGCTGTTTTGAGGCCCTAAATGAAATTTCTTGGGAAAACTGGGAGCAACAATGTTTCTCTTCCCAATGTTGTAGTTCTCAAATAGATCTTTCTAAAAAGATATTGTACGTGTCAAACGGAGATCGTATGCCACAGTTATGACCCTGGGAAGTTGATGTACCAATTTACCCAAACGGGGCCCACAGTTTGGTATTTCATCTTCTAGGGTTAAGTTTTTGGATGTTTAGGGTTTTCCATTGTTTCTCAACAATAAATAGGCCTTTGAGCCTCATTGTAACACATCTCAGAGGCATGTAGCCACCACATCTCTTCTCAGAGATAAGCTACCATCGCCCTAGTTGTTTATTTCCATTTTCTGTTTGTAAGCATATCTCAGTATTTTACATTAATGAAATGAAGTATTATTTCCATTGCATCTTTGTGTTTATGGTTATCTCTGTAATTTGTTGCGTTCCTGTTTAAATTCGGATCAGTGGTATTAGAGCGGTCTGCTTTTTCTCTGTTTTTCTTTGCATGTCCCTAATGAGGTCAAGATATAAGGAGTTAGGGCTTGAACTGGTCGAACCTTTGCAAGACCAGCCTTGCAAAACCTGACGGCCTACCATGGCAGATGAAAAGAAAGATGAGGGAGCAGGAGTTCCTATCAAAATCTTGATCGAAGAAGCCCTCGAGAAACAAAGGAACGCGATGATGGACAACTTTGCCCAAATCCTTCAGCGACTACCCAGGGGTGATGCATCGGCTTCCCACAGCTACTCTGGAAACGCCACACCGTTTAAGGTACAAGTTAATTTTGAAATCCACATATTCGAGGGTCAGATAGACGCAAATGCCGTCGATAAATGGTTTAATCTGCTAGAGGGTTATTTTTCTATTCATGATTTTTCCAGTCGGGAAAATATTATTTTCGCTCTTCTCAAAGCAGCCCCCCACGTCAAGCACTGGTGGGAAACCTATTGCGAGAAAAAGGATGAAAGTACCAGCTCACTATTTTCAACCGCACCCACCTAGAATTCATTCTGGGATGCCATCAAGGAGCAGTACTACCCCATCGGAAGCTATGAGGATCAATACATAAAGTGGACCACGCTGTGGCAGGGAAGGGACCAAGACGTGCTGGAGTTTACCAATATTTTCCATACCCTTCACACAAAGTTGGGTATCAAGGATTCATAGTAGCATTTGATACTCAAATACTGCGGCTGCCTGCACAAGTACATCTAGGAAGAAATAGAATTCCTGAACATCTCCTTGCTCGGCACGGCATACCGATATGCCGTCAAGGTCGAGCAAAAGTTTAAACAAAAGAAGCGAGACAAAGCCAAGGCGGGGTGGCCCAAGACACCCTGCCAAAGCTGAAAGCAAAGAACAACACCGCGAAGCCGAAAAAGGACACAGGAAAATGGTGTGAGTTCCATAAGAGCTCCACTCACAACACAAGTGAGTGTCAGGCCAAGCAGTCACTAGTGGCTGAGCTAAAGGTTTTAGAATCAGATGCATATTCTGACTCTGAGTCAAAAACTGACAAGGGGAATGACAAAGGGAAGCAGATTATCGATGCGTAGCCCAATGCTACCGTTGACACCACAAAGATCTAGAAGGAGGAACCTGAAGATCAAAAGGAGGAGGGGCATCTCTTCCACTCCCAAATGTGGGTAAAGGGATCCCCACTACAATTCATTGTCGACAATGAGAGCCAAAAGAACCTAATTTCAGCAGAGGTCATGAAGTGGCTCGGCTTACCGACCACAGCACATCCATAACCGTACACCATCAGGTGGCTTCACCAAGGATGGGATCTTCACATGAGCCAGCAGTGTCACCTTCCATACAACATCAAGCCCTTCACGGATGAGGTATTATGTGACATTGCTCCCCTTGAAGTTTGTGATGTATTATTAGGACAACCATACTTGTGGAAGCAACATGTTGTGTATGAATCAAGGCCCCATGCTGTTGTTATTTCTTTGGGAAATAAGTTGTACAAGATACTGGAGGTAGCACCACCTACCGCCATCTCTTTGGTTACTGCAAAACAATGCACTAAGCTCATTTCCAAAACCAGGAAATTTGTTTTCCTAATGATACACCCTCAAGGAAAGAAGAAGACGGTGGCCACGACCTCTAGACAGGGCCCCTCCGCATGACAACTACAGATGGACAAGGTCGTGGAGGAGTATGAGGACATCTTCACCTCCCCCGCAGGGGTTCCTCTACACTGTCAGGTCAAGCACTCCATCGATCTGACCCCAGGTGCACCACTACCTAATGGACCAATCTATCGGTGCTCCGTTCTGGAGAATGATGAAATCAAGAGGCAGATTCAGGAGCTGCTACAGAAAGGTCACATCCGTCTGAGTTCATCACCCTGTGGGAGCCCGATCATGTTGGTACAGAAGAAGGATGGGACTTGAAGACTCTATACTGACTATCGGGCACTGAACAAGATCACTGTCCATAATAGGTACCTGATCTCATGGATCGATGACCTCCTAGACCAACTGAAGGGGGGAAAATATTTCAGCAAGATCGATTTGAAGTCAGGATATCACCAGGTACCAATCGAACCCTCCGATGTGTGGAAGACTGCCTTCAAAGCCAAGGAGGGCCTTTTCGAATGGTTGGTTATGCCTTTCGGATTGACGAATGCTCCTGAAACCTTCATGAGGCTAATGGATGACATCTTGTGGCCATTCACCAACTCATTTGTAGTGGTATACTTGGATGACATCCTGATCTTCAGCCAAAGTTGGGAAGAGCACCTCCAGCACATCCGACAGGTTCTCCAAACACCGCGGCAACACAAGTTATGTGCCAATTTGGAGAAATTCACTTTTGGAATGACCCAGGTTCAGTATCTGGGATACATTATTGATGAACAGGGGGTGCATGTGGATCCAACCAAGATCCAAGTCATTCGGGATTGGCCCTCCCCAACCACTCTAACAGAGCTCCGCAGCTTTCTAGGTCTTGCCAACTTCTACTACGGTTCGTATTAGGATTTTCTCATATCACTTGGCCCTTGAGTCAAGTCACCAAGGGAGGAGCGAAAGCAAAATTCTTTTGGTCTAAATCTCAACAGAAGGCATTCATAGAGTTGAAAGACTGCCTCTGCTCGGCACCAGTGCTCGCATTGCTAGACTTGCAACAACCATTTGAGGTCGAGATAGATGCCTCTGACTATGCTATTGGGGAAGTCCTTACTCAACACGGGCATCCAGTGGCATATCATACTGAGACACTTTCAGACATAGTCCGAAAGTATCCCACTTATGACAAAGAGATTTATTCCATTGTGCAGGCCTACCGACAATAGAAACATTACATTTTGGCGAAGGAAATGGTCATCCACACAGACCACCAACCCCTCTAGTTCATATAGACCCAAGGGAAAATACAGAATGATCGCCAACAGAAGTGGTCCACACACTTGCAACAGTTCCATTTGAATATCAAGTATAAGAAGGGCAGCACCAATAATGTTGCAAATTGCCTCAATTAACCATCGATCATGTCATTAACCACCGTGCTCAACTCTTGTGGGCACGAGACTTCTGATTGGCCACTTCTCTACAAAAGCGACCCAGACTTTGGCCACACATACCAGACACTCTTGGAGGGTCGGCATGTTCCAAATTTTCACCTCCAGGATGCCCTGTTATGCCACCTGGGTCACCTTTGTGTTCCCTCAAGTGAGCATGCCAAGATTATTTGGGAAGCACACTACAGTCGGGCTATTGGGCATTTCAGGGACGAGAAAATGGTGGCAGTACTACATAAGTATTTCTATTGGCAGAATCTTCGACAAGATGTTGGGAAGTACATCAGATCATGCACTGCCTGCTCCATTGCCAAACCAACAGTCAAGAAACAAGGCCTCTATACCCCACTGCCTACCCCTAATCGACCTTGGGAATCCATCTCCATGGATTACATGTCAGGCCTTCCTTCCACTAAGCATGGAAATGACTTTTTTTTGGTCATCGACAGGTTCTCAAAGATGGCCATTATGGCAGCCTGCAAGAATAATATCACAACAGAAGCCCCTACTAAAATCTTCCTTGAACGAGTGTGGGTGCACTTTGGGATCCCATAGTCTATCATCTCAGATCGGGATAGCAGGTTCCTTAGTACGTTTTGGTCTAGTCTCTAGTCGATGCTGGACACCAAACTCACTAAGTCCACAGCCTTCCATCCTCAAACTAATGGCCAGACAGAGGTTGTCAATAGGATGATTGTACACATTCTACGCATGTACAACTCAAAGCATCCACGCACATGGGATGAGAGCCTCCCCTATGTTCAGCATAGCTACAACCAAGCTCTCCACAGTTCAACTGGCCACAACCCTTTTCAGGTGGGTTTGGGATTCCAGCCACTATGTCCCATTGATGTGGCCATGCCATTTGCAACTACTCATGCAGATTCGGCTCATGTCCAGTCTGAAATAGATAAGGCAAACAGCTTCATTGAGCACATCCAACATATTCGCTAGCAAGTCCATGAAATTCTAGAGAAATCAAATGCCAAGTACAAGAAGCAACATGATCAACATCAGGTGCCACACAAGTTTTAGGTGGGCGACAAAGTCTGGTTGCATTTGTAAAAGGAACACCTTACCGGATCCTATTGGAAACTCAAACCACTCTAATATGGTCCTTACACCATTACCAAGGCTATGGGAGACACTACATTTGAGCTCAGCATTCCCCCATTCCTTGGCCTGCACCCAATGTTCAATGTGGACCGCCTTCGGCCATACTTTCCACCATTACTAAACACATCCGACATTGCAGAACAGCTCACACCCACAGAGTTAAATCTAGATTGCATGGAACAAGCTACAACTGATTGAATCATGGACACATAGATTAGTCACACTCACCAGCAGAACATCCAACTATATCGAATTGTCAAAGTAGGCTAACTCCTTCACCAGGGCAAGTGGCTCAACAGGGACCAAGTTCAGCAGAAGTTTCCTCATGTTATGGAGGAACTCAATGCAATGGGGACCACTGCTTCCTAAGGGGGGAGGAATGATCCAGGTGGATATTGGTGGCCACCCACCAAGTCCACTTGGACCCCCACCATTGTTTCTTTTAGCTTTTTAGTTTCCTTAATTGTAGTACAGTTTACTATTTTTAGTAGTTTTTCGGGTCCTAAACTTCTGGAGCCGTTTTGAGGCCCTAAATGATGTTTCTTGGGAAAACTGGGAGCAACATGGGTCCATGGACCGATGTTTCTCTTCCCAAAGTTGTAGTTCTTGGATAGATCTTTCTAACGAGATATTGTACACGTCAAACAGAGATTGTATGCCAAAGTTATGACCCCGGGAAGTTGATGTACCAATTTATCCAAATGGGGCCCACAGTTTAGCATTTCATCTTCTAGGGTTAGATTTTTGGATGTTTAGGGTTTTCCATTGTTTCTCAACAATAAATAGGCCTTCGAGCCTCATTGTAACACAGTTCAGAGGCATGTAGCCACCACATCTCTTCTCAGAGATAAGCTACCATCGCCCTAGTTGTTTATTTTCATTTTCTATTTGTAAGCATATCTCAGTATTTTACAATAATGAAATGAAGTATTATTTCTGTTGCATCTTTGTGTTTATGGTTATCTCTGTAATTTGTTGCATTCTTGTTTAAATCTGGATCAACAAAATTCGTGATACACAAAGAAGCTAAAACCAAAATATGTATACACCTATCCAAGAATTGTAAAATATTAGAATTGAAGAAACAATTAGGCTAGAACTTAGAAATAAATAATTTCACTACTCAAAGAGGATATAATAATAATAAAAATGCATGTATTTCTAAGCTAGTAAGGAGGGTATCATTAGAATTTTGTTTGGACACCTATTTAAAAAGTGAATATAAGTTCAACTTTATATAATTTAGTCAAAAAAAGTATTTACATTTTCGTCTCCAAAATTGAAATATTTTCTTACAACACTCCAAAAAACACTAGGTGCATTAATCTTGTATTTCTTTAGTGAATGAAACAAGTTGCACTTTTCTAATAATTAGCTTAGCTTAACCAAAGGTGAAATGTGTAGTGAGAAATAATGGATATCAACTTGGTCAACTACTCATCAGACCCTTATGAAGGGATAAATATTTTCTCCATGCCAAGTGTTTCTAAAGTTATTTATCTTTCCTCCCTAGATTATGATGTCTTTGGTGCTTCAAGGTCCAACACACAGGAGGCAAAAAACTTGGACTCAATCACTCCCATGGTGATGGAAAATGGGGGTGATCCTAATGTGTATGACAATGTTCTAACTATTATTTCATGATTAGCATTGGTAGAGAATCTAGTGTTTCCATTGATGGAAAATATGTAGGTGCTAAACTCAAACTTCCCTCAAACTAGAGTCAATCCATCTACCCATGCATTTAATTTTTAGGTTAGTGGTTTAGGTCTTCATCTACAAAGGAATCTACCATTTGTGTAAAGTGTTGGGTCTTTTGTAGAACTACTTTTTGGTGAGTAAGGTATTATTAAGCCTTTTTCCACATTCTAGTTAATGAGTGCACTTATGGATGTGAAGGTTGGAAGTGTTTGGGCATAATTGCTTCCATTAGAAAAGGATTGGTATCTAATCTCAATGATGTAAATTTTCAATTCAATGGGTGGTAACCTATTTTCCATATCTAGTAGGAGGTGTTGGCTGATTTTCCAACCAACTTAAAGGAACTTTTATTTAATTTATTTCATAGTGTTATTTGACAAATATTTTAGGTGGATCTTTATCTGGTTTGAAGGTGCATGAAATCCTTAGAAACAAAGGACTGTGGGGTGGTTTTGGAATAAGGGAGGATATATTGAGAAGCGAGAGGGAAAAATGGGTTTAGCTTAAGTTAAGATCAATAAATCTGATTATGCCTGACAATATAAAAATACATGAAGTATTTGAGATGGAATCAAAAATGTTAGTAGGGAACTTTATGGGAAGGCAAATGGGTGCGATGGTGATGATTTCATGGTCTAAAGTCTCGTAGGAGTTGGTGTTGGGATACCTACCAATTTTTTTTATATTGGCACAAAATTAATGGGATTTTCCTTACATTTAAAGGATGATGTTCATGAAATAATGGCATCTTGTTGGTAAATAAGTTTAATAATAATTGTTTTGAAGCACTAAGTGTCATTTTTTGATGCACACATTGAAAGGATGGACCTGTTGCTCATATGGGTTAAAGTCCTAGGGTTTCCCATTGATTTATAGTATAGGGAGGTTTTTAATGAAATTGGGAATATCTTAGGAGTATTATATGAAGTTGACATGAGTTTTGTATTTTTTTTAGGTAGATGGAAATAACCTATATGCTTATGGGCATTGATTTCAAAGAATGTTTGGTGCCCAAACAAGAGTTATATAAAGGAAATCATTCTTTCACCTAGGTTTTACACTACTATGTATGTCATTCAAATGTGCAAGTCACCATGTTTAAGGACACCTAGTGAAGGACTGGTCCCTTCATTTTTCACCAGAAGATGGAGGTTACAAAAGAGATTGTCAAAGGGGGTTGTATAAATCGTTAGTGGCTTAAGAGGTTGTTAGTCCTTGAAATGTCAACAAGAATGTTGAACTAGCATTGGATGTGGTACAATATCAAGATGGTGTTAAGGTGAATAGTTCTGAAGCTAGGGAGAATGGCTCCAAAGACCCAAGTGAGAAATTTGAAAAAGCGGTAGATCTAGTAAAAGGTTTAGAAACTTCCTTGGTCATTATAATCCCTATAACTAGTTTGACATCTTCAAAATCATGTCCATTAATGATTTTCTCCATTTAAAAATATCCTATATAGTTTTTTAATGGTTTTTGGTTTTATATGAGATTGAAAATAAGGGTTGGAATGGGATTACTAAAAAAATATGTTGTTAAAGGGATACTTGTTGAATAATTTTGTCATTGATGTGAATGTATTGGGGGGGCCAAAGGCAGGAGCATAACCCAAAGATGACATCTCGATCCAAGACAGGAGTGCAATTAGAAAGAAACCTTGAATTTCAAAGGGCCAAACCTCAAAATTCATAAAAGGGGGTTAAAAATATAAAATTTTATTATAATGTATAAGACCCACAAAACCAAATTCCTCGACCTCCACCATCATTTAATGAAATGTGAATATTTCCATCAATTGTTGGTTTATCTACACGACCCTAACATATCAGGGGTTTTCCAAAGGTATAGTTATCCAAATATTTCGATATCCTGGTATGGAGTGGTCCCTCGTCAAAGCCTATGGTAACAAGGGGTTTACAGCTTAGCACCTAATGACTAAGCACACTCAAAATATTTCCATATCGAAGTTGTGACAAAAAGTGAAGGATCGTGGGATTTTCTGATATTTCAATATTCATAGCTCCTTGTCACCCTATTGGTTGCATGATTCTAAGGTATAACACTCGAGATCCTAATCCTTTATCATATTAGCATTTCACAAAATGCTTAAGTTCTTGGAATTTTTTGATATCATATATAGGTAACTCCTCATCATAGCTCCAGTCATATGGGTGCTTAGGTTTTAGCACTCGAGTGTTTAGATCCCTTGATATTGTGGTAACCTAAAATGATATAGTCAAACAATTTTGACTTTAGAGCTTATCAAAAACTAGTCAGATTCACATCTTCCCTTTCTGCTCAATACTTATTTAAATTTTTCTTTAGTTAAAATTTACTAACCTATTTTGTTCCTATTAACCCAAATTCCAAAATAGATAAAATAATTATTTAAAATAAAATATTTTCATTAAAGATTTAATTTTTTTAATTATCAATTTTATTTAAATAAATTTCAATACCTAAATCTACCTTTAGTTATTTCATACCATGCATATGGCTTCACCAAACCCTTGATATATACCCATAACTTATGAAAACATGTTTTACCTTGTAGTCCAATTTGACCCTCTTTAAATTGGGCTATCTTTGCAAATTATTTTTCACTTAAACCCTCATCATGTAATCGCTACCCTTATTTTGCCTTTTAAAACCCATCTTCACCATGTTGACGTGCCCCTTACAATTAACATTTACCTTAGTTATTCAAAGCCACTAATTAGAATCACTTCCCCTTTGAATCATTTGAACATAACAATGATATAGAGATTGACCACATTTGAATCATATGATCTAATTTAAGAGTTAATCATTGGATAATGTTTAAAGAATTTACACAATAATGGACAATATTAATGTTATAAAAGACCCTATAAACCACATTACCTAATGTTACATGTTAATAGATATGCATATTATTAGGTAAATGTTTCCATAAATGTTTCCATCCATATATATATATATATATATATATATATATATATATATATATATATATATATCTAAACAATAATTGTATTATTCCAAATATCATTGTTATATAACAATGTAAACTTTGAAACGGGAACTATAAACTCAAAACGAGAACTCTAGCCAAAAAAACCCCCAAAAAACATGAAAAACAGTGCTAAAAATGAAAAGTGTTGACGCTGGAATAACCATTTTTTTCCTAGGGTAAATTTTCAACATGTTTAAAAATGGCAGTAAAAACTAATTTTTTGCACAAAAATTGTGCAAAAAACACCCTCAAAATGAAAAGTGTTGATGATGGAATAACATTTTTTTTTTCTAAGGTAAATTTTCAACATTTTGAAATCATGGCGTAAAATATTTTATCATGGCTCCAAACAAATTAAAAATTCAAAAGAATAATGAAAATTAAAAATTAAAAATAAAAACAAAACAAAAAAACAATGAAAAAACAAAACAAACAAAGTTAAAAAAAAAATTAAAAAAACCTAAATACAAATATATATATATATATATATATATATATATATATATATATATATATATATATATATATATATATATATATATAAAATCAAATATATAAAAAAGACAAAAAAAATCAAACAAAAATAAATAAATAAATAAAAATGAATAAATTAATAACAAAAAAATCAATCATAAAAATGTCAAAAAAAAAAAAAAAAAAAAAAAAAAACAAAACAAAATTAACCTATAAAAGATAAGAATTAAAAAACCAAAAAAAAAATAAAAAATATAAAGAAATACATAATAAGAAAAATATATTTTCAAAAAATGATGTAAAAAACAAAAAAACTCGTAAACCATAAAAAAATTTTGAAAAAAAATAAAAATAAAAATAAAAAACTATAAAATTAAATAAGTAAAAAAAAAAAAAAAAAAAAAACTGATTTTTTTTTTAAAACAAACTAAATTAAAAATAAAAATTGAAAATTAACCCACAAAAAAAAAAAAATATTTAAAAACTACTAAAATTAACCTTCAAAACATTTATAAAAAAAAACCTAAAAAAAAAAACATAAACTCAAATTGAAAAAGAAAAAAACAATTAAAATTTATATATATATATATATAAATATAAATTGTGCACATTTTTTTAAATATATATTTTTTATTTTAAAAAATAAAATATTGAATGCATTTTTTATTTTAAAAAAATAAACATTTTTTTTTTTTTAAATATATATTTTTATTTAAAAAAATTATATGCATTTTTTATTTTATTTTTAAATAAATATTTAAATTATTTTTTAATATATATATATATATATATATATATATATATATATATAAAATTAAAAAAAAAAATGTGACCAAATCTACCGCCACCCAAGGCTGTGCCCCATGAGTGGCCAGGTGATGTCATATTTTTTTAAATAAAAAATGTGGTAATTGGTTTTTGCTTAAATAAAAAATATATATTTAAAAAAAAAAAAAAAAATCTTTATTTTTTTTTAAAACAAAAAAGTGCACGATGTTTTTCTATATATATATATATAATTTGTGAATGTTTATTTTTTTTAAATCATATATATATGAACATCGATAATGAAAATCACTTCCTCTTACAGTGCCCCGCTTACAACCACATTAGATCTCGGTTTCATAATCTTTGTTGCAATACTGACCTTTCTAGCTTTTTACAATGTCAAAATTATAGTGAGCTCAAGAGGCTTCTATCCAAGCTTTTTGAGCATAGGAATAAAATTTTAAATCAAACTAAATAATTCATTTTCTTTAGGTCCGGTAGACCAAAGTTTGGTCTAGTAGACGTTAACCACCACCACCACCATCATCATATTTTAAATTTTAAATGTTTTTTTTTAATTATCTATATATATATATATATATATAATGTTTTTTAGTTTTTTGTTTTTTAATTTGAAAACATATATATATTTTTAAATTTTTTTTTCTTTTTCTTTTGGGAGTATATTTTTGTTTTTTTATTTTATTTTTGAATGTTTTTAATCTTAATTTTAGTAGTTTTTTTGGGATTAATTTTCTTTTTTTTTTAATCTAGTTTGTTTTTAATATCTTTTTGCCTTTTTTTTTGTTAATGCTTTTTAATTTTATTTATTTTTTTCCAAATTCTTTTATGGTTTACGAGATATTTATTTATTTTTTCTTTTACATTTTTTTTTGTCCTTTTTATATTTGTTTTTTTAAATAATCAATAAGAGAACTAGAAAATTTATTAAGTAATCATGATTTCAAAAAAAATGGACATAAAAAATTTTAAAGTGTCAAAAATAAGCCCTCTAAAAAAAAAGGTATCCACACTTAATACATTAAAAAATTTAAAGTGTCAAAAATAAGCCCCCTAAAAAAAAGTTGACGCTACATCAATATGTTTCAAAATTGGCATTAAAATCACTAAAAAAAAAAGAAAAGAAAAAAAGAAAAGGAAAAAGAAAAAGGAAAAAGAGTGTATTCTGCATCACCACTTTTCAAAATGTGGTCACTTTTTTTGCTACCTCTATGAAACGGGTAATCATATTAATTCCCGTTTCAAAGTTTACATTGTTATATATCATTAATAATCGCATAACAATAATACGTGTCAAAATATCAATTTTACAATGTGGTTATCATATATGAATTTTCTTTTTCTAAGGCTCTAATAGCTTCATTAGTTTCATAACTTATCCACCTTATCTTATATATATCCTAAACATTATTAAAATTTAATCCTAAATAATTTCTATATCACTTTGTTATTACAATAGTCATTTTCAAACTTATCTAAGACATCAAGTTCTACAATGATGTTATTATTTTATTCATAATAAATACATACACTATGAATATGAATTTGAATCAAGTTAAAAATTTTCTTTAATTTAAAATGCTAACATTAACTTTCATCTTTCACTTAATATCTTTACAATCCACAAAATTATATATATATATATATATATATATATATATATATATATATATATATATATATATATATATATATATCCTAAAAGGGGCATGTATCGGAAGAAGGTAATCTTTTATTTTATCTTAAGATTTTGGTGATGGCATGTGAGAAGATCAAGAACTAGCTAATGAACTAAGAACATTGCAATGTGACAGTAATGAAATTTTTGGTTGTGGGTTGTTTTTATTATTGGTTTTCTCTAAAGTTTGAAAAACAAATTTTACCCAAATGAGGTATATTCTAGTTTTTATGGGTTTTGTCATATATGGGTATTTATTGTAGAATAGAAAATTCATCTTACATAAAATGAAAATGAGAGGCATGTAAAATATAATTTTACCTCAAATACTTTTACCTCAAAAAAAGAGTGATGTAACGAGGAAAGAAAATAAATTTATTGCATTTCATTTCTAAGTTATTATGTAACTTCTATGAAACTAATTTTCATTTTTATGTGATGTTGGAATGTTAATTTGAGATGGATTAAATTTATAGGCATGAATAATTTAACTTGGTTGGAATAAATCACAACAAAGAAATGATTTATTTTACTAAATGACCACGAATTCAATAGGAGGCCAATTAATCTAATTTACCATTAATCCTAAGGTTCTTATTAAAGGAGAAGTTATTGAAACGGAAATGGTAAACCAACTTGGAATAAAATAGAAGGGCTTGAAACTATCGAAGTAGAAGACTTTTTTTTGTGCAGGGTAGGAGGCTACACTCAGAAGAGCCCAGTGGGCCAAATATTTACACAGTCGAATAAAGATTAGCTAGTAGATTTGTCTCCCACAATGTAGATTCGGTCCATCTCTACTTATAACAATGTAAACTTTGAGATGGGAACTATATCGAGTCCCGTTTTTCTGCGATAGCAAAAAATCATTCGATTTTGAAAAGCGTTGATCCAAAATAAACCTATTTTTTGGAGCACATTTTTGACACTTTAAGTATCAAGTATGAACATTTTTTCTTAAATGTTAGTGATTTTTCATGTTGATTTTGAAAAGTATTGATGCATCATCAGCCGAGCCTTTTTTAGAGGGCTTACTTTCAACACTTTAAATTTTCTAATGTATTAAGTCGAGATTTTTTTTTAAATGTCGGTGATTTTCATGCAGATTTTGAAAAACTTTCAACATTTTTTAGCTCATTTTGGACACTTTAATTTCTCTTATGTCCTAAGTATGCACAATTTTTTTTTTTTAAATGTTGATTATTTAACAAAGTTTCAAGTTGTTTTATTTATCCTCTTGTTTTTCTTCTTAGGACATTAGTTTTTTAAGGGTTTTCCGAACATGTGTTTTTTTGTTTTTCTTTGCAATGTTTTTTTATAATGAAATTTTTATTTTTTTTTACAAAATAATAATAATAATAATAATAACATTACAAATATAAAAATAAATATAAAAAACAAAAAAATTAAATAAACTATACAAAAATAAATAAAAAATTAAAATACTAACCCCAAAAACAAAAACAATTTTAAATAATTAAAAAAATGAAAACGAAAATTAAAAAACAAACAAAAAAAAAAAAAAACATTAAAATTAAATTAAAACATTAAAAAACCATCATTTAAAAAAAAAAACATTTAAAAAAAAACATTTTTTAGACATTATAAAATTAAAAAATTAAAAATTAGAGGCCCTAGTTTGGCAGGCCGATTCTCGAAATCAGCCTGCCAAGCCCGGGGCTTGGCAGCTGCCAAGGCCGCCTAACCCAGGGCCACTGGGCTAGGTATTCTTGGCAGATGCTAAAGTTGCCTAGCCTAGCGACACTGGAGTGGGTGGCTGATTCTCGGAATCAGCCAGCGAACCCAGGGCCAGTGGGCTGGACGGCCTCAGCAGTTGTTGCGTAGCTGCCAAGGCATCAAATGCTAGTGGCCTAGTGGCCCTGGGCTTGGCAGGCTAATTCCGAGAATCAGCATAGGCTTGAGGCTGCTTTCGAGAATCAGTTTGCCAAGCCCAGTGCCTCAAATTCTTAATTTTATTTATTTATTTATTATAAGGTTTAAAAAGTTTTTTTTTAAATGTTATATATAATGGTTTTAATTTAATTTTAATGTTTTTAATTAATTAATTAATTTGTTAGTTTTTTAGTTTTTTTTTTTTAATTATTTAAATTCTTTTTTTTTTTAATTATGTTGGTTCAGAAATGATTTTTTATATAATTATTTAATATAGTTTTTTAAATTTTTTGCTCTTTTTTTTTTGGGTAATTTTCTATGTTTGATTTATTTTTTGTCTTTTTTATATATGTTTTTTTTGCCATGTTTTTATAAATTTTTAATGCCATTAAAAAAAAAAAATTATGTTCTAATATATATTATTATTTATTTGTTATTATTTATTTTTAATTTTTTGTGTTTTTCCTTTTGTTTTTATTTTTCTCAGTGTTTTATTCTTTCGTCTTGTTTTTATTTTTATTTACTTATTATTACTTTTTAAACTTATTGTATTTTTTTCTATGTTTTATTTTTTGTTTTCTTTTATATTTTTCATTTTTATTTATTTATTATTTTGTTTCATTTTATGTTTTCCTACAGGGTCTGTGTCGATCCTCGACTAGTATTTCGATCCCATTATGCGTCAATTTGGTTATTGATTTTAATATTTTCGTTATAAAGGATCGAGTCTGCCCTCACAATGTGCCAATTTCATGGTTGGTATTTAAGATTTCATTACAATGGGTTGAGTTTGCCTATGTTGTGTGTAAATTTGATGGCTGAATTTTAAATTTTTGTTGCAATGTATCAAGTTGTCTTAAACTAAGATTTTAAAGTCGTCATATTTTTAGCATTTAAAAAAGAAAGTACTCATTGTATAATGACTCTTTCATTCAAATGTTCATTTTTAAAGTTATTTTAGTCATCAAATGTTTCCATAATGTCATGGTTGAAAATTTGTCAAAATTTTAAGGTTTTCTGACATTTTAGTGTCACAAACATCAACATTTTTCATTTTTTAGGTTGTTTTTCGTGTTTTTTTGGGTTTCTTTGCTAGAGTTCTCATTTTGAGTTTACAGTTCCCATTTCAAAGTTTACATTGTTTTATTGTAAATGTAAAAAACTTTCATATGTGAATTCAAAATCTTTTCTTTATTCTATACAATTATATAAGTTTTAAGATCATAATTTAGTCAATGAAATGATTATTTATATATGATGATCATGTATTAATGTTTCTTTGATAGCTTCAATCAATGATTAACTTATTACAGATAAATATACAATATTTCCTCGATATTTTTTAAATTTTGAATTAGGTTTTGATTTATGTATCTTCCTAAAACTTCCAAATTAATTTGATATAAATTATTGTTGATTAGTCATGGTGTTGGGACCAGCCCATGACTTAAGGTTCAACACTAATCAATAATGATTAATACAAATGATTAAATCAACGTAATTTGATTAACTGTTAATCAAAAGGGTTAGCACATATTTTTTTGTGTGTGTATTGATGGCTGTATTGATTTATTTGTACGTTGAGAGGACAACTGTCCTGGCCTCAGGTTTCCTTCCCACTCTTGGACTAAACCCTAACCCTCACTTCATTCACTCTGGCATTTTCATTCTGCATTGTTCAATGGTGAGAGCTCTGTCCGCTGGTTTTGTTGGTGACAGTAATGAATTCGAGCCCGATGCTCTGTCCATGCCTGACTATGGGTTTCTCTATTGGTTGGTTGGATAACTCTGCTCAGTATTTGTCTTGGCTATCTGGTTAGTTCGGCTCTGTCATTATGTTGTTGGCTTCGTTGATTTTACGCGAGGGTTTCTCTGTTTTCTCGGTGGTCTGGTGCTCTTCCGGTGGTCACTGTTTCTCCTTCCGTTCCTTAAGGCGTTCTGCTGAATTGCTTCAATGATATTTTCTAGCTGCTTGTATGATTATTTATTCATTTGACTTGTCTACAATGTATTTGTGAACGTAGGTTATGACCACAAAGGACCCTTTCCTCTACGTCGTTCAGCTCTGGCAAGGTAACGGCTCCTTCCCTGCTAAATTCTATTTCCTCAGTTTTTCTTAAGAGCTAACAATTGTTGCTCCTCATGAGCAGGCTTCCCTTCAGTGGCCGCGACCCAAATGTGGGTTCATTTTTCCAGTGCTTTATAATATGTTGGTAAGTTCTCTTGGGGTCTCTTCTTTCTGTTATCTCAAAATCAGGCCCTGGAAGGCTGCAGACCAGGAAGAATTCAAGTAACTGTTTCAAACCAATCTTTTGACTAAGGCTTAGCCTCCTTAGCCTGAGAGGGCTCTCTCAAAGGGTTATTGATTTTGACTAATAATAAGATGGCTAACTCTTGTGGAATAACATTGACAAATATGAAGGTTGGACAAACATTACATAAGTTTCCATTGGGCCTATGGAGTCAATAAAACCTCAGCAAATAATGATACAACCTTTACATAGAAGTCAGGGCATGTGGCATTTAAATGTTCAAAACACAACTCTTATAAAACCACAGTTCATGAATGTGTACAGGAAATCAGAGCAGCATAAGTGAATTCTGAGTGATTACACATCTATGCAACTGTAAAATAAATCAAGGATAAAGTAAAACCACACATCTTGAACATAGAAACACTTTATGAATCCTGAGAAGAAAAGCAGTTCTATTATATTACTGAACTCTGTCTTTCTACATAAGCCAAAACAGTACTCTGTTTTATAAAATATCCAACCCTCATTACATAGATGTTCCAGCTATATATAGAATCCTTATTATAACTACTTCGAGCTTCCTCCTCCAGCATGAGGGGAACTCGATAACTGCCTCTAATGACACCTATTAGCTATTGAACTAACTAATAAATACAATAAGGAACTGACTGTAGTGTTTAAGAGTTATAAATTAACTATGACTCTAACTCCATTTTGCATGCATAATGACTTCTTCTTATTCTCTGACACCTGGTCCTCTTTCGACTTGGCTGAGCTGGATGTTTAATACTCCATAGTGATCTTGAACGCTGAACCTTTCAACTGCTCAGAAGTATTAGGAGATTTCCCTTACTTCTCGGCTCCAGTTTTCCTCAAAATGCTCGAATGTACCAAGCATGTTTCTAGCCTTTAATAACCCATAATATGGAACACTGCCACGTTCTGGATGTGTTGTGAGCTGCATCGATTGACATGTGTGCAAGAAAAAGGTCCTTGTATGCAAAAGATTTGCTACCTCTTGAACGGTGACAACGGGGATATCACAGAACTTTAAAAATGGGTTGAAATATTCCACCTTTTTAAATCCTCCACCTGTCTTGTTTTGATTGGCTATTGTCGTTCCCGCTGATATCTTGTATACCCTTTTGGCGTTTCCTTTTCAAAATTTCCGCTCAAAATACAAAACTGCCTGTTCTGTGTTAAAATCATCACCTTCAGCAGTTTCGTAGCGCGCTACGAAACTGCTGAATTATTTAAGCAGCTTGCCTTTGGCCCGAGACCTTTATCACCAAAACATTTGATTGCCAAAAACTTCCTCTGAGTTTTCATATGTATAGCAGGGATTTATATGTCTTCAAAAACAATAAGACTAAGTAGATTTGACAAAAATTTCGAACAAAACCTCTCTTGAAGAGAAAATTCATTTAGCAGATAATTTGTACAGCTGTACCTTCAGGTCTTCAATCTTCTTCTTCAGAGCTTTATTCTCAGCCCTTAATTGCATATTTATTTTTCTAATGAACTGGGCCTCTTTGATGGCTGGTACTGTCCACGTGTGAAATTGTGCATGGCCATCAACTACTGAATTCAACTGATTTTGAAAGGTTTCAGTCCCTTTCCACAGAGCTTTACGATAATTTGTATACACATCTGCATGTTTTCTAACTGCTTGCTTCAATTTGGCAATCTCATATTTGGCTGCTTCTAATTGGCTCTTTATGACTGCTATATTATCTTCTTGAGATGTGATGATTGTTCTGCTTGCATTATTTTGCCTAACTTTCTCGATTGCCTCTATTTTTGACAGCGCTTCTTTTACTTGCTTCCTTGTAATAGGTCTTCTAGGTTTTACAATGAATTCTTCACCTGGCTCATCGAACTTGAGCTTTTTTGAGGCTTTAGACTTCTTGGCAGTTTCTGGTGATGACTGTGTCAAATCAATATGGACTGGTTCAAACTGCTCGAATTCAATGGCCTGTAATAAATCATTCAAGCTTGCCTTGGATGTTGGGCTCTCTTCAACAGCTATGGCTTTACCCTTTTCCTTATTTATTTGACCTCTTGTCCTTACCCTTGAGACTGCTTTAGATCTGCTTGTTTCAGGTGTAGTCTTCTTATCCTGAGTTTTTTCCTTTGTTGATTTCTGAGGTTGTTCTTGAATGATTAGTGGCTTCACTGGTTTTCTTGGCTGTGACTTGTTTTGCTTTTTGGCTCTTGCTTCTTTTTGAAGTTCAGCTATTGTGAGTTCTCTGACTGGTTGTGGAGTAAGGCCAGTCTTGCTTTGGAATCCAGCCATGAAAATAAACGAATTCCAGTCCCTGCCTATCTTTTGGAGGCCATCTAAAACTAACAACTTAATCAAACCATGATGAAATAAAGAGGTTTCACAGTCCTCTTTCCTTAACTGCACCTTGTCACACATCTTACTCAAACTGCGAAATAGGTAAAAAGGAATGTCTATGGAAACTTTCCCAGTGAAATGTAAAAGCAATTTGAAATGGTAAGAATAGACCTTATTGTACCTTCCTTCACAGGTCAAGTATTTTTGAATGCAGGTGAGAAGAAGAGCATAATGTTCCTTGACATAATTTCTGGGCACTGCTTTTGTTAAGTCTTCATTTACATATGCCTCCTTTAAAAATTCTTTACAAGGGTTCATATCAAACTTAAAATTTTTAAACCATTCTTCCCGTCCTCTTGGGATCTCTGTCACAGCAGCTATGGCTTCTGGAGAAACTTGGACTTCTAACATAGCTATCTTTGAATTTAAACCAGTGAAGTTTAGCGCAAATTCTTTGGTTACCTGCGCATGTCCTCCTTGTAGCTTCTTGCAAAAGTTCCAGCAGCCGGCATCTTTGAACGCTTTCTTCACGCCTTCATCCCTCAACGCTATATCCAAGCCCTCAGGTTCAGTCCTCTGGAATTTACCGGATCTGTGCTCTTTTCTCTCCATTTTCCTTTCAAAATCTTCACACACACAGAGTCTAACAGCTTCAGTTGCAATGGTAGTTCAGTTCCTTTTAATTCAGCCTCGCTTGAAATCAGGCTCGCTTGAAAACAGCCTCGCTTGAAATCCAAATTCTTTGTCACTCATGCAGCACTTACGACTATCATTAAGTACATGCACGGTAAAATCCCTTAGGAATGATATTTCTGTGCATGTTGACAGAGCTAGTAGTGGGATAGTGGCAAATGAGTGTTCAAACGTGATACGAGAGGTACAAAAACTAACATGAGTGGACACAATTGATGACTCGGATAACAGACTTGAACTTTCAGGAAAGATTCGCTGCAAAAATCACGAATCCATGATTTCGCAGCGCTGTTAGTTTGAAATTCTAATAATGCGCTGCGAAACGGCCTAATCATGACGCGCTGCGAAATTGCTAAACCATAATTGCGCTGCGAAACTGGCCAATGGGATTTATGCTGCGAAATCACTAAAAGACACGATGACTCGGACATGGATAAGACATGACTATGGAACAATGATGGATGAATTAGAACCAATGGGAGTCGAGTATGGTTTAAGTTAAGAACTTTAACATTCAAATCCTAAGCAAGAAAAAAAATGAAATCAACCTAACACAGACTTTTGCTATTGGACTAGGGCAGACGATTATATACATCAAATTTTTTTAGTTCTGAGTGATAACACTTTCCATCATTCATTCCTTTAGTACTTATGTTTGTTAACGCTAATACTTTTCCATGGTCTCTGTTTAGGTTGGAACGCTCCTAGTTGGACTGCTACTCGGCCCTTCCTCCAAATAGAACCGGTAGGGTTGTTCCTTGTTGCAATTTGTTTGGTTTGAGGGTTTCCCAAGTCGATTTCTTCCTTGGTGTAGTCGATCAATAGGCTAGGAACTGGGTCTCTGTTGTCTCATCTTTTGGTTGATGGAAAAATGGCCTTTAGGCCCAGTTGTATATGATCTCGCTTGTTCTTCAATGGACTGTAACTGCTCAGGGTTATAACCCTACCACTGTCTTTCTCCCGAAGGAGGGTTGTTCGGCCTTAGGGTTTATTGGACTTGATTACTTTGTAATTATATATTTCATATGCTGGTCATGACATTGAAATGTTTTTAAAGATGAACAAAAAAGAAGTTTCAAGTTACAGGGTTACCTTTCTTGTGAATGCATTTCACTGTGGTTGTATTTAATTTGTTAGCTGCTACGGCTGTTGCTTGTTCTTGTATTTTTGGAATTGTTAATGTGGCTGGAACCGCCTGCTCAGTTTCGCGTTGATATTGTGTCTCTGCCTATCGTTCGATTTTTGAAACTATGTCTCTGCTTGTCACTTGATTTCTGGAACTTCGTCACTGCTTGTCTGGAAGGATTTCTGGTAAAATAAAATATACAGTTTGTCTATTTGTTACAGATGATAGTAATTAGATAAAAACAACAAGTCTCAAACAGATGGATTCAAAAATGAAAAGTGTTTCTCTTTGTATTTATTTTCTGTGCTGGAATGTCGAACCCCTTCCACAATGTGGTACATTTGTTTTGTATTGTTACAATACAGTTATTCAAACTGTTTGCAGTTGTTTCTTCAGTTACACAGTTGATAACTATTTTGTTGTTTGAGTTTTCTCATTCTATGGAATACATAGATGATATATATCTTTGTGTTTTTTTTTTTAAGTAAACAGTTGTAAAATAAAGAAAAGAAAAAGACAACAGTGTGGCTGTAACCACCTTCACCTAACTGTGCTGTCCCTAAATATCTATTAACTAATAATGAAATAACAAATAAAAAAAAAACAAGTTCCTAACACTGTTTGAACCAACAAACATAAATGAAATCAAATGATGATGAACCTCTCCTCCTTGGCTGAGACCAAACACCCGGTCATGGTGCCCTTAGCTGGATGCTCTTGCATCAAGCTCCTGGGGTAAGAAAGATTCATGACTCCCGTCCATGAGCTTCTCGACTGAATACCCTGCCTGTTGTATCTATTTGGTGTTAAGCCATGAACTGTCCTCAATGGGACGGTTCTTCCACTTGACCAGATACTGTAGGTATTCCTTCCGCCGAGTTCGCCTAGCCACCTGAGTGTCAAGGATTCTCTTGATCTCAAGGGGCTGAGCTGAAGGCATCTGTCTCATCCAAGTCTCACTCCCTTCCTGTGTGTCCCATGTAGGCCGTGTTGTACTGTCTTCCTTCGGACTGGCAGTATATGGAAATAAGTCTACCACATTGAAGATGGGTGAGATGCCTATTCCTAGTGGCAGTTGTAATTCATAAGCATTAGCTGAAAAATTTCGGAGAATTTTGCAGGGGCCAATCTTCTTATATTTCAATTTGTTGTATGTACCCCTAGGAAAACGTTCCTTGCGCAAATGCGCGAGGAATTCATCCCCCAAATTAAATTGTACCTCTCGCCATTTCAGATCTGCCCGCTGCTTATACTTTTGACTGTTGTCCTGCAACTTCATTTTTACCTACTCGTGTAGATCATTCATTTCTTTGGCGAAATCTTCCCCATCAGCACTCTGTCTTTCTTGTTGTCCTAGATCTCGTAACTCATGCACTCCGCGAGGATGCATGCCATATAAGATCTGAAAAGGACTGTAACCCGTGTTGTGATTGGGTGAGTCGTTGTAAGTGAACTCCGCCTGGGCAAGTACACGATCCCACATTTGTGAATTTTCCCCAATCAAACTTCGTAGCAGGTTCCCCAAGCTCCTATTTACCACCTCTGTTTTCCCGTCGGTCTACGGGTGATAAGCAGAGCTGAAACTTAACTGTGTATCCATATTTTTCCACAAGGTGTGCCAAAAGTGCCCTATAAACTTCACGTCCCTATCGGAAAGAATGGACTTAGGTAGGTCATGTAGCCTGACGATCTCTGTGAAAAATAAGTGGGCCACGTGAGTGGCATCGCTGGTTTTTTTACAAGGGATGAAATGTGCCATCTTTGAGAACCGGTCTACTACTACCACAATCGAGTCATAACCCTGTTGCGTCCTTGGTAGACCTAAGATGAAGTCCAAACTGATCAAGTCCCACGGTCTACTCAGAATGGGCAATGGTGTGTAGAGTCCTGTATTCTGACTGTGTCCTTTCGCCAACTGACACACTTTACATCTAGTCACAAATCTCTGCACATCCCTTCGCATTCTTGGCCAATAATAAAAATGGTTGAGCTGATCTAATGTTTTGTCTATGCCGAAATGTCCGGCTAGACCTCCACTGTGCTTCTCCCGAATGATATTCTCTCTCATCGAACAATCGGGAATGCATAACTGTCCCCCTCTAAACAATAGCTTCTCCTGCAAATTATAGTCCAACCATGGACTATTGTTTCTCAGCAAAGGATTTTGACAGGCTTCATAAGCCTCTTTGAAATCCGCATCGGTCTGATACAAGTCTTTCAAATGCTCAAAGCCTAGCACTTGTATCGTACTCTCCTGCAAGAGCAAGGCTCTTCTGCTCAACGCATCTACCACCTTGTTGGCCTGCCCGCTAATGTGTTTCAACACAAAGGTGAAACTCTGTAAATATTCAACCCACTTAGCATGCTTGTGATTCAACTTATGTTGTTGCATCACGTATTGCAGCGCAGAATTATCAGAAAATAAAACAAACTCACTTCCCAGCAGATAGTGTCTCCAATGCTTCAGTGCTTGGATGACAGCATAGAATTCTTTGTCGTAGGATGAATACTTCTGCCTGCTCTCATTCAACTTCTCGTTGAAAAATGCAACAGGTTTGTCTTCTTGGCTAAGTACAACTCCAATGGCCATACTGCTTGCATCATAGCGAACCTGAAAAAGCTTTTTAAAATCTGGAAATCTCAGGATTGGTCGTTCTATGATCTTCTTCTTTAGTAGTTGAAAGCTC
Organism: Pinus tabuliformis; assembly: GCA_031772625.1. NCBI lineage: Eukaryota > Viridiplantae > Streptophyta > Pinopsida > Pinales > Pinaceae > Pinus > Pinus tabuliformis. The sequence continues at coordinate 923,942,694 of CM062806.1, forward strand.
TTCTCTGGTGCCTTGGTCCAACGAAAAGGCTAACTTTCCTTTTTTATAGTGTCCAACATAGGTGCGTAGATTTTACTGAAATTCCTTATAAATTTACGGTAAAAACTTGCCAACCCATGAAAACTACGTACCTCAAATAGACTTTTCGGGGATGGCCAGTTAATGATTGCTGCAATCTTCTCTAGGTCCATCTTCAACTCATTCTCTGCAATCACAAAACCCAGATAAACCAGTTCTCTTTGAAGAAAAGTATATTTTTCAGATTTATCAGTAGCTTATTCTGCTGCAACTTTTCCAGCATACTTCGAACATGTCGAAACTTAGACTTGCTGAAAATTAATATATCATCAAGATACATTATTAAAAACTTTCCAATGAACTCTTTCAGCATTTCGTTCATCAGTCGCATAAAGGTACTAGGGGCGTTACTTAATCTGAATGGCATTACTAGCCACTCATACAACCCTTCATTGGTCTTGAAGGTTGTCTTCCACTCATCCCCTTACCCGATTCAAATCAGATGGTAACCACTCTTCAGATCAATCTTCAAGAAGTATGTTGCCCCGCTCAGGCAGTCCATCATATCATCCATCTGTGGCAGTGGAAATCTGTACCTGATGGTAATCTTGTTGATGGCCCTCAAATCTGTGCACATTCGCCATTCTCCTCCTTTCTTGGGAGCGAGAACTGTTGGAACTGCGCAGGGGCTCAAACTCTCCCTTATCAGCCCTTTATCCAGCAATTCCTGCACCTATTTTCTGATTTCCTCGTTATCTTTGGGGCTCATCCGATATGCTGCCTTGTTCGGTAGACTTGCTCCAAGTATAAAGTCAATATGATGACTTATACTTCTCTTAGGAGGCAATTTATCTGGTAAATCGTCCACTACTATATCGCTGAATTCCTGTAGCATTTTCTGAATTTCTGCAGGCAAATCAGACACTTTTGTGTGTAACAGCACTGTTTTGCCCTTCTCACAACAGCATAGTTCACTTCACTATCTTCAATCTACTTCAAAAACTATTTTCCACCCATTAATAACACTCTCGTCCCACTTGTTTCTGTTGTCTCCTCCTCCTTGATGGGCACAAGTGTGTGCTTGATCCCATCTTTGACAAACTTGTAACAGTTTTTCTTCCCATCATGCACTACCTTCCGGTCATACTGCCATGGCCTTCCTAGCAGTATATGACATACGTCCATTGGCATAATATCACAAATAACCTTGTCTTTATACTTGCCAATATGGAACTCAACTTCACATTGTTCATCAACCAACAGCTGATGGCCTTTCTGCAACCACGATACCTTGTAGGGAGTGGGGTGCTTCAGCCATTTCAAACCCAACTTCTCTACCATCTCTATGGTAACTAGATTATCCGTGCTCCCACTATTGATAATCAACTTACAACATTTTCCGTGCGACTTACAAACTGTCCGGAATAATGCCTTCCTTTGAGTTTGTTTAGTTGTCTCCTTGGTTGGTTTTAATAGCACTTTATTCAGAACTAAGGCTTCCCCTATTTCTGGCACATTCTCCACTTCCTGAGGTGGTGCCTCTGCTTCCTCTGGCTGTGCAACAAACACTCCTCTTTGACCAGCTTGTTCTGCTTCAGGACATTCGAAAGACCTGTGCCCCCACTTGTGGCACCTGTAGCATTGATAGTTAGCTCCTCTGCCTCGGCCATTTCCTCTTCCTCGCTAATATGGCCTTCCACCTCTAGTGTTGTCTCCTTTTTCTGTTGTCCCAGAAGTTTTGGAACTGATGTCCTCTACACTATTGCTGGCAGTTCGTCCTCTGCCATAGGACTGTCCTCTTCCTCTGCTGGTTCCCTGTCCTCTCCTAGCATTTTTTTTTTCTGGTGATCTTCTCCTTTGCCTTCATGGCACTCTGGTAGGCTTCCTCTATATTTTTCAGGGAAAGAATGATGATTTCATCCAATATTTCCAATCTCAAACCATTTACATACCTTGTTGTTTTTTCCAGGGTGTCTTCTGTATAAACAACTCTTAAATTTACCCCGTAGAATTATTCAGTATACTCTCTCACTGTCATCCCTTTTTGCCTCAAATTCTACACTCGCCGATGTAGTGCAATCTGGTAATCTTTGGGCAAAAATCTGCCCTTTTCTTGGCCATTTCTTTATTGGCAACTTGTTCATCCTTCTTCTTTCCGCTTGGACACTGTCCCACCACAAGGTTGCATGTCCTTTCAGCTTTGTTGTAGTGAACTTAACTCTCCGATCTTCACTGACCTCTTCACACTCAAAATATTTGTCCAATTCGCTGATCCAATCCAACAGAACTTTTGTGGACAAGCTGTTGTCATAATTTGGAATCTCTGGTTTAGGCTTGCTACTAGCCAATAGGACCGACCTCAACAATCTCATTTCTGGTCCTTCTTCATCCGATCCATCTGTTGTAACTATGGCTTCTTCTTCACTATCATCTCCTACCTCTGGATCCCTTCTCCTTCCTGCTTCAACTGCCTCCAAACGGGTAGTAAGGATCCTGATTTCCTCCTGCAATCCTTCCTCTGCTGCTCTCCAAGCACCTCTTCCACGACCTCGTCTTCCAACCTCCATTTCTCAGGAAAACTCTAAATCCTGCTCTGATACCACAATATGATGGGACCAGCCCGTGACTTAAGGTTCAACACTAATCAACAATGATTAATACAAATGATTAAATCAATGTAATTTGATTAACTATTAATCAAAAGGGTTAGCGCAGATTTTTTTTGTGTGTATTGATGGTTGTATTGATTTATTTGTACGTTGAGAGGATAGTTGTCCTGGCCTCAGGTTTCCTTCCCGCTCTTGGACTAAACCCTAACCCTCACTTCATTCACTCTGGCATTTTCATTCTGCATTGTTCAATGGTGAGAGCTCTGTCCGCCAGTTTTGTTGGTGACAGTAACGAATTCGAGCCCGATGCTCTATCCACGCCCGACTATGGGTTTCTCTATTGGTTGGTTGGATAACTCTGCTCAGTATTTATCTTGGCTATCTGGTTAGTTCGGCTATGTCATTAAGTTGTTGGCTTCATTGATTTTATGCAAGGGTTTCTCTGTTTTCTCGATGGTCTGGTGCTCTTTCGGTGGTCACTGTTTCTCCTTTCATTCCTTAAGGTGTTCTGCTGAATTGCTTCAATGATATTTTCCAGCTGCCTGTATGATTATTTCTTCGTTTGACTTGTCTGCAATGTATTTGTGAACGCAGGTTGTGGCCACGAAGGACCCTTTCCTCTGCGTCATTCAGCTCTGGCAAGGTAATGGCTCCTTCCCTGCTAAATTCTATTTCCTCAGTTTTTCTTAAGAGCTAACAATTGTTGCTCCTCGTGAGCAGGCTTCCCTTCAGTGGTCGCGACCCAAATGTGGGTTCATTCGTCCAGTGCTTTCTAATATGCTGGTAAGTTCTCTTGGGGTCTCTTCTTTTCGTCGTTCGTTCCTTTAGTCCTTCTGTTTGTTAATGCTAATACTTTTCCATGGTCTCTGTGCAGGTTGGAACGCTCCTAGTTGGACTGCTACTCGGCCCTTCCTCCAAACGGAACTGGTAGGGTCGTTCCCTATTGCAATTTGTTTGGTTTGAGGGTTTCCCAAGTCGATTTCTTCCTTGGTGTAGTCGGTCAATAGGCTAGGAACTGGGTCTCTGTTGTCTCGTCTTTTGGTTGATGGAAAAATGGCCTTCGGGCCCAGTTGTATATGATCTCGTTTGTTCTTCAATGGACTGTAACTGTTCAGGGTTATAACCCTAACCCTCGTTCATTGTCTTTCTCCCGGAGGAGGGTTTGTTCGGCCTTAGGGTTTACTGGACTTGATTACTCTGTAATTATATATTTCATATGCTGGTCTTGACATTGAAATGTTTTTAATGATGAATGAAAAAGAAATTTCAAGTTACAGGATTACCTTTCTTGTGAATGCATTTCACTGTGGTTGTATTTAATTTGTTAGCTGCTACGGCTATTGCTTGTTCTCATATTTCTGGAATTGTTAATGTGGCTGGAACCGCCTGCTCAGTTTCGCGTTGATATTGTGTCTCTACCTGTCGTTCGATTTTTGAAACTATGTCTCTACTTGTCACTTGGTTTCTGGAACTTCGTCATTGCTTATCTGGAAGGATTTCTGGTAAAATAAAAAATATACAGTTTTTCTATTTGTTACAGATGATAGTAATTAGATAAAAACAACAAGTCTCAAACAGATGGATTCAAAAATGAAAAGTGTTTCTCTCTGTATTTCTTTTCTGTGCTGGACTGTCGAACCCCTTCCACAATGTGGTACAATTGTTTTGTATTGTTACAATACAGTTATTCAAACTGTTTGTAGTTGTTTCTTCAGTTACACAGTTGATAACTATTTTGTTGTTTGAGTTTTCTCATTCTGTGGAATACATAGATGATATATATCTTTTTTTTTTTTAAGTAAACAACTGTAAAATAAAGAAAAGAAAAAGACAATAGTGTGGCTGTAACCACCTTCACCTAACTGTGCTGTCCCTAAATATCTATTAACTAAAAAAAAAAAAAAACAAGTCCCTAACACTGTTTGAACCAACAAACATAAATGAAATCAAATGATGATGAACCTCTCCTCCTTGGCTGAGACCAAACACCCGATCATGGTGCCCTTAGCTAGATGCTCCTGCATCACATGGTAGATATATTTGTCAAAACTTGAATCTGGTAGAGTTTATAATTATTTTGTAAGTTATTAGATTTGCCTAGTAAACTCATTGTTTTCACACATACAATGCATTGCTTGGTATAAATTTTGTATGCTTTCTAATATTAAATGTATGTGGGAAGACTAACATTATGACCATTTATTTTTAATATATATGTCTTCTTTTATGTGGGTGAATACATTGCTATTTACTTGGACATGTCCTTCTTCCTAATGTATTTCCTTTTTACTTCTAGGAATCTATATTATGGGAATGATGATGACTATTTGATATTTTTAGATCAACATGTTTTAATTTGAGTGTTTGTTATCTCCATTGTTATTAACTTCTCACTTCTTTTATCTCACAATCAATCATTAATATAGAAATCCAAATACTTTTAAATTATTGTTTTAAAGTAATTTGAGACAATTTTCATTGTAATATGTTGAGGGTTACCCCATCTAGTCCAAGGGGCTAGCCTAGGACCGACCTAAAGCGGGGAGATTTTATCGACCTCCATTGGGTGCCTTGGCATAAATCCTTAATAAGGTCAATCTAGGGAACAACATACCTTTAGTTATAGCATACCAGACCTATGACTTTACCATACCCACGATATACTCCCATAACTTATCAAAATAAGTATTGACTTCATTATATTAAGTATCCCATTTAACAAGCTCCACAATAGTCCAATCTATGTGTGCTCAATGTATCAAAAACATTATTGAATGACACCATCTATAAAACATTGTTGGTTTATATTCTCAACACATGTGGGATAAAGTTCCATGGAAAATTTAGCACGACAAAAACAACATCAAACATTCCAATGATGAGACTTTTGATTAGCACAATCGAAATGGATTGATAGCCACAAATCATTCCAAACCCCCAATCAGCTCAGTAGTTAAGGAGGGGGTTCTGATATTTAAAACATACATTTTTGAAGGAACCAATGTGGAAATCAATTGATGATATTGACTCCCATTTGATGGTTTTCAAAACCATCATAAACACCCCCCACCCCCTGTAATATCTCGATTTATTTATTTTCTAAAATTTCAATAAGTTTTTCTTCTTTGGCATTCTTCAAAAAAATTCACAACTAATTTGTCACAAAATGTACATCTGGGAACTTCGCAACAACTTAGTAAGAAATACACGGATGATATCACTAAGAAAATTAGCCTTATTTTATTTACTAGAAGAAGATATTACATGCCAAATCTAGATCAAGACCTAAGAAACAATGACAAATATTTGAGATGGTTAGTAATGGCTAAAGATCTGCTCCAAAGTAGACAATACGACCTCCAAGAACTAATGTTGCAATGATGGTCCTAGTCTCCAAAACTGTGACTAGAAATATTGCCCAAATTGGAGCTTTTTGTGATCCCCACTTCAATCTGTTGATAACACTGGAGCTTTGTGAGATCTCTAACTGGAACCTCCTCAATAGCGAGTTGGATTTTCGTCCAACTCATGTAAGGAAACCCAAGGGTTTTCATCTGAGGGATTCTGAAGTTGAGAACCATGTTCCCAAAACCTCCTCAACAAGAAAATACTCAAATCCAAGATGCCCCAAATGATTTTCTTCCCTTCCTCAAATGATTTTCTTCCCTTCCTTTTAAAGACTTGATGGATGGCGCTCCAACCTTCTAGAAGTATTTATTTTTATTATTTTATTGTCACTCTAGAAGCTTCTCCCTCTTATTTTATTTTAGCCACTTTTCCCTTTTTTGGATTTTTTCTCCTATTAAGTACCTTTTCCCCTTTTTATCTAATGAAGTGACTAATTAAAATCACTTTTTAACCCCACAAAATCATTATTTAGCCACCATGCTTTCCCAGCCAGTTGAAGTCACCTTTCACCATCTCATAATTTCTTAGTTTCAGTTCTAATGAGTTATTACACTAAACTGTTTCGCCAATTAATCATTTCCACATGAAACCTTTACCGTATTTAATTAATATATGCTCACTAATCACCTTGTTTTATGAACCGCCACACCGGGTGAAAATGATAGCTGGTCTCAATGAAAATATACCACTTAATGAAGCATAAGGATCCAGCTAGATTAACATCCGTCATCCCCAACCCTGGAGTACACTAGTACTAATACACTCAAGCTTCAGGCTCTCTTCACTCCTGTTGACGAGCACATGAGTATTTGGCTCATCATGGGTTGTTATTATTATTATTTGATCGAACCCGACTCAAATTAATTCATGGTGTTTTAATTCTCTTGTGTGTGGGAAGGATTTACATGTTGTCATCTGCATGGAGATTAGCAAAGGGTTTCTATCGTTTAAGGAAATGATGGGAATCTAGATCCATGCCAGTATTCGCTACAGTCCTTTGGCAGTCTACCTCCGCACCAACGTTGGGAAAATTGCTTCTCTCTCTCTGTCTAGAGGATTGGATTCAAATTCCACTGGTCAAGGGGTAATCTGAGGTTGGTCGATTTCCTTTGGTCACCATGGGAGACAGGCCTTTCACTAAGACTTTACTTCCATGTCCACAGTCTCTGGGGGGATGACAGTTGTCCTTACAATTGGGAAATTTCGTTAAGTTTTAGTCATAGTTCCTTGGTCATCCTCTTGGCACTCAAGCTCATCATTGTGGTTGCTCTTGGGAATTTCGCGCTCATTAAACTTGGTTAAGTACCAAACTCTTGGGTCTTTTCTAGCGACTCAAACTTGTTTTAAATTCTTGAAATAGGGTATCGCCCTCTTTTGGTTCATCTCTTTCTTCGCACCATAAGCTGCCTCGACGTGAATTCTTGTAACTACAATGTTATGTGCTTACGAATTAACCAAACTTGGAAGGCTCACTGTGGTCAGAAGACGTTCATTAGATTTATGAGTTGTATACAAAGTGTACGCAACGTGTGGAAACAGTTCATTGTCAAAGATTTCCACACGGCTTAGGGCTTATAGCACAGGTTCATGACGTGGCTCAAGTTGGGTGCTTGCAGCAGAGCTCGTGGTTGCAGCACGACCATCAGTAGTAGCATTGTTAGGGTGCAAAACTGGATTCAAAGCATGGTTCGTGACCATGTCATGGGGTCTTGGCAGTGTCTGTAGCGATGACTCTTTGTTGGTAGACCACCCTCGCTTCACCGTTCATGGCTTATGGACAATGGAAGGTATTCCATCCTCCGTAAATCTCATTGGTTTTATTAACCATATCTCTGCAACGTGTTCTGATATGCTTTTCTCATTCTATGTCAGTTATGTGTTCGAAAGCCATTACTATGGCAATTTTGTAATTTTGTGAAAATTGTGTTCAATCTTATCTCTAGTCTTGAAAGATACTCTACTCAAATGCAGTATATGTAGTTTAAAGACTCTAAATTGGTGGTCATGGGCTGGTTTCCATCTGGGGCAACATTATCACTAAGAAACGTTGATTGTACTCCTTTTTCGAAGTAATATAATGTCAAACTTCAAATAAAAAAATTAACTTTATCTTAAGAGAATTTTCAAACCGCATCAATACCAAAAATAAATGGTGTGAAACTGATCCTAGTAATGAAATACAACAAGTAATCCCATCAGACTCCATAAAACTCCCCAAAACCTCTCTAGGACCTCTGATGACGTAACCTTGCTCCTATAATCTGGCTATCACAAACCTTAGAAATCCATCCTAACTGCATTGACATATGGAAACTGGAAATGGGGACATCACATCCCTGAAATAATTTTTTTATTTTGCAACATGTGGTCAATTATTGGTAAAAATTCGTGGCAGTTTCCAGGTAGTAAATTTCAGTCACGTTTTATGGTAAAATGAAGGTGACTTTCAAAAATATACAACATGGATTTTTTGCAGGATGACCCGAATTGAGTTATTCACATGTAGATTTTAAAAATAGTGAATAGTTTGGGAGATTTCGTTGTTTTAATAAAGAGATATTCTCCATATTTCGTGAATGGTCAGTTTTGAAAAAAACACCCAAAGACATCACGTGTCTTATTTAAGAACAAGAAGTATCCATGATCATAAATATCTCATGAAAACGTCCAAGAAAACATCTTAACCAATAACATCAACAACTAACCCACATGTAGATCCTTCAGAGGCATGGTAGCATGAGAGTTCAAATCCATTAATATATTTAAGGATTCTATACTAGATAAACATCTGCTCAAATTAAAAAACAAAGGAACCTATATCAATCCATAAAATGGGTTCAAAGTTGTGAGGCTTCATTTCAATTCATTGAATCCTAATTTTTAGATCAGTTATGGAAGTAATTATTTTACTCGTCTTTGGGATATTTGCCAATTGAAATATCTATTTTTTTACTATTACCTAGAGCCATTATTGAGAAATTTTGCATATTATTACAAAATTGTGGCTTATAGGAAATGATAAAGATGGAACTAATGCCCAATAATGCCACATACACATGCATGGATGATGGATATCGAAAAGTCAGCAATTTCCATGAAAAAAACTACGTTTTGAAGAAAATAACAAAGATAAACTTAGTTCTAGATTCCATTAATTATATCATGTGAAGTTGGGACCAAAGAGAGGATTATTTTTTTAGTAGCATTTAAGTTTTAGTAGCATGATGAAGTTGTGTTGAACCTACAATGGTGTATTTATTGCTTGTGGGAAGGAATGTTCCATCTTAATTTAGAAGATATATTGAGACTCTGGGTATATACAGAATTACATGGAAATTCCTTGGCTTACCTATGGTCTTCATTGAGATTGAAAGTAAAGAGATAAATATGTGAGATCTTGAATGCCATCATCAAGCTATGCATATTGATTCTAGATCTACATTCAAGTCTCATATCAATCGACGGAAGGAATTGAAAAATGCAAGATCATCCAATATAGAGGGTTTTGTTCAAAGTATCAGATCAATCCTAGAATTGAAGGCATTTTCAGGCCACATATCAACATTTCTAAGTAGCAGTTGACCATACCTCCTAGACTTCAAGGAAACCATTTTGACATTGGAAAACTATATAAGGTAGCTTAAGTTCAAAGGAAAAGGGGGATGGGGTTTCAAAGAGTTAGGTTTTGGTGAAAGGGGACCGTGTTCTTTTTCTGTAGGCCTGAGGGGTCATTTTTCTCTGAAAATTTTCCGAGTCAACAATCATTTAATTGGACTCATGGCTTGAATAAAATAAATCCATGTTTCTCCATTTTTGTTCAAAGGAAAAGGGGCATGGGGTTTCAAAGAGTTAAGTTTTGGCAAAAGGGGACCGTGTTCCTTTTCTGTAGGCCCAAGGGGTCATTTTTCTTTGTAAATTTTCTGAGTCAACAATCATTTAATTGGACTCATGGCTTGAATAAAATAAATCCATGTTTCTCCATTTTTGTGTATATTACTTCTATTTCATGTGCTTATTTTCCCATGTATGAATTGAAGATACTTGGATATTGCGATGTCTATATTATTTCTATGAAGTTTCATATTTCAAAATAATATAGCTTATATTATTTTGACCTGTTATTTTCGTCATCTATTCACATGTTTGTTTCTATTGTTATGAATAAAATTCCTACGTTATGAATCCATTTCTAAATGAACGATATTTATTCAGATTCAATACCTTGTTTGGTTTTTTTGTTTCGTTGATTCCTCTACCTATCACTTGTTAACTATTTGTACTTTGTTCTTCATGGCTCCATTCCCTATGGACTAAGTTTATTGCTCTCAGATTTACATTCTATTTTATATTCCATTCTTCTACCATCACTACTCTCAACCCTTTCCACCTTATTTTTACATCTCAGACTTTTGGCTATTATGCTTAATTATGAATAGTTATTGTAGTTGATTCATCGAGGGAGCCCCCTCTAAATAGAAGGGTCATATTTTGGTGTAAATAATGGTTCAAAATGTTCTTGGCATGTTCTTGTTCAACCTAGAAACATCTCAAGTGACAACATTTTTTGGCATTGTTACTAGAGAGTGGAGGCAAGAAAATATCTTTCCCTAGGTGAACAACAAAGACCAAACACACAGGTTGTTTGGTATTTCACATGGTGACTCCACTATTTGAAGAATCCATAACTCAAATTTTTCACAGGAAACTCCACTAGTTATAGAATGGTGAACTTGATCACTTTTGTAGTAGCTACAAGATTTTCTTCGTTTGACTTTTTAGTTGCTCACGGTTTTCCAAATCATATTCTTCATATAGAATATTGGGAAGATTTCCTTCCTAAATTTAGAGAATATGTTGAAGATATTGTGTATTAGCACTTGTTAAACTTCCATTTATGCACACATCACAAGGATGTGCTCATGAAAATTTTCTTGATTTCCTTGGAGAAAGAAGTTTAGGAATGGTACAGATCTTTACCTCCCACCAATATATATTCTTTGAAATATTTTTGTACATGATTCCATAATCACTATAAAATAAATTTTCCTACTAAGGTTCTATTCGAAAGATGCTATGAAGAATTTAAGTCAAGTATTCAGTATATAGAAAATGATATTGAGGAAATGGGATTCACTAATGAAGAAATTCTTCAAATTAGCAATGTTGAAGATGTGGGTGAAAACTATGAAACAAAGTCTCAACAAGTTATGTATGAGAAGAAAGTCACTTTTCATGAATAAGAAGAACCCTTCTTAGTATTTCTAGAATCAACAAGTGGAGTGATTTTTTCAATATTCATATGCTCTAAGTTTGGATATAAATTGCATGATAAGTTGCCAATTACTTTTTCGCTGCAACCATCCATCCAGTTTTTCTTAATCATTTGCAAAGGGAGAGTTTATGATTTGGTTAATGAAATGTTTACCTGGTATCATTGTTGAGTATGCATATACTTACCAAGATGATTGAGAAAATTAATGTAGGAGATTAGTGTATGTAAAATAAGCTCATCATATGAACATCTATTTTATCAGTTAGAATAGTTTCAGTTCCGTAGTAAAACAATTTATTTTTAGTTCACAATTTGTAGAGAACTTTTTATTTCAGTTTACAGTTTATTTCCAGTTTGCACAAAGTTTATTTTAGTTGAGAATAAGTAGGGTGTCAAATCAGAGATAAACATTTCAAAGTCAGTACAAGAAATAGAGTATGTGGAAACAAGTTTAAACATTTACTAGTTTTAATATTTGATACGATTTATTTTCATATTCCAAAGGGGTGAAGGTACATATTCTACAATTATTTTACATCTCACAGAAAGACACAATCCCAGATAAAATCGATGTTATAACCTAAAATTACATAGTCAAAAACCTTTTATTTTTTTGTTGAGCTTGTCTCAAATCCCATCTTCTCAATCTAGTCATTACTTATTTAAAGCGTCTAAAAGTAATTATTTCAAATAAAATATTTTTACTAAAAGATTTAGTTTTTAAATAATAAATTTATTTAAATAAATTTTACTACCTTTAATTATACCATATGCCATAGCCTAATCCATGTGTTCCCAACGTGACCAAAGCATTATTGAATGGCACCATATATAAAACATTGTTTGTTTATATTCTCAACACATGTTGGAAAAAGTTCCATGGAAAAATCAGCACAACAATTCTAATACCAAACATTCCAACAGTGTAGCTTTTTATTGATGCAATCAAAATGGATCGACGGCCACAAATCGTTTTCAAGCCCCCAATCAACTTGACATTTAGGGGATCCTAGTATTTAAAACCATCAATTTTCAAGGAATCAACGTGGCAATCATTTGATGGGATCACCCTTTCCTCAGAAATCGTTTTCTTTTGCAGCATGTGGTCAATTGCTGGTTAAAATTCATGGTAATTTCCAGGCAGTAAATTTCGGGCACATTTTCTAGGAAAATTAAGGTGAATTTGAAAATTCTACAACATGGATTTTTGCAAGATGACCCAAATTGAATAGTTTGGGAGATTTCCTCATCATACTAAAGAGAAATTCCCCAGGTTTTGTGAATGAATGGTTTTACAAAAACACCCAAAATCCCATGTCTTCTATTTAGAAACAACAAGGCAGATCCTCCATAGGCATGGTTAGCATGAGACTTCAAATTCATCAAGATATTTGAGGCTTCTATACCATATAAACAACCACTCAAATTAAAAAATAAAGGAACCTATATCAATCCATAAAAGGAGTTAAAAGTTGTGACACTTCATTTCAATTCATTGAATCCTAAATTTTTTATTATTTTTGGAAATAATCATTTACTCATCTTATGGATATTTGCCAAATGAAATATCTATTTTTTACTAAGAAATGCATTAAAGTTTTTGTTTTGGGAGAGATTTTGAATATTATTACAAAATTATGGCTTATTATGAGCAATTGAATAGATACATAGATACAAGCTTAAGAAGGAAAGGATAGAGAGGGAAATAATGCCCAATAATGCCACATACACCTGTATGGATGATGGCTATTGAAAAGTCAGTAATGTGAATGAAGCAAACTAGCTTTTGGAGATAACAAAGATGGAATTAGTTTTGGATTCCATTAATGAAATCATGTGAAGTTGGGACCAAACAAGGGATTATTTTTTAGTAGCATTTAACTTTTGGTAGATTGATGAAGATGTGTCAAATATGCAATGGTATATTTATTGTTTGTATGAAGGAATGTTCCATATTCATTTAGAAGATATACACGAGACTCTAGGTATATTTAGAATCACATGGAAATGGTTTGGCTTACCTATGATATTTATTGAGATTGAAAGTAAAGAGAAATTTGTGGAATGAAATTTAGTCTTCTCCAAGATCTTGAATGTCATCATCAATCTATGCATATTGATTCCAGATCTAGATTCAAGTCTCATCTCAATCGAGGGAAGGAGTTGAAAAACACCAGATCATTCAATATAGATGGTTTGTATTCAAAATATCAAATCAATCCCATAATTCAAGGCATTTTTCAAGCCACATATCCACATTTCTACATAGTAGTTGACCATAGCTCCAAACTTCAATGCAACTAGTTTGACATTGGAAAACTATATAAGGAAACTTAATATTGAATGAAAAGGGGGATGGGGTATTAGGGAGTTAGAATTTTAGCAAAAATGGATTGTTTTCTTTTTATATAGGCCCAAGGGGGAATTTTTCTTTGTAAATTATCTAAGTCAACAATAATCTAATTGGATTCATGGCTTGAATATAACAAAGCCATGTTTTCTCCAATTTTATGTATATTTCTTATAGTTCATATATTTATTCTTCCATGCATGAACAGAAGATACTTGGATACTATGGTGTCTATAACATTTATGTGAAGTTTTAGATTTCAAAATAGTATAGGTTATATTGTTTTGACCTACCATTTTCATTATCTATTCACATGCTTGTTTATGCTATTACAAGTATAATTCCTACAATATAAATTCCTTTCTAATTGAGTGAGGTTTATTCAGCATGAATACCTTGTTTGATTTATTTGTTTCTTTAATTCCTCTACCTATCACTTGTCAGATATTTGTGCTTTGTTCTTCATGACTCCATGCCCAATGGACTAAGTCTTCCACTTTAATATTTATAGTTTATTTTATATTCCAACCTTCTACCATCACTGCTCTCAACCCTATCCACCTTATCATTACATATCAAACTTATGGTTATTGTGCTTAATTATGAACAACTATTGTAGTGACATTGGTTAGTTGATTCATCGAGGTAGCCCCCTCTAACTTGAAGGGCCATATTGTGGTATAAATGTTGGCTCAAAATGTTCATGGCATGTTCTTATTTAGCTTGGGAACATCTCAAGTGACAACATATATAACGACATATAACCATTATAACAAAAAGTAAAGGCTTGGGGAAATTTCTAGCATATCAGTAGAAATTTCTCTAGTCATGGAACTCACTCTTAGGAAGCCTAGCTCCAACATTAAGGGCTTAGAGCCCTCGACATATCGCAACCAAAGTTTTAATTGTGCACATAGACTAAAATTTACTAATAATATCTAGATATCTTGGTGTCCAGCCTTTGTTAACCAACAAAACTTTTTCCAATAGTTGATAGATATGTTTCCCATCATTCATACTCCAAAAGGCCATGTTTTGAAAAAATTTCCGTTGTTAGAATTTTTGGGCAATTTCCAATATTCTAGTATAAAAGGCGAAAATTTGAGGTTTGGCCTCCTACATCTGATTCCAATGCTTCATCCCAAAGGTGTGCAATTATAGTAGCTAACGCTTAAGGTTATAGATTCCTTAGTATATCAACATTTCGAACACAGGTCTTGGTTACATCCCTCCAACACCTTATATCTGTCCGCTAACAATCCCAAATATTAGAACATTTTTTAGTCCTAATCGAGAAAGGTCATTTTTTGCAAGTAATTTTAGTTTTAAAATTTTTGGATATTTATTTGATACCCAATGTGAAAGCACTTGGACATGGTATATGGACATGTGGTGAGGTGCCAATATGCATAATCACTAAGTTTAGAAAAGGTGATATTAAAAGGAGTGCTTATATAGTAAATTTTATAAAGGAATTGTGTTGGTTGTATCAGCATTGAGGTACAAGAAGTCCTAAAGTAAATATGTCATGCTCGTAAAGCCTAGATAATACAAAAGGTTGGGTTAAAGGAAGTGCCAAAATTATAAGGTATAACATTTGGTTTAGCATAATTTTAAAACAATAAGTAACTCGATAGAGTTAGTGATAGAAAAAATAACATAAACATGCAATTGGAAAACTGAGTATGATAAGGAAACACATGGTCCAAAGAATTTGTCGATGAATGGGAGGGTAGAAGTGACTCTAGATATTCAAAGAATATAGTATGAAGTTTAATAAGTTGGGGTCTCGAGGAATTTCTTAGGTTAGAGAAAAAATTTGATGATGTGAATGCATAAATTCAAAGAAAGCAAGGATTTGATGAGGTGAATGTAAAAATTCAAAGAGAGAAAAGATTTGATGAGGTGATTGAAAAAATTCAAAGAGAGAAAATGTTGGTGAGGTGACTACAATAATTGAGGATTATAGTGAACTAGAGAAGAAAATACTAAATATAAGAGAGAGGAATGAGGTAATTGCAAAAAATTGAGAAGAGCAAAGTGAACCAGATAAGAAAAGATTACATATTAGAGATTAGATGGGATTGGTGTTTCTTATAGGTTGGTGCCTACAAAGAAGAGGGGATTGGTGTCTCCTATAGGTTGGTGCTTGCAAATTTCAAATATTGAGGGTATTGGTGTCTCCTATAGGTTGATTCCTACAAAGATTGTGGTAGTAGGTTGGTGCCTACAAATAACAATAAATTAAAAGATTTTTTGTAGTTTTCACCCTTAAGTGTTTCCACGTATCTTGTGTTCAATGTTTTAGTTATGATATTGTTGTTTTGTGGTGATTGAATGTTTTAAATATGTAAAGATTGTATAATATTTATTCTTTCCCTCCCCCCCAACCCCCTCTCAGTATAATTGTGAATCCAACAATTGATATCAAAGTAGGTTCCTTCAAAACTAATCTAGCCACTAGAAGGTAGAAGTTAGAGGGACAAATAGCCTATTAGGATGGTTCTTTCTCAAAGAGATCACCATTCTTTAATGGAAGAAATTATTCCTTTCGGAAGATAAGGATGAGCACACATCCTATTTCTCTTGGTGTTGACATTTGGCTATCTATTGTGGTTGGTTATAAAATTATAACAACTCCACTAGTTGATCAAGATAGTAAAAATTCATTTGTAAATAATGCAAAAGAAATGAATGTAATTTTATGTGACCTTACAAAATCAAATTTTGTGAGAATAATGTAGTATGGATCTACAAAAGTGTTGGGCATCGGATCCCCCCACAACATGTTTTGGGGCTCAAAGCCCAAGTTTTTGGTCAAATGTATTGTAAGACTCCGTGAATTGTGGACGCGGAGCGTGAAGTATAGGTTGAGTCATAGGGTTGTTCGTTGTAATGTAATGTAATGTCATGTCGGCCTACCCATGGTCGGCGGACCATGGGATTGTATAAATAGAGCGAAGCTCTAAGTTATAAAGATAGCTAATTAGCGAAGGAGCGAAAAAGAGATAGAGCAAGAGTCTAAGCGTATTGGGTCGTAGTAGTACGAAGAGGCTCTGCAGCTAAGTGTGCAGAAGCCTAGTAGAGTCCGCAGCTGAGTGCGCAAGGTGGTGTCAAGTCTGTAACCTTGAACGAAGAATAATAAAGAGAAGTTGATTCCAATTTCTATGCATGTGCTTGTGTATTGCATTCTATATATTTATATTGTTTTTTTTATTGCGCGCACTTATATGATTGTTGGATATACTGTTAATTATCACTATTATTACACAGATAAGTTAAGTAATCAGGTAATAACATGTTAAATAGTAAGGAACTTGGGTAATAATACAGATCGCGCCTTGAGTAGGGCTACGCGAAGGCAGCATCACAGGTTGCGAGGGACTAATAGATGCACGTAGCGACGTGCACGCAAGGTCAAACCACGGACTGCTAGAAGCCCATTAGACATCTCTAGGGTGCAGAAACCTGATTCTAGCACCCTCCCATACTACTTCGGGTGAGACCTCAGTCCGCGCTCCGCGGGCTATTGCTAAAAGGGCCAATAGTACCAAGATTTGTTTGGCTAAATAACCTCTGAACCTGGGTCAGGCCCCTACAAGCCAATAAATGGTTCCGTTGCTGGGACCGGGATCTGCATAAGGGATGTCTAATGTCTTGCCACTGGAATCTAACAAAGAAATAAATTGAAGGGTGGTTGGACAAGAAGATTCATGAGTTCGTGACACAAGAAAACAGAAATCCGTGAGTATCTAAGGAATAGTGGTTGGAGCGCTACTTGTATATGGAAATCCACAAAATTTTCTTTGCATCCTTTCCTTCTGAGTTGTATGAGTGGATCACGAAGCTAGCAAACAGTCAGGGAAGGTGTAGGCTCGACAAACCAATCATGTGGACTCCAGAATTAGTGCGCAGACTAGAAGCATCAGGAGATAAGATCGTGCGAGCTATGGACCATTGGCTCGACCGAATTATAGGAGGATTTATCACTGAGTTCACGGTAGATACAACTGTCAGCTACAGTGAGGTGGAGCGACGTTTCCTCAAGGGACCGTGAGGTAAGTATATTAAATCTTTGAACACTTGGATTAAGATGCTATTGTGTGAAAAGCGGGTTATGCAAATAAATTAATGTTTGGGACTATGCGAAGTGGGAAGATCTACAGAAGCAGAAGTAGTGAAGAATTGGAAACCAGTCCCTTAATTTCCCCCTCGCGGGAAAGTGAGGAAGAGCTCGCAAAAGTTTCTCTAAGAAGCGCAGTCAGTCTGATAAGACAGTGAATTCTGTGCTTACCACCTCCACCTACACTGATACCCGTCTCACCCTCCTCACCTTCATCTCCACCCACCCCACCTCTGCCACCACCATAGTTTAGTATGGTGAGTGCGATCAAACTACCAGTATTTAGAGGAGTAGGGAATGAAGATCCAGACCAATTTTGGTTTCTTGGTAAGAGTAGTATGGGAAGCACAAGGCGTCGTGAATGACAATATCAAGAAGGCCACGCTGGTGAGCATGTTTTAGGATCACGCATTAACATGGTACATCAAGAATTCTAATGACCATCCGAACGCAGGAATCGCAGAAATCCAAACCTCACCAAAGTCAGAAACACAATCAATCATCAGGTTTAAGGAGATCTCGATGCTCCCGGGTGAGACCCCTTGGGATCTGGACCAAAGGCTAAAGGGTATGATTCACGAAGCCAACATGATGTTGACGGATGGATAGCACCACGCATGGTTTGTAGCTTCACTAACACCACACTTAAGGACAACTTTTTCACAACAAAAACTTTCCACCCAGGCTGAAGCTTTGGAGATGGCGATGAGATTGCATGAGACTCCTATACAAGACCCTGGTCTGGGAGTCCAACAAATCCACGCACAACTACAAAATCTGTGTCTGGAGATGCAGAGTTTGAAATAGGACAGGACACCTCGACTAGAGGCGTGCGAGGAGGTATGGTGCATAAAATGCAAAGGCCAGGGGCATGAGAAGGACCACTGTCCAGTGTTCATGAATTACTTGGCAGGAGGAGGGCCAATGTCATTAAGACCTGAGGCACAAGCAGGACCAAGCGCAGTGCCTACATTATGGTGTGTGATCTGTCAGATAGGAGGAAAACACACTACAGATAATTGTCATCTATTGCAGAAATATACACAGACATCCCAACAATTGTTTTGTAATTTCTGCAGGTCGGTAGGCCATGATGAATGCACCTGTAGAAGCTACGAACTAATGATGGATTGAAATCCTGCCTACAAGGTGTAGACAGAAATGCGAGCCCTTGACCCAAATGCAGGAATGGCGCGCGCTGGATTTCAGGGGCGCAGTCGAGGTTGAGGTGGAATGGGACCAGGAAGGGGTCGCGGACAGTTAATTTGTTACAATTGCGAAGGGTGAGGGCACTATGCTCGCGATTGTACAAACCCGACAAGGACATCATGTTTGTATTGTACTCAGTTTGATCATGAGGCAGAAGATTGCCCTTCATTGATAGCGAGACTGCACGCAAAAGGGGTACTTCAACCCCCTCCAACTCATAATTTGTAGATGATGAGATTTGAGCCATGCGAAGAAGACCCGAATGTAAACATGATGCTCAGGAGCAGTATGACCATTGGCAATGATAAAGAGAAGTAGTCAAAATAAAGTGTGTGGGTTCACAATGCTCATACAAAGGAACCCAAATTTGATTTAGAACGCGCGAAGGATACATTCATGGAAGCTAAGAAGAACTTCACGGAGGCCTCCACTTTAGGTAGTAAGGATCAACTAGAACCAAGGATGGATCCTTCAATGCTCACTACCTTTCTGGAGACATGCATGAAACTACTATGCAACAACAAGGAAGTAAAAGGACTATAGGAACTTATCACTAGGTGCACGGGATCAGGAGAACCACACGTGACCCAGAAACTTGGAAAGCATGCATTACACACAAGAAGGGAAATGAGGTTGACTGCGCAAATCAGCGAGCATGAAATGGATCAGTTAATCTTGGATCTTGGATTGGATGCGAATGTACTACCAAAACAAACATGGGAACGCATGGGCAAACCCGTGCTACAGTGGTCTCCTATTCAGTTATGAATGGCGAACCAACAGAAGATCTTTCCCATGGGAAGATTGCAAGGGGTAACAGTAGATATTGAAGGTGCGAGCGCGTAGGTGGATTTTGAAGTGATAGAGATTGTCGATGACAGTAATCCCTATCCCGCGCTACTAGGAATAGACTGGGCCATCAATATGAATGGAGTCATAAATCTGAAGAAGCGCAAAATGATCTTTGAAAAAAGTCACTACACGTAGTAGTACTACTAGATCCAACTGAAGGAGCGCAATACACTGAACCGGTGCGCGACGATGATAGTGATGATGATCTTGATTGTATTTACAAGATAACCATACGAGAAGAGGATTGGGTGAATCTGACTGCAGATGGAAGGATTTCATGGGAGCGCGAAAGCTCCTACACTTCGGATTCAGACAAAGAGATAGAGCGATGGCAGAATTGGCTACACGAAGTAACAACGCTTAATTGCAACATGATGGTTAGATCACTGCACTGCGTGACAACAGAGGCAAGGGATCTACCTACATATGATGGGTTGATAGTAGTGGATGAATTCCTGAACAAATTTGAAAGCACAATACCAGAACAGCAGCAGTTCGATGCCCTAAAGTGGGCACTACACGCAATGCCTGCACGATAGTGGGGTATGCATCAAGGAAGTTTTGAGGACTGGCGTGTATGCAGAAGGATGATGCGCCTATGCTTTGGAAAACCCCAACTTAGGATGAGAGCCAGTCACCTGGGGCAGGACAACTTGCACGCCCACCTTTCCGGATGGGTACGAATACATGCCATATAACTCGCACAAGCGCACCCCACTCCAGAATAGAGAATCGGAACAAACCACAGTAGCAGGAAAGGCGATGCGCGCTACCAATTATCCATGGAGAGGCATTTGATAGGGTGTGCAAAATACTGAACAGGGTTCACCAGGAGAGATGCACTAATTAGGACCTACGCGTACTAGCATTTCGATGGGCCTATAGAACCATGTGAAAAACCCTGACCGCGGAAACGATTCCAAGGGGACGGAATAAAGTAGGGACCATAAGCTCTGAAGGGAATTCAAAGAGGAATCCACACGTAATAGAGCCTGTAGATGTGATAGTGCACGCAGCCCAGGATGAAAAAATCACCCAGTTACACAAGGTCCAACACATAAGGCTTCAGGAAGCCATTCGGTGAGGGAACCTTAGACTTTACGAACTCAAAAAAGATTGGGTACAACTAAGGAAGAAAAGCATTTTGATGGATGCAGAGGTCAAGAGGCTGGAAAACGAGATCAAGCAAGCATATCTCATTGATAAACCAAGGATGACAAGGTAAGGTGCAGATGATCATACCACTGAATTAGAAGACTGTCGCCGAGAATTTATGACTCTGCTACCATGGCTACGACCACATCTCACCAAATGTAGTAACTAGGGGAGCACACTACATATGATAGAATGCGCGGTGCCGACTGTCATGAGGGCAATTGGGGATTTTCTGTGGACTATACTGGAAGGTGAGTTGAAGTCTCGCATAGGTGGTGTGACCACCTGACTAGCCGTAGGAAGCACAGTCTCAGCACTCCAGGCAGTTGAAAGAGAGCGCGGGACTATAAAAGAGTATGTTTGGGAGCTGCGTGATAAGGGAGGTGCACGCAAAATCAACATGTCACAAGGTTCGCGCCCATGCATGGGGGGCTGTGCTGTTGCATGGGTAGGCTGGGAAGTGACCATTGGTGTCACTGTTCATGATGGGATGTCCAATTTGAGGCCAAATGGAGTGGGAGACGGGCATTTAAGATGCGAATTAAGGGCAAGATTTGGGACAATCTGCCACCAAGAAAGCATTGATGGCCTAGAATTGGGGGGAACGATCGAATTTGAATTCAAAAGGCGCTATAAAACTCCAGGGGCTAGCCACGAGACAACACTTGTTCACTTGAGATTTGAGTAGTTGATTAGAGCACAGAGTGTTGAGCACTGAGCGATATTCGAGCCCCTAAGTTCGTAAAAGACCACATACAGTTTAAACAAGATGGCGCCTACTAGAAGAGGTTTGGGCTTTGCAGAAGGAACCTCCGATGAGGCCGCGCAAAACCCCACGGTATACGATGTTCCCGAAGGCACTGAGGTCATGCCGGAAATCCCAAAATTGCCTCGGATGCCAAGACCCAAGAAAGATAAGCAGGCATTGGGACCAGTCCTCATGTCCCCGAGGAATCCATGGTTTGGTAAGCTCTCAATGGAAGAAAAGGGCAAGACCGTCACCATTGAGACAGATGATGAGGAGGAGAACCTACAGGCTCCCATCGATGAGGTAGAGGAAGCAGAGGACATGGAAGAGGATATCCAGCTGGTGCACTCTACAGTGAAATTGCCTAAGTACATCCCTCCGCGAAAAGGGAAAACCAAGATACCAAAGGATCTGGATGCCACAAAGAGCGCACTCCAGACCCCACTCCTCCCTGATGGAATTGTGTTTGAGGGCTTGCACTTGGGCCGCATGCCCACAATGAAGTTCGAAGATTGGGACCTCACAAATAGTGAGAAGTTCCCACACTTAGAGATGTAGAGCCTCATGAAGCAGAGCACAAAGGGGCCAGTCATAACATTAGAGCCGCGAAAATGGTTGTGCAGTGTGGAGAAGGTCGGATTGCTTCATCTTTTGTGGATACCACACTTTCACCACGCACCCATCACCATTTTCATCATCAGGCAGTTGCTTTTCCTGTTGCATGATGGGTACTTATGGCTGGAGGAGCCTATTCCCATCACGGCTGCTCTCATCCATAGAATTTCTCGAATTCCCTGTAAGGGAAAGGACCCTGCGACAATAGCAGGAAAAAGAAGCGATTTGGCTCTCGTAGAAGCCATGAAGAATAAATATAAGATCGAGAAGGAAAAGAGGGGTTACGCCGTCAGCAGTATCAAAGATAAAGGGGTGCACATAGCTACCCAACTCTTGGCCGGGAAGGTAATGAGAAAATGTCACGGCGATGAAGTACCAGGGCCGGTAATTGCATTGGCTAAACAATGTATAGAGGGGGTCCAATTCAACTACGCTGAGTTCCTCTGCGAGGAATTCTTGATCAACTGTAAGGAAGCCCAGGAGCAAGGTAAGACTTTCCACTACACGTGGTTGCTTTTATCCATTTTGCTGGTAGCGGGAGAACTACTGGAGGACAGTCAGTTCCCAAGCATTGAGCAAGACTTACCAGAGGCTGCAAAGTATGTGCCGCTCTAGGCTACCAAGGATGCGAAGCAGATTCGCGATACGAAGATCTTATGGGTGCTCATGGAGGAGAGCATCCAGATGTGGATTAATAAGAGGCCATGCCTGTCCCCACAGTGTACAACTGTCTACGGAGCTTTGCAGACTTCAAGGCAGACATGCACAATATTTACATCAAGGTGCGAAAGGATCCAGTGTAGTAGTGGACCAAGCTCCCCTTCATCACCACTGATGATGCAATTTTTATAGTGTTAGAATCATGGCCTCCTGAGTGGCGCGCCCCAAATTTGGCAGAGTTGGATAGGACAACAGCACATAAAAGAAAGGATGAATCCAAGTTGCACGTCACATAGTTGGCCGAGAAAAGGCACAATTAAAAAGCAGCAGAAGAGGTAAGGGCAGTCTGCAAGGCAACACAGGTAGCCGTAGAGCAGGCAAAGGCCATCGAAGTAGCAGCAACAGCGCAGACAACAGGGGCCACAACAACGCAGGAAGAGGAGGGCCAGGAATTGTCTATAGGACAGGAGGCAGAGGACACAAACCTTGCAGAAGAAGGTGCAAACCCGGGCACAAATTCCACCCAAATCAAAAGTCCACACATCACAGAGAGATCGAGTCCACGGAAAAAGGTCAAGGCCTCCAAATTGGCCATCGACCCGATCACGTTAACAGAAGGTGAGCTCTATGACATCGGTGACATGGTTTGCAAGGTCACCAAGGAAGCACTCCAAGAAGCCATGTCAGAGCAGCAGACTGTGTTGGGGGCCCTAAGGGCGCAGCTGTAAGAACTACAGGTGCGGCCCCCACAGGAAGGAACTGTAGCCACCTACGGTGTAGTAGACACATCAGCAACAGAGTAGATGCTACGCACAAGGATGGCCAATACCATAGTGCTACTGGAAGGGGTGCTAGCAACAGAGAATGAGATCGACAGAGCTGTGGTTGGCAGGATCAAGGGACTTGGCCTTAATTTGGCTACCCTACACACTATACCAACTACAGGATGGAATAAGAGCAGAGCTCTGTGCCAAGGAGGGTCGCGCGATTCAGGTGATGAGTGAGCAAAAGATCAACATCGAACAGCTCAGCCTGCAGCGTGACGAACTGGTGTCACAAAACCAGCAGTTAGTACAGACAGTGGATGAAGCATGCCAGCGTGTCCCAAAATTTTTCATCGCTATAGACCTGCCAATAGAAGTTAGGATGCACTGTTTGGAAAGAGGAGTCCGAAACGCGCGTGAGGAAACAACGCTACTGCAGCTGGAGCTGAATCTCCAGATTTTCGAGCTGCAGCTGAAGGTGCAGCCTTCCACTCCCTCAGAAGTTAGAGAGCAGCGTGTTAGCGCTATCCAAACAGGGTTGGAAGAAATTGGACGGGTAGTGCAAGACTGTACTGGTATGTTGGACCAAGCCTTTGGCACCCTCACATCCTTGCAAGAGGACCCCAACATACAATGCCTAGAAACAGAGGTGCACGAGCTTCAGGAGTAGTACGACAATGTAAGGGGAACTGCGCAGACAGTCGTCCTCACTCAATGGCTAGCAAAGATGCAGCAAGCAAGGGCACTGAAAGAGCAGGTGGATGCCACAAGACAGAAAGAGGCACTTCTCAAAGCACACATCGAGCCATGGATTGACAAGGCCTTCACCATCATGGCAGATATTGAGGGCAAGCTCACATAGATGCAGGGGCTCTACGTGCTAAGGCAGGGATTGATCCTCACAAAGAAGCATCAGAAGAGCGCATGCAGCAGATCCATCAAACTGCAGAACAGCGCGCTATGGACCTTTGAGCAGTGTGGGACCAATTGGAGGGACTCTGCGCCAAGATCACCGCACTGACAAAGTGACTCAAGGGCGAGTTGTGTTGGGGGATTTTTGGGCATCGGATCCCCCCGCAGCATGTTTTGGAGCTCAAAGCCCAAGTTTTGGTCAAATGTATTGTAAGACTCTGCGAATTGCGAGTGCGGAGCGCGAAGTATAGGATGAGTCATACAGTTGTCTGCCCTTAGTTTTGTAACATAATTCAATGTCATGTCGGCCTACCCATGGTCTGTGGACCATGGGATTGTATAAATAGAGCGAAGCTCTAAGTTATAAAGATAGCTAATTAGCGAAGGAGCGAAAAAGAGATAGAGAAAGAGTCTAAGTGTATTGGGTCGTAGTAGTAGGAAGAGGCTCTGCAGCTGAGTGTGCAGAGGCCTAGTAGAGGCTACAGTTGAGTGCGCAAGGCGGTGTCATGTCCGTAACCTTGAATGAAGAATAATAAAGAGAAGTTGATTCCAATTTCTATACATCTGCTTGTGTATTGCATTCTATATATTTATCTTGTTTTGTTTATCGCGTGCACTTATATGATTGCTGGATATATTGTTAATTATCACTAGTATTATAGAGATAAGTTAAGTAATCAGGTAATAACAAGTTAAATAGTAAGGAACTTGGGTACTAATATAGATCGCGCCCTGAGTAGGGCTGCGCGAAGGCAACATCACAGGTTGCGAGGGACTAATAGATGCGCGTAGCGACGTGCACACAGGGTCAAACCGCAGACCGCCAGAAGCCCATCATTCATCCCCAGGGTGCGAAAACCTGGTTCTAGTACCCTCCGATACTACTTTGGGTCAGACCTCAGTCCGTGCTCCGTTTGTTGTTTCCGAAAGGGCCAGTAGTACCGGTATTTGTTTGGCTAAATCACCTATGAACCTGGTTCAGGCCCCTACAAGCCAACAAAAAGACATTTGGAAAAATCTTCAAAGCATCTATGAAGGAAATGAAAAGGTAAATAGGGTAAAGCTTCAAACTCATAGAATACAATTTGAGATTTTAAATATGAATGAAGAAGAAAATGTTGCAAGCTTCATCCTTCTTTCCTGACTTCTTATGAAATGAGAATAGAAAACTGAGAAATCGATGTTAAAGGAAGCAACCTTCAAAGCATCGAAGGAAAATAAGGATGCACAGACCATGATCATTCCACCTTTGAATTAGATGAAGAAAAATCTCAATTTTTGAGAAAGCTTAAAAGGGGTTCAAGAAAATACAAAGGTAAGTTATCGTTCAAATGACGTAAATGTGGTAGAATAGGTCATTTTGTTGCTAATTGTCCATATGAAAAATTGAAGGATAATGATGATGAAAAGGAACACAAAATAGAATAAAGTCATAAAAACATAAAAATGAATGATCTCTCAAGAATAAAATCTTTTATTCCAAAGAAGATAGCAACCCATCAAAAGAGAGTGATTGACATGCATTTGAATAGGAGAAAGAAGAATTACTACCCATGGCCATGGAGGCTCAACAAGCTAATCAATAAAATTTAAGATGTTGATGGAGAAGTAAATCTTGATTCAAAACTAGTTAGTGAATTAGATGAATTATTTAGAATCAAAGGAAAGAATAAAAATAAGAAGAAACTATTGAAAAAATATGAAAAAAAAAGATCATGACTTTGATGAAGCGACAATCATCCTCCTAAAGACAAAACTAGAAGAGGCTAAGAGAATAGAATAAATACTGATAATTTATTTGAAAGAAAAGTGATATGAGTTGTATCATTATATTTTTTCATCCATTTTAATTCTTTCAGAGTGGAAAAATGGAGGAACCAACTCAGAAGACCATATTTACCTGCAGGACCAAGTTTGGAAAATTGGATTTAGAAACCTTCTAGGACAATTTTTAGGCCTCAAATGATGTTTTTTTGGGTAAAAAATTGTTTCTCTAGTGTGGCACCTTCTTTTAATATTCTACACATAAAGACCTTTCCAATGGAAAAAGAATCCCCTTAATCAAAGTCTACATGCAAAAGTTATGCCACTTAGAAGTTGACCTTCCTGTTTTCACCACCATAATTAGAAAGGATGTCATTTCAACCCCTATTACTCAAGGAAAAGGGGCTAGCCACATGATTGTGATTATTAAGACTATATAAGAGTCAATATTATAACTCTGGTTAAGAGTTGAGAGAGTCAAACATAACTACTAGTAGGCTATCAGGCTATGTTATAATTGGGCCACTAGGAGGAAAAGAGGTTCCATTCTTTTCAAGTGAATTTGTTCCATAGACAAGAAGAGTAAACAAGAGGGATGGGGAGAGAGCATACAAAGAGGATTTGTGCACTATAGTAGCCCACAGGCCATAAGCCTTATTTCTTTATACTCACAACCATTTTCTATTCAGAGAAAGAGAGCAAAGTGGCCTCACCTTCCAACTGAGTTTCCTCCTGAAAATTTTTCCCAGGTTATATCTTGTGTCAATCATAGTTTGTGAGTTTTTATTTCATTATTCTCTATTTTTTGCATAATTATAATTTGCATGAAACACAATAAGTAGTAATTTATAGCTCCATAAATCTAAAGAGAAATACACCCTCATATTGTAGATTTGGAATTTCTAAGTATAATTTATTAGATCTATTGTGATGAACAATCGAGTGGAATATCTACGAAAATTTACTAATTAAAATAAGAAATAAACTATGAGAACCTAGAAGAAAATGTTGTTTTCTTGAAAAAGGAAATACTCGGTTGAATCATAATTTAAAATTTGTAGAAGGGACTGAAGTATTAGACAACATTCTCAATGGCTAGAGATCTCCTTTTATCAAAACATGTCTTGGCTATAAACAAAATCATGATACTTTCAAGGGAGAATCAAGAAAAAAGACATTAGAAAAGGAATACAAAGAATAACTTAAAAGATATGCTAATGTGCTTAGAATCTCTATCAACAATTAAAGTAGCATTAGAAAGAAGTAAATGACCAACAAAGGCATGACCATATAAATAACACAAGAAACACTAGAAATGGAGTAAAGAATCAACAAAGATTTCCTCACAAAGATAGTTAGAATGAGTTTAGAAGACCTATGTATACAAGAAGGCCTTTCACATCTAGGTAGAAAAATTTATTTTATGGCTACTGCTTTGCTTATATAACTTTGATCATAATACAATAGATTGTAGAAGAAATAGAAGTAGAGGATCTTATAAGGCCTCAATGAATGTCTAAGTAAGCAACAAATCTCAAAGTCCTTATAAAGGTGGAATTAAAAGATACAACTCATTTTCTTCCCTATTGGATCATATTAAATATTAAAAGTGCAATAATTATGGGCACAAAACACATGATTGTAGAAGCAACTCAATAAGGCCTCCAAACAAAACAAGCAATAAGAATGGATAAAGGTTTGGAAAAACAAGCAAGAAAAATAGGAAGAATGTGGGTTTTCTCTATATTCTCAAAACCAATCAATTCGATGGTATATTGATAGTAGGTGTTCAAAACATATGACAGAATATAAGAGAATACATCTCTCTCTAAAGGATGACAAATGAGGAAGTGTCACTTTTTGAAATAATGCACGAGGTAAAATAATGGGAAAAGGGACAATTATCGTTGATAATGGAAAGATTAAAGCCAAAAATGTTCTATATGTTGATGGTCTAAAGAAAAATATTTTCAATGTTATTCAAATGTGTGACCAAGGATATGATCTCACCTTTGTTCTAAAGTATGTGAAACAAGGAAAGCGAGATCAAGAAGAGTGGTGGAAAATGAAACTAGGATGTCAAGTAATGTATGTGCCTTAGATGAAGTTAAAGAAGAATGTTGTATGAGGACATTGGATGAAAATTGGTTATGGAATAGAAGGATGGATTGTATTAATTTTCACTATCCAATCAAACTCATTAAGGACTTCTCGACAAAATGGTGTTGTTGAAAGAAAGAAAGAGAGGAGGAGGAGATAGAAATTCTACATCCAAGATTTCATCTATCTGTGTTCATAAGTATCATCCATAAAATAAAATATTTGGAAAAAAAGGTTCATGGGTTTAGACAAGGAGATTGATAAGAACAACAAAGAAAGAAACTTCTCCTTGTTATCCAAAATAGAACCCAAGAATTTTAGACAAGCCATTGAAGATGAGAATTAGGTCAATGATATATAGGAAGAGCAAAATCAAATTGAGAAAAATAATACATGGGAACTTGTGCCAAGATCAAAATATAAGAATGTAGCACCAAGTGGGCCTTCAAGAAAAAATTGGATGAGGATGGAGAAGTTATGAGGAATAAGTGTAGATTGGTTTGTGAATGGTATGCCCATTGAGTGGAAGGTGTTAATTTTGAACAAATTTTTTCTCAACTTGCCAGACATGAAGAAATTAGAATTCTCTTGGAATTTGCATATTTTGGAAAGTTCAAAGTATATCAAATGGATGTCAAATCATATTTCTTTAATGGAGACTTATAGGAATAAATGTATGTTGAACAACGAGAGGGATTTCTCTATCAGAAAATGGAGACTATATATGAATATTGAAAAAATATATTTATGTACTAAAATAAGCTCATAGAGCCTGGTACTGAATACTTGATAAAGATTAACAACATTAACGATTAAAAAGAGGAGAAACAATTAGAAACCTACACATCAAAATAGATAATGAAAATTCTTCTATCATTATTGTCTATGTGGATAATGTCATCTTTGAAGTGATGTCAACACAATGACTCATAGGTTTGCATAAAAAATGCAAAAATATTTTGAAATGTCCATGCTTGGAGAACTACCATTCTCCCTAAGATTACAGGTTTTTCAATCAAGTAAAGGTATATTCACCCCTAAAACCAAATATGCTAAGGATATGTTGGAGAAGTTTGGAATAGAAAATTCTACATGTGTTAGCATTCCCATGGTCATGGGATAAAAATTAAGCAAAGATGATCAAGCTCCAGATGAAAATGAAATTTTGTACAGACAAATAATTGGTAGCTTATTTTATTTGAAAAAATCAAGACCTTATATCATGCAAGTTATAGTATTGGTTGCAAGGTTTCAATATGCCCCAGAGGAGACAAATTTGCAAGAAATTGAAGAATTTTCATACATTTGAAGGGAACTATGGACTTTGGCTTATGGTACTCAAGAAGATAATATTTCACCTTAACAACATATACATATGCAGACTAGGTTGGAAGTGTTTATGACAAGAAAAATAGTCATGGAAGAGCATTATTCTTGGGAAATTGTCTAGTATCATGGTTGAGAAAGAAACATACCTCAATCTCTTTGTCCACGACTGAAACAAAATATATTGCAGTAGCAGCATGTTGTATTCAAGTCCTATGGATCAAGTAGACTTTAATATACAAAGGTAGATTATGATCAACCCATATCAATTATTTGTAATCATACAAGTGTAATTAATATCTTAAAGAAACATGTTATTCATTCAAAGTTAAAACATATCCCTATCAAATATCATCTCCTCATAGACAATGTAGCTAATGAGAATGTTAAGCTAAAATGCATTGCTACTAAATATCATATTGCAGATATCTTTAGAAATTACCTTCCCGGAGAGAAATTTGTATATATAATATAGAAAATGGGAGTAATATCTCTCTCATTTCATAAGTAAAAGGAAAGTATAAGGAGAAGTGAGAGATTGCAGTAATCCAACATATGGTATTAGTTTGTATTAATATGGATCACATCAACAAGATGGAATATTTAGAGAGTGAGTTGTAGCAAAAGAATGATTGGAAACAATTGAAACTGATTAAATTGCATGAGAACCAAAACTAGAACTTGTTCATCATCAAAGGATATTATTGGCATATAATATAAAAAAAGTAGTGGGAATACCAAGTTGTAAAGTATACACTCCAGGGGAATCATATCTTACTCTTGATTTATGAAAATCATGGAGAATCGCAATTAAGAATACACATCAATTCAGGAGGAGCATCCCTTTTCCATTGATGTCAAAGAGGGAGGAATTGAAAACAAAAGAAAAAGTGTAGACAGGGAGAATTTCATTGAAGAAGTTGCAGACGCAAGGAGTTTACAATCAAGGGGAAATTATAAACAGAGCAAGCTTAATGAAGAAGTTACAGATAGAATGAGTCTACAGTCAAGGGGATCTCCTTAACACTTTTCCAAAATCTTCTAAGAGTTTCCATCAATGACAAAGGGGGAGGGTGTTGAATAATGTTGTCATTGATGTCAAAATTAGGGGGACCATAGGTGGGAGCATGACGCAAAGGTGGGAGCTCAATCTAAGGTAGAAGTACTATGAAAGGAAAGATCGCAATTGGGAAGAAAACTCAAATTTCAAAGACGCAAATCTCAAAATTCATAAAAATGGGGCAAACCTCAAAATTCATAAAAAGAGGTTGAAAACCTCAAATTTTGTTATAGTATAAAAAACCCATAAAACCAAAGTTCTTGGACCTCCAATATGACTTAATGGAACATGAATATCATCTTTAATTGTTGGTCCATTTATTGGACACTGGGCATATTAGGGATTTTACGAAGGTAGATTTCTCTATATTTTCTAACATTTCAATATGATTTCCCCCCTGATCATAGCCCATGGTCATAAGGGGATTAAAGCTTAAAATAATGGCTAACTGCCATTGGTATATCGCCATATCAGTGTTGTAACAAAAATCAAAGGATTAATATATTTTCCAATATTCTAGTATTGTAGCTCTTGGTCACACCCCTACTATTCTATGGTGCTAAGGTATAGGGCCTAGGGTCCTAAGCCCTCGGCATATTGACATATCGGAAAAATATTATGTTACTATAATTATTTGATATCTAATATAGGTAATCATGGGTCATAACTCTAGTCATATGGGTGTTAAAAGTGTAGCACTTGAGGACTAAGAGCCCTCAACATATCAGCATATTATTGTTACAGCAATAAGTGAAGGCTCGGGGAAATTTTTGGCTTCTAGTATAAATTTTTCCTAATCCAACTCTCAATTTTAGGGAGCCTAGCTCTAATGCTAAGGGCTTAGATCCCTTGCCATATCAGGAAGTAGAGATTTTATGGAACATGGGCACTGAAATCTACCAATATCTTAATATCTTGGTGCCAAGCCTCTGTCAACAAAATGAAAGTTTTCCAATAGTTGATTGATCTATTTCCTATTATCTATTCTCCAAAGGGTTGTGTTTTGTAAGGTTTTCCAGTGTTAATGTTTTCGGTATATTTTCTATATTCTGGTATCAAAGGAAAAAATTTGAGGTTCGGCCTTCTCCACATGGTCCCAGTGCTTGGTCGAAAAGGTGTATGATTATAGAAAATGGCGCTTCAGGTTCTAGAGAGCTTGGAATATCATTATAGTCAAAAAAGGTATAAATTATATCCCTCCAACACCTAATATTGTTCAACTATTAGTTTTTACTAATAGAATATTTGTTGACTCTTGACAGAAAAATTTATCTTCAAACAATAAAAGTGGTCATGTTTTGTAATTTATTTCAGTGTTAAAATTTTTGGGGATTTCTCTAATATCCCAATATGAAAGTTCTTAGACGTGGTATATGTGCATGTGATGAGGTTCCATGTGCACAAGCAGTAACTATAGAAAAAATTTGATTGAAGGGAGCACCTATATAGTAAAGCTTACAAAGGAACCATGATGGTTGTTTAAGTATTGAAGCATAGGAAGCACCAAATTAAATGTGTCATGTTGGTAAAGCATAGATTCAAAAGGTTGGGTTCAAAGAAGTGCAAAAATTATATGGTATAACATTTGGTTAAGTGCATCTTTAAAAGGATATGTAATGGAATATAATCAATTATAGGATAGTTAATAGAAGCATTCAATTGAAGAAGTGAGTATATGAGAAGGAAGAACCTGGTCCAAAGAATTTTTTAATGAATGGGAGGGGAAAAGTGACTTTAGAAAGTTAGAGAATAGGATATGTATCTTAATAATTTTGGATCTGAAGGAAACACCTAGTTCAAAGAAAATATTTGATGAGGTGATTGCAAAAGTTCAAAGAGAGCAAGGATTTGATGAGGTGCCTGTAAAAATTCAAAGAGAGAAAATATTGATGAGGTGACTATAAAAATTAAGGCACATAATGAACTAGAAAACAAAATATTAAATATGAGAGAGAAGAATGAGGTGACTAGAAAATTTGAGAAGAGCAGGACCAAATAAGAAAATATTCCATATCAAAAATCAAAGGGGATTGGTGTTTCTTGTAGGTTAGTGCCTACAAAGTAGCAAAGGTGATTGGTATCTCCTATAGCTTGGTGCATACAAACTTCAAAGATTTAGGGAATTAGTGTGTCTTGTAGATTGGTGCCTACAAAGAACAATTAATTAAAACAATTTTTTTGTTTTTCTCCCTTAAGGGTTTCCACATATATCCTATGTTCAATATTCTCCTTATGATATTTTTGTTTATGTTTCTTGAAAGTTTTAAATAACTAAAAGTAGTATTATATTGATTCAACCCCCACACCCCCCCGCCCTTCTTATAATTGTGAATCCAATAATTGGTAAATAGAGTAAGTTCCTTCAAAAATAGTATAACAACTAGAATATAGATATAAGAGGGGAAAATGACCAATCATGAGGATTCTTTCTCAAATAGAGCCCCACTATTTGTTGGAACAAATTATGCCTTATAAAAAATAAGAAGGAGGACATATCTAATGTATCTTGGTGTTAACATTTGGCTATTGTGGTTGGTTATAAAATTCATGTAACTCCTCTATTTGATCAATATGGTAAAAATGCCTTTGTAAATAATGTGAAAGTAATGAATGCCATTTTTTATGTCCTTGCAAAATCAGAGTTTTTCAGGGTATGCAATGTGGAATTGCAAAATACATTTGGTAAAAGCTTCAAAGTAGCTATGAAGGAGATGGAAAGGTAAAAATAGAAAAGCTTCAAACTCATAGGATACAATTTGAGAGTTTAAATATAAATGAAAATGAAAATATTGTAGGCTTCTTCCTTTGTGTAAATGAGATTATAAATACTATCAAATGACTTCATGAAAATATTGATGAATTAGTAATTGTTCAAAAAGTGCTAAGATATCTTCCCCTAATATTTAATGCAAATATATCAGCCATTGAAGAAATGAAAGATATGGAGAATTTGAAGATGGATGGACTAGATGGAATCCTGACTACTTATGAGATGAGAACAGAAAAAGAGAAATTGGGATTAAAGGGAGAATCCTTCAAAGCATCAAAGAAAACAAAAGGACCCAAGGACCATGATCATTCCATATCTCAATAAAATGTAGAAGAATCTCAGTTTGTGAGGAGGATGAAAAAAGGATATGGAATAGAGTGATAAGATACCATTCAAGTGTTTTAATTGTGGTAGAATATGTCATTTTGTTTTTAAATGTCCATATGCAAAGTTGGAGGATAGTGATGATGAAAAAAAACATAAAAACATAATCAAATCTCATAAACATAAAATGGGAATATCTCTGAAGAAGAAAATATTTTATTCCAAAGAAAATAGTAACTCATCATAAGAGAGTGATGATAATTCATCTGATGAGGAGAAAGAAGAATTATTATGCATGTCCATGGAGGATCAAAATGTTGATATAGCCTCTCAAAAAGCAATAAAGGAGAGGGATTTATTGCTTATCCATCATATGAATGAGGTACGTTAAGTGACTTGACCAAAGGGGAGAAGTTAGAAGTCGCTCATCCGTCATATGGGTGAGGGTGTTAATGCTCACCCATATGATGGGTGAGGGAGAGGAATGAATTCACTTGTCCTAGAAAATTTAGATTCATAGGAATAATATGTTTATGGACAAGTAAATATTGAGGAAAAACTTGCCAATGCATTGGATGAATTAGTTAGACTCAGAGGAAAGAATAAAAACCAGAAGGAACTATTGCAAAAATATGAAAAGAAATATCATGATTTTGATGAAGCAACAATCATCCGCCTATAGATAGAAATAGAAGAGGCTAAGAAAATAGAATAAATATTGATAATTCAATTGATATAATAGGAAAGAAATGTTAGAAATACCGAGAAGGGGGGTGAATCATTATTTAATTCCCAAAATATACTTTACTTAACTTATAATTTCAATTCATATTTATATTTAAATCATTGCTTCATTAGTAAGTTAGTGAACTTATTCAATAAACCATGACTAACATCAAGAATAAAATTATGTAAAAAACAAACCACATCAACACCATGAGTTTAGGTGGTAACCCAATGTGGGAGAAAAACATCGTTGTTTTCGTCTTTGTCTTCTTCATTTGTTATAAAGAGTACTTAATCATTACATCATGGTCTTGTGTCAGCTCATACTCTTGCTAGCACACAAGATCCTACCTGCAAAAGGCTACAACCTCCACTCGTTCACCAACACCCACTGGAAGAGAGATACTACCCTTAATCAAGTGTACCAGCTCTTATAGGAAGGAAGCTCTGGCTCCGTCATAGAAGGCTTCAACCCTTAGCTCCTCGTGGACCACATTTCACAATTTTTCCTACTAGATCCACCTCTCTCAAGCAATCATAAAAAATGTAGGCCGACTTTCATCTATTTTCAATCTAGACCCACACCAACAATAAGCTCAAACTAATACCAAACTGAATATCAAACCAATCACTGAATCTCAATGCCAAGATACCAAACTGAATCACTAAATATACTGAATCATTAAAGCACTATAAACGAATTGAATTACTAAAGCATCAAGCCACTGAATACTAAAGAAAACCAATCAATATTGAATTGTGCCCATATCAAGCTAGCATTGTTAGTTCAAAGCATTAAATCACTCAATACAAATAACTAATCACTGGATACCAATTATGTCTCAATAATGTCAATGATCAAGAACATCTATCGCAAGCCAAATCTTGTGAAGAACCATGCCAAACCCTAGTTTTCAATACTTTCAAACTAAATCATCAACATTGTCTATATAAAGCCACCAACTCAAATACTCATTAAGCAGCAAATATTGTAGTACCAATTGCATAGTCTCAATATGTAACATAAAGTCTCTTAGTGAGAAGCATCATAAATTCACCAATCACTTCAAACCTCTGTCATATAAGCATCATTCTAAGGATAACAAGAATCTTCCATAAGCACTTTAATGTTGATACTTTTACAAAACCCTCTTATCAAATCCTGCAATATCACTGTTAGATCTATAGATTTAATATATCAACAATCTTTGCCACACATCACCTCTGTTAGAAACATGCACTACCAAAATAGTTTATGCATATATAATTAACTCAATGCATATGAATTCGATTTTGCACACAAACATTCACTCCTGACATTAAATAAATAGTGTGCATAAGTATTCAAATGGATTTCCCACAGAAGATCTCAACAATAGATGTACATAACCCAACTCATTTCTGCATTCTAGATTCAATATATGTAGACTCATTCCATATCAATTGCAAATCCATATATCATTCCCAATCCTTTTCAACAAAGAATCATGTCAATGCTAAGTTAGATCCAAACATATATCAATCCCAATCTATTTCAACATGGAGTTATGTCAATGCAGAGCCATATCTAAACATACAAGAGAAAAATGTGAAGCCAGACTTATATATGTTAACACAAAGAACAAGGTATATCGATAGAAAGCCATAAATATATCAACATAGATCCATACATAAATGCATAGATGCATTGATCCTTCACAATTTTTCATTGGAAAACCTGTGCCCACACTTTAATACCAAAGCAGGGTTAACACAAAGATAAAGGCATGGTCGAATATAAGTCAATGTAGGGTTAGATACATCAATGTAGAGCCACAATTAGTTGTAATGCAAAGGCAGAAAAATATTAACACATAACCATTTGTTATAATGTAACTCCTCTCTATGCACTTGTTAATGGGTTCACTAAAATATAATTTATGTTGCCATTGTTTATATTGTTCCTACAATTTAACAACAATGTAGGTCCAACATATCACCATAGAGCCAGTGTTAGATACAAAAATATATGAGTCAACTTAGTACCAAGAGTGTCAACTCAGATCTTCAAATTTGATTCATAATATGACTACCAAAAGGAAAAAATTCACATACAACACACACTTAAAGCAGTAATTAAAAAAAAAAATCTATCGTCAAGTTCTCCTAAGAGTTCTATCCATTAGAGAAGACCAAATCTCTCTCTCTAGATTGAACTCTCATACTTTCATTAATTTATCCAAATCGATCTCATCAATAGACTATGTCTCCCTCACACTAGATAGATCTGCATTATGCACTCATATCTTTGTCCCTTCAGCTCTTAAACTTATTCATATGTTTCTTTAGAAATCATATCTTCATTGATTCCTCTAGAAATGCATATATCGATCAACTTAAGTGCATTTTCTAGACTAGATCAATCTGAGAAAAATTCACACACAATGACCAAGATTGATCTTCCTTTTATGGCTTCTCTCCATGTTATTACCATGGAAAAAATCCATGGTTTTGATTTGACTAAATCATATTAAACTTGGGGCACACACAATGACAAGAATAATATTTAATTTAATTTGTATTTATTGGACCATAATCAAATTGACAATGATCTGTTGCCCCAATATTATCCACTATTAATAACCAACATCACAACCATTAAAT
Source organism: Pinus tabuliformis (assembly GCA_031772625.1). Lineage (NCBI taxonomy): Eukaryota > Viridiplantae > Streptophyta > Pinopsida > Pinales > Pinaceae > Pinus > Pinus tabuliformis. Next base: position 923,980,102 of record CM062806.1, read on the forward strand.
ACCATAAATATTAGTGCACCATAAATAAAAAAAATATTTAACCATATTGACTAAATCCATGAGAAATTTGTAACCCTTCGGTCCAAAAATATTTTGTAACACTTCATTGATTATTTTTACTTCAACCTCATAAATATTTGGACCGCACACATTGTAAAATTAATAAATTAACCAACTTCACATGGGCCATCACAATAACCAATTAACCATTAGACCATTGCATTAACCAATTGAGTTATGCCCCTGTATTGTTCATGTGCAACTAGTAGTGTTCCTATGAAAGATATCGAGTTCCTATGAATATTACTATGGATTTCTTGTGAAATTAGATTAGTTTCATCAAGGACAACATAGTGCCATAATGCGAACAAGAAACTATGAGAAGCTAGAAGCAAAGGGCATTTCCTTGAGAAAGTGTTTTAGTCACTACAACACCACCCCAAAAAAATTCCATTACCAAATTTCGAGTCCCTCCTCTGTGCCTCTCCAAGTGTCAATGGTTAATATTTCAATACCCTAGTTGCTATCAAACCTTATGAGATCCCATAATCTAATGATGCATTCTATGTCAATTCACCTCGATACATGTTAATTATTGTTCTTGTGATTGCATTACGGTTTGAAGATTCTTAGGACATGCATGTATTCACCTTGATTCTCACCCTTTAAGATGCATGTTTAACTTGACCTCTCTTGAACATTTCATGATATCTTACACACATAATAGCCACATGATCATGATTGGAATTGTGTTGCATAGCAATCCCACCTTTACATTGATTGGGATAGTTGACACGCTTGAGGGTTTGAGGAAATTTGTGTTCATATATTCAAGATTAAATCTTTAAATTTTTATATGTGAATTGCATATCATACTTACAAGAAAGTCATTCACACCAGTAGTATTTGTAAAATCATTCAAAACACAGCTTGCAATTTTATGCAAGTCTCTTAAAGAGTAGCCAACCCAAAACAATGTAAACTCTCAAACGAAAACTGTATCGAGTACCCAATTTTTTTTAGGTAGCAAAAAATCATCCAATTTTGAAAAATGCTGATTCACAATAGACCTTTTTTTAAGAGCATATTTTTGACACTTCAAATTTTCTTATGTATCAAATATGAACAAATGTTTTAAAATGTTGGTAATTTTCATACCGATTTTGAAAAGTTTTGATGCAATATCAACCACTTCTTTTATAGGGCTTATTTTTGACACTTTAATTTTTTTAATGTATTAATTGTGAATACTTTTTTTTAAATGTTGGTGACTTTCATGCAGATTTTGAAAAACATCAACAATTTTTTTTAAGACATATTTTTGACACTTCAAATTTTCTTATGTCTTAAGTATGCACAATTTTCTTTTTATATGTTGATTATTTAACGATTTTTAAAGTTTCCTTATTCCTCATCTCATTTTTCCTCCTAATATGTTTTTTTTCAAGGGTTTTCTAAACATGTGATCTTTGTTTTCCTTTGCAATGTTTTTTTATAATGAAATTTTTATTTTTTTTGCAAAATAAAAAAATTATTAACATTAATATTTTGAGGTTAGGATTTTTTATTTATTTATATATCGTTAATTAATACTTCAATACACGTAAAATAATTGTCACTAAAAATTAATAATTTTAAACACTAGACAAAAAGTATGCATTTTGCATATAGATATAATTTTTTTTTTCTTTTGCTTGTTAAGACTAACCTACGTACCCACGGGGATTTGAACCGGTGACCTATCGCAAGGAGTGCCTTAACAACGCACCCATTCACCGTCAATCCAAAGCCCCATGGGCTTTTGAAGATATAATTAAAAAGATGTGTATTTTGGGATTTTTTCATTAAAAATGACATGTTATATATATATGTGTGTGTGAGAGAGAGAGAAAATTTTGAATAAAGAAATTGGAAAAATAGGAAATTTTATGATTTTTCATGGATTTTATATCAAAAGATGATAACATTTGAAAGTTTTTTTCCAAAAAAAACATTTAAAAAAACACACAAAAATCAATAAAATTAAGAATTAAATTTAATTTAAGTAAAAAACCACACATTTAAACAATTAAAAAGAAACTTTAAAATGAAAATAAAAATTAAACAAACAAAATATTAAAATAAATATAAGACAATAAAAAAATATATACTAAAAAAACAATTAAGAAAAAAAAAAAAAAAAACAAACAAACAAACAAACAAACCAAGTCTTACTAGCACAAATAGTTGAGGATGGGCCTCGTTAACAAGGTGACCTAGGATCAAACCTCACGGAGACTGTTGCATTCGTGTTAGGGGGAGGAGATATGTTAAATCCAATCAACTTAGGGCTAGTGTGGCCCACACTGGGTGCGATCGGCAGGTGACTTTGACGGCTTAAATGCCCCTGGGTTGCAGTTTCTCAAGCCATAGGTCAATCCTGGAGGATCACAGCCAACTTGATAAAAATAAATAAAAATAAAAAAAGATATATACAAAAAAATAAAAAAATTATGGCCAAACAGGCCCAGGGAGGGGGATGGTCGATTCTAAGAATCGCCCCTCCTTGCCTTAGGCTCATTTTGCCATTAGGGTGGGCAAGGGTGCAGAGCTCCATGGTGCAACCCCACCCCCCACCCACCGGGGCAGCCATTTGGTCGTTGTACTGGGTAGTGTCTGGGTCTATGTGGCGCAGGCCTGCTCACCCTGTGACTAAACGGGGCAAGGACGAGGGAGGGCTGATTCCAAGAATCGACCCTCCCCCACCCTGGGCCCATTTGGCCACTATGGTGGGCGGAGACGAGTCCACGTTAGAATCGACCTTCCCCTGCCTTAGCCCCGTGGGGCCATAATTTTGATTTTTTTAATTTATTTTAATGTTTTATATATATATATATTTTTTAATTTTAATAAATTTTTTAATTTTTTTTAACCTAATTTTGTTTTATGTTTTTTTATTATTTTATTATTTTATCTTAATTTGTCTTTATGTTTTTTTTTAAATGATTTAATTTTAATGGTTTTTACTGATTTATATGTGTGTGTGTTTTTTTGAATGCTTTTTCTTTTAATTTAATACTATTTTTCTATGAATTTTTTTTAGTTTTTGAATATTTTCTTAAATTTTAATTTTTTTAATTTATTTATTTTTTAATTAATTTTTGTAATTTGTTTTCTTTTGCGTAATGTTTTATTTTTGTCTTTGTTTTTTTGGTAAGTTTTTATTTTTTTTTATGTTTTTTTAATTTTTTATTTTTTAAATTATCTTATTTTATTTTTTATAATTTTTTGGTTAACCTTTTAAATTTTCTTTCTTAAATTAAGTTATATATATATATAAACTTGTTCTTGTTTTTATTTTTATTTTTTTATGGGTTAATTTTGTTTTTTTTTCATATTTAAAAAAATATATATGTTTTAATATATTTTTTTATTTAGTTATTATTATTTGTTTTAATTATGTTTTAATATATATTTTTATTTACTTGTTATTGCCTTTTTAATTTTTTCTATTTTTGTTTATTTATTTCTGTTTTTTTCAATGTTTAATTTCTTGTTTTCTTTTGTATTTTTCATCTTTATTTATTTATTATATTGTTTTACTTTATTTTTTGTGCAAGTTAGTGTTGTTACTCGACTAGAAACCCAATTCCATTATGTGTTAATTTCATAGTTGAAAACTTAAGGGTTTTTGTAGTCACAATCTTTGTTTTAAATTCTATGGGTGAAAATTTGTCAAAATTTTAAGGTTTTTCTAAGTCATGATATTTTATCTTTAATGCTATGGTTGAAAATATTTATAATTATTTTATTTTAACACCATGGCTGAAAATTGTTGGATTTTTAAGGTTTTTCAATGATGTGATATTTTAGCTTAATGTCATGCCTGGGAATTTTAAAAAAATTTAGAGCCATGATATTTTATCCTTAACCCCATTGCTAAAAATGTTGAGAATTTACCTCAAAAAAATGACATTATTCCAACATTAACATATTTTGTCTTGAGGGTGTTTTTCACAACAAAAAGAATGGTTTTTATTGGCTTTTACTATTACTTTTAAACAATCTTGAAAAATTGCCTTAGAAAGAAAAAAAAAAAAAAAAAAACATCAACACTTTTCGTTTTCTTATTGTTTTTCATTTTTTTTTGCTAGAATTCTAGTTTTGAGTTTAAAGTCCCGTTTCACAATTTATATTATTCCAACTTCTTAATTTCTCATTTATCGCACACTTTCTTCACATCAAGAGTTTGTAAAATCCTTTTGCATTATATCAATTTTCTTAGGTTCGTATCTCAATTCATTTGATGGATCAAGTGATAATATGTAGACTTTTCACTCTTACCTTTGAAGGTTTGTAAAAGCTTGGTCATAAACTCTACCCCCCGCATCTATTCATTCATTTTAGCAATCCAGGGATGAATTTGTCTTCTTTTGAAGAATATAGTTATCATGGAAAATTTTAGGGGCGAATGTTCGCCCTTTGGCGAAATTAAGGGGTTTTAAATTTTTAGTGGGCGAATATTTTGTATCATAGTACATTTTTACAAATCGCCTCAAATAGCCCACCTTATTTTAAGGGAGAGGGTAAAAAGGGTAAATTTAGCCCTTGAAATTAGGAGTTACAACCTTCCATTCGCCCTAATTTTCAAGAATAGGTTTTATTTAAGTGAATCCCATGAGCCAAATACCATATTTATAAAAGAGGTATAGTAAATTATTAAAAATATAAATAAATGAGAGGTATGGTAAATAAATAAAACATTTTTTATATTTACTCCATAAGTCACCTTATATACATGCAAGGGTGTAAACAAATAAAAATATAAATAAAGTGGAGGTATGGTAAATAAATAAAACCTCTTTTTATACTTACTCAAAAGGTATGGTAAATAAATAAAAATATAAATAAACTAGACGTATGGTAAATAAATAAAACCTGTTTTTATAGTTAGTCCATAACCCTCTTTCTATTTATGAAGGCTCAAAAAAGAGGTTTTATTTAAGTGAATCCTATGGGCCAAATACCATATTTGTAAAAGAGGTATGGTAAATTAATAAAAATATAAATAAACGAGAGGTATGGTAAACAAATAAAACATTTTTTTATATTTACTCCATAAGTCACCTTATATTTACGAACACTCAAAAAATGCATTATATTTAGGTGAAACCTATGGGCAAAATACTATGGGCCAAATACCATGGGCTAGATTATTATTAATACCATGCAAGAAAACATTATTAACCCTAATATTAGTATTAATAAAAATAAAAATGGCACATGGTATTGACCCATGGTATTCATGTGGAATGTAGCCTATTTAAATGGGGGAATTAAACTAGCATAGATCCATCTTCACTGTGGATCTACTAAGCCCTGAGAGGTATCAAATATTGTGATATGCAAACTATCATAGAGTGAAAAAATATTTGATCCCTCTCGGGGCTTGGTGGATCAAGAGTAAAAATGGATGTTGTAATTTAATGTATGTTAAACATTTTAACTTGGTTAAAATAAAAAATAAAATAAAAATCAATTATTAATTCTATTAATTTTTATAAATTACTAATAGTAATTTTTAAGCTGTAGGTTTATGATAACCCATGGTAATACCATGGTATTCATGTGAGCATAGACTATCTAAAGGGGAAATTCTATCATCTTAGATCCATCTTAATTCTGGGTCTATCAAGTGCTCAGAGGGATAAATAGATTTCATCCCCCTAAGAGTGGTAGATGTGGAGTTAAGATGGATATAGGTTGGTTTTTATGATAATGAAGATATTAAATAGACTTAGAAAATTATATTGTAAAAACATCTTAAGGTGAATGGTTAAAGCTACATTTAGTCACTTCAAAATTTAGTAGAAAATAACAATATCTCCATTAATATTGGTTTTTAACTTTTTCTGATTTAACAAAAAAAAAAAATTCAAAACAATGAAACCTTATCACTCTTTCCGCATCACCCTCGCAGAAGATTTCTCACCATTTTTCAAACATTCTCAATATGATATCTTCATGAGAAAGTTTAGGTATTGATGTTGGATTAGTTGTTTGAAAAATAAGTTGGTTTGTACAACCTTTTATCTTCTGTGTTATTCTTAGTTTGTCCTAATGATCTATAGGGGTTGGAGCCACTACACCATATTTTCCTAAAAGGTGGAGATTGTTCACCAAAAAGGAAATTAATCTACATGTTACAACGCTATTAAAAAATGTGAGACCTATGAGGGTAGTGAATTATGCTAATAAGCAATTTAGATTGGGAGAGACATAATTAAATTTTATTATTTAATTGAAGATTTCCAATTAAAATAATAATAAATCTACATTTATATATTCATATATTGATTGGAAGGATTCTCACAATGGTCACTTCTTTCAATTAGATCCCCTTCAAGCCCTTGGGATACCTAATACTTTCTTATATAATATAGTTGGGGCTTGCTACTTGTTGGCGTGTTGGGGTAAACAAAATTGATGTGTTTTTTTTATCTCGTAGTTGGAGTCTATGGAATAAGAAAGAAATTTTATAACTTGAAAAAAGTGGTAGCTTGACAAAATTTGTAGAGAAAAGATTAATCTCTCCTACCTTGACAAAACTCATTGTCAATATCAACACCTACAAGAACTTTGTTGTGGAATATTATCAAAAGTAATAGAAGGATATGAAAGAGTGTATTGTAAAAACCTTGACAAACACGGCCACTGAAACTTGGAACATTGTTTGTAGGAAGAGAAAATTATGTTTCTTTTTCCAAACATGTATGTTAGTATATTACATTTTAATGAGTATGTTTTCTTATTATCATATATGGTTTCATACTTTAACAAAACATTCGCTAAGACTTCACAATGTTTTATTATTCAGTAAAAGATTTGCCAAGATCTTACAATATTTTATAATTCAGTGAAAGATTCTCCATCACTGTACAAAATAATATAATTTTGTGAGAGATTCGCCAAAAAAATTATATATACATATTATATTATTGGTAAAATCGCCTCCCATTTTTCCTATGTATCATGGGGATTAGCCCATTTATTATACATATAACTTTATGGTGGTTCTTAAAATTTTCCTTGATAGTTATCAAAAAGTCTTTGAAAATACAAATAAGCTAAGGTTGAGACAAGGTGAATCATTAGACGAGTTTATATGCAAATTTAATAGTCTTTGTTGTACATTTCCTGAGAGAGATGTGGATTTGAATTATTTGCAGGAAAAGTGTGCAAAATTGGTTCACCTTTCTTTGGAGTAATTTGAATCTGAGCTGAAGACTAATGATTCTAACAATCATCAATCTACAAATCAGCAAGATTCTATGCAATCTTGTGTTCCTTTTTCTGATGAAGATCAAAGAGAATCTAATGCTTTTGAAGAGGAAATGGTTTCCCATACCTCTGCTCATGCTCCACAGTCTTCATCACCCAATGAATAATAAACTCTTGTATTGACATTGAAGGTTTTGTTTCTCATGAATTGGGTAACGAAGGAATCATGCAAGAAAAAGAACCAAGTTGCCATGCTTGTTAAGCTCTAGTAATCCATGTTGAAGTAGAACAAACTCAATCTGAAATCATATAGGTATATCATTCTTTGACCATTATGAAAGTTTTTTTTTTCAATTAATCTGCGTCTTCCTCATGATATGCCATTACATTCACCTCCCTACGGTGACCAAGGCCTTCTCTTGGGTGACAGTGGATGTTTAAAGAGTCTTATAGAGCATAATATGCATGATGATGCATTGTTGTTGCAAGCTTATATGAGTATGCAAGATTTGAATTATGAATTTGATTTAGCTGCAATCGATGCCTCTCCATATGGGTCTTCCAAGCTTCCTTCAACTTTAATACACTTTATGTCATAGCCTTATGTGCTTTATGAGTTTGCTACACCAACAAGTTCTTTCGATTCTTTAGATCTTTATTTTGTTGGTTTTAATATTTATAGTGAGATACAAGATAATGTCACTTTACAATTAGAAGATGAAATGATTGAACCCACTATCCATAATTTGTCCAATTGCTAATATTTCATAAGTCATGAGGGGTATTTTACATCTCTAGGTGTTCATGGGACTTCTCCAACCGATTCATTCAAATCCTTTACTCATCAAGAGTCTCTTGTGTTAAATTTCAAATATGATCTGATCATTGGTTGTAACAGCTATCATTCAATTGATAATATTTTCATGGATACATCTAATGATAGTCATCCTTAGTCACTTGTTGTTTTTTCTGAGTCACCATTTCAGAGTTTAGACACCTGCTAAGAGGTTGAGCCATTTCAGCTTCTGCTGATGGTTATGTCAGGTCCTCATAATCCTTTCAAGAGATCTGAGCAAGATTAGATTCAATTTTCTTCACAAGACTCTTCCCCTTAAACAGTTTCATTGTCATCTTTGATTTTCATTTATCTCATTTTCATCATTTTGAATTTCCTAACAGAATTTTCGATTGGTTGGAAGAATCCTATTTAACAAGTTCCACTACTGATAGAAAATATTGATTTCATCTTGTGCTTTTTATGAATAAAGATGCAGATGGAGGTACATTCATGAGTGGTTTTCAAAATGTTCATGTTTAAGACTCTTTTTATCATGATAGATTTGTTTCCTCGCCATAAAATTCTTTTATGGTTAACTCTTTTACATGTAGGTGTAACCTTCTTTATCGTTTGTAAGCAATACAAGTAAATTTTCTTATATTTGCACATCATTTTGTCTTTGAATTTATTGTTGATATCTTTGTACTTGCAGCGCATAAGCAACTCTTGTGGTTGTATTGAAAGTTTGATTTCACTTTATTCCAACCTCTTCCTATTAGAGTAGGATTTAATATAGTTTGTTTTCTTATTAGAATAGTTTTGCATCACTATTTCTTATGTACATACTTGCATCTTATTTCTAATTTCTTTTGGAATTGTTTGCGTAGGCATATCGTAGTTCTAATTTCTTTTGGAATTGTTTACCTTTTCCACCTTTAAATCATTTCCTTGCATTACATTACCTTATGCATTTTCTTCTCATTTGGGTCTTGTTCTTTGCATGTCCTACAAATTTTTATATAAACAATCTACCAAGAGTGTCTATCATTCCCCTTCATCTACCTTGATCTCTCATCCAATGGTTTGTGTGGTTGGTGTGATCACTTCAAGAGGCAGTTGCTCATAGATAATGGTATCAAAACCCGATCCCTTATGTTTATACATGACTCTACTTTATCAACAAGTAAAATATGATTGGATAGCGGTGGGGAACTCTAATCAGTCCATAAGACCAATATATATAACCTAAAGTTTGTTCCTGGTCTGTTCTTCATAGTTTATATTACTATTCATTGTCCACTTGACAGTTGGAGACGTGATGTAGAAACATGGCATGATGACATGCCTAACTAAAGTTTCTGTAAAACAAGGAACAACCTCTCTTTCTTGTAAAATAATTCAAGATCCCTATTCTTCCCGAGGACATTAAACTCCTAATAAATGATAAAATCGTGTAAAAAAGAAGGGTGAAAGAAGAGAAAGGCTTCTTGTGTAAAGAGGTGATGCAAGCAATTTCAGTGGGGTACTAAATAGGCCTTCTGGAAGTGAAGTAATGCTTTTAATTTCTTGAGTAACTCTATTAGGGTATTAAATGGACTTGCTAGCAGTGGAGCAACACCAAAAATCCATTTTAAATTTCTGAAAATAATATGCCCTTTGTCATGTTCTCTATATCATTGTTGAAGAATGGAATATTTATATATGGTTAAATTCAATACTTCCTTGCATTCAATTCAATACTCAATCTATGGAAGGGACTAAGGTAGAGATTTTGGATTCTACTAGTGGTTCGACATGTGTTGTAGCCACTACAACACCACCCCAAAAAATTTCCATTACCAAATTTCGGGCCCCCCTTCTGTGCAAGTGTCATTGGTTAAGATTATGACTTTGAATTGATTAGATATTTCAATACCCTAGTTGCTATTGAACCTTATGAGATTCTGTAATCTAATAATGTATGCTACATCAATCCACCTTTATACATGTTAATTCTTGTTCTTATGACTGCATTAGGGTTTGAAGATTATTAGGACATGCATGTGTTCACCTTGATTCTCACCTTTTCAAATGAACATTTAACTTACATTTTTTATTTTTATTTTAATTTCATGATATCTTACCCCATAATAGTTGCATGATCATGATTAGAATTGTGTTGCATAGCAATACCGCTTTTACATTGATTGGGATTGTTGACCGGCTTGAGGGTTTGAGGAAAGTTTTGTTCATATATTCGAGATTAAATCGTTAAAGTTTTATATGTACATTGCATATCACACTTGCAAGAAAGTCATTCACACCAATAGTGTTTGTAAAACCATTCAAAACACCTGTTGCGGTTTTACAAGTCTCTTAAAGACTAAACAACCCAACTTCGTAATTTCTCATTTATCGCACTTTTAGGATCTTAACATTCAAATTTTGTAAAAGCCTTTTGCGGTATATAATTTTACTAACATGCATCATTGTATCATTATTATGTATATAGGATCGGGAATAGTTAGAGTTTAGAATCATCTCAAGAAAGGCATGATGACAACTCAAAACATGCATCAAAGGAGGCATTGAAAATTTATGTGCCCATTGCGCAGGCCACAAAACTACGATATGCATCATATTGAAAATCTATTCGAAGAACTCTTCTAAATGATACATATTAAGGTTAGGCATTGGGAATGTAACAAAGAGGTGCACAAGACCATGCGGTAAGAACTATAGTAGACAACACATGGCCAGACATACATAATCAAGTAGCATCATTTCAATAGACGCAAACACAATACAAGCATACTTCGTCTCTGAATGGCACCGCACCGCCATAGAAGATGAATGAAACTGTGCAGAGAATATCATTAATTTGGCGGAAAATAAATGGGACAATGTCAAGTAAACACATACTGTAGAGGGGAAGAGCACATAGCGCATTTCCGGAGTGAGTGACGACAACCCTTGTATCTTGAGTTTGTGACCTGCCCCAACACTGGTAGCCTTCCCTCGGTGAGTGCATAACGCTGCCCTAACAAGTGCACCATGCGATGGGAAAGATATCAATCCACTTCCAAGGGAGACAAAAGGTTGCAAACCAACTATTAAATCGATGGAATAATGCCCTGGAATGGATATCATTCTTATGACAAGCGATGAGCTGGAAAGGATAATAACGCCTTAAAGGCAATAAAGAATAGCATTAGAGAAGAACGCGAGCATACAGTTTGGTGGTTATTCTAAAGCATACACTACGATGGGTCGAAAGCATGTGAACCCACGTTGGGTATTATAACACATTGGCATCAGAACAATGGGATCGTGTAACCATACATGGCGCCGGCTCATGCTGTAATAATAAGCAATAAAATTTATAATAAATGAGATGATGGAACGCCAATGTCGCATGGAATCATAGCAAGGGGGTTGACAATTTTAAATGAAGGACAAAAGACATGTTAAAGGAGGGAGCATTGAATAGAACGTGGTGATTAATATTAATACAACGCCATCGCTATCCTTTTCAATCAAGAATGTGAAGAATGTCTGGAGGGAATAAGCCATAAGCCAGCAGCGCAAAGAACATGTGAAAGCCTTTGCATCAGTTGTTGCAGGGACAACATAACCATTTGATGTATCAATAAATTAATAGTGCAGGAATGCACCGTACCATTTGCAATACGACCTATTTATTGCATTCCCCTTGCTAAGGATGCACAGGAGACAAGACCCAATAATCCATGTGATGTACATAACAGAAAGAGCCTTGATGTAATACAAGCACAGGGCATAAGTATAATAGTCAAGGTTTCCTCGTCAAGCGCAGAAGTGCTAGGATCTTGAAACCTCAAATTTGATATTTGCGTCGGTTTAAACATTGTGTCATGCACCAACGCAAAACATCCATAGCCCATTACGTGCTCCTAGTCACATATCTTGTCTCCATTAATAGTGCCATGCACCTAATCCACGAAGTCCCATTTTGATAGTGCATTGTGCGCTCATAAGCGATAAATACATCAACATTTGTCCCTTATACATGTGCAGTGCACCCCAGACCAGAACCTACAAACTATTTGAAGGCTCCGAACGATGAGATTATAATAAAAATATCAAATGTAGGTAACAAATCCATGAATAATGAGGAGCAGAAGAAGCAGCCTCTTAAGGCAAAGGATGCGAAGAAAACAAAGATGGACAAAGTCAAGAGGAAGAAGGAAATGAAATCAATCAAGAATTTCCAGTCATCTATTTGAATAAAAGATTGTTATGGTGAATGTGCTAAAGAATGTATTCTATGGTAAATATGGTGGAGTTCTATATTAAGACAAGGATGGTTGGTTTCATTCATTGGTTATGTGAATAGAAGTAAGCATGTGATCTTTACATCGGGATCCCAAAGTTTTACAATTACATTCATTATTCAACAGAAATTGAAAATTAAAATGGATACTCCAACAAAAATTATCTAAGCCATCAAAAAGTTGCATAGCAAACGAGAATGCGACAACATGCAATTACCAATCAAAATCTATCACCATGTTAAAGGAACATTGAGCCAGCTTAATACCGACATCTCAGGGTTATGAATTCTCATTCTTATAATTTGTGATTTTTTCTTCTTATTTCATTAAAGTGTTTTGTCTCGATGTTTGATTAATGATTGATTGTGCTTGCAAGATTATTGTTGTAAAATGATTGTTCACCCTTGTGGAAACATGCCCCAAGTCAACCATGACTATATAATGAACCAATCCATTCCAATCAGACCTTACAATATTACAAATAAATCAACCAAGCATTGAAGATCAATGTCTCCCTACAAGATGATATGTCAAGAGTTCAATGAATTATGATTATTATATTATAAATATATTATTTTGTCCTTAATGAAAAAATATTAGACCATGGAAAAGGACTAAATGGAATACCAAAGGCCATGAAGATATAAAAAGGTCCAAGAGAAGATCAAGAATTAATGTGGAAGTTGAAAGGTCATGGGGTAGTCCAAAGGTCATAGGAGAAGGTGAAAGGTCACCCTCCTCATTTCTATAAATGTAACCTCATGCTTAAAGCAAAAGGACTTTGAGCACTTGAGCTATGCCACACATAGGATTTCCACTCCGTGCTTGAGGAGTTGAAAGTCGTAGCTCTTGGTAGCTTATAGGTAGAGGGATTGTGAGGCTAGTGTTATGTCATGAAGGTGTTATGAACTGCTCTCATCCCACTATTGGGTTTTGATGAGCTTGTATACATGTACTTGAATTAGTAACAGTATCAATGAGAAGTTTCAATTCATGCATTGATTTTCATACATGTTCATGGCACTTGTATTGACTATTCATGCTTCTCTCGTTTATGTATGTGGGTTTACACATTGGTTATATGTTTATGAATTATTTTGTTTCATGTACCTAGTGTGCTGGTTTTGAATCTTTACATATTGTTCAACGTTAATGACAGGGATTAATTGTGAACTATTTCACTTTTGGTTTCTAGAATTCTTTCACTTGTGTATGTCTTAGTTAGTTTCAAATATTTATTCTTCCTTAAGGCATGCTTATGCCCGTTATGTTCTTGTTATGTTCTTGTATCATGCTCTGCAAGTCATCAATAGAGATTTGATTTCATCACCATTCTTCTGACATAGTACACTTGGTCTCACACCTATCTCTACAATTGATTTCCAAGAGAAAAACACACACAGAATGGTGGTCGAGCCTTTATTCTAGATGGGGCTTGTAATAGCTCTCGTGAAAATTCCATGTAATAAAAGTTAAAAACAATAACCACAGTCGATGGGACACTTATTCCAAGCTAAATGTTGGGCAATACATCCTAGGGGGTGTTCATTTGAATGTTTATGGCTAAGGAAATTGGCAAAGGAAATGGGTAAGGCTTTGGAAAGGCAAAAGGCACTTTTGGCACATTTATTTATGAAAATAATGGAAATTAGGAGAAAAGGGGGGTGAAAGGTCACAGGTTGCATGTGAGGAAGAAAATGAAGGAAAATAATGGAAAATGAAAAAAATAGAGGCCTCATCCATAAAAAGGCTCCTGAGGATCAGTTGGTAACCTTTGTCAGTTCAATGTTGGAGCTCTCTCTCATTATTATCTCTCGCATACTCTTGGGCACTTAGATTTCTATTGGAGCACGCTTGGAGGGTGTGGAATACTTGGATTTTTTGAGCAAGAAAGGAAAGGAAAAGCAAAGCGCAAGGAGGCATTGGGATCGGTAACTATATTAGATTTTCTTGCAGGTACCAAGTTGCATGTATGTTTCCTTCACTAGTTTTGGCATGCATGGCACATGCATGTGGTCTCTTGGTTGGGATATGTCATTCGCATGGCGGATTTCCTAGATTGACAGTGGATTTCCTAGCCTTTCCATTTCCTAGATGGCCATGGCGATTGTGGGTTTATTTTCATTGTTTGTTTTTTCTTGGTTCTCATGTTTCTTTAGCTTGGGTTGAGTTATTAGTTCCTGGAAGCCCTGGTTGGACAAATGCTCTGGAAGCCCTAAACGGATTGGGTTGAGTTACTAGTCCTAGAAGCCTTGGTTGGACAAACGCTATGAAAGCCTGATGACAGTTGTGGGTTGAGTTACTAGTCCTGGAAGCCTTGGTTAGAAAAAAACGCTCTGGAAGCCCTAACAGGCTTGGATGGAGACCAATATGATGATGGTTTTGTGATGTCCAACCATGAGGTGTAGTCATTGTGTGATGGATTGAGGTGGATGACCTCTAGAAGCCCTAGATGAGTTTTGATTGATGTGTTCTATGAGATCCCACATTCATGCTTGGAATATGGCACGGGGGTGAATGGCTGAAGTGAGATTTGGCTCAGCCATTCTATGGTCAGGTGGAACGTGGAAGTCCCATCTCGAGTTTGGATTTTGCATCATTAATGAATGGTTATTTATCCTTGTATTTCTATGATCATTTTGATGGATTATATGTGGTCTATATGACTATACTTTCATGATTATTTTTTGATGCTATTATGTTGGTTATGTGTTCTATGACAGCAACCATGTGTGGCTTTCATCATGTTTTTACTTATAATCGAATGATCAATGTATCCATGACCTAAAGGATGGAATGGCAGTTGATGCATTGAGGCATCAGTAGTTC
Source organism: Pinus tabuliformis (assembly GCA_031772625.1). Classification (NCBI taxonomy): domain Eukaryota; kingdom Viridiplantae; phylum Streptophyta; class Pinopsida; order Pinales; family Pinaceae; genus Pinus; species Pinus tabuliformis. The sequence continues at coordinate 923,995,261 of CM062806.1, forward strand.
TTAGCGATTCTCAGCTAAGCATGAGACCCCCATGCTTAGAACTATGAATTACACCTATAGATTACACATTTGCAATATGTTTGGCGAAATGCCTATCATGGCTAGTAGGGGTTTAGTCAAGGTCTTGAACAAGTATTTTCTTTAGTACTATCATTTCCATGTTATCTTACTAATTTGAAGAGATGGAACAATTATGGGTAGTGGCCTGGGCTCTGAGCCTGAAAAAGTGGCTTAAATCCTGGGGTCGTTGGCACAACACTGACAAATCTGGTCCAAAGTTGCTAGCAGGCAGACCTATGAGAGTGACTTTAGGTTGCTGGCCCTTCCCTTTCCCACAACATGAGAGAGACTTATGGCCCAAGAGACCTAAAATAATAGTGGGACCTAGGGACATGATGGTTGAGTGGCTGACTTGTCCTCTAAGGGTTTTTCTGATGACGTTGGATGTCTGTATGGTGTGTCTCTGTTGGTTCCACTTCCTTAATGTGACTTAGGAAGTCGAATCGTATCATAGTGGCCTCTCGTTGCATGTTTACCCCAACTAGACAGTTGCTTGGGTAGATGTGGGAGGAGGGTGTTACAGGGCTCCTATCCCAAATGGGGTTAGGTATAATTAAGAATTCATATAGGGGATACCCCCTACTGTTGGTAGTATCTAGCACCATAAACAGAAAGGAACAAGAAAAATCATATGCTTAGTTGAATCAAAATTTAAAAATTGGAAAAGGGTTTGCAGTATTAGATAACATTCTCAACTGAAAAATATCTCCTTATAGGCCTTGGCTATAAAGAAAATAATGATACCTTCAAGGGAGAATCAAGCACAAAGACATTAGAAAAGGAATTCAAAGAAGAACCTAAAAGCTATGCTAATGTGCTCAAAATTTCTATTAATAATGAAAGCAACATTAAGAAATAAGTAAAGGACCATCAAAGACATCATGACCCTATCAGTAACATTAACAACACTGAAAATGGAATAAAGAATCAATAAAGATCTAAGTTTTCTCACAAAGATAGTTAAAATCAGTTCAAAAGAACTATTTCTACAAGAAAGCCTTTCACATCTAGGTATCAAAATTTCTTTTATGACTATTTCTTTGCTTCTAATAACTTTGGTCATAAAGAAATAAATTTTAGAAGAAATAGAAGCAAAGGATCTTATAAGACCTCAAAAAATAGTTATGTAACCAACAAATCTAGAAGTCCTTATGAATGTGGTGTTAGAAAATACAACTGATTTTCTCCCCTATTGAATCATATTGAATGTTATAGGTGCAATAACTTTGGGCATAAAGCATGTGATTGTAGAAGCATATCATTAAGGCCTCCTAAGGAAAACAAACAAGAAGAATTCAAAAAGGTTTGTAAAAGCAAGCAAGAAAAATAGGAAGAATGTAGATTTTGTCTATATGCTCAAAACCAAGGAATTCAATGGTATATTGATAGTAGGAGATCAAAACATATGATAGGGGATAAGAGAAAAATTGTCTCTCTAAAGGAATACAATGAAGGAAGTGTCACTGTTGGAAACAATGCACCAGCAATAATAATAGGAAAATAAACAAATAACCTTGATAATAAAATGACTAAATCCCAATAGGTTTTTTATTAATGGTATAAAACACAATTTTTTGAGTGTTAGTCAAATGTGTGATCAAGGATATGATATCAATTTTTATTCTAAAGGATGTGAAATAAGGAAAGCAGTATTAGGTAGAGTGATGGAAAATGCTACTAGGACCTGAAGTAAAAATATATGTCTTAGATCAAGTTAAAGGAGAATGTTATATGAGGGAACTGGATGAAAAATGGTTATGGCATAGAAGGATGGATCATTTAAGTTTTGACCATTCATTAAAATTCAAGAAGGATTTCTCAGCAAAATGGTGTTGTTCAAAGAAAGAACAAGATAAAGAGAAGATAAAACTTTCACATCCAAAGACCCCATTTAGATATGCCCAAAAGTATCATTCAGAAAATAAAATCTTTGGAAATAAAGATTTAGGGGTTTAGACCAGAAGGAGATTGACAAGCACACCAAAGTACGAAAAATTTTCCTTGATATCCAAAATAGAACCCAACAATTTTGAATAAGCGAGTAAAGATGATCATTGGGTCAATGATATGGAGGAAGCGTTAATAAAAATGAGAAAAATGAGACATGGGTGTTTTTTCCAAGACCAAAAGATAAGAATGTGATTGGCACAAAGTGGGCCTTCTGGTACAAATTGAATGATGATGGACAAATAGTGAGGAATAAGGCTAGGTTGGTTTGTAAAGGGTATGTACAAGTGGAAAGTCTTGATTTTGAAGAAACTTTTTCTCTAGTTTCTAGACTTGAAGCAATCATAATGTTATTGGCATTTGCATGTTTTAAAATGTTCAAAGTCTATCAAATGGGTTTCAAATCATCTTTCTTGAAAGGAGAATTAGAAGGAGAAGTCTATGTTGAACAACTAGATGGATTCAAGGAAAATTTTAAGGATGGAAAATTTTCTTGAAGTTTAAAACATTGGCGAATCTCACTAATCCCTAATATGCAAATTATAAATGTTTATTGATATATTTGTAAAATTATTCAAATTTATAATTATTTTATATATAGTCTCTATATAATGTTGGCGATTTTTAAGGTAAAATAATTTTATATTCTAAAATTTGGGCGAATCGTCTTTTATAAAATTGGAAATTGGCGAATCTTTTTTGTGGAAAAATCATGGAAAATTAGCCCACTGGGCGAACATTAGCCCCTAAAATTTTCCATGGATGGATTTTAGTTGTTAGAAAATGAATGTTATGTATGCAAATTGAAGAAATCTCTTTATGAACAAAAGCAAGATCCCGACTCTTTGAACTAAGGACTTGATAAATATTTACAATCGCAAGGGTTCAAAAGAGGAGCAACAAATAGAAACCTATACATCAAAACAAATAATGAAAAATTGTAGATCATTGTTGCCTATGTGGATGATATCATCTTTGGAAGTGATGTGACCACAATGAGTCAAAGGTTTGCAACAAAAATGTAGAAAGAGTTTGAAATGTCTATGTTAGGGGAGTTATCATTCTTCCTAGGATTTCAAGTTGTTCAATCAAGTAAAGTTATATTCATCTTTCAAACCAAATATGCTAAATATGTGTTGAAGATGTTTGGACTGGAAAATTATACATATTTTAGAACTCCCATTATCATAGGATGAAAATTAAACAAACTAGATGTAAATCAAACTTTGTACAGGCCAATGATCATAAGCTTATTATATTTGACAACATCAAGACCTAATATCATGCAAGTTATAGAATTGGTTCAAAGGTTTCAATTTACCGCAAAGAAGACACATGTGCAAGAAGTAAAATGGATTTCCAGATATTTGAAGGGGACTATGGACATTGGCTTATGGTAATAAAGAAGCAAATATTTGAAATTAATAGAATATAGAAATGTAGATTGGCTAGGAAGTGTTAGTAAAAAGACAAGCACAAGTGGAGGAGCATTATTCTTGGGAAAATGTTTGGTATCATGGTTGAGAAAGAAACATACCTCGATTTCTTTTTCCATAGCTGAATCATAATATATTGTGGTAGTAGCATGCAATAATCATGTCCTTTGGATGAATCAAACACTAAAGGATATAAAGGTAGATTATTATCAACCCATCTCAATTATTAATTATAATACAAGTGCAATTAGTATCTCAAAGAACCCTATTATACATTCAAAGGAAAAGTATATTTGTATCAAAAATCATTTCCATAAGAGAAAAGGTAGCTAATCATAATGTTAAGATAGAATACACTGCTACTAAAGAGTAGATCAAAAATATATTTACCAAACCCACTCTCACAATGACATTTGCATATGTAACATAAAAGTTGTGAGTTATGTCTATCTCATCTCATCAGTAAAAGGAAAGTATAGGGAGAAGAGAGAGATTGCAGTAATCCAACAATTGGTATTGGATTGTAGTAATCCAACCTTTGGTGTTGGATTGTAGTAATTCAAATCACATGAAGAATATGGAAGATTTAGAGATTAAGTTGCGAGAGAATAATGATTGGAAATAATGGAAACCGATTGAATTGCATGAGAACCAAAAGTGGCACTTTTTCATCGTCAAAGGATATTACTGGAATATAGGAAAAAAAGGAATTGGATATATAAAGTTGTAAAGCATATTCTTAGGGGGGGTAGTATCTTGCTCCTAATTTATGAAAATAGGGGAGAATTGTAGTTGAGAAGACACATCAATTCATTGGGAGCCACCCTTTTCCATTTATGTCAAAGTGGGGGAAATTGCATAGAGGAGGAATTTAAATGAATAAGTTGCAAATAAGAGTTTGCAATCAAGTGGAAATTGAAAATAGGGGAATATTCATTGAAGAAGTTATAGATAGAAGGAGTCTATAATTAGGGGGGGTTCCTTGACACTTTTCCAAATTATTCTAAGGGTTCCCATCATTGGAAAAGGGGGAGATTGTTGAATAATGTTGCCATTAATGTCAAAGTTAGGGAGGACACAAAGGCAGGAGCACAACCCAAAGGCAAGAGAATGACCAAAAGGAAGGAGCTCGATCTAAGGCAGGAGTACTATCTAAGGTCAGGGCACGATTGGGAAGAAACCTCAAATTTTAAAGGGGAAAACCTAAAAAATCATAAAAGGGGGGAAAACCTCAGAATTTATAAAAGGGTGTGGAAAACTTCAAATTTTGTTATAACATAAAATAACTGCAAGACCAAATTATTAGGACCTCTATAATTAGTCAACAAGGCAAGAATATCATTGTCAATTGTATGCCAATCTACAAGAACCTCAACATATTAGGGATTTTTCAAAGGAAAATTTCTCCATATTTTCTAATATCCGAGTATGGAGTGGTACCTAGTTACAACCAATGGTCACAAGGGGATTAAGGCTTTGCACTTGAGGGGTAGGCACCCTCGGAATATCGCCATATTGGTGTTGTAATAAGAGTGAAGGATCATGAAATTTTTTGATATTCCAATAATTGTAGCTCCTATTCATGCCCCTAGTTGTGTTGTGCTAAGGCATAGCAACTAAGGGCCTAATCCCTGAACATATTGGCATATTAGCATATCGATAAATGCTTAAATTCTTGGAATTTTCAAATATCTAATATAGGTAGCTCTTGGTCACAACTCCAGTCACATAGGTGCTTAAGGTGTAGCACCCAAGGTTTAAGAGCTCGTGGCATATTGGCATATCATTGTTATAGTAAAACGTGAAGGTTTAGGGGAATTACTAGTATTCTGGTATAAAGTGCTCCAGGTCATAGTTCTCTATCTCAACGAGCCTAGCTCTCATATTAAGGCTTTATATACCTTGACATATCAACAACCGAAGGTTTTATGGTGCATACGTTGAAATCTACCAATATCCTAGTATCTCGATGCCCAGTCTCTGTCAATGAATAGAAAGTTTTCCAACAATTGACAAATATATTTTCCATCGTCTGTACTCCCAAAGGTCATGTTTTGTAAGGTTTTCTAGTGTTAAGACTTTTAGGTGATTTATGATCTTTCGCTATAAAGGGATAAAATTTGAGGTTCAAACTCCGTCACTCGATTCTAGCTCTTGGTCATAGATTTGTGCAATTAAAGCACTTGGAACTTAAGGTTCTAGAATCCTTGGCATATTCAATGTTTTTAACAAAGGTCATGGTTACAACCCTCTAGCACCCAATATTTATTAGATAATAGTTTTGAGTAACAAAATATTTGTCGACTCTTAATATAAAAGGTTTGTGTCAAAGGATAAAAAAGGTCATGTTTTGTAAGTGATTTCAATGTTAAATATTCGAGAGATTTATTTGATATCTCAATTTGAAAGAACTTGGATGTGATATATGGGCATGTGATGAGGTGCTAAGGTGTGTAAGAACTAAGTATAAAAAATGTTGGATTGAGGGTAGTGCTTATATAGTAAAGCTTGTAAAGAAATTGTGTTGGTTGTATAAGTGTTGAGGCACAACAAGTGGCAAATTAAATATATGTCACACTAATAAAGCATATATATCAAAGGTTGGCTTAATGGAAGTTCCAAAACTATAAGGTATAACTTTTTGTTAAGCGCAATTTTAAAAGGAGAAGTAAATGAGAAAAATAAGCAATAGGATAGTTAATAGAAGCACACAATTGGAGAAGCAAGTATAGGAAGGAAGAGCCTAGTCCAAAGAGTTTGTTGATGAATGGGAGGGGAGAAGTGATTGTAGAGAGTCCAAAAATAGAGTATGCAGCTTAAGAAGTTGGGATCTAAAGAAAGTGTTTTCTTTAGAGAAAATATTTGATGAGGTGACTACAAAAACTCAAAAAGAGCAAAGATTGGTGAGGTGATTGCAATAATTGAGGAGCAGAGTGAACCAAAGAATAAAATATTAAATATCAAAGATAGGATGAGGTGACTGCAAAATTTAAGAAGAGTAGAGTAGACTAGATAATAAAATATTACATGTTGGAGATGAAAGTGGATTGGTGTCTCATGTAGGTTGGTTCCCACAAAGTAGTAGAGGGGATTGGTGCCTCCTATAGGTTGGTTCCAACAAAGTAACAAAGGGATTGGCATCTATTGCAGGTTGGTGCCTACAAAGAACAATTAATTAAAAGACATTTTGTGGTTATTTCCCTGAAGGTTTTCTTGTGTTCAATGTTTTTCTTATGACAATGTTATTTTATGGTGCTTGAATTTTTTAAATAATTAAAATTTTTATTATAATAATTCACAACCCTCCTCTTAGTATAATTATGAATCTAACAATACTAGGGTGTGAGGATGGCATTTTGAGAACTATTCTAGAGGAATTGGCCAAAAATTCTCCACTTGCCACAGGTTAAGAAAGTAAAATCTAAGCTAAATAATATTATTGAAGATGGTTCCACTAGGTATTTTTTAAGGTTTATAAAGGAGGATAGTTATGATGTTGAAGGTGGGATTTTACGAGGATTAGATTTTTATGAAGGGTAAGTATAAATGGTGGGTTGAGGGGTATGAAATCACATATCAGTATAGCTAAAGAAAAGTCTCACTTGGAGGTGTAGTTGGGAAAACAACTCTCAAAAGAAGGGGAACTTAGAGTGAGTAATACCCTAGGGTTAGTTCCTAATTATATGTATGTCCCTAAATTATAGGGGCTTGGGTGATCCCTCTAAAAATAAGACTCGAAGAGTTTAGTAGATACTAAAAACCCTAAAGTTCTTAAGTTATAAGAATATATGGGACATGGTGTTAAATCTATAGGGAATTACGAAATTCCCTTATAGGATGGGAATTTATTCATTCCAATGCTAGAGGTAGATTGAATGGGTTTACTTTGGGTTGGGGAATGCATTTTTTATTGTACTAATAATTGGACCTCTGACCCATGTCTTGGGATGATGATTTTCACTTAGGAGTTGGGAATGGAGGTATTATTTGTGACTCTATATCATTCATACTTTGATTAAATTCCTTTTGGGAGGTTATCATCACATTACTATTAGTGGTGATATGAATTTTTATATTGGGAATCTAGGATCTGGAGAGAAAATGATCATATGGATTAGTTATCAAAAAAAATTCACAAGTTAGATGAAGGTGGTATATTTGATCTATCCTTAGTTAATGATCCATAAATTGTTGTGTATATTCATCTGGACAGTTTATCACAACTGTAGAGCTGCAACTAGGGTCTCCCACACCACTAATTATCCCACATTAATAAGTCAATCCGGGAACGTTTTGTTATTGCAAGGAGTAGCTCAATCCGAGGCTATTTGTCCGAGTAATGCTCGGTAGTACAGTGTTCTAATGATTCGAAAGGAAACAGATGCTAAGCTGTAACTAAACTAACCCAAAAGATAAAATCACGCAAGGCAGTTGATCAGTCAAGGGTGCGGAAGCAATAACCCATCCCTCTAGAAACTGATAAAGAAAGGAAATCAGAGCATGGACTTATAGGTCTGGGGCTAAGCAGCGTCTTGCTGAGGCTCACTACAGCCTTAGGCCTGCTCTCACACTAAGAACAACAAAGGCAGGTAAATCAAGCAGCGGAAAGTAAAATGGAACAGCAATCTGGAAATGGAACAGCAGTAATAAATGGAACAGCAATAATGAATGGAACAACAATAATGAATGGAACAGCAACCTTCAACCGTATGTACACGTCCTATGCTACTACAGCAATCTGAGAGTAATGGATGATATGACTATGTTTCTGAACGAAGTAATATTGCTTTCAAGTCTTACAAATGCTATTTCACATGGATCTGATAACAATAACATTCATACCAACATTCCGCTACAGGAATAGCTGAGAGATGCAATTCGAATAGATCCACTTATACAAAGCAGAGACATGAAGTAAAGAACTCGTTCAGATATCAGTTATAATAAAGCATCGTCTATCACATGAAAGATGTATCAGATTACTCAAATAATGGAAATAAACAAACCACACAGTATAATAATACAAAAGCAAGTGTCCTTCGGAGCTGGGCCCTTGGCTGCCAATGGAACACTGCCTGAAGTTACTCCAGATGCAGAGACGAAATGAACACCAAGTCTTTTATATTAATCGCATCAACAAAAGTATAACAAAGTCAGGTCTCAACGAGACTCAATGATCACAGTTGGTTCTCAAACTTAGAATTACAAAAACAGTCGTTCCCCCCGCTCAATGGCGTGGTGCCTCTATATAACAGAAATGGCGGAGGTATCTAGATAATTAAAAGATAAGTTAAAGCAGCGATCCCTCAGGATCAAAGATCCTGAGGGATTCGCTAATCGTTCAATTCTTCTCTTTCCCTTCTTGCGTTCTTCGTCTCAGTATCCTGCATTCTTTCTCTGGGCTATTCAGCTCTAATTTTACTTGATCTTGTCCGCGTCCGGTTCCCCGTTGGAGGGACAGTAGTTATTTTCCCTTTGCTTCTTGCTTTCAACCGCCGATCCTTTGTTCCCATGTCTTCCTGCATGGAAAACGTCAATTATTAGCACTTGAGCTTCCTTTATCTATTGTTGCACATTTTATCAAAACCCTTTATCTTCTTTGAACTCATAATGCAGAAAAGGTTACAATTATTATTGAAAAACCACTAGATTGCTAGTCAAAAGCATACCTTCCAGGTGCTCCACACACCCCCCTGCTTACCCTGTTTCATGGCCTCATGAAAACATTGTAGTTAACATGCAAGGCGGTGAGAGAATAGGCCGGAGAAGGGATCTCGTGAGGAGGCCGACAACCGTGATGAGCAACTAGATGGTCAAAGAACTGATCTATTTGATCTGCAGGCATCTCATATAAGGCCTGATATCCGGGTGCAGGGTGCCAAATAATTGGACTGCGAAATCGATACCCTAACCAGGATGGCCCTGCTTGCAGAATCCGTTCTCCATAAAGGTTCAATCGGCTGGCAGCCAGCTCAAAATTCTCATATTTGAATGGTTCCCTGAGCTGGATGCTTGGACTAGAGGTCCGGTATCGAAGTTTTGCAGCATCGAGGGCAAGATCTTTAATAGTCAGGAAATATTCCAGACCATTTCGGATCAAGTCTTCGTGCATGGGTCCTATTATCTCAATAACACCTGGGATCCTCATAAGACTCCTATGCTCTCTCCATAGCGTCACTGGGTCTCTAGGTTCAGCTCGTATCCACAAGTCTAGGCTATTTTCTTGTCTCTGAAAGGTGTTATAAGCTCTGAGCCATTTCACCTGATTAACCCCAAATGAGATGAAGGCTTGGAATTGTATATCGCCAACAAAAGGGCCAGGATTTAAATCAGTTTCCTGGTCTAGCACAAGATTGTGCAGGTAAAACTCGCATAATAACCTTTGAACTTTAGCTCCATAGTGCTTGCAACAGTCTATAAAATCATTAACAGTGTTGATATGGATAGGTGCTCCTGCCCTAACGGCTTTTATTTTTAATCTCAGATATCGTTCAAGCAAAAATAAAGCGTAATTTTTAGCAGGGGCCCTACAAGTCAAAACGTCATTATATAAGGAACACAGGGTGTCCATCTGCTTAACAATACTATCTAATCGACGAGTTACCTTAGCAACCTTTTCCTGCTCCTTCTGCCATCCTTCAAAGGCCTGGCTCTCAGACTGACTAATGTCTCGAAGTTGCTGTTGGAGCTCTTCGTATCTTTCCTTGGGGACCGTCTGTTCCCGCAACTGCTCAGCCTCCTGCTGGGCTTCCTTCATCATTTTATGCAAGGTTCTGGTTTTTGGGTCTTTCTTCCACACAGCCGTAGAGGCTGGAAGTTTAACCTGGACCTTTCTATTACGTTGCTTGGAGTTTCGGACCCGAATTACACCCGAGGGTGGTGCTTCTGTTTGGACCTCTTTGCTTTCTGTTTCCTTCTTAATGCGAGCGAAGGGTTGCTGTGGTCTTCCTGCCATCGGAGCCTCTTGCTGTTCCATTGGAATATCCATTCGTTCTTCAAGGCCAGATGGAACAGCAGTCTGTCCCTCTGCGCTATTTGGAACAGCAGTTTGTTCCTCCATGTCATTTGGAACAGCACCCTGTTCCTCATTATTATTTGGAACAGCAGACTGTTCCTCGGCAGTAGGTCTCCTGATGGGGTTTCGACCATCAAAGCGAATTCTTGTCCTCGGGGTTCTTGCTACCGTGGTCCTCCTCCTTTTCCTTGCAGTCTTTTGTATTCTCAGACTGGCTTTCAACATTCGAATTTGCTGCCGGAGTCTGGCTATAGTGCCCAACATCCTCTGCTGCTTCTTTCTCAATTTCTCAATTTCTCTTGTCTCGGCAGAGGGTTTGGCCCTCAATCTTACTTCTTCTTCCTCTGGGATATCTTCCGGCGTCCTGGGGACAGATTGTCCCGGATTGTTATCTTCCACTTCATCATCATAGCCAGGCAGGTTTTCTTCCCCTGCCTCTTCTGCATGCATTTCCTCGGGTAATTCTTCTTCTGCGGGACCGTCAGGGACACCTCCTGTGCTGGAGGCCTGGCCATATTCTCCCATATTGGCCAGAACTGCTGCCAATTCCTCCTCACCTGGAGGGTCTTGCAACGGGCTACCCCCAGATTGTGCAATTTCTTCTTCTTGATTGCCCTGCTTGGTGGCCTCTTCTCCCTCAGAGTGCTCATGTCCTTTTTCAATTCCTCCTTCTGGCTGGTCAGTCCCGGCCTCCGATTGCTCAGCATTTCCTTCAGAGAATCCACCTTCTAGTTCCGGAGGTTCGTCCTCAATTTCGATTGGCTGGGCCGTAGTTTCCTGAATCCTTTCCAACCTTCCTCGTATTCGAGCCAACCGGGCTGACTTCCTTGGTCTTTCAGGTAGGTTGGGTGTGCCAACGGGTTCTCTGGGTTCTTCTGGTCGTTCTGGCGTGTCGGAGGACTGTTTCCGTTTTGAAGCAGCATGTCTTTCTGCTGCTGGCTTCTTGCGTTTTTCTGAACGTTCCGGCGTGCTGGAGGGTCGTTCAAGTTTTGGGGGTGGTACAGCCAATCCCCCTTTGACTGTTTCAATCAATTCCTCCCAAGTGCTTTGCTGTTGGGTAAGACTGTGGCTTATTATCAGCCGAATCAATCCGTGGTGGCTAACAACTGCATCTGTGTGCTGGGCCTTCTTCAGGCTTCGGGCCGCGTCATGTAATAGCGAATTTAAAAGGGCAGGGAGATTTACAGAACATTTTCCTTTTAAAACAGCTAAAAGTTTCAAGTGACGAGGCCTTACCACGTCTTTTCTCCCTTCGCAGGTGATATAACTTTGCACTGTCTTCGCCAGCTCGGTCCAGGGTTCCCCAAGTGTTGCCGGCAGAACTCCTTTCCCTTTGACTGTCAAGCTTTGGCCTTCGCTCTGGAAAATTTCCATGGCTTTTTGCAATCTTTCCTTCTTCAGCTTCCATTTGGGTCCAGCAGCTGGTAATCCTGAGACTTCTGCGATGATGTCCTCCGTAACCACTATCCGCTTTCCTCCTACTACAGAGTAGTTTTCCTGCAAATTCTGCAGAAATTCCAACGCTACAGCCTCGTTTGATTCTTGCAGGCGGTTGAAGTAATTCAACCATCCTGCATTTTCCAGGATTTCGCGAGCAGCAGCGGAAACTGTCAGCTTGTGTGGTTCGCTTCGGACTGTCTTCCCGCCCATGGCTTACTCAGAAATAGAACTCAGAAATGGAACAGCAACTGTTTGCGGTATTTGCTACGCAGAGAGGATGATCGATGCTAATTTTGGAAAGGATCTCACAGAGCATGCAACAAAAAGAAAGATCGTGGACGGCAGTCTCCGTAGAATGAGATCATCATACCGTTAAATCGTGCCATTATCTTGCCCGAATGGTGTGCAGCCACGTAATCCATGGAGTAATAAAGTTACCTCCCCCCCCGCGATCTGATAGGCTGCCCCCAGCCGTCAAAGAGAGGAGCAGCAGCCAGTCGGGAGTCAAATCATAAAGTACAGCATATGGAATTATGCCATGTTGTAAAAAGACAATGAAATGCCGAAACCGAGGCAGAAAAGTGGATCGCGTTTTATATAAGCCTGCGTGATATAATGAGGAACCGAGGGGTTGGACGTCTGTCAACTGTACGAAGTCTCCAGTAGTCATTGTCAGTTCCGTTGCTATGATTGGTGATAATATTCATGCGATAAATATATCGGGGTGTGACATATGATACATGCAAAGGATATAAGAGACAGAAAGATTTAATATCATACCTGTTGGTGTAAATATTACGACTCCAATGCCATTAACAGAGCTCTGCTGCCAACAGGTGTTCATAACCTTGGCAGAGTTGTTTATTTCACCCTCCGGAACCATGATCCTTTGTGTATATTCTGAAGAGTGCTTTGTCAAAATGCAGGCCATTATGCTGGCTTGGTAACCAGATAGCCATAATGCCATTCACAAGGTAGGCACGAAACGTGGTCAGGCCGGCTCGTGATGAGACCTCCTGTTCCAAGGTTTACTTGTTAATTTACCTTCGGATCATATCCCTGGTGTGGTGGCCGTAATGGGAATGCCACTTCGCTTCCATCCTTATGATCATGGTAGGCTGGCTCTAAATGAGACCCCCTATCCTGCATTTGACAATTTCATATTTTGTTTTTATTTTTCTTTTATTTTTCTTTTGCAGAACACCTCTCTTTTTTGTTTATTTACACATAAGGGTGGTTCCGCACTCCTTAAGAGCGGGGAATGGTGGAAGAAGTCTTATAGTCCCAACAGACAGATATAAATCGTTTGCTCATATTCCTCAGTAATGATCAAGAGAGATTTTTAGGGGAATCGTCATGATAACGATCACCAATAACAATGGTACCGGTAAATGACAATGACAGCGAAGATGAAAAGTTCACGTCCCTCCTCTTGTCCTTTTATACATACTGGCTTCATAGTGATAGCGATTTATGATATGCTGATTTCGGTATCTCATGGTTTATGTTCACCGCATAAGTTCATTGCTGTATCTAAAAGATTGAGGAGACCATGGTCGCACAGCATCCTCCATAAGGGCGAAAACATGTCAATGGCATTCCTGAGAGAAGAATTCATTCGTAGGATACCATTTCTTTGAGAGAAACAACTGAAGATCACAAATGTTGTTCCTTTTGAGAAAGGAACAACAAAGACACTCAAATGCTGTTTCTTTTGACAAGGAACAGCAGACGCACTCAAGTGCTGTTCCTTTTTGCAAAGGAACAGCAGGAACACCCAAGTGCTGTTCCTTTTCGCAAAGGAACAGCAGGAACACACAAATGTTGTTCCTTTTCGCAAAGGAACAGCAAAACACACAAGTGTTGTTCCTTTTCGCAAAGGAACAGCAAAACACACAAGTGCTGTTCCTTTTCGCAAAGGAACAGCAAAACACACAAGTGCTGTTCCTTTTCGCAAAGGAACAGCAAAACACACAAGTGTTGTTCCTTTTCGCAAAGGAACAGCAAAACACACAAGTGCTGTTCCTTTTCGCAAAGGAACAGCAAAACACATAAGTGTTGTTCCTTTTCGCAAAGGAACAGCAAAACACACAAGTGCTGTTCCTTTTCGCAAAGGAATAGCAAAACACACAAGTGTTGTTCCTTTTCGCAAAGGAACAGCAAAACACACAAGTGTTGTTCCTTTTCGCAAAGGAACAGCAAAAACACTTGGAATACAAGTAAAAAAATCAAGGAAACATATATACAAGATGTTATGTACAAATTATGAAATGAATTTCTTAAGCTATAGGTGAGGAAGATTTCGCTTCCTCTCCTAAAATTTTCATATCAGTATCTTGTCGCAGCTGTTGACAGAAGGATTCCCGAGTGAGTGGCTTCCGATTCCCCGGGAAGTCCTGAAACCGAGAGTCGTATAACAGAGCCCAGTCTCCTTCATGAAAGACTTTATTCTTGATAAGTGCATTGTGCCATTTAGCTCGCTGCTGTTGAATCAATGCTATATTTTGTAATGCAGAGAGCCTGATTTCGTCCAATTCATTAATCTGTTGTAATCGATTGATTTGTGCCTCACTCAGATCTAGGCTGACTTCCTGTGCAGTTCGTAGCGTTCGGATTTCGAATTCTATGGGGAAAATTGGCTGCTTTCCAAACACTAATTGATAAGGAGAATAGCCTGTAGTACTTCTCCATGTGGTTCTGTAGGCCCACAGTGCCTCAGGTAGTCGAGCGGCCCAATCTCGCCGATGCGATGCAATGGTTTTTGTTAAAATTGATTCTATTACCTTATTACTACTTTCTACTTGCCCATTTGCCTGCGGATGGTATGGGGTAGTGATCATATGTTGGACATGGTAATTGTTAAGTGTTGCAGCTAATTTATTTCCAACAAATTGTGGTCCACCATCGGTGATTAATTCTCTTGGAAGTCCATAACGTACAAACAAATGGAACAAGAATTGTATCACAGAGTCTTCTGTAGCCCTAGGTAATGATTCGGCCTCGACCCATTTAGTAACATAGTCTGTCGCCACCAGAATATATGCCCTCTGATTTGATGGTGGATTGATGGGCCCAACGAAGTCCAGAGCCCATCGTTCAAATGGCTCAATGACCAATTGTGGTCTCAGAGGCATTTCATCGGCTTGGCCAGGTTTTCCTGCTCGCTGGCAGCTGTCACAGGCTTGTGCAAATTTTTTCGCATCCTTGAAAATTGTAGGCCAATATTATCTGGTCTGCAATACTTTATGTGCTGTTCTTTTTTCAGCGAAATGTCCCCCGCATGGCCCGTCATGGCAAGCTTTTAGAATGTCGAAGATTTTGTCTTCTCGAATACACCTTCTGATTTGCATGTCTGCCCCTGTATGGAACAAATGGCCTCCAATCCATGAAAACCGAGTGCTCTTCTGAACAATCTGCTTGCGTTCCTGAGGGGTTAAGTGTTTTGGTAGCTTACCGACTGCGAGGTAATTGGCGACATCTGCATACCAGGGTGTTCGAACAGCAACAGCAAAAAGGTGCTCGTCAGGAAATTGATCTTCCACTGCTGCTGTTTCAATTGCTTTCGGTATTCGTGAGAGGAAATCAGCTACAGGGTTCTCCTTGCCAGGTCGATCCTTGATTGTGATGTCGAACTCCTGCAATAAGATCAACCACCTGGTTATTCTAGCATTCGTAACAGGTTTATTTGCCAAATACTTGATAGCAGAATGATCTGTATATAACACAACGGGATAGCCTGTGATATAATGTCTAAATTTGTTAACAGCATGTATTACAGCCAGGAATTCCTTTTCAGTAACAGTATAATTGAGTTCGGCAGAGGATAAATTTTTGCTGATATAGTAAATAGGATATGGCTTCTTATCCTCTTCTTGCCCCAGGACTGCACCAATTGCTGTGTCCGAGGCATCAGATGAGATTTGAAATGGCAAATTCCAGTTGGGTCCTCGAAGGGCTGGAGCTGTTGATAGCAGGTTCTTCAATTCCTTAAAAGCCTGGTCGCATTTTTCTGTCCACAAGAAATCAACATTGCCAATTAAAGCATATAGAGGTGCAGCAATACATGAGTAATGTTCTATAAATCGTCTGTAATACCCAGAAAATCCAAGGAAACTGCGTACCTCTGTTTGAGTAGTGGGAGTAGGAATAAGCAAAAGAATCTGAATTTTAGCAGGGTCTACCTGGATGCCAGCTGCTGAGATGTAGTGCCCTAGAATGAGCCCTTCTGTCATCATCATGTAACATTTTTCGTGGCTCAGGCAAAGTCTGGTAGCGATACAACGTTGTAGGACTTTTTCCAGGGTATCCAGAGCTGGGTCGAAATCATCTCCATATGGTGTAAAGTCATCCATGTACACCTCAAGTCCGTCGTTTATTAGGTCTGCAAAGATGCTGAGAACAGCCCTTTGGAATGTAGCAGGGGCATTGCATAGGCCGAAGGGTAGTACTCGATAGGCAAACGTTCCCCAAGGGCAAGTAAAGGTAGTTTTATCCTGATCTTCAGGGGCAATTTGGATTTGGTTATATCCGCTGAAGCCATCCAGGAAAGAAAAAAATTTCTTCCCTGCCAAAGTGTCCAGTACTTGATCTATAAATGGGAGGGGAAAGTGATCCTTCTGTGTGGCCTTATTTAACTCCCTGTAATCCACGCAAATCCTCCATTTCCCATTTTTCTTGGGTACCACCACTAGGGGAGAGACCCACTTACTGTCAGAGATGGGGTAAATAAAATTAACATCTAAAAGTTTCTGAAGTTCGGCTTTTACTATTTCTTTTAGATGGGGGTTGAGTCTTCTTTGTGGCTGACGAACAGGTCTTGCATCCTTCTCTATATAAATGTGGTGGGTGCATAATTGAGGATCAATCCCTTTCATGTCAGGGTAATCCCACGCAAATGCTCCCTGATATTTTCGTAACAGATTTACAAGTTTTGCTTCTTGGTCTGGCGTAAGGTTGGCGTTAATATTTAGGGCCTTACCAGGTTCAATTTCCACTACTTTACTATTGGCAACAACAGTCACTGGTATTGTTTGGTCATGTGCGTCTTTCAAAAGGTCTTCCTCTAGCTCACTATCAAATGCTGCCTCTATCATAGAACACTGTGTGTGAGATCTAGATTCGGTTTGACTAATGAAGTTATTGATGGCGTCATCTTCTATTTGATCTTTAAAATCTAAAGCCTTCTGTACAGTCAATGGGGCTCTGATATTGTTAGTAAGATATGACACAGGATACTGATTGGTTTTGATCATTGGCAGGCTTGGTTGTGCTGGAGGATATAGAACTAGATTTTTAACATCTGGTCCTTTAGTTATAGTCATGTTTCCCTGCCGGCAACCAATGTAGGCATCGGCAGTAGCAAGCAAAGGTCTTCCTAATATTAGCGGATGTCCATCTAGTCGGGTTTTTGGATTAATTACCAGGAAATCAGTTGGATATTCCCAGGAATCTATGGAAACCATGACATCATACAGAGTACCTTCGGGTCGAACTACAGATCGATCTGCCAATTCTAACAAAGTAGAAGTAGGTTCTATTGATGTGATGCCAAGCTTTTGGCAGGTGGAAGTTGTCAAAATATTGATTGCAGCTCCCAAGTCGACTAAAGTGTTAGTCAGGGTTTGACCATAGATTTGGACAGTTACAATTGGGTTCCCGGGATCTTCGTATTTGATAGGTGTCTCTTTTCCTGATAACAGGTCGGATAAAGTTCCAACTACTTGGACTCTAGGGTTAGTAGTTATATTCCTTCTTGATTTTTTTATGCACAGTTCTTTTATAGTTTTTGCGTATATGGGAATATCTTGAATGGCCTGGAGGAATGGAATTTTTATGTACAGGTTTTGTAACTCTCCCAGAATGTCAAAGTCTGGATGTTGCACTGGTCGTGGTATGACTAATCGTTCCGGGAAAGGAGGGGATGATGTATTTGTTTGTTGATGGGTCTGTTCCTTATTTACATCCTCTCGTTGTGGTGGTTGTTCTATTGGGAACTGATTTTCAATGTGAACTGTTTTGTCTCCCTCTGTTTCTATGATACGTCCAGATCGTAACTGAAGGTCATTGCACTCCCTTAGGTCAAGTCCAGTTTCTGATGTTTCTATAATTTGGATGGATTGGACTGGTCTATTATTAGGATTGGGATTGGGTTGGGCTGGGAGTTGCGGCCTTAAATTAGACTGGGGGTTTTGTTGTAAGGCTGGCAGAGTTGGTTGAGGGAGTGGAATAGTTCTTGTTGACTGATATGTCGATCTTGGCCAATTGGTCTGCCAGGGTGAACCTTGTGAAGTAGGGGGAATCCATTGCGGAGGATATGAGTTATTCTGCCAATATGGTGGGGTGTAGGGAAAATTTGGCCATCCGAATTGGTTTGTCTGATTCATCCATGGATTCGGAGAAGGAAACGGTTGTGATGACCAATTCGGGACTGGGGGTGTAGATTGGTTTTGCCACGTACCATATTGCTGAGCATTATATTGTGGAGGTTGAAAAGAAGAAGCTGGATCCGAAAACATACCTGATTGCCTAGGTTGCCATTGGCGACGTTGGTTAACAAAGTATGTTGGTTCTGATTCTTCTTCTGCTTCCTTGTATACACCCTTTAATCCAGGAAGTGAGGGACAGCTTTCAGTAAGGTGGTCTTTCGTGCAGATAGCACATGCTTGAACTGTATCTAGCAGACATTCTTTGTGGCTATGTTTTCTTCTACATCGGGGGCAGAAAATTGCCAGATTTTGCTCTGCCTCCATTTTCTTTTGTTTAGCCTGCACAATATCAAGCTGAGTAGTTAATGTCCCTAGGATATCAGTTTTAAAATTTTCTGATAAATTCCCAAGTTCTACACGTGTTACCCCTTCTGTTGATATTTTGTTATCTCTAACAAACCTATCATATTCTGTTGGTTTTATCCTTGTGCTACCTCTTGAACTCCTAATGCATAAATCAATGATATCAGCAAAATTCTCTTGGTAAATATCCCCTTTTCCCATGATATTCAATGTTTCAATCCACTGTTCTTTCATACCTCTAATTAATGCAGTTTTCAACACATTATCAGGCAGAGGTAATGATGCATAGGGGGATCTCTGTAAATTATACTGGAAGCATTCCACATATTCCTCTAGAGTTTCATTTGGTCTGGCCGTCATTTGGAAGATTTCATCTTTCAGTTCTCTTGACCTACAGTAATCCTGATATTTCTTGAGAAAGGATTCTTTCATTTGCTCCCAATTGTTTATGACTCCACCACCTAGACCCATAAACCATCTCAGAGCTGCTCCCTTCAAAGTAGAGGGGAACAACTTTAATTTCTGGGGGTCAGTGGTGTAATCATACCCTCTACATAACACATCGAATTCAAATAAGAATGCATCAGGGTCCTCTGATGTGAGTCCGTGAAACGTTGGGATGTGTTGAAGAGGAATTGCCTTCATGGGGGAATTTGCAGCAGAATCTACTATAGGATATTGCAATGTAGAAGTTTGGGTATTTGGCTGATTCTGCGCCATGGGATCGAATATGTGCCAATATCCTTCCGGAATTTCTAGGAGGGTGTTCCTAGGCTGAGAAGGAGCAGCCTTGGCAGGGGCTGTTTTAATGACACTTCCCTTATCTGGGATTTCTATCTGAAGGAATGGGGTGCCTTCAGTATTAATTCTGGCTGCGCTTCCCTTATCTGGGCTGTCTAACAGCTGGATTATCCTAGAAGGAGATTTCGGTTCCTCTATTTCCCCTGTTTCCCCTTCTCCTTCACAAAGGTTGCTTAAGTTCCCTTCTTGCAGCCGTTCTGACACAGGATTTTCAATTTCTTGGAAGTCCTGTTCAACAGTCTGACTATGCACCTCAGCGTAGGCTCCAGATGGTGATGTTGTAGCCTGAAGGGAACTAGTAGGCTGCTTAGAATGAATCTTTCTGAGGCCTACTGACGGCTGAGATTCAGTTTTCTTGTAGATTTCGTCTATGAAGGTCGTTCGGCCAAGGGTCACCGGTCCTTTGGCTTTTTCAGGTTTGGCTGGGGGTTTGATATTCTTTTCTAACTTTTTCTGCTTAGTCATGCACTCTAAAAACTACTAAATCCTATCAACCAGCAATTCTACTAAGAGAGCGGACAGTGGAGCAGGGCTTTTACATGCTCCGTACGCAGGTTCTTACCTTCCGTTTTTAAAATCCAACTCCCCCCTAGCAGATTTGCGCACTACTCTGTAAAGGGCAAATGGCTTTTACTCCTCCCCGGCAACGGCGCCAAAATGTAGAGCTGTAACTAGGGTCTCCCACACCACTAATTATCCCACATTAATAAGTCAATCCGGGAACATTTTGTTATTGCAAGGAGTAGCTCAATCCGAGGCTATTTGTCCAAGTAATGCTCGGTAGTACAGTGTTCTAATGATTCGAAAGGAAACAGATGCTAAGCTGTAACTAAACTAACCCAAAAGATAAAATCACGCAAGGCAGTTGATCAGTCAAGGGTGCAGAAGCAATAACCCATCCCTCTAGAAACTGATAAAGAAAGGAAATCAGAGCATGGACTTATAGGTCTGGGGCTAAGCAGCGTCTTGCTGAGGCTCACTACAGCCTTAGGCCTGCTCTTAC
Organism: Pinus tabuliformis; assembly: GCA_031772625.1. NCBI lineage: Eukaryota > Viridiplantae > Streptophyta > Pinopsida > Pinales > Pinaceae > Pinus > Pinus tabuliformis. The sequence continues at coordinate 924,015,751 of CM062806.1, forward strand.
ACTAAGAACAACAAAGGCAGGTAAATCAAGCAGCGGAAAGTAAAATTGAACAGCAATCTGGAAATGGAACAGCAGTAATAAATGGAACAGCAATAATGAATGGAACAGCAACCTTCAACCGTATGTACACGTCCTATGCTACTACAGCAATCTGAGAGTAATGGATGATATGACTATGTTTCTGAACGAAGTAATATTACTTTCAAGTCTTACAAATGCTATTTCACATGGATCTGATAACAATAACATTCATACCAACATTCCGCTACAGGAATAGCTGAGAGATGCAATTCGAATAGATCCACTTATACAAAGCAGAGACATGAAGTAAAGAACTCGTTCAGATATTAGTTATAATAAAGCATCGTCTATCACATGAAAGATGTATCAAATTACTCAAATAATGGAAATAAACAAACCACACAGTATAATAATACAAAAGCAAGTGTCCTTCGGAGCTGGGCCCTTGGCTGCCAATGGAACACTGCCTGAAGTTACTCCAGATGCAGAGACGAAATGAACACCAAGTCTTTTATATTAATCGCATCAACAAAAGTATAACAAAGTCAGGTCTCAACGAGACTCAATGATCACAGTTGGTTCTCAAACTTAGAATTACAAAAACAGTCGTTCCCCCCGCGCTCAATGGCGTGGTGCCTCTATATAACAGAAATGGCGGAGGTATCTAGATAATTAAAAGATAAGTTAAAGCAGCGATCCCTCAGGATCAAAGATCCTGAGGGATTCGCTAATCGTTCAATTCTTCTCTTTCCCTTCTTGCGTTCTTCGTCTCAGTATCCTGCATTCTTTCTCTGGGCTATTCGGCTCTAATTTTACTTGATCTTGTCCGCGTCCGGTTCCCCGTTGGAGGGACAGTAGTTATTTTCCCTTTGCTTCTTGCTTTCAACCGCCGATCCTTTGTTCCCATGTCTTCCTGCATGGAAAACGTCAATTATTAGCACTTGAGCTTCCTTTATCTATTGTTGCACATTTTATCAAAACCCTTTATCTTCTTTGAACTCATAATGCAGAAAAGGTTACAATTATTATTGAAAAACCACTAGATTGCTAATCAAAAGCATACCTTCCAGGTGCTCCACAACAACAAATATGATAAAACTATATTAAAAAAATTTGAAATCTACATTATTAGGGTTTCATTTCTCTTTATATTTATGGATTTGTATATTATTTTTAATTGTGTATGCATGAAAATTAAGATAATGCATAAAAAGGGAACAATGAAATAAAAACTCACACACCACAATTTGACACAAGATATAAACAAGGAAAACCTAGTTGGAAGGTGAGGTCGCTCGCTCTCTTTCTTTGAATAAAAAAATAGTTGTGAGCACAAAAAATTAAGGCATGTGGCCCATGGGCTACTATAGTGCACAAAATCCTCTCAATGTGCTCTCTCCCTGTCCCTCTCAGCTATTTTTCTTGTCTATGAAATAAGTGCACTCGAAAAGAATGGAACCCCTTTTCCTCCTAGTGACTTGGTTATGTTATAACATAGCCCAATAGCCTACTAGTGGTTAGGTTTAAATACCTCAACTCTTAATCATCATTACAATATAGACTCTTATAGATTATTCTTCATCATAACCACATGGATAGCCCCTTTTCCATGAATAATTGGGTTTGATGTGACATCCTCTTGAATTATGGTGGCCAAAACAGAAAGGTGAAATTCTGAGTGGCATAAATTTTGCGTATGAAGTGTGATTAAGGTGATTCTTGTGTCATTAGAAAGGTCTCTATGTGTAGGATATGAAAAAAAGTGCAACACTAAAGTAGCAAATTTTTACCCCCAAAAAATGTTGTTTGATGCCTTAAAATGCTCCAATAAGGTTTCAAACCCACATTTTTCCAAATTGGATCCCACTGATAAAAATGGTCCTATGAGCTAATTCCTCCACTTTTCCCACTCTAAAATCATCAATATGGATGAAAAATAATATAATGATACAATCTGGATTAGTTAAACTCAAACAAACTAGACAAACAAGATAATGTGGCCTTTCAAAGGGCCTAAACATATTTTTCATGTCTAAAAGTCTTATGAATGACTTATGAAGCACAAGGCAATGAATCAATGTAGGGGGGCAGGGGACACAAACCATTTTCCCATATACTTAAAACTAGCTAGAGTGGATGAAAATCCTTATGTCCCTTTCAAATTCAATTCCCAATAGCTAGAGGACTTAACTTTATTATCTTAATTAATTCTCATTGGGTTCCTCTCAATAGGGACTTGAGACAATATATAACTATTCAATTTGAGGTTAGTTTCAAGAAGATTAAGAAAAGTACATCAAAATGGGTTTATGAGATAAAGTTGTAAGATGATAAGGAATTAAAATAGGTTGAATAAAAGCTTGAGGATCTAACATTCCATGATCATATTGATTTTACAAATGAATAACACAAAGCCTAAGTATTGGGGTTAGAGAAAAGGAAACGGGTTTTGCTGGAAAAGAAGGAAGCTCCTTGGAGGATGAAGAGCAGAGCCTTATGATTGGAAAAAGGAGATGAGAACACCAAACTTATCCATCAATTTCAAATCATAGGAAAAGTATAAATATTGTCTAGAAGTTGCAAAGTTTTCATAGAGAAATAATTACTAGTTTCAAGGACCCTCCAAAGGTTGGAGAGAATTATTTCAAAGGCCATAGAAAAGCCACTATAACTAAGGTTATAAAAATGGTTGTCTCCCCAACTTCATTTTAGAATAATGTTAATATGATGGAAGAATTTTCTAAATAGGAGCTTTAAGTATTCCTACACTTACTTAAAAAAATATAAAAGCCTAGGGCCTTATGGATTGCCAACAAAATTTTTCTAGGGTTTTATGGAATGTTGGAGGACTATTTGATAAGAATCATTGAATAATTAGCTTTAATTTAAGTGAGAGTTCTAATTACATATGATACAAATTATTTCTCTTATTTAAAAATCCAATAATCTCTTTAGGTTTGAGGAATTCAAACCTAATTCATAGTTTAATAGCATATACAAAATCATCTCCAAGATTATTGCGAGAAGAATGAAGGATCTTTTTTATAAGGTTATTTACATACAAAAAATTTTGGTTATTTGTTGGTAGATAGATATATTAGGCAATTGGGATCACTTAAGAGTCTTTCCACACAATAAAAATAAAAAAGAAGTCCTTTATGCTGTTAAAAGTAGATTTTTCCAAAGGTTATGATAGAGTAAGATGGTCATATCTAAGATTGATGTTATTTCATCTACAATTTAATATTTTTAAATTAGGTGATGAAATGTGTTACTTCAATTTATTTTATATTTTTAGCCAATGGCTTATCCTTTGAATTTTTTTAGGCTAAAGAGACGGTCGAGGCAAGGGTGTCCCCTCTCCCCTTTTCTTTTCCATTTTGTGCATGAAATTTTCACTAGATCCCTTATAGAAGCCAAAACCATAAGGGCACTAAAAAAATTTAGGATGTATAGGGATTTTTTAATCTCTTATTTTTTTATTTGTAAATTACTTTTTCACTTTGCAGTAATGAATCTAGAAAGGATGCACTAAAATTAAAAGAGCTTATGGATTTTTTATTGTATGGAAATTGATATAAATGAAAATATTATGAAATCTACTATTTCCCTTATGGAAGTAAATGATGAGGATTTTTACATACATTTTGTAACACACCTTGTTGAGCCACTTATAGAGAAAATTTGTGTAAACCATCACACCATCATCACGATCCATCCTCCTAAGAGAACTTAAAAATAATTCTTATAAAAGAAATTAAATTTCTTAATTAATGTAGTTGGGGTCCTTTGGAGAAATAAGGATCAATGACATAATATTGTTGCACATTTCTTATTCTTATATGGGTACGTGATGATGCAAGAATTTGTATGTTCTTATGCATGTGTTTGTAAAAGTGTATATAAGATCTGAAAGCTTTATCATCTTGGCAACATTGACATGTTTATAAGCTTGATGGTTACGACATTATTGTCGACATGCCGTCTTCATTATTCGCATTTGAACATTTCCTCATTAAGCTAATGTCCTTGGTAACATCTTAATGCTCAAAAACATGGAGGAATAATTCAATTGAAAGAGCCTATGTTGCCTAGCATTTCATCTCGCTTTGTTATTTTCCATTATGCATGCCTTAGGTATGAATTATGTTACATCTTAAATATTTTTAAGTGATGTATGGTCCCGATTTTTGCAAAAAACAATCGAAACAATATATTGTACTCTTGTTTTGTCAAGAAAAAATAGTATTTTTGGCAACTGATATTTTTGGCATACTTTCTCCTATCAATTTGTTTTATGTTTTTTATTGTCGAGGAAGATTTCTCTGATATTAATAGTAAAAATATATTATTAAATCCATATCAAATTCATGGGGGCTTCACTGGGGCAGCAATACCATACCACGTGGGTTCATATTGGGGGATATATATTGAGGAAAAAATGACATAATATATTGGGGGATATATAGGGGGTAAAGGGTTTTTATATTGGCAAGTATAAAAAATGGAGCTCAAAGTTAATGAAAAAATGAATACCTACAATATCTAATGAAAGTAGGGGTTTTTTAAATTGGGAAGGTGTAACGGGTTCGTATTGGTAGAGGGCTAAACAATGTGATTTTTAGAGGTATATTCCAATATGTAGTCAAATTAAGGGTATTGTTTAATATGTTACGAACACATGTGATATGTTAGAGCTTCATTGAGTGAAGCCCCTCCGATCAGATTTTATATACACACATGTACAATCTTATGGCTAGTAGGGTATGATTTTTAAGAAATATTCCTACAATGTGACTCATTAATTCACTATTATTTTGCTTTAGTTTTAGTTTGTTAACCCTCAAAAGTATATATGATTGTTTATTTAATTTATTTTTTGCTTATTCTACCACCATAAACAAACTTCCGAAATTTTGTTGTAGAAATTTGTTAAAATTATTTCTCAACTTATTTGTAAAAGTTGTTGTAAATAAATTATATTATAATTTTGGGCTTTAAATCCCAGGCCTAGTCCCATTATCTTACCATCCAAGTGATATTTGATGGTGTCAGAAGCATAAAAAATTCGCTCGTTAACACACCCCATATATTAAAAAATAAAAATTATATGTATAACCAAAATAATATGCATATCTTGATTCAATATTTCTTAACTAAGTACTCATTTTTCTATTCTAACTCGCACCTTAAGGCTACCTTAAGAAAATAGGAATTTCAAAATTTTCCTCCTCCTTTAACCATCTCAAGCCTCTTTTTGGAGGTCGTCGTCATCTTCTATTCATCAAGGGCTTTCCAATTATGTGAGTTTCATCCAAATCTGAGCTTTGGACACAGCTATGGCCCTCAAAATATTCCCAAATATGTCATGTCAACATTTGTACAATTGACACATGGAAACCCTTCCCACATGTCATCACCACCTTATGCCAACTTACCAATTCAACATATATATTTCGAGTTTTATTTAACCATGTTTGTAGCTATTTTAGATTTTTCTAGCTTTTGGATGTCTGACTTTTTCATATTATCTATATACATGATTTGATTTTTTTGCTAGTGGCTATTTCCATTTCTTCCATATTTTTGGATTTCCACTACATCAATGGGTTAACTTCCTATATACTTGAATACAACATCACTCACCATGATAGCTACAACTTTAGCTACCATGTCGGCATGCCACATCAATGTGTCAGATCCTCTTGAACGACATTCCTTGCCACATCGGCATGGCATATCATCCTACCATGTCATATGATATATCATTCTATCAAGTTAGCAAGACAACTCATCCTACCATGTCAACATGACACATCATCCTACTCACCCTAATTGTCTAGGCTTTTCCTATGTGGACTCTGAGAGATCACTATTTAATTTCCCCACTAGCATCCATATCTGGTATTTTCTAAAAAGGCCAATTTTAAGAACTTTTAGATTTCTAAAATTTTGTATATAGATAAATAAGAACTTCTTGATCCTCCAAATATATGTATTCTATCAAATTATGGATAATAATCTCATTAGTTGTTGGATCTGAAATGTCTTAGATATTGTAGAAATTCCTTGTAGATTCAAACTGCTTATGTAATTTTCTAAAACAAAATACTTAAAGCTACTCTACTCATTAGCAGAAACAATTGATCGATCGAGAAATCATAAAGCATACAAGATAAATAATTCAATCAACATATTACACAATGATTTCTTGGGGAAAACCACAGCTAAAAACCCTTGTTATCTATATATTGCATTAGTCAAAAAATATGAGAAGATTACAATGCTTTGCTCAAGCCCGAGCAACCTCTGCACTATCTCTATCTATCTCACAACTTCCTAGACAAGCCTAGACTAATACTTAACCAATTTTCTACTTGCCGAAGTACCTATTTCCTTGCGTTGTTTCCTTGAGAATTATACCCCATTAATTAGAAATATTCCTCAATTGGAATTGTGCAATCCATCATAGGCCTTCCTCTGACTGCATGCACCACCTGTACAATTTGGATTATTATACAATTGATAGTACACTACCCTTGAACTCCAATCTCAACTGGGTAACTCTCGAATCTGACATGCATGAGTTATTTATGGTTGAATCATCAGTTAACTTGTTGAACACATGAAGTAGCACCCCATTATCTGACCTCCTACTAGTTCCTCCATCAGTTAGAACTAGTGTAACTGATTTTAACTAAGCTAAACTGAATTAATTCATTACAACTCAAAATAAACTAAACTGGGACTCCTATAAAGTAGGATACACTCTACATGACTCAACTTAGACCCTTAACTCGAATTAACTGAGCCAACTAAGTCAAATTAACTTAGTTAACTTGTACAAGTTGTCTTGTGATGTGGAATTACAATTTTATTCCTAATTTAATTCAAGGGAAAATTAAATCAAGATTTTTCTTGTTGAATTTTCAACACTCCCTCTCAACAAGAAAGAGATTATCAGATACCCAAATCCTACCTCTATGGAACTCAAATTTTCCTCTTGATAGTGCCTTAGTCAATATATCTGCATCATGTTCCTCTTTAGGAATGTACTCCAACAACATGATTCTCCTCTGCACACAATATTGTAGATGGTGATACTAGATGTCGATATGCTTGGACCAATCATGAAAAATTGGATTCTCAGACAGTTTGATACAACTCTGATTGTCACAGTATACCATTGTAGGATCCAAAGGTTGACCAAATAACCCAACAAGGATCTTCCTCATCCAGATAGCCTCACAATCTGCTTGACCAGCAGCCATGTACTCTGCTTCTACTAAACTGAGTGCAACTGATAGAACTCACTCAGTTTAGCAGAAGCGCTTGCTTGAACACTCAGTTTAGCAGAAGGGTGCTTGTTTCAGTCCATACATCACTCGCTTGAGTTTGTACACATGTGACTCTATATTGAAGGTCTCAAATCCTTTTGGTTGCTCAATGTACACCTCTTCCTCAATCAATCCATTGAGAAAGGTTGTCTTCACATCCATCTGATGTATCTTCCATCCCATCAGCGACGAAATTGCTAGAATATATTTGATTCAAGAGTACCTTGCTACAAGATCAAAGGTATCCTCGTAGTCAATTCCCTCCACGTGAGTAAACCCCTTGGCCACAAATTTGGCCTTGTGTTTCTAAACACTCCCATATGCTACTTGCTTCACCTTATAGATCCACTTGGAACCTACCACTTACTTTTCCTCTGGCCTTGGGATAAATTCCCAAGCATTTTTCCTGATAATGGAGTCATACTTCTTAACCATGGCATGAAACCATACTAGTTTCTACACTACTTCCTCAAATGAGGATGGCTCAGTCTCTACACTCGCGCTCATCAGAGCCATGTAGCTAGTGTACCGATCTGGTGACCTCCTCTACCTACACTATGATGTAGGTTATCCCACATTCTCTCTAGTATCATGCATCAATCTTTCAGCTTCTATGATGTGCTTCCTTCCATCTTTGGATGTTTCTGCATGAGTGGGTGCTTCCACTCTCTGCTCCTTTGCATGTGGTTGCTCCACATCATCCTAGGGTTCTTCCTTTGGAGGTAAAAGCTCCTCATATGCATGTAACTAAATATCCCTCTCAAGGGAACATCTCATGGCCTTATCTTCATGGAACTTCACATCTTTATGAAAAATGTCATCCTGTGAGATGGAAGGTATACCCTATAGTTGTGAGGTGTATCAGTGTACCCCACAAATATACCCAACTCAACTGTCAACTCTAGATTTTTCTTTGCAGACTTGTTAACATGATAGTAAACTAATGAACCAAAGATCCTGAAGTGTGACACATCTCGTTTCTTCCCTAGAAAATCTTCTTTTGGTACTCATCCCGAGAATCCAATGAGGACTCCTGTTATGCACATATACATTTGTGTTGCATTCTTTAGCCCACAAGTGGAATGGTATGCCCTGATCATGTACATCATTCGTGCAACTCCCACAATAATTTTTTTCTTCCTTTCGACCACCCCATTCTGCTGTGGGTTATGGGGTATTATTAGCTCCCGTTGAATTCTTTCTTATGCACATAAGTCCTTGAACTCATTTGATAGATATTCTCCATCAGTATCGCTCCTCACAGCCTTCACTTTCCTGCTAGTGTCTTTCTCAACAAGTGCTTTAAATTGACAAAATTTAGAGAACGTTTGATCTTTCTTCTGCATGAAGAAAATTAAGCACTTACGTGAGAAATAATCTACAAATATCACATATACATTTTATTTTCCATGGAGGTTGTTGAGAATGGTCCACACACATCTGAGTGAACTCTTTCAAGGATCGCTTGCACTCGACTGTCCTTATCATGAAAGGTGGATTTGGTGTACTTCCCTAGTGTACACCCTTTGCATGTATCTCACTGCTCTAGTGCACCCTTGGGAAGTCCTGGAGAAATATTATTGCATGATCTTCAAGGCTCCATGGTGAAAATGGCCCAATCTTCTATGCCATAATTCACCGATGTCCCATCTCTTCACCTTCTCTTCTTTTGTGCTTGTTGGCTTGAGGGGGCCTAACCCAGGTTCATAGTTAGTTAGCCAAACAAATCCCTACATTATTGGCCCTTTCAGCATCAGCCCATGGACCACGTACTGAAGTCTCACCCGAAGTAGTATGAGGGGATGCTGGAACCAAGTTTCCGCACCCTTGAGATGGTTGTGATGTCGGTTTATTCCGGCTATACATGCCTTCGCGTAGGTGGCTTAGCCCTCTATTCCACCCTTTAGTACCTTTTCAAAAGGGTACAATTTTATTTCACATAACCCTAACCTGTAGCTCAGGGACTTTCGCACTACTAAGGGAGCGAACCACGATATCTCCCAAACTAAGCTAAGTGTCTTACTTATCTTATTTAATCGATCTTAGTTATCTTCGCGTAAACATATGTTCTTACTGGTGTTCACTTAACCAACACATTCACATATATTCGCGCATCATAAAAGCATTATAAGTGAAATTCATACCCAACATAACTAGATGCATAAATAGGAAATGAAGACACAGAAATTGTAGAATACTTCTCTTTATTGATAATTCCGAACAATTATAGACTTGACCCAACCTGCACAATTAGTTGCAGTTCTTACTGGTGTTCACTTAACCAACACATTCACATATATTCGCGCATCATATAAGCATTATAAGTGAAATTCATACCCAACATAACCAGATGCATAAACAGGAAATGAAGACACAGAAATTGTAGAATACTTCACTTTATTGATAATTCCGAACGATTATAGACTTGACCCAACCTGCACACTCAGCTACAGGGGTCTGCACACTCAGCTGCGGAATTCTACCCTAGGCCTTCACGCACTTAGCTGCAGAGCCTCTACCTACTCCATGACCCAAGACTTAGACTTCTTGCTCTAAGCTATGACTTTCTTCCTCCTTATTTCTATCAAACTACTTAGAGCTTAGCTCTATTTATACAATCCCATGGTCCACAGACCATGGGTAGATATTTTACAACTGACATTACATTTCCAAAATAAGGGCGGACAACCCTATGACTCTTTAACATCTATGCGCTCCGCAACCACAAAATGTGGAGTCTTTACACTTGGATTACAAAATCTAACCAAAATATGGGCTTTTAGCCCCAAAACTATACTTGGCGATCTTGTGCCCAACAGGCCCCCAACACAAACATCGTGACTCACCCTCGAGTCACTCTACAGGTGCAGAGATCTTAGCACAAATACCTCCCAACTCTATTTGGATGACTGCAACCTCGCAGTGCCCTGAGCAGCCGCTTGCTAGAATTCTTCCACTCTCTGCTCGGTGACTATCGTTGAACTTCCACCTTGAATCTTCTGCTGAGTTTCCTGCAGTTTCCCGATCTTTCCTTCAATGGAAGCTATGATCATATATGCCTCGTCTATCCATGGTTATAGACGTGCTTTTAGGGCCTCTTCTTTGTGCCAAGCGGCATCCACTTGTTCTGTAAGCGCCTTTGCCTCCTGCATCTGTGCGAGCCTCTTTGTAAGCGAAACCATCTGCGTGGTTCCTTTGACCTCATCATACCTTTGTTGTAGCCCGCGCGCCTCTGTCTCTGGGCGCTCTACATTCGGGTCCTCCTGCAGGGTGGTCAAGACCTTGAATGATTGTTCTAGAAGTTGCGTGTAGTCTGTTACTACACTGTCGACCGCCACTATTGTTGTTGCAACAGCGGTGGCATGTTGTTCCCTAACTTCCGGTGGGGTTGAAGGCTAAGCCCTCAACTACAATTCTGTGATCTGTAGGTTTAGCTCCAGCTGAATCCTATCCATCTCTACCAAGAGTTGCACACTTTTGTGGCCAACTTGCGGACGCGTGCCTCAACTGTTTCTTCTTCCTGAATGTCCAACTCCGAGACCATTCGATATGCTTCCTCCACTACCTGCATGATTTTCTTATTTTTCTCCACTGTATCATTTCATTGCAGGCCCAACTGCTCAATGTTGATGTGTTGCTCGCTCATCAATTACAGAGCGCGACTCTCCTAGGCCCTAAGTTCCATGGTGACTCCATCCTGCAAGAGGTGGACCATCTCTCAAGGGAGAGCAAACATATTCAATCCCACCCCTTTCATGTTGCTGACCGTGGGCCTGTTGGCCTCATTCTCTGTAGTAAGTGCCCCATCTGGTAGCACTATCGTGTTTGTCACCTTTGTGCGCAACATCTCCATGGCATTGTTTAGATAGTCTTCGGCAAAATCACATAACCAATCTTTTGTCGACGCGTTTCGAACCAGCCAGTGTGGTTCATCGTCAGGACAAGTTGAAGAACCAATCCGGCTTAGCTGCTTAAATAGAGTGTGCAGAGATTCCAACGGCTATATTGCTAACGGCTAATTTTGACCAAATGATCTTAGTCAAACCACTAATTTAATTATTAACATTCCTATAAATAGCTAAAACAGGTAAAAAGGAATTCATTTGTTAATTTAAATAAATGTATATGAATACCTAAAATTAAAATTCATTTGATAATAATATAATATCCATATTTATTATGGTCATTAATAAATTATATCTCGTATAATAGTTCATATTTATCAAATAATCTATAATTATTATTATTCTAATACTATTTAAATGGAATTAAATTACTATTACTCTTAGAACTTAGTTACCTTAGGTAATTTCGTGTTTATATCATTATTTAATGGTCCAATGGTAAGTTAGACTTTCTCTATTTGTTCTTTAAAATATATCATTATTATTTATTATTTAAAATAATAATTTATTATTTTAAATAATGATTTAGGGATAAAATAATAATACTAGATTATTATTCTAAATGATAAAAATATAATATATTATTTAAAATATATCATTATTAATTATTATTATTCTAATAATATTTTTTAAATGGTATTAAATTACTATTACTCTTAGAATTTAGTTACCCTAGGTAATTGTGTGTTTATATAATTATTTAATGGTCCAAAAATATATCATTATTATTTATTATTTAGTTATAATGGTCATTCGAAAATAAAATAATAAGTTATATACAATAATATATGATTATTAAATAATCTATATTTACTTAATAATTTATAATTCCACTATTATTAAAAACAAACAAATAGTGTTCATGTTAAATCATTATTATTCTAGTAGTATAACTAATATAATTGTTATATCATATATTTATTTATAATACTTTCTTAATTTGGTAAACTAGATCTCTTCTTATAATTAAATTAATAATTTATATTCATTAAATAATCAATATTTATTCAATAATCTGTTATTCCAATAAAATTATTAAAGTTAATTATGACATTAGGTCAATATATTATTACTTATAAGGTTTAAAAGGGTTTTTTTAGACATTAGTTAAAGGTATAGTAGAATTAAATATAAGCCTAACTAATTGAAATTCTGGAAACAAAAAATCTAATCCAATTATAATATACCCAATAGTATCATAAACGGGATACAATAATTAGCTCGAAATAACTTAATAATAAATCAAACACTCCAAAATACTAGGACTAATCCGCCAAAAACGAAACTTAAGGAGGGGAAGACAGAAACCCTAAGACCTAACAAAGGGGGAAAGAGGAGGCTAGGAAGACAAGGCTGGGACCCAGCAGCTGCTAATCTTCCAGCCATCATCCCTATTAAGATTGTTCGGCCTTTTCTCAATCTCCAGGGCCTCTCTAAATTTACGATGGTGAAACTGCGCAACTTTGGCAATGACTTGAAGTGTCGATCACGAGGCTAGTGGACACTGTGCTAGCCTATGGAGTGCGAGCCTGCAACTCTTACAGCTTTGTCCAGAGAGCCCATAATACCAATTGATGTTGCTCTTCAAACTGTTGGAGGGCCTCCACAATGACATCTCTCACCGTTTCTCCAATATCGTGCAAACCCCCTTCAGTAAGCATGATTGGGTCAAAGGATGTCTTTAACACCTTGGTTTTCTTTTGTGGCCCTACCTTCTCTTGCAGTCGGTGACACTTAAGTTGGTTGGACATCATCAGCGGGTCCACACCACCTTGTTATGTCAACTCCTCTGTTTCTGCTTCAGTCCCGGGCGAAGGTGACTTTTGTCCTTCGCGCTCTTCTCCTCATGTTTTCTGTTGTTCTGCCAGTTTCACGGCGTCGCGCGCTGCTTGGGCCTTAGCCTTCACTTCCTCTTTTCTACGTGTCTCAGCCAGCTTTTCCATTTGGATTTCTTTTTCTTCCTTCTTGTGCTATGCGGTGGACTTATCGATTTTCACTGCATAGCCCATTGTAGTGTGCCACTCTAGCAGCCAAGACTCGAGGACTGCGAAGATAACATCGTCAATTGCCAGATATGGTCATTTATGCCATGTCTTTGTAGGGTCCTTCCGCACTCTAATAAAGACATGGTGGAAATCTTCTTTGAACTCTGCAAGGCTCTACAAACAAGCATGTACCGTGGGCAACAACTGCGGCTTGCGATTGATCCCCATCCGGATACTCATCTCCATCAAGACCCAAAAGATCTTGCTTTATTTTATGCGTTGCACATCCTTGGTTGCCCACAGCGAAGCGTACTTAGTTGCCTCTAGAAGTTCTGGCAACACTGAAAGGAATTGGTTGTCTTTTGGCATCTCCCATGCCACGAGTACAATCGAGAGCAAGAGCCACACATAGTGGAATGTCTTGCTCTTCTTTTGTGCCTCGTGACAGTGTTGGGTTGTGTTATATTCTTTCCACAACTAACCCATGTAGTTAACCGGGTCCACCCCCACTTCGTTGCGTCGATTGCGTAGCAGGGAGGTCACAGCAGGTTTGAGGGGTGCAGGTAACCCCCCTCTATGGGGTCCGGGGCAGCGCCCCGAAAAATTCTATTTTTTGGACCCTATATTAGATTGGACGGACCTACCTATGTTTTTGTGCATATTTCCATGCATGGTTTTGGACGCAATGGTTTTTTTTCCATGGTTTTGGATGCAATGGTTTTCAATCCATGGTTTTGAACACGATGGTTTTCGGTCCATGGTTTTGGATGCGATGGTTTTTGGTCCATGGTTTTAGACGCGATGATTTTTCGGTCCATGGTATTGGATGCTTCAGCATGTATAAATATGTATTGTAACATTGAAAGGAACAGAATGAAAAATCAAGCTTGTAGTCCCAGTTTTGGGATCGAGGGGAAAATCTCTATGTATATGCGTTTTATGTGTTATGCTCTCGCATTGTTTATTGTCTGTGTTTTAGAATTTGTATGCAGGTAATTTATGTACAGGGTTAAATCCTACATTTGGTATCAGAGTTGTTTTAGCTTCAAGGGGATGCCTTTATTGCTGAGGGGTTTCGCTCAGGCATGTGGTAGACCCTGTCCAGTGGGAGATCTATAGGATCGATTATGGTGGTGAAAGAAGATGGCGAGCAGTGGAAAGAAAGAGATCGAGAAATTTAATGGTCAGAGTTTTGAGTTATGGAAACACAACATGGAGGATCTGTTGGTGGATAAAGATCAGTGGATCGCGGTAGATCCGGGTACTAAACCAACGAGAGTGTCTGATGAAGAATGGAAGAAGTTGGATCAGAAGGCAAAGATCACAATACGATTGTGTGTCTCAGATTCAGTATTGTTGAATGTATCAGGGGAAGCTACGGTGAAGGCTTTGTGGGACAAGTTAGGGACTTTGTACCAATCTAAGTCTTTGGTGAATAAACTATTCCTATGGAAAAAGTTGCATAACCTAAGGATGAAAGATGGAGACTCGGTGACAAAGCATCTGAATGCGTTTAATACTGTGGAAAGTCAATTATCGTCTATTGATATCAAAATTTCAGATGAAGATAAGTGCATCAGTTTTTTGTGTTCTCTACCAGATTCGTGGGATAGTCTGGTTATTGCAATAGGTAGCAATGCAACTACCTTATAGTTTGATGAAATAGTCTCATCCTTGCTGATAGAGGAGATGAGACAGAAAAATATGGAGAGCCAGAATGGTGATACCTTGTCTGTATGAGGACGATCCCAGAAAAGAAACAAAAATAAGTCATTGAGTGGGAGATCTAAATCTAGAGGGAGATCTAAATATCTAGGAAAACCGGTAAGGGTGGTTTGCTGGAAATGCAGAAAGGAAGGGCACTACAAAAGGGATTGTAAATCTAAAGCTCCTGACAAAGGAAAGGGATCTGATGATGCTCCTTCTACAAAGGCAAAACCACCTCAGATGAAGGTGGGGATGTGTACTTGGCTTCTTCAATTACACATGTAGATCATGAGGCATGGTTGATTGACTCAGGTGCATCCTTTCACTTCACTCCCCATAGAGAGTGGTTCTGCGAGTATGAGAAATATGATGGTGGTGATGTCTTCTTGGGGGATGACAGGAAGGCTAGAATCGTTGGTCGTGGAAAAATAAAGTTGAAGTTACAAAGTGGAAGGGTTAGAACACTTCCAGGTGTTCTGCATATTCCTACATTGGCCAAAAATATGATTTCTATAAGCAAGATGGATGATGCAGGTGTAAAAACAGTGTTTGAGAAGGATACCTGCAAGATGGTTCGGGGGGCACTGGTATCGATGCGGGGAGTTCAGATTGGAACTCTATACAAGCTACAAGGTAGCACTGTTGTTGATGGGTGCAACAGTTCTGTGGTTCTTGAAAGTGAAGCAAAAAATCTAGTGGTCTCTGGAGAGAAGACCATGTTGTGGCATCAAAGGCTTTGATATATTGGAGAGAAGGACCTTCGAATACTTCATGGTAATTGTATGGTAGAAGGTATGAGTAATAGCTCTCTGGATTTTGATTTCTAGGAAAATTGTGTATATGGGAAGCAGAATCGGGCGAGTTTCCCCTCTAGCGGTAAGAGGGCAAAACAGATATTAGGGCTTATGCACAGTGATGTGTTTGGACCTATGAAGGTTCCATCATTGGGTAAGTTTGTGTACTATGTATCATTTATAGATGACTTCTCAAGGAATGCATGGATATATTTCCTTAAGATGAAATCTAAAGTCTTTGACAGGTTTAAAGAAGCTAAGGCTCTCATGGAAAACTAGACAGAGAAGAAGATAAAGGTGTTGAGGACAAATAACGGTGGAGAGTTTTGCAGTAAGGAATTTGAAGAATTCTGTAAGAAGTGTGGTATAGCACGGCAAAAGACTACTCCATATACACCTCAACAAAATGGAGTTTCAGAAATAATGAACAAGAAGTTGATGGAAAGGGCAAGAAGCATGCTCAATGGTGTCAGGTTAGGACAAGAATTCTGGGTAGAGGCAGTGGAGATAGCATGTTACCTAGTCGACAAATCACTTTCATCAGCATTAGAGGATAAGACTCCACAAGAGGTATGGACTGGTAAGAAACCCTCTCTTTCACATCTGAGGGTATTTGGATGTGATGCATATGTACAAGTTCCAAAGGAGAAACAAATCAAGTTAGATAGTAAACCTGAAAAGTGCATCTTTATTGGGTATAAGGATGGTTTAAAGGGTTATAAGCTTTGGAACCCAGTAACAAGGAAAGTTGTGTACAATCGAGATGTGGTGTTCAGAGAGGTAAATGTTGAAAATGCAACAAGATGATGGAGCTTAGTGGAAAGGAATCACCTTCACTAAGTGGGCCTGCAGGCTATTTTTGGCGCAAAGTCTATTTTTAGACATATGGATCATGCTCTATGAGTTGCAAGATGCTATTTGTGGATGATTGGTCATGTTGGTAAAAATAGATGGACTTCTATTTTTAGACATATGGGCGGTTTCTATTTTTAGACTGCCAGGCTAAAAATAGAATAGTCGAATATTATTAGCTCATAATAATATTTGGACTATAAACATTATCTTATCCTCTTGGAGCACTTCAGTTTGAGCTACAAATGTGGCACATGCAACTGTCAGAAGGAAATACGCTTTTCTTGTGGGTCACTTGAGCTATTGCATGCAGGACTTTGGTTAGAACTCATGTGGTTAAGTTTGGCGGAGTTGATTGTGGAGTTGATGGAGTTGTGTTCAGTTTGACTTGGTTAAACTAGTTGTATTTATTCTAACTACAAATACACTAGTGATGAGTGATGTGAATTAATTGTTAAATTAATTCACTAATTATTAACTCATAAAGCAACTGAAGAATACATCAGTTAACTTAGTGCATGGACAGTTCAGTGGAGACAGGTGTTAGAGGTTGAGATTGCTATCAGTTGTGACTATAGTTGTGCATGAGATTTTGCACATGCATGGATTGAGTATTGCCAATGAGGATTGCGTGGTTCAGCCAAGAAAAAGACGATTTTGGATCAGCCATTCTCATCCATTCTCATGCAGGATTGTGTAGTATAGGTAGGCAAACAGTGGAGGAGATTTGAGGCATCAGATCTGAGCTAGTTTGTGTGTAACAGGTGGAGATAGTATTGAGTACTTGTGAGGAGTATTGTACTATGTATTGTTACATGTTCTCAATCATTATAATATACAAATAGTGTGGGGTTTTCAACTGTATTCTTTCCCCGGGTTACATACTGTGTTAATGTGTGCATGCGATTGATGTTTCAATGATTTTAATGTTGCTAAATTGATGATCAACGTAGAGGAGGTTATGTATTATGCATGTATTCCGCAATAGTGTATAATCAGGATAATATCTGTGAATAAGTATCATATTATTCAAAATTTATACATGGTATCAAAGCAGGTTGATCATCAGATCTATTATTCAGAAAGTGTTTACATTTTATTTCTTCAGGCAGAGTTTGTAATCGGGCCAGGTAGCCTCTGGATTCATCCTTCTTTGGAAGGTGAGATATCCAGTAAAATCCCATACAGTCAATCTCTGTACGAGAAATACTTTGTTCTCACGAATTTTAGATCAGAATCGGTTGAGTTTTGAGCTGGTGGAATTCGAATTTGCAGCAGTGTTTTCTTGGCGTCAAAGTTGAAATGTCTTTCAACGGATTGCGATTGGAGTATGCTCTTGAAGGCAGCTCGAATTATATTGCATGGAAATACAGGATGGAGGCAGTGTTAGATGAAAATGGGTTGAAGGAGTTCATAGATGCTCAGGTCCCAAAACCTACTGATGCTGCTGAAGCTGTGGCTTGGCAAAAGAAGACAGCAAAGTGTCGAAGGATTCTGTTGGAGGGCATGAAGGATCACATTGTATCCAGCCTGCATGGAAAGGCTTCTCCATACTTGATGTGGAAAGCGTTGACAGATCTATTCCAAAGCAAGAGCGACCAGAGGAAGTTGGCGCTCAAGGATAAACTCAGAAACATTAAGTGTGAGAATGGAGACAGTATGCCCAGGTATCTCACGAAGTTCACCCAATGCCAGGATGAGTTGGGAAGTGTGGGGGTGAATGTCGATGATGAGGACTTGGTGAGCTTGGCTCTCCTTGGTCTTCCGAAGAGTTGGCATTCCTATCAGGACTCTGTCAATGGTCGGGAGAAATTGCCAGGATGGGAGAGACTTTGGTCAGATCTTGTGCAAGAGGAGATCAGACGGAGCACCAGAGACAGTTCTTCATCCATGCATGATGAGGAGAACTGTGCCTTAGCGAGTAAGGTGAAGAAGGGGAAGGAGAAGGGTTCTCTTTTCGAATCTATTTCTTCCAATGATGGGAAGAAGGTTGACAAATCTAAAGTGAGATGCTTTCGTTGTCATGAAGTGGGCCATTATGCTGAAAATTGTCCACGGAGGAAATCCAAGAAGGGATCCGGGGAAGGATCTGAAGGTGAGGCACTTGCTTCACAGTTTGAGTTGGATTTCACACTCTTCGCATGCATGGTTTCATCCATGGTGGGAAGTGGTTGGTTTCTTGACAGTGGAGCTTCTTTCCACATGACCGGTGACAAGAGTTTGTTCAGTACTTTGGAGGAGAAAGATCTCCAAATACTCATAGCGATGGGTAATGATGAGAAGTATAGTGTCTCAGGTGTAGGCACGGTTATTTTTCATAGGGAGCATGGAGCTCGCCTTACCTTGACCGATGTCAAGTATGTACCAGGACTAAAGAGAAACTTGGTGTCGATCGCGATGCTGGAAGACAGAGGCTATGATGTAGTCTTCAGTAAGGGAAATGTTTTCCTTAGACACATCATCACTAGACAGGTGAAGCAGATTGGTTCACGGGTTAAGAACCTGTATGCTCTTGAGGTTCAAGATGCATGCAAAGCCTTGAGCAACGAGGCAACTGATGGAGACTTGGTGGTTGAGAGGGAGCGTATATTACCTCTCAACATGCAAAGCCAGAAGAAGTCTCAGACGATTGTGGAGGAGCCACGATTGGTGCAGTAGCTTCAGGAGGTTGTGGAGCAGCCACAACAAGGGAAGATGAGAGGAGATCGAGTAGAGACATCTACTCATGCAGAGACCTCCAGTAGGGGGAAACTTCGAACCAGGTGGGCAGAGGGATCGCATGCAGCCATACCTCCAGGTAGGAGGTGGGGTGATGTGGATTGATCGTCCCAAGGAGGAGGGGCAGGATCCTTGAGGTACCCAACCTCTTGGATGAGACCTTGCTACAGGAGCCCCGATGTGGAGTAGTAGGAACTGACTGATTGGGTAGAGACAAATGTGGATGGAGCGGAAGAGAGAGTGACAGTGCAGGGATTCCCAGGATAGCGCTTAGCTAGCAAGCTGCAGCAATGCAAGAGGCACAAGTGTTTTGCACAGTGCTAGGTGGCACAGAGAAGTGTGCAATGGTGCGAGATGCATGGAGATGTTGCAGTAGCATAGATGTCATAGAAGGAGCACTTGTCAGCAGCAAGTAGAGCTTCAGCATCAGAGTATGTTCCTAGCCCAACGGAGTGGTCAGTTGGGAGTGTTTTTGTTCCAAGTGTTGTTGGAGCAAGTGGACCGGGCAAATGTGTTGCATGCAGAACATTCCAGAGTTGCAGGATAGGGGTTGCAGATAATCCATATCTTGTTGAGAGGGAGTGTTGAAAATGCAACAAGATGATGGAGCTTAGTGGAAAGGAATCGCCTTCACTAAGTGGGCCCGCAGGCTATTATTGCCGCAAAGTCTATTTTTAGACTATGTCTATTTTTAGACATATGGATCATGGTCTATGAGTTGCAGGATGCTATTTCTGGATGATTGGTCATGTTGGTAAAAATAGATGGACTTCTATTTTTAGAATATGGGTGGTTTCTATTTTTAGACTGCCAGGCTAAAAATAGAACAGTCGAATATTATTAGCTCGTAATAATATTTGGACTATAAACATTATCTTATCCTCTTGGAGCACTTCAATTTGAGCTACAGATGTGGCACATGCAACTCTTAGAAGGAAATATGCTTTTCTTGTCGGTCAGTTGAGCTATTGCATGCAGGACTTCAATTAGAATTCATATGGTTGAGTTTGGTGGAGTTGATTGTGGAGTTGATGGAGTTGTGTTCAGTTTGACTTGGTTAAACTAGTTGTATTTAGTCTAACTGCAAATACACTAGTGATGAGTGATGTGAATTAATTGTTAAATTAATTCACTAATTATTAACTCATAAAGCAACTGAAGAATACATCAGTTAACTCAGTGCATGGACAGTTCAGTGGAGACAAGTGTTAGAGGTTGAGATTGCTATCAGTTGTGACTATAGTTGTGCATGAGATTTTGCACATGCATGGATTGAGTATTACCAATGAGGATTGCATGGTTCAACCAAGAAAAAGACAATTTTGGATCAGCCATTCTCATCCATTCTCATGCAGGATTGCGCAATAGAGGCGGGCAAACAGTGGAGGAGATTTGAGGCATCAGATCTGAGCTAGTTTGTGTGTAACAGGTGGAGATAGTACTGAGTACTTGTGAGGAGTATTGTACCATGTATTGTTACATGTTCTCAATCATTATAATATACAGATAGTGTGGGGTTTTCAGCTGTATTCTTTCCCCGGGTTACATATTGTGTTAATGTGTGCATGCGATTGATGTTTCATTGATTTTAATGCTACTAAATTGATGATCAACGTAGAGGAGGTTATGTATTATGCATGTATTCCGCAATAGTGTATAATCGAGATAATGTCCTGTGCATAAGTGTCATATTATTCAAAATTTCTACAATAAAATATTTTAATAAACATGAAGTCCAACTAAAGGAACCTGAGAAGATAGAGTTTGAGCTTAAGGAGGAAGAATCATACTCTACAACTAAGGAGGAATCTGAAGATGAAGAGCCAAAAACTCCGGGTGTGAGAAGATCAGTTCGAGAAAGAAGGCAGCTAGAAAGGTATAGTCCATCTGCTTTCTATTCAAATTTTGCTTTATATATTACTGACAATGATCCCAGAACTGTGAAGGAAGTAGTAGATTCAGAGGATGGAAAACTCTGGAAAGAGGCCATGGTTGATGAAATGGCATCTTTGCACAAAAATGAGGCTTGGGATCTGGTGGAGTTGCTGGCTGGAAGGATACCCATTGGCAGCAAATGGGTGTTCAAGAAGAAGACAAATGCAAAAGGAAAGGTGGGGAAATACAAAGCTCGATTGGTAGCAAAAGGTTATTCCTAGGTGCCAGGTATTGATTTTGATGATATTTTTTCTCCTATTACCAATGTAGCTTCTATTAGATTACTTTATCTGTTGCTGCTGCTTTTGATTTTGAGGCAGAACAGATGGATGTGAAGACAACATTTCTTCACGGGGATCTAGAAGAGGAGATCTACATGAAGCAACCTGAAGGTTTTGCGGTGAATGGTAAGAAAGAAATGGTATGCAAGTTAAAGAAGTCTTTGTATGGGTTAAAACAATCACCAAGGATGTGGTATCAGAAATTTGATACATTTATACGAGGACTTGGCTTCACCAGAAGCAGAGCAGATCACTGTGTGTATTTTAAATTAATTGGTGACCGTGTTATTTATTTGGCCTTTTATGTGGATGATATGTTGCTAGTTGGAAATGACAAAGAAATTATCCAGGATTTGAAGACCCAATTGTCCTCCAAATTAGACACGAAAAATATTGATGCTGCAAACTATATTTTGGGCATGGAAATTAAAAGAGATCAGGCAAAGAGGAAGCTCTAGTTAAACCAGAGGAAATATGTCGAGACAATACTGCAAAGGTTTAATATGCAGGATAGTAAACCGGTGAAGGTTCCTATTCCTGTAGGTGTGAGGTTATCTGTTGAACAGTGTCCCAAGACACAAGAAGAGGAAGAGGACATGTACCATGTTCCATATGCAAGTGCAGTCGGTAACCTGATGTATGCAATGGTCTGTACTAGACCAGACATTGCACATGCAGTGGGAATATTGAGCAGGTTTATGTCAAAACTAGGGAAGGAGCACTGGACAGCAGTGAAGCAGGTTTTTAGGTATTTGCATGGCACTAGTGATTATGGTTTGTGCTACCAAGGAAGACTAGGATTCGACAGTGTTGGAAATAATACTGAGAGGGGGGGTGAATCAGTATTAGCAAGTCAACAATATTTCATTTCCATATTCAGATTCATATACGCTACTTCAGTTAATGAAACTTGCGTGTATACACAACTGTATGTAAGGCAACTAGTGTATACCCTGTAAACTTATAATTTAGTTAATTCTTCATATGTTGATCTTTAATCTGTGCATCAGAACCATATAGATAGTAACCAAGAGCAGTAAAAATAGAACAAACAATCACACACATGAACACAATATATAAGGTGGAAACCCAATGTGGGTGAAAACCACATATTTCAGTCGCCTCTATCTTCCTTTTAATAAGAAATTATTTTTACAATTTTTTTACTGGTGCAGTCTTATACCAGTACGCAGGCTTTTACCTGCAGAAGGCTACAACCTTCTCTCATTCTCCAGCTTCTCCTGGAAGGGAGCTACAACCCCCTAGCTCTTATACTAGCTGATGTGTTTACTAGTACATAGGTGCAGGCCTATAGAAGGCTACAACCTTCTCTTTTCTTTCAGGGACAACGTTTCATAAATTTTCGGACTGGATCCATTAATAACATCAATCAAACATCAAATTTATCTGCATCAACCAATCTCCTTTGCACCAACCAAAACTGAATCAAACAATCACTTCTCAGAATGTTGTAACCAGAATACAGTAACAGTAACCAGAACCCAAGCCAGAACCCAGAACACTACCACAACAAACAGAAGTAGCTAAAGCATATTTTATGAGGTGTATGCTACTTCAATGTGTCGAACTTGCGTGCACATGCACTTTTCTCAAGGCAAACCTGCATATATGTTGTTTTGAAATTCCGAACCAGTGTGTATACACGCCTTTGCTATAGTGAACCTGCGTATAGATCTGTAAATGATGATTTAACCTTTACAACTCTTCAAACATTAGTTATACCCAGATCATCATATTTACAGATTATGACATGCGCAAATTATTCAGATAAAAGATCAAAACTACACAAAGATACTTCACTTCAAGCCTTAAGATCTTGACCCATCAATAGATCTTATCCTTCATCAAGTGTTGAGGTTCTTCCTTGATTCAGATCCAGCTATGCACCATAATCCAATAACCTGTATTCTGGATCTTTCTCTTCATAAGATATTCAATGCTTGAGTGCCTTTGCCTAATGATCTTCTCCTCCTTTTATAGTCTTAGGCCTTACTTAATACCATGGTCCAAAGCCACTTAGAATTAATACCTTGGACCAAATACCTAGGGTCAATCACTTTGGACAAGATACCTTGGACCAATACCATGGATCAAAATACCATGGACCAAATACCACAGACCAAAACTAAAATTTCCAACATGTATGTGCCTTTCCTTCTGTGAAAGTGTGTGTGTACTCTATATGCACCTGTTGGTCTGCGAACCCACGTGTACGCGCGGCTTGGTCAATGGGGAACATGCGTATACCTTTCTTTCTTCATTATATGAGCCTAAACTATGATCTGTCATCTGTGTGAGTTGCCATCAAGGACAACACCTGTGTCATAGTGCCAAATCTGTATCATAATGCCAACAATCTCCCCCTTTGGACTTGATGGAAACCCCAAGTCACTCTCCCCCTTTGTCATCAAGGGAAAAGGGTTATGCTCCCCCTGAGTACATGTTGAATTCTCTGATATGCTGAAGTGTGTTGTTCATGCTCCCCCTAAATATAAGCAAGGTCTACAAAAAGATGTTCTAGAAGAAGAACATGACTCTATACATCATAAATGACCTCCCTATCATCAAAGACTCATACATACATCCATCTCCCAACCAAGTGGGGATATACCAAGATTGACCCATCCACCCAACCAAGTGGGGATATGCCAAATGCTTATAAAGGTCAAAACAAGAACATTACATCATCCATCCCATGCATAGTGGGAAAACAAAATAGGTCGTTTCATGACCTTGACAATAAAAGATATACATAACATAGAGACCAAATATCTAAAACAAGACTATGATACTGGATTTAAGGGATCTATGGTTTGTATCTTTTGACTCAGTTATCGGAGAATCCACAGTATGAACATTTTTATGCCAACGTTTCAAATCCCAACTGGGATCCATCATCAGGGCTTATGAATGATGATAAAAGAAGAGCCGCTAAGAAGGATCCGCAGCTCTTCTTGCTATCCTCACTCTAAGTCTTTCGAGTAAAAGGATTTCTCTCCAAGCATCCCCTCCGTATAGGGACAAGACTTTGGATTTAAGAGATCTGTGGTTTGTATCTTTTGACTCAGTTACCGGAGAATCCACAGAAACTGTGGATTCTACGATAACTGAGTCAAAAGACTATGATAGTTATCAACAACTATCATCATCAACATCTGTCAATCACCATCCAGACCGACAACCATGATCTCCCCCTGAACCTGTTGCACCGGAATCAAAAACAACTGTGAATTTGTACCAAGATCTTCTAAGATAATGCCAACAATGCATTACTTTAAGTATATGCTCCCCTGAACCTGTGCCAGATCATCACTATCAGACCTATATCAGACACCTTTCATCCTCTATTTTTCTTCAAACCAACATATACGCGACTGTATCCACAGAAACTAGCGTATGTACGTGGATACGCTTCATGAAACTCACGTACAACCACTTTTCTCTGAAATAGATAAGTTTTAACAGCAAGATTATGCATCAACTACTCCTAGCTTATGTCTAAGATATTCAAATGTCTCTCTGGGCAGTGGTTTGGTGAATATATCAGCAACCTGTTCTTTGGAGGGAACATACTCCAATTTGACCTTTTGTTCAAGCACTTGTTCACGTAGAAAGTGATATTTGATGGGTATGTGCTTGGTCTTGGAATGCATGACTGGATTCTTTGAAATACTGATTGCACTTGTATTATCACATAGAATGGAGATGGGTGGAGTACATGTGATCTGAATGTCTTACAATGTTTGCATCATCCAAAGGAGTTGTGTGCAGCATGATGTAGCAGCCACATATTCTGCTTCAGCTGTAGATAATGCAATTGAACATTATTTCTTGCTGAACCAAGACACTAATCTGGAACCCATATGGAATGCACCACCACTAGTGCTTTTTCTGTCATCCACACTTCCTGCTCAATCCCATCTGTATATGCATGAAGTGTAAGATATGTATCCCTAGGATACCATAAAACCAAAATTCTAAGTTCCTTGAAGATATTTGAAGATCCTTTTGACTGCCTGAAGGTGTGATTCCTTTGGATTTTCTTGGAATCTTCCAACTATTCCCACTGCATGCATGATGTCTGGTTGGGTACCTATTAGATAAAGCAAACTGTCAATCATGGATCTGTAGGTTGGTTGATGTACTGTTGTTGATTCATCATCTGAACTAAGACTGCATCCTGTTACCATGGGGGTATATACTGGTTTAGAATCTTCCATACCATATTTTTTCAAGATCTGCTTGAGATACTTGGTTTGTGATAGAAAAATACCATCTTTATTTTGTTGAACTTGTAGGCCGAGGAAATATGCAAGCTCACCAAGTAGGGACATTTCAAATTCTTGTTGCATTACCAAAGCAAAGTTTTGACTCATGGCTTCTTCATTGCTACCAAAAATGATATCATCAACATACACAACAAGTATTAGTAATTTATCATTATCAATCTTTGTATATAGATTGCTATCAGCTGATCCTTTTGAAAAACCTTGTTGATGGAGGTATTTTTCAAGACAGTAATACCAGGCTCTTGGAGCTTGTTTTAGACCGTAGAGAGCCTTTCTGAGTCGGCATACAAGTTTTGTATCATTTCCAAGGATGAATCCATCTGGTTGCTCAATATATACTTCTTCTTCTAAGTCTCCATTAAGAAAGGCAGATTTTACATCCATTTGGTATACTTTGAATTTCTGAAAGCTAGAAAGAGCAAGGAACATTCTTATGGCTTCAAGTCTAGCAACAGGTGCAAAAGTTTCTTCAAAATCTATACCTTCTTGTTGAGCATATCCTTTACAAACAAGTCTAGCCTTGTTTCTGATAACTTCACCATTTTCATTCAGCTTGTTTTTGAATATCCATTTGGTTCCTATGATATTCTTATCATGAGGTCTAGGAACTAATTCCCAAGTATTATTCTTTTCAATTTGCTCAACATCTTCTTTCATGGCCTTGACCCAACATTCACCTTTACATGCTTCATTTACATTTTGGGTTCAATGGAGGAAAGCAATGCTAGATAGCTTGAAGCTTCTGTAATAGTTGTTCTTGTTTGCACACCTGCCTCTTTCGGTCCCAAAATTTGAGTCTCTGGATGATTTTTCTGAACATACTTGGATGGAGTCTTTTCTTCTGTTGTTATTTGTTCTTCTAGTGCTTCATTATTTTCTTCTTCTTCAGAATTAGTCTGATTTGATGTGGAAGGATAATCCTCATCTTCTCCAGAATCTTCAGTTTTTACCTGCTTTGGATTTTTGCCTACTTCATCAACCACAACATTAATACTTTCAATAATTTTCCCAAGACTTTTATTATAACACTTATATCCTTTACTTCGGGAAGAGTAACCAAGGAGAATGCCTTCATCTGCTATGGGTTCAAACTTGCCAAGTTTTTCATCAGTCCTTTTGATGTAAAATTTGCTTCCAAAAACTTTGAAGCATTTTATAGTAGGAGTCTTACCATACCAAAGTTCATGTCGAGTTTGAGTGTTGTTTACTCAAACGTTTGCTTTGTTGAGAATAGTGACGACAGAAAATGAAGCTTCACCCCAGAAGGTTGCAGGAGTTCCAAACTCATCTAACATGGCACGAGCCATTTCTTGAATAATTATGTTCATCCTTTCTACCACTCCATTTTGCTGAGGAGTTCTTGCGGTGGAAAATTCTCCTTTTATTCCATGTTCTTCACAAAAGTCAAAGAATTCATCCGAGGTAAATTCCCCTCCTCGATCAAATCTGAGGAATTTGATTTTGTGATCTGATTCATTTTCAACCAAAGCTTTGAAGGCTTTGAACTTTTCAAATGCTTCATCTTTATGCTTTAGAATTCCTATCCAACACATTCTGGAAAAATCATCAATGAACAATATAAAGTATTCTTCTCCACGAGGTGACTTTTTCCTTGAAGAACCACATAAATCAGTATGAACAAGTTCAAGAGGCTTACTAGCTGATCCTTCCTTCTCTGGGAAATGTGCTCTGGTTTGCTTACCAAATTGACATGATTTGCATATTGTATTTTCTGGAATGCTGATATCAGGAAGATCATGAACAACCTGGAATTTGCATGCTTTCCTTATTTGAGGGAAGCTTAGATGCCCCAATATTCTGTGCCATAGCCAGTGTTCATCATTTTTGCTTAGATAGCATTGTTGTTGTCCTCCCTTGAGTATGTATAAATTATTTGGAGTTCTTATGCCTTTGATCACGGTTTCTCCTGTATCAAGCTCACGAACAACACATCCATTTGATCAAAATACTACTTCATTTCCTTGATCACTCATTTGACTGACACTCAATAGATTATGCTTTAGACCATCAACATACATAACATTCCAAGCTTGAACCTTTTGTTTTAAGAGAACAGAACCTTTACCTTTTATGACAGCAGGAGTGTCATTTCCAAATGAGACCTTCTTTTCCTTTTCTAAGGCATTATATGACTGAATTTTTTCTTTATCACCTGTCATGTGTTTCAAGCATCCACTGTCGATGTACCACTAAATTTCTTGTCCTTGTACATACAGGGCTATACCACATCTTTCTGTTTGTGGTTCTTTATTTCTCCATGTTTTGAGACCTAATGAAGTTTGCTCCTTCTGAGATGTTTGTTGAAATTCACTCCTGCATTCAGAATCTTCATGACCGAAATTGTTACAGATAGAGCATTCTATTTCATTTTCAAGAGGAGAAAAGTTATTATAGGTCCTTTTCATGATCCCTATCACATTCCTTTGATTTCGTGCTTCTCTAATCATGATGGTCTTGTAAGCAACACATTGAACAACTTTGTGTCCAAAGTTATGACATGAAAAACATTGGCCATTAAATAAATTCCTGCGATTATCGAATCTACTGACCTGGTGATTCATTCTTGAAATAGATTGAGTATGATTAACCTGAGGTTGGTTGTAGCTTCTGTTCATCCTTGAAGTATATTGAACCTGATTTACCTGGTGATCTGCTTTATGCCTTTGCTGAGGATTGTCAAAATGTTCACTTCTCTTTGCTGCATCAGGATAGCTTTTAGTGGAGGTTGGCAGCTTCTGTGCTTGAGATGCTTCTTTAGTATATCCGAAACCTGTCTTTTTCAGAGGAGAATGCTGCACTTTGATAATTTCATCTAAAACTTCTGATCCTTTAGCAAATCTAAGATTGAGAGCTTTTGTTTTCTCAACATCTTTTCTTAAACCCACAATTTCACATTCTAGTTTTTCATTGTGTTTTTCTCTTTCAGCAAGTTGGAATGTCAGAGTATCTATAATCATATTCTTTTCTTCTAAACAGATTTTGAGTTTAGATATTTCTTCATAAAGGTCATCTTCATCTAAAGCATCCAAGAAATCATCATCATCAAAATCCATAAGAAGTCTATAGTCATTATTGTTTTCATCTTCATCACTATTTGATAAACCATCACTATCTTCATGCGTATAGTAGCTCTTCTTACTTACATTCTATTTTCTATTCCATTTTGTTGATTTCTTACCTTTATCAGGCTTTTCTTTATGAGGAAATTTGGCCACATAATGACCGACTCTTCCACAAGAAAAACATTTGAAAGGTAGTTTACCTCTAAATCTTCCATAACCCCATTGAAAGTTCATGACAAAGTTTGCTTCTTCCTCTCCTTCTGAAATATGTCCTGATTCATTGAGCTCTTCTCTTCCTGAAGCTTTAAATGCAGCTTCTCTCATATCTGATGGACCTCCTTTTCTCATTTTGAAAGCAGTTAAGATTTCATGCAGTTGTGTCATAGTAATGCTCTGAAGATCTTGCTTTTCTTCTATGGCAGAAACTTTTGATTCAAACTTACTAGACAAGGATCTTAAAACCTTTTCAACCAAAGTAACTTCTTTTATCTCTTCACCCAAATTTTTCATGCAATTAACAATCTCATCTATACGTAGGAAGTAATTAGCTATACTTTCATCATTGTGCATTTTGAGAGTTTCATATTGAATTCTGAGAGATTGTAGTTTTGCACGTTTTACCTGATTGTCTCCTTCATAGCTTAGAATGATCTTGTCCCATATTTCTTTGGCAGTTTTGAGTTGCATAACCTTGAAAAATTCTTATTGTGACAGACTCCCCAATAATGTATTGACAGCCTTGGCATTGGTTTCATATTGCTTTTTACTTGCCGTATCTGTAGGAATTGCTGATGGAAATGTATATCCTCCTTCCACGATTTCCCAAACATCTGTTCCAAGAGACTGAAGATAGGTTTTGGTTCTTACCTTCCAATAAACAAAGTTGCTCCCATCAAAGATTTGTCGTCTAATGGATCCCTCTCTTTCGTAGTTACTCATGATGATAGATCTTCCTTCAAGTGATCAAGCTTCTTCTGAAGGACCTACTCTGATACCAATTGTTGGAAATAATACTGAGAGGGGAGGGTGAATCAGTATTAGCAAGTCAATAATATTTCATTTCCATATTCAGATTCATATATGCTACTTCAGTTAATGAAACTTGCGTGTATATGCAACTGTATGTAAGGCAACTAGCGTATACCCTGTAAACTTATAATTTAGTTAATTCTTCATATGTTGATCTTTAATCTGTGCATCAAAACCATATAGACAGTAACCAGGAGTAGTAAAAATAGAACAGACAATCACACACATGAACACAATATATAAGGTGGAAACCCAATGTTGGTGAAACCACCTGCTGTAATCGTCTCTATCTTCCTTTTAATAAGAAACTTCTTTTTACAATTTTTGTACTGGTGCAGCCTTATACCAATACACAGGCTTCTACCTACAGAAGGCTACAACCTTTTCTTATTCTCCAGCTTCTCTTGGAAGGGAGCTACAACCCCCTAGCTCTTGTACTAGCTGATGTGTTTACTAGTACGTAGGTGTAGGCCTACTGAAGGCTACAACCTTCTCTTTTCTTTCAGGGACCATGTTTCATAAGTTTTCAGACTGGATCCATCATTAACATCAATCAAACATCAAATATATCTGCATCAACCAATCTCCTTTGCACCAACCAAAACTGAATCAAACAATCACTTCTCAGAATGCTATAACCAGAATACAGTAACAGTAACCAGAACCCAAGCCAGAACCCAGAACACTACAACAACAAACAGAAGTAGCTAAAGCATATTTTATGAGGTGTATGCTACTTCAATGTGTCGAACTTGCGTGCATATGCACTTTTCTCAAGGCGAACCTGCATATATGTTGTTTTGAAATTCCGAACCAGTGTGTATACACGCCTTTGCTATAGTGAACCTACGTATAGATCTGTAAATGATGATTTAACCTTTACAACTATTCAGACATCAATTATACCCAGATCATCATATTTACAGATTACGACATGCACCAATTATTCAGATAAAAGATCAAAACTACACAAAGATACTTCACTTCAAGCCTTAAGGTCTTGACCCATAAATAGATCTTATCCTTCATCAAGCACTGAGGTTCTTTCTTGATTCAGATCCAATTATGCACCATAACCCAATAATCTATATCATGGATCTTGCTCTTCATAAGATATTCAATGCTTGAGTGCCTTTGCCTAATGATCTTCTCCTCCTTTTATAGTCTTAGACCTTACTCAATACCATGGTCCAAAACCACTTAAAATCAATACCTTGGACCAAATACCTGGGGTCAATCACTTCGGACAAGATACCTTGCACCAATACCATGGATCAAAATACCATGGACCAAATACCACAGACCAAAACTAAGATTTCCGACATGTACGCGCCTTTCCTTTCGTGAAAGTGCGTGTGTATGCTAAACGTGCCTTTTGGTCTGCGAACTCGCGTGTACATGCGACTTGGTCAATGAGGAACCTACGTATACCTTTCTTTCTTCATTTTGTGAGCCTGAATTGTGATCTATCATTTGTGTGAGTTTCCATCAAGGACAAAACCTGTGTCATAATGTCAAATCTGCATCATAATGCCAACAAACAGAGTGTTGGATATTCATGGCTTTGTTGATGCAGACTGGGCTAGAGACCTGGATCAGAGAAGATCTAAAAGTGGTTATGTGTTTAACCTATTTGGAGGTGCAGTCAGTTGGATGAGTAAGAAATAATCTGTAGTGGCACTATCAACTACAGAGGCAGAATACATGGCAGCCACTCATGCAAGCAAGGAAGAAGTTTGGTTGCAGAGATTCTGTTCAAGTATGGGGTTAGTACAGGGAGCTATAAGGATAGACTGTGACAGCCAAAGTGAAATTTTCTTGGCAAATAACCCTGCATATCATTCAAAGACAAAGCACATTGATGTTTAGTATCACTTTGTGAGGGATATGATAGAAGAAAAAAAGGTGTTGTTGGTAAAGGTGGACACTTTGAAGAATACTACAGATGCATTAACAAAATCTTTGAGCTCTGAGAAGTTCTTTTGGTGTAGAGAAACAATGGGCATTGCAGGGCTAGATAAATGACTAAGCTCTCTTGTGGCCCCCTGTGGAAAGAAAACAACAAGTGGGAAAATGTTGGGTTGTGTTATATTCTTTCCACGACTAGCCCACTTAGTTAACCATGGGGTTAGAGGGGGGGCGGAGCACCCCCTTCGTTGCGCCGATTGCATAGCAGGGGGGTCACAGGGAGTTTGAGGGATGCAGGTAACCCCCCTCTATGGGGTCTGGGGCAGCGCCCCGGAAAATTCTATTTTTTGGACACTATATTAGGTTGGGTGGACCTACCTATGATTTTGTGCATGATTTCATGCATGGTTTTGGACAGGATGGTTTTCCATTCATGGTTTTGGATGCAATTGTTTTCGGTCCATGGTTTTGGACGCGATGCTTTTCGGTCCATGATTTCGGACACAATGGTTTTTCGGTCCATGGTTTTGGATGCGATGGTTTTCAGTCCATGGTTTTGGATATGATGGTTTTTCAGTCCATGGTATTGGATGCTTCGACATGTATAAATATGTATTGTAACATTGAAAGGAACATAATGAAAAATCAAGCTCGTAGTCTCGGTTTGGGATCCAGGGGAAAATCTCTGTGTATATGTGTTTTATGTGTTATGCTCTCGCATTGTTTATTTTCTGTGTTTTAGAATTCGTATGCAGGTAATTTCTATGCGGGGTTAAAACCTACAGACAGTTTGCAAGGAACTCGTCGTATAGATAATTTTCCAAGTTGAACTAGACTCCTTCAGCGCATTGGGCTGCTAGTGCAATCATAGGCACGGGCAACTCATCCGCGAGGCACTTCCGTATCACCTTCCCTACTAATATTTGCATTGCTACCTTGACTGCAGGGTTGTTAATGTTGGAGATGGCATATCCCCGCTTCTTCTTCTCCAACTTGAATTTCTTCTTCATCACTTCCGCAAGGGCCAACGTGGGTCCAACTCACCACCCTTTCCTTCTGATATATTGGTTGGATTCTCCCCTGAGTAAGGCAGCCATGTGATCCGATGAATCAAGTGGTATGTGATGGGAATGGGCTCCTCCAGCCACAAATATCCATTATGCACCAAGTAGAGCAGCTGCCTGATGACAAAGATGGTTACTAGGGTATGGTGGTAATGCAGTACCCAGATAAGGTTGAGCAGCTCAGCTTTCTCTACACCCTTGAGCCATCTCCATGACTCTAATTCAATCATTCCAGCAATCGTGTCAATCTATCGGTACATTAGCTGCTCAATCGCTAAATGCAGGAATTTCTCGTGATCTTCAAGGTCCTAATCTTCGAATCTTAGTACAGGAACATGCCCTAAGCACGACCCCTCAAAAACAATGTCATCGGGAAGCAACAAAGTTTGCAGAGATCTCTTGCTCTTGTCTATGCCCTTTGGCACCTTGGCTTTGCCCTTGCATGGAGGAACATATTCTGGTAACCTGGTAATAGGGTCCGCACCCTAGGTTTCAACTTCCATTTCCAAATCCTCCTCATCCACCAGGATTTCTTCAGATTCTTCCTCGTTTACCTCCAGATTAATGGCCTTCCCCTTTTCCTGCAAAGTGAGCTTGGTCCTCTGCGGGTTTCTTGGTGAGATTCCCACCCATAGCATATCTTGCTTGTCCTTCCTTTTTCTCAGTGTCCTGGGTGATTTAGGGACTTCGACTACCACTCTGACACTCTCTAGGGCTACTTCTACTACCTCAATTTCCTGTGCGGCTTCAACTATCACCACTTTTGTGTCCATGGCTTCTGTGGGTGTTGACATGGTGTTATTCCACAATTCTTGTAGTGCTTCTAGTAGTTGCTCAAACAATTAATTTTTTTCAGAGTCTCGAATAGGTCTCGGTTCATGTATACCTGAGCGCACAACAACTCAGTTCTCAAAATGTCAAGTGTTTTCCGCTAGACAACCACCTATAATTTATAGGGCCTTTTGAATTCAAATCCGATCGTTCCCCCTACATTCGGCCCATTAATGCTAGATTGGAGGCAAATTTTCAAGAATCTAAACCATAAATTTCGCCTTAAATGCCTGCCGCCCGCTCCATTTGGCCACAATCTGACCATCAAATCATGAACAATGACTTTAACGATCACTTTTCGGCAGACCTACGTGCTATTTCCATGAGTAGCGTAGCTACCTTCGCACTGTCGCGGACCTTGTGACACTTCCCTGCTTCACACAGCTGCCCAACCCGGGTAGTGTAGTTTATAGTCCTGCACCTCCTTTCAGTTGCCTGGAGTGTTAAGACTGTGCTACTTTCATTTAGTTAAATGGTCGGACCACCGGT
Organism: Pinus tabuliformis; assembly: GCA_031772625.1. NCBI lineage: Eukaryota > Viridiplantae > Streptophyta > Pinopsida > Pinales > Pinaceae > Pinus > Pinus tabuliformis. Next base: position 924,050,000 of record CM062806.1, read on the forward strand.
GTATGGCTTCAAGCAACTGCTATTCACCTTTCCTAGGAAGGATTCTCCATTTAATTTAACCAACTGGACCGTACCACCTTCGGTAATATCCTTAATAACATAGGGCCCTAACCAGTGCATCCTAAATTTTCTGGGGAATTTATCAAACTTATTGTCATATTATAAAACCAGAAAGTTTACCTTAAATGTCCACAGCTTGATGTGTCGATCATGCCATGCCTTTTCATGCTGCTTTTGGACCTGTTGATGAAATCCAGCCAAAAATCTCTCTTCTTCAAGCTCATCCAACTGCACAATCCTTTCTTCTAGGACTCCGTGATCTATCATACCTGTGAGCACCACTATGCGCAGACTAGGCACAATGTACTCCATGGGCATCACCGCTTCAACACCGTATACCAACCTAAAGGGTGTCTGTCCCGTTAACTTCTTACATTATGTTAGATTTTAAGCTTCTGTGGTTATTTCTTGGAGTAGCATGATCCAGATTATCCATAGTATCATTTTCATTCTATCGACGTTTCAAACCCCAAAGGGGGTCCATCTGCAGGCATGTGTAGGTCCCAATCACTTCGCTAAGCATCAAAAACCTTGGTCAGCACGTTTTCAAGCACTTTGTTGAACGCCTCCACTGTCCCGTTAGCCTATGGGTGATAAGGTGTTCTCTTCTGGTCATATACCTGAAATTCTTCTGTTAGCGCGCTAATTGTTTCATTTAGAAAGTGCGTACCCTGATCATGCATCAAAATCTTTGGACATCCAAATCGTGTCAATACATGCTCAAATAGCAACTTTTCAACCATCGTGCCTGTGCAATCCTTCACAGTCTGCGCCTCCGCCCATTGTGTCAAATACTCCGTCACAGTGATGATATACCATGCTCTTGTCTTCCCTTGTGGCTGAATGGGTCCTACAAAATCTATTTCCCACTTCTCGAAGGGTTGCAACGTCATTTGTGGATTTAAAGGCATTTCATCCCTTCGCGATGGCTTGCCTGTTCGCTGACATACATCACACACCTTACAATATTCTTTTGAATCCTGATGAAGGGTTGGCCACCACAACCCTGCGCGTAGAATTTTCTGCGAGGTTTCTCTCCCTGCATAATGTCCTCATGCGGCACCCCCATGAGCGTCTGCAAGGATGCTGCTTCTCTCAAACTTCGGTACATATCTTTGAAATATCTCATTAGACCCCATTTTGTATAGATGCCCTGCAATGAAAGAAAAATTTTCCACGTGCACCACTAATTCCTTCTTTTGCTAGACAAAGTATCCTTCTGGTGCAGTTCTTGTGGTTAGGAAGTGTATTATATCCTCATAATGACCATCTGTGATGCGCACAACAAAGAGCTGCGCGTCAGGCATTCCTTCTTCCAAGTTAGTAGGTTCCTCCCGTGTTTCTATGCGTGACAGATGATCTGGTCCCATGTTCAATCATCCAGGCTTCACAACAACTTCAAAATCATAGTCTTGGAACAATAAGAGCCATCTGCAAATTCACCCCCCCCAACATAGGCTTATTGACCAGGTACTTCAGCGCGGAGTGGTCTGTATACTCAAGTTGGGGCTTTTCTCCATAAGCCTACGTCCATTTGTCCAGATGCACACGTGGATCATTATTCCCATCGTACTTGTCTATTAGTTGCATCTTAGGCCTCCCAAATCATGTTCTCATCATCCTCCTACATTTGTGCCAATCATCAAAGCTTCCCTTGTGCGTACCACACCATCTTGTGAGTGTAGCTCACAGTGCCCAATCCAAAACCTAGAAGCGTTGATTTTATGGTACCTCCCTTTCAAATGCATCCAAAAAGATATCTACCTCATTTATTCCATCATAAGTAGGCAGAGTTCTTACCTCTGACGACACACAGCGTAGCGACCGGGTCATCATGTTACAATTAAGCATAGTTACTTCATATAACCGATTATGCCAGTATTCTATTTCTTCATCGAAGTTCGAAGTGAAGGAACTCTTGTGATCCCACGTAATCCGTCCATCTGCGGTGGGATTCACCCAGTATTGGTCTCGCGCTATTATCTTATAGATGCAGTCCATATCATCATCACTCTCATAATCACAGACTGGTTCTATATAGCGTGATCCTTCAGCAGGATCTAGGGGTATTATTACGCGTAGTGATTTCTTCTCAAAGATCATCTTTCGCTTCTTCAGATTGATTACCCCATTCATATCAATAGCCCAATCAATTCCCAAGAGCGCAGCGTAGGTATTGCTATCATCCACTATCTCTATTACTTCAAAATCCGCCAGCATGCTCGCTCCCTCAATGTCCATGGTCACGCCTTGCAGCCACCCCATGGGATGATTTTCTACTGATTCGCCATCCTTAGCTGAATTGGAGACCATTGCAACGTAGGTCTCCCCATTCATTCCCAAGTCTTCTTTGGTAGGACATTTTCATCTAACCCCAAATCTAGAATGACTTGATCCATTTCTTATTCTCTGATCTGCGCGGTGAGTCTCATTTCATGCCCCATCCTTGTCTTATGCTTACCAATCTTTCAGACTATGCGTGGTTCACCTGGCGCGGTGCCAACATATCTATTGATGAGTTCTTGTAACCCTTTCATAGCCTTATTGTCATGCAGTAACTTCATATAGATTTCCAGGAAAGTTGTGAGCATAGAAGGATCCATCTCCGACTCAGGATTATCCTTGCTTCCTAAGGTGGAGGCCTCAGCAAAGCTCTTCTTATCTTCCATGAAGGTTTCATGAACGCGCTCCAAATCAAACTCAGCCTTCTTCGTCGGGGCTTTGCGAACCCATGTATTGTCTTCGGGCTATTTTCCCTTGTCATCCCCTGTCGTGATCCCACTCCTGAGCACTATATTTACGTTCAAATCTTCCTCACGTGGCTCAAACCTCATCATCTGAAGGTTCTGAGTCGGTGGAGGTGGTAGTGCCCCTTTGTCTTGTATCCTAGCTATCAGTGTAGGATAGTCTTCTGTTTCATGATCAAACAACGTGAAATATTTGCACGACGGATGCATTGGATTAGTACAATCATGTGCATAGTGTCCTGGTCCTCCGCAATTGTAGCAAATCAACTGTCTGTGACCTCTACTAGGTCCTCCTCCAACTCGGCCTCGTCTGCACCCCTGAAATCCCATCCACACCATTCCTATATTCTGGTCAAGGGGTCACGTTTCAGCCTAAACCATGTAGGTAGGAGTTTTATCCATCATCAATTCATAGCTCCTACAAGTATGCTCATCATGTCTTATCGACCTACAAAAGTTGTAGAACAGTTGTTGCAGTGCTTATACATACTTTTGTAGCAAGTGACAGTTATCTGTGGCATGTTTTCCGGCTACCTGAAAAATAGCACACCATAATATAGGCCCCACGCTAGGTCCTGCATGAGCTTACAGCCTTAAAGGCATCGGCTCTCCCCCTGCAAGGTAATTCGCAAAGACTGGGAAATGGTCTTTGTCATGACCCTGACTCTTGCATTTCAAGCACCATACTTGCTCGTGTACCTCTGGTTGAACCGTCCGATCCTGCTTCAAACTTTGCATCTCAAGGCACAGATTCTGCAGCGACGCGTGGATTTGCTTAACTCCTAGATTAGGATGTTGCATCAGAGTCTCATGTAGTCTCATGGCAATCTCCAAGGCCTCTGCCTGAGTTGTTATATTCTACTACAACAACCCACTCCTTAAGGGGGGTAGTAGTGAAGCCACAAACCACTCGCGATGTTGTCCATCTGTCAAATTCATATTGGCTTCGTGGATTTGACACTTCAATATTTTATCCAATTGCCAAGGTGTCTCACCTGGTCACATCGCGGTCTCTTTGAATCCCACAATCGACTGCACCTCAAATTTAGGCCTGCTAAATTCCCTATTTGGTGCTGCCTCGATGTCTGCTACTCTAGCATTCGGGTTATCGTTAGAGTACTTAATATACCATGTTAGTGAACGATCTTGTAGAGAAATAACCAGTCTCGCCTTCTTTATGTGATCATCTATAACACCTTGAGCTTCCCATACAGCCCTCACAACGAACCAGAATTGGTCCGGGTCCTCATTTCCCAAGCCTTTGAACAAAGGCAACTTCACTGTATTTTCCATACTAAACCACGGTGGAGGTGGAGGTGGTACGAGTGAAGTTGGAGGCAATGGCAGTGAAGTCGGAGGTGGTGTGGGTGGAGGTGGTATTCGTGGGAATCCTTGTCTTATTAACTGAATAGTGCTTCGCGGAGAAACCTTTGCTATCACTTCTTCGTCCCTTCGCAGAGGTGAAATCAAGGGGCTATACTCTGGACCCTTATTTCCTTCGTTTCTGTAACTTTTTCCGCTTCGTGTAGTCCCGAACATCAAGGTAGTTGCATAACCCATTTTTCGCACAACAGAATTTTAATCCAAGTATTCAAAGATTTTACGTACTTACCCCATGGTCCTTTGAAAAAGCATCCCTCCGCCTCGCTATAGCTGACTGAGGTGTCGACTGCGAATTCAGTAACAAATCCTCCTATGATGCAATCGAGCCAATAATCGACAGTGCATGCAATATTATCCTCTAATGCTTCCAACCTTCGTACTAGCTTTGGGGTCCACACAATAGGACCGTCAAGTTTCACCTTCCTTAGCTATCTGCTAGCTTCGTGATCCACTCATACAGATCAACTGGAAAGGAGGCGAAAAAGATTCCGTGGATCTCCATATACAAGTACATTTCTAGCCATTGTTCTTTTGTTAGTAGTGGATTTTCGTTCTCTTTTGCCGCGAACTCGTGGATCCTTTTGTCCAACCAGTCTCTGATTTCTTTCTTAGTTGGATTCCAGTGACAAGACATCACACGTCTCTTATGCATATGCTAGTCCCAGCAATAGAACCATTTGTTGGCTTGAGGGGGCCTGACCCAAGTTTGGCATTAGTTATCCAAACAAATCCCTACACTACTGGCCCTTTTGGCATTAGCTCGTGAAGCGCGAACTGAAGTCTCACCCGAAGCAGTATGGCGAGATGCTGGAACTTAGTTTCCGCACCCCTGAGATGGTTGTGATATCGGTTTATTTCAGCTATACCTGCCTTCGTGCAGGTGGCTTAGCCCTCTATTCCACCCTTCAGTGCCTTTGCGAAAGGGTACAATTGGCTTTCACGCAACCCTAACTTTCAGCTCAGGGACTTTTGTGCTGCTAAGGCAGCAAACTACGATATCTCCCAAACTAGGCTAAGTGTCTTACTTATATTATTTAATCGATCTTATTTAGCTTCACGTAAACAGATGTTCTTACTAGTGTTCACTTAACCAACACATTCACATATATTCGCGCATCATATAAGAATTATAAGTGAAATTCATACCCAACATAACCAGATGCATAAACAGGAAATAAAGACGCAGAAATTGTAGAATACTTCTCTTTATTGATAATTCTGAACGATTACAAACTTGACCCGCACTGTGCACTCAGCGATAGGGGTCCATGCACTCAGCTGCACACTTCTACCCTAAGCCTCTGCGCACTCAGCTGCAGAGCCTCTACCTACGCTACGACCTAAGACTTAGACTTCTTGATCTAAGCTATGACTTTCTTCCTCCTTATTGCTATCAAATTACTTAGAGCTTAGCTCTATTTATACAATCCCATGGTCTGTAGACCATGGGTAGATCTTTTACATCCTACATTACATTTCCAAAATAAGGGCGGACAACCCTATGACTCCTTAACATCTACGCACTCTGCGACCAAAAAATGCGAAGTCTTTACACTAGGATTACAAAATTTGACCAAAATATGGGCTTTTAGCCCCAAAACTATCCTTGGGGGATCTCACGACCAACAGTGCTAAAAGAAGCATAGTCTTCTACATCCAATTTGTATAGGTTCTTCACTTGAACCTCGATCCACTTCACTTGTCATGTGGCTATGTGATGAACGAAATCCTTTCCTTTGCTAAATATCACATCATAGCCATGGTCTTCCAACATAGAAACTGAAACCAAATTATTCTTCAGACCCGGAACAAACATGACATCTTTTAATGTGACTGGAGAGCCAGACTCCCTCTAAAAAGTAACAGTATTGATGTCGGTCATGGTATACCTTCCATCATCTCCCATCTCGATGTGCATCTGGAGATCCTTCTCCTCCAAGTCACTGAAAAATTATTTGTTTCTCGTCATATGGAATGAGGATCCACTATCCAGATACCACATACTACCCATCACTGATGTTACCATGCATGTAATGAGCGTGAAATCCAACTCGAATTGTGAAGCAAGAGCTTCATGTACCACTTCTCCTGAGGGCTTCTAGTCGACCTTCTTGTGCGGACATTTCATGGAATAGTGTCCCAGATCATGACACTGACAAGATTTAATCTTTGACAAGTCCTTCTTCTTTCCACCCCAACTCAAATCCCCTTTGGATTGGGATTTCTTCTCTTTCCATTTCTTTGTCTTTCTAGCCAAGGCATAGTTCTCCTCATCATCATGCTTCGATGAGGTTCCATCTCTGGCGATTTTCCTTATCTCTTATTGCACCAAGTCAGACCACAAATGCTCCCACTTTGGTAGATGCTCCATCCCATTTACCGAATCCTAGTAGTTGTGCTAGCTCTTATGAAGGCTTAGAAGTGCTAGGCTGACCAGATCATCTTTAGCAACTGTAATACCAATGCACCCAAGCTCATCTTGACATTGGGTGAACCTGCTCAAGTATTGTGTTATTGTGTCGCCCCTCTCCATCTTGATCTTCCGAAGCTTTTCCTTTAATGAGAGCTTCCTGTGGTCACTTTTATTCTGAAACAAGTCTATCAAGGTTTTCCACATTGCATATGGTGTATCCTTCCCATGGATATTCGAGACAATATGATCTCAAACTCCTTCCAATATGATCCACCTCGCCTTTTGCCACACATTTCTTCCACTCTGCCATATCTTGAGCATCAGTTGTTGGAGGCTTAGGAATATCATTGTCTATGAATTCCTTCAACCCGTTGTCTTCCAATACTGCCTCCATCTTGTCCTTCCAAGAAATATAATTTGAACTACTCTTAAGGGAATATTCGAGTCTCAATCCATAGAAAGACATCTTGCTAGCTCTAAAGAATGATGCTGCAAATTTGATTTCACCTACAAAGACAAACTCATATTCTTATCTTCTATTGTGATTCCAGCTCTAATACCATGTAGAAAATCCTTGTATATGCAAACTAGTTATGTAATTTTCTAAAACAAAAGACTTGAATCTACTCTACTCATTAGTGGAACAATTAATTGATCTAAAAATCACAAGCATATAAGAGAAAGAATTCAATCAACACATTACACAATGATATCCTGGGGAAAGCCATAGCTAAAAACCCCTGCTATCTATACATTGCATTAGTCAGAAAATAATACAAAATTACAATGATTTTCTTAAGCCCGAGCAACCTCTGCATTATCTCTATCTATCTCACAGCTTCCTAGACAAGCCTAGGCCAATACTTAACCAATTTTTTGTTTTCCCAAGTCCCTATTTCCTTGTGTTGTTTCCTTGGGAATTAACCCCTATTAATTAGGGAAATTCCTCAATTGGAATTGCACAATCCATCATAGGCCTTCCTCTAACTGCATGCACCACCTGTACAATTTGGATGATTATACAACATATATTACACTTGCCTCTAACTCTAATCTAAACTGGGTAACTCTCACATCTGACATGCATGAGTTATTTATGGCTAAATTCTTAGTTAACTGGTTGAACACATGAATAATCACCTCACTGTCTGACCTCCTACTAGTTCCTCCATCAGTTGGAACTAGTTTAACTGACTTTAACTCAGTTAAACCGAATTAATTAATTACAAATCAAAATATACTCAACCAGGGCTCATATAAAGTAGGAGACACTCTACATGACTCAAGTTAGACCCTCAACTTGAATTAACTTATCCAACTGGGTCAAATTAATTTATTTAACTTGTACAAGTTTTCTTGTGATGTGGAATTACATTTTTATTCCTAAATTAATTTAAGGGGAAATTAAATCAGGATTTTTCTTGTTTCATTTTCAACAGATATTCAGATTATGTCAAGTGATGAGAAGATTTCTGATAACTAACACAAAGAGAAAAAATAATAGTTTTTATCTTAGGGTACTTTATTCAATATTCCTAGGTTTAAGGTTCCACTCTAGACTCTTTACTATTTGAAAATTTTCAAAGGTTTCCTTTTAATTTATTTTCCAGATGGCCAGATATCCTGGACATCCTTAAACTTCATCTACACTTCCAGAAAAACCTAGATTTACACTAGCACATTAATTAAAAATGTCCATACGTCTGACTATCCAATTATCCTTATAACAAGGGCATCCACTATTTACCAAGATTTTTCCGTTTAGCTCATTTTCTCTTCTATCCTTCAATCAAGCCACTATTAACCTATATGACCAAGGGCTAGGGCCAAGACTTCAAACCCAAAATTAACATATTTTAGGCTTTTAATTATTTCTAATAATGCATCATATTTCACTTTAAGAGAGATTGGTTGAATTGTGTAAGGGAAGGCTCCATGTTTGGTTAAACTCATTGAGCCAATTACACTTGGACAACAAAATATCACAGTATTGGCAATATTTAGGCACAAAATGAAGTAATTTAATAGAATCAGGACCCATTATACTTTCAAGTATTATCATCATCAAATCATAGGAAATAAATGCAGAGCTCTATATCTCTGGAAACTTCCAAGAAAGAAATCAACCCTTTTTTTTAGAACAAATCATACCAGAAAAGAGAAGAATCTTGTTATGTAATATTAAAATATTTATTATATTTATTCAATTTCGAGGAGGTTATAGAGAAGAAAATATATAGTTATATAATATGCATTCTTTCTAAGTAAAAAATTTGACAGATTCGTATGACAAAAAAAATCTGTTTTTTTTAGCCATAGCATATTTAGAATTTGTAACCAAAATAATATAGAAAATTAACATAGGTATAAATAAAAACTAATCTACAGACACTTTGAATATGATTAGCATGATTAGAAAACACCAATATGTTGAGTGATTTCCAGCCAACCATAGGTATCTAATTGTAAAACTCTACCCCCCATCCAAGCTAGCATACCACCAAGGTGAAGTAGGAACAATGGTTGTAGGTTCAAACTATAAGGAGTTCAACCATATAATCCCCCCACGAAGTTTTGCAAAATATAGAGTAGCTTTAAACACCCACATTACCTACCTCTCACAGAGGACTTCCTTCTTTGTTTCTCAATCCCTTAGAAGTGATCTATATTAGATCATTATATTTTTTTTCATCCATGTCAATGCCTTCAAAGTGGGAAAAGTAGAAGAATTAGCTCACAAGACCATTTTTACTAGTAGGACCCAGTTTGGCAAATTGGGGTATGTAACCTCCTAGGAGAATTTGAGGCATTAAATGATATTTTTTGGGGTGAAACTTTTTTTCTTTAAGGAAGAAACTTTTTCTCCTAGTCTACACACAGAGATATTTCCAATGGGATAAGAGTTTCCTCAAACAAAGGCCATATGCAAAACTTATGCCACTCAAAAGTTGACCTTCCTATTTTGGCCACCATAATTCGAGAGGGTGCCACATTAGCCCAAATTATTCGTGGAAAGGGGGATAGCTACATGATCATGAGGAAGAAGACTCTAGAATATTCCATATTGTAGCTATGGTTAATATTTGAAGGAGTCAAACCTAACCACTAGTAGGCTATTAGGTTGTGTTCTAACCAAGCCACTAGGAGGAAAAGGGATTTCATTCTTTTCGAGTGTATTTTGTTCCATAAATAAGAAAACTAGCCAAGATGGATAGGGAGAGAGCACACACAGAGTATTTGTGCACTATATTATCCCATGGGCCACATGTCATTATTATTTGTACTCATAACCATTTTTTATTCAGATAAAGAGAGCAAAGTGCCCTCACCTTCCAACTAGGTCTTTTCTCTCAAAAGTGTTTCCTAGGATATACCTTTTATCAATCATGGTTTGTGAGTTTTAATTTTTTTGTTCTCTATTTTCTACATAAATTTTAATTTGCATGTATATGTAATAAACAACCATCTATATATCCATAAATATAAAGAGGAATAAACCTTAATACTGTAAATTTTCAAGTTTTTTAAGTATAATTTTATCAAATATTTTGTGATGAACTATCCAGTGGAATACCCGAGTTAGTGTATGGATTATATTGGCATCATAATAGGATTATTTGGGTATATTGTGGGGATTTACAGGGGATCTAGATTGGCTAAGATAAAGTTCAAAAAATCTTAGTCATGGAAGACGAATATGTGAATAATCATCATGATCCTACATAGTAGAGGTTTTCGTGGCTGGAAGTACAAGTTGTAGATATAGGTCATAGTTTGAATCTCCTCATGTTGGACCTGAGTAATTATCTCAGGCTATTTGAAGAATATGGGGGATTTATCGTAGAGGACCAATTAGAGTGGAGATCAGGAGATTGGGAAGAAATAGAGAACGAGCCAAAGAAATGACCCCAAAGAGATCAACCTAGTTCGAGTGTCATGAGCCATTCACAATCCCTATTCAAAATGGAAGAAAAGGTTGATATCAAGTTTTACCAAGGTGAGATTGACACTTTAAATATAAGTAATTGGTTGCAATAACTAGAAGTTTATTTCATTGTTCATCATATAGAGGAAGAACATAAGATTTCATTCTCTTGGAGTAAATTGGAGGGTCATGCCCTAACCTAGTCGAAAAGCCACATGTATACCTTGAGGTTGGAGGGAGATCCTCGAGTGACTAGGTGGGAGGAATTTAAAACCCTAATAAAGTCAAATTTTACCCTATTGGGTATGTAGAGAACAAGTGGATCTAGTGTTGCTACTTTAGGCAAAAGTAGGGGAAAAGTATACAAGAGTACACCGCAAAGTTGTGAAAGATGGCCATAATGTTGAGTTTCTTCCCAAAGAACCTAGATGTATTCCTCAAGTATCTAGGGGGTCTACACAACCATTTATAGAATAAAGTGATGTTGTTTAAGCCCATATCAGTGGATGAGGCTTGTGTACAGGCACAATACCTAGAGAACATAAGACAGGAGAAAGGGAAATTAAGTGGATCGAAGTAGAAGGAGCACTAGGATGCTTTGAAGGAGGGCAAGAAGAAATGGAGAGGGAGAAAAAAAAAAACAAAACAAACAAACAAACAAATAAACAAACAAAACAAAACAAAAACAAAAACAAAAACAAAAACAAAACAAAAACAAAAACAAAAACAAAAAACAAAAAACAAAAAACAAAAAAAAAACAAAACAAAACAAAACAAAAAAATGGAGAGGGCACAAATATATATGGAAAAAAAAAAAAAAAACAAAACAAAACAAACAAAAAACAAAAAACAAAAATCCCAGTAACCACTAAAACCAATATAATATTGACGGTCATATGGAGGAGAAGTGTTGGAAGTTGCACTCAGAGCTTAACCCAAAGAACAAAAGCAAAGACAATAAGAAGAAGAACCTCATAGCCACAGATTCAAGCAACTAGTTTGAAATTAGCTCAGATGTGGATGAGAAAATCATTTGTACATCAGTGCAAATGGAGGTGGATCTGAGTAGCCTTTAGCAATAGGAAGCGAAGGAAATGAACAAACTCTTACACATAAAGATACAAGTCAAGAAGACAAATATTGATGCTTTGATTAACTCGGGATCACAATAAAATCTCATTACAGCAAAGATAATCAATAAATTGGGATTGGAAGTTCATAATCATCAAAGCCCATATCCATTAGGATGGGTAAATAAGGATGAAGAGTTAAAGTAACAAAATAGTGAAAAATTAGATTTTCTATAAATGTTTATTTTATTGATAAAGTATAACTAGATGTAGTTCCCCTTGATGCATGTGGGGTGGTGTTTGGAAGTCCCCACATGTACATGCGTGATGCAATATTCATGCACAGTTCCAACTAGTACCAGCTCGTTTAGAATTGAAAATTGTTCACCATCAACACATACAAAGGCAAGTAAAAGATTTCCCTAGTAAGTGCCAACCAAGCCAAGAAACTGATTGGTTCTAGCAAGAAGTATGTTTTACTATATTTAAGAGAAAATGAATCTAAAGAAGATTCAGTTAGATCAAATACATACCTAGAAGGGCGTACTACAAAATAGAAACAACCATTGGAAGAGTTTCTATAGGAATACAAGGATGTGTTGCGGGAACCCAAAGGGTTACCACCAAAGAGGGAAGTGAAGCTCGAGTCCAGCTATTACCAAACTCTCCATCACCAAATATTGGGCTATATAGACAGTCTATTATTGAATCAAGTGACGTGAATAAATAGTTGCAACACCTACTAGAACATGGTGTCATTTGACCGATTACATTAGCATGTGGGTCACCCATCATAATACTGCCAAAAAAGAATGGGACTTAGCAGATGCGTATTGATTATAGGGCATTGAACAATATCACCCTCAAGAATAGATACCCTCTATCTAGAATAGGTGATATGCTAGATCAGTTGTAGCAAGTAAATACTTCACCAACTTGGACTTAAAGTCTCTATATCACTAGGTTTGAGTCAAGGAAGAAGATACCTAAATAATTGCCTTCAAAATTAGGCAAGGTTTGTATGATTGGTTAGTCATGCCATTCAACCTATGAATGCACCAACTATTTTTATGAGGTTAATGAATGATATATTTTTCCATTTATATATTCATTTTTTATTATCTATTTGGATAATATACTAGGATAGTGCTACCTAGGAGGAAAACATCTCAAATTTGAAAGAGCTACTAGAGACATTAAAGAAGCACCAGTTGCTAGAAAATCTCAAGAAGTGTGAGTTTGCACAATAATATTTGGTGTATCTAGGGTATGTTATAGGTGGAGGAGAGTCAAATATAGATCTTTCCAAGATGGAGGCCATAATGAAATCGTCGGTGCCTACTAATATTTTTGAGGTTAGTAATTTCATTGGCTCAAAAAAATACTTGAGTACATTGATAGCCTCATTTTTAGTGGTAGTAGAACCACTCCATGCCACAACAGCAAGTGGCAAGAGTTTCTAGTAGGGAAAGGGTCAGTAGAGGTCCTTTGGGGAGATAAATAAGAATATCAATCAAGCACCAGTTCTAGCATCACTGAACTTTTAGTAGCCCTTCGACGTAGAGATAGATGAAAGTGGGCATGTTATGGGAGTGATCTTGATGCAGGGAGGAAGGCCTATATGCTACCATTTTGAATTATTTCATGGGGTAGTTCTTAACTATCCTACCATTGACAAGGAGATCTATACCTTGGTGCAAGTCGTGAAGTAGAAGCACTATCTAATGGGGAAGGAGACAATAATCCACATAGATCACCAACCACTACATTACCTATAGGCCAAGAGTAGGCTAAAATAGACCAGGAATTACAAGTGGATGGGGTTTCTACAGTAGTTCCATTTAGTGATCAAGTATAATAAGGGTAGCATAAACAAGTTAGTTGACATCAAGGAAAATTTTAGGGGCGAAATTTCACAAATTATCTATTGTTTGGACATTTTCTGAAGAAAAAAATATTCACCCATTTGGTTAAAACTTTGCTATTTTTTACATATATATTCGCCAAAAATTCACCAATTTTAATAGTAAATTACATCTTATTTGATAGAATATTCACCTACATTCTATATGTATAACGTTTTAGACTACAATAGTCCCCTATAATGCTATAAATAGGCATAACATTTGAATCCTTAAAAAATACCCTGGTTGACATGATTTCAAGGTCACCCACATTAAATATCATAGCTTTGGGAACTCTAATGCACATTGAGCCAATCACTCATAACGCTTACAAAGAGGCATATTCATAGCATGAGTACTTCAAGAAGGTGTCTCGGTAGTTGTAGAGCCAGAGTCATGTGCATGATGGTGATAGCACCATTTACTACCATCTACAACACAGGTTAATTATGTTATGTGTTCCTAAAGGTGAGTGATTGCAAATTATCAAAGAGGCTCACACCTCCAAGGTTGCAGGGAACTTTGGTGTAGGAAATATAGTGGCCAGCTTATAGAGGTGTGTGTATTAGCCCAAGATACAAAAACAAGTTGTTAGGTTCATAAGAGGATGCATGCTTTATTGTACCAACAAGCCTAGTAACAAGAAACAGGATCTATATCATCCTTACCTATACCCACTCGTCCTTAGGAAATCATTTCCATGGAATTTTTGGGAGGTTTTCTGACAACCAGGAAGGGACATGACTATGTGTTGGTGCTATTTGATAGGTTTAGCAATATGTAAGTTTTGATGCCCTATAAAAATACCATTAACGAGAAAGAAGTAGCAAACTTGTTCCTTGGACAAGTCTAGGTGCACTTTGGGATACCAAGGAACATTATTTTAGATAGGGACACAATATTTTTTACTGCATTTTGGACTACATTGTGGGAGAAGATGGACGCGAAGTTAGAGAGGTATACAGCATTCCATCCTTAGATAAATGGGCAGATAGAAGTAGTCAATAGGACTTTGGCGTAGATTTTAAGGGGTTTCAATCAAAAGCATCTAAAGACATGGGATGAAAATATGGTATATATACAAAAATATTATAACAAAGTAGTCCACACTTCTACTGGTATCTCTCCATTTGAAACTTGTTTTGGATATTTGCCACCCTCACGTTTAGATATTGCATATGGGCAACAAGGAGGAGTAAGGGAGGATATTACAGGGGATGCCTTGAGGGATAAAAAAAAATTGTGAAGGTCAATAAGATCAATATATAGGTATAGGATACATGGAAAAATTCATAGGAAAAATATCAGGCTGGGCATGATCAGCACAAAACAAAGAAGTCTTTCAAGGTGGGAGACATAGTATGGTTATCATTGAACAAGGAGAAGCTACATGGTCCTCGTAAGAAAATCAAGGCTCTATGGTATGGTACCTTTGAGATACTAGAAAAGGTACAAGATAACACCTATAGACTTAGTCTACTCCCATACATGTGCATTTACTCAATTTTG
The DNA here is from genome assembly GCA_031772625.1 of Pinus tabuliformis. Taxonomy (NCBI): domain Eukaryota; kingdom Viridiplantae; phylum Streptophyta; class Pinopsida; order Pinales; family Pinaceae; genus Pinus; species Pinus tabuliformis. Next base: position 924,065,011 of record CM062806.1, read on the forward strand.
AATGTAGAGAATATGAAACTCTATGAGCCTTCCATACTAGATTAAGAAGAGGAATGGGTCCTAACTTTTGTAGAGGATTCGACACCATATGCTCAGTTAGAGTTGATATAGGATATAGTTTGGAAAAATAGGTCCATAACTAAAAGATAGAGGCATCATGACATTTGGTAGATTGGGTTGAACGGAAAACCTCCAAGCAAGGCTAAATGGTACGCCCGAGAGAAAGTTGAGGAAAAAATTTCTCATCTCATTTAGTAGAAGTGTTTGGGGACCAAAATCCTCCAAAAATGGGGAGTTGTGATCCAAATTGGATCATTATATTATTTTTCATCTATCTCGATGCTTTTAGAGTGGAAAAAGTAAAGGAATCAACTCACAGGACCACTATTACAGGTGTGACCTAGTTTGGAAAATTAGGGTCTATAACTTCTCAAAACATTTTAAGGCATTAAACAAAAATTTTTTGGGGTAAAGTTTTCCTCTATGGTGTATCACATTTCTTCATATTTGGGACACATGGACCTTTCTAACAATGCAAGAATCACCTCAATTAGATTCTATATGCAAAATTTATGCCACTCGAAAGTTTACCTTCCTATTTTGGCCACCATAATTCGAGTGGGTGCCATGTCATCCCCATTATTCATGGAAATGGGGCTAGCCATGTGATCATGATGAAGAAGACTCTATAATATTCCATATTGTAACTCTAATCTTACCATATTTGAAGGAGTCAAACCTAACCACTAGTAGGCTAGTGGGTTGTGTTATAACCAGGCCACTAGGATGAAAAGGGGTTAAATTATTTTCTCATGTATTTTATTCCATAGACGAGAAGAGTAGATGAGAGTGATAGGGAGAGATAAAATAGAGAATATTTTTTCATTGTAGTATCCCATAGGCCATAGGCCATACTTATTTATACTCACAACCATTTTCTATTCAGAGAAAGAGAGTAGAGTAGCCTTACCTTCGAGTCAGGTTTTTCACCTAAAAGGGTTTCCCATGATATATCTTATCTCAATTGTGGTTTGTTATATATTTTCATTATTCTCTATATTATTTGGATATTTTAATTTGGATATATATCCAATAAACAATAATCTACATATCCATAAAATATAAAGAGGAATAAACCCTAATAATGTAGATTTTTTGGTTTTTTAAGTATAGTTTTATCAGATATATTGTGAAAAAAATTCCATTAGAATATCCATGATATTTTATAGATCAAGAATTCTCTCCTTGAATTAATTCTTAGTAAGGACATAGAAATGTTCAACTAATGTCACAAAACGTGCTTGCAAATTTCTTGGTTTCAACAATAATGTGGCTTATTTCCTTGCTTAGTTTGAACCATCTCTTCATGGTACTTTGTTTTCTACTCATTTCATCTCAAAATTTCTCTTCTATTTAGTTTCTCCCAACCTCCTTCCTCATATTCTCATTTTTTCAATGCATTCCCCGCTAACAACAAGTGCCCCCCCCCCCCCCCCCCCCCCCCCCCGTATTCTTGTTCCAAGGATATAGGGGAGACACCTTGATAAAGTACATGAGTGATGGCTTCACTCTAAGAATCAATTTCCTAAATTACTCGTAGCTTAAATAAAGTGAATTTGATAAGTTTATATAGGAATAATAATAAATAAATCCCTCATACCCCCTTACCTTTCACCATTTGTGGTATCATAGCCCCTATAGGTGTTCATGTCTACTTGTCTTGGTCATAATCATTTTATTAACTACAAAAGTAAAAATGTTTACAATTTTCATAACACCATGGTATATCTACCTCATGGTGGTCAGTATAGTAAAAAAATAAAATAAAATATCCATGCATAGTTTAATACAAATTTAATCACAAATTTTCCAAGGAGAAAAAATGGGCTAATACACATTCCTTACAAAAACAATTGAGTTGCATACTAGTATAAAAATCTAGGGTTCTATTTTAATCCAAATGACTAAACCAAAAAATATTTTGGATGGACAATCTTACAAGTAGACAAAAGACTCTCTCTCTCTCTGTACAACAAGTGGCTTTATTGGGGAGGAAACCTAGTGTTGGTAAAATATGCACTAGAAGCAATTCCTATATATTGGGTCCCTTTATTATTTATACCTAAATTGGTCTTGGAACATGTGAAGAAATTAAGCTTCCATTTTTATGGGTTGATAACACTAAGAAGAATACTTTTCATTGGGCTTAATGGAAAAAAAATCCATTCCCAAAGAGATGGGAGGGTTGAGCATTAAGAACATCCACTCACTTTTCTAATCATTAGTTGCAAAATGTATTTGGAAACATATTCAAGAGAAATGAGTATGAATGAAGACCATTTGGTAGAAGTGCATTACTCCTATTTACATTTAAGAATGGATAAGAACTTCAAGGAAAACTTTTCATAATGCATTAGTGATTTGGAAGGTAATGGTTATGGCATTTCAATTGGTGGGTAAGTAACTCGTTTAGAAAGTAGGGGCTAGTAACAAGTTGTGATTAGGTGAAGACACCATGATGGGATGTTATTATAACTTTAGGCTTCCAAGTAACATAGTGGAATCCTTAATAGATAGAGGTCTCTTTTATTTTTTTCAAGTGGCTAATCCATTTAATTCTACTATTATCCATAAGTAGTTCATAGGTAAAACATTGGGTTTTCTTAGTGATGAGGGATAATAGTGGGAAAACAATTCTCCTACACCAAAAAATAGACATGTTATGATAAAAGATGATGAATATGAATTATTTTAGTCTATGAATGTTATAGGGGGGATATTTCATCAAATGTAGAATGTAAAGATCTCATAAAAGAATATAGAATAGGAGAATTGGCTTAGTTCCCTCTTAAAGTTAGTGTTTCATGTTTCTATCTATCAATGAGAAAATCCCCACTTGGTACTTCATGCAAAGGATAAGTTAGAGTGAGCTTGGTAGATGTCCACTATATAAGAATTCTAATGAAAACCTTTCCCATATGCTAATTCTATTTTCATTTACATACAAAGTTTGGAAAGAAAATGAGGTCCAAAAAAGGCTTGAGGAATGCTTTGGGAGGTGAGACTAGAGAATAATCACTCAAGATCTGGAGTTAAAATCCATTACTAAATTTTTCAAAGCCTTACCTCTCATTATTGTTTGGAGAATTTGGTTAGTAAGGAACTCAATTTATTTAAAGATCATTGTAATCCTCCTCAGATTTGTGCCACTCAAAGTATATCAATACTTAAAAATTTAAGTAGGTATAAGGCAGTAAACTTGCAAACAGTAAGAGAAGAAGCTATATATAAAACTAGAGCCTAGGCATATTTTGACGGAGCATAATAGGAGGATCCTTCCATACGTAAAGATGGAGGGATTTTATATATTTTTTAGTCAAATTGTTGGAAATTCAAAGCTGGTTTAAGTAGGATTAAAAACAATAGGGAAGAGCTACTAGCATTAAAATTGGTTGTAATGTTAGTTGTTGAGAAGGATATCCAAAAACTTAAGTGATAAGAGATTCCAAAGTGAATATTAAATAGATTAAGGTAATCAACTTTTCGAGAAATTTTTAATTAGGGCCCATTTTCAATTGGATTATACATCAAAAATTATATAAACAAATTCACTTTCTTGCATGTTTGTAGAGAAAGCAACATCTTTTATGATTCCTCATCAAAACTAGGTGTGCAAATGGAACCAAGTACTTGGAATATCTAGACTTAATATGAAGGTGTGTGAAATGAATATGCTCCTAAAACCATTCTTATGACATGTATCTAGTTATTCTTTAAGATGAAATTCCAATGTTATTTTTTTCTATTTTCACTTATATATCAATATAATATATTATCCCTTTGGAACTTGTAATGATTTATAGTAGGGTTTTTTTAATAAATGATGTTGTTCGATATTATACATCTTATTATCTATATTTTTGGATCCTACAACATTTGTAAGTAGGACTAAGCTTGTAAAAAAATATTTAACCATGTCAATATAATGGGGACTAAGCAATGTAATGCATTCTCTTACATTTTTTTGTAGAATTGAATAAAAACTCTAAACATGTGTGTGTGTGGATTCCATGATTTCAAATGGTACTAACCATATAATGGATAATAAAAAAGTAGATGATTTATTATAAGAAAATATTTATAACAGAAGTTGATCTGTACACAAGAATTTTGTTATTACTTAAAAAATAATTTAGTAGTTCAATGTAGATATCATTATGCAATTCAATATATTTTAGAAGGAAAGTTGAACAACTTGCACATAATTCTTTAAAAAAGGCCCAAGAGAATATCAGCAAGAATAGAGTTTGATCAATGATTATGGTAGTTCATTGAAGAAATATATGTTACACTTCAAATTGAAAGACCATAAGTTGATACTAACAATGAGGTATTCAACAATATAACCTAATTAGAGATGGAAAAAAAAAAAACACAAGAGGGGATTTGAATGTTGAAGGATCTAAAATAAGAGTGGATAATCAACGATAAAACTATCAAGAAAAACAAAATTTAAAGAAAAATAATCACAAATCCTTAAAATCATATTTGTTAAAAAATTCCAAACAAAACCATCTATATCAAATGCATCCTTCTTAACAAAAGCATTGACTTCCTTACCTTTTCAAAAACCTTTGATGTTATCATAGGCTATAAGATTCACCAAAATTATAAGGTTTGGATTAATTCTTTCTAATTTAAGCTGCAAAACATATTAGAGGCCACGTTACCTATTCTTCTTTGTATATAGATTTCAATCAAACTAATATAGGTGATCACACCTCTATTTGAGACATTTTTTCAAAATTTGGCTTCCAACATCAAAAGCCCTCCATTTGGCAAGCATATTTATGAGGGAATTAACCAAAATATTACTAAAGAATTTCTATTATTTATTTTTACTAGATTTCACCACAAGAATGAAATATATTTCCCAATCTCAAAGTGAATCAATATTTGAAATTGTGTGTGTGTGTGTGCACGTGCACACTCACATGCATATGTGTTTTTCTTGTCTGGATAGTAAATCCTTTTGAAGATTTTTCTTCATGGGTGTAGCTTAAGTAAGGTTCATGTAGTCTTACAAAAATACCTAAGTTTCAATTCTAGAACCCATATTTACCCACGATATTACTTGCTTCTATTTTTAGTTTGATTTTCTAAGTGTCCTAACTAATTTTTAATTGATATCTTAAAAAAATGTTTTTTCTGCCCTTCTATTTAATTTAAAAATTATATCTAGGGTTTCAGAGGATTCTTATCTAGTGAAAGGACCATATGCCCTTAGTGTTAAATCTTGGGCTATAATACCATATATAGTACCCACCAATATAACAGTGTGTGATTGTACATTAAATTAGATATAACTACCAAGTTAGAATAATAGCAAGCAAGATAATGTGCTTATATCAACCAATAATATAACACCATTAACATTAATTGGAAAAGAATCATCTAATAGAGTAAAATTCAACAACACAATTATTAATTCTATAACTAATTTTAAGTAACTCCATTTACGAGGAATCAAAAAAAGCTTAAAGCAATGTCTAGAAGTACCAAGTAGAAATTTGACTTACAAAAAAAGATGATATCAATAGGCTAGCTCCCACTAGTATCATAGATGGGTTTCAATGAAAGATTGATGGCCCTTAATTCGATAATCACTAAGAATATATCAACTTGCACTTAGTACCTCCTCTCAGACTATAAGTTTTGTATATTCATTTGAACAAAAATCTCCTTAGATGCAAGGGGAAAAGAATATCAAGAAAATGGACCACCTTTGATGCTCCTCCATCTTCCATATATCCCAAAATTTAGGGATAAACAGAAATAAAATATTATTATATTGGCATGCACACTTTCACATGTCATTCTCATGGAATAATTTCTTTTTGGAATTCTCATTAATTATGTTTTAGTATGTGTATGTGTGTGCATATATGTGTCTATATACACACACTTGTTTCTTACGCAACATTGTAATTGATATGCACAACCATCACAAACATACGTGCCAACTAGTATTATTGTGTGGGTGTGAGAGAGTTACTAGTGTGACCACCACTAGTAAATCTCCAACCTATGCTACTAAATAAACATAATGCCCTAATATTACTAAATGCTTTTAACTAAACTTCTTAAATACCTAATATGGAACAAGCAATTATAATCATGAAACAACTATAATTATTGCATCAAATTAAATTAATCACAGGGATTTACTTCCTCCCTCAAGCATATTCACCTGTAACAACCCCAAGATGACCCATATATCGCATTTGAGCCTATTTATATTAGGCTAGTGAGCAAGTTTGTGTTGGGCCTATATTCCCATACATATATATGTTTTTGGGATCTTTGTGCCTATTTTATATGTTTTTATGCTAGAGTGCCTATGTAATTAAGCCCAATGAACTTGACAAGGTAATATGTAAATTACACCCTAATAAAATACACCACTATTGCAGACTGGGTCAAACATGAGAGATGGTGAGCGAGGAATTCATGAGAGGGAAAGGTGAGGGGGTGGAAGAATGATATGGTTTCTACACCATGAAATAATATTATATTCCATAATTGACTTTTAAGAATAATCTTAAGTAATGAAGACATGACATAAGCCTAATTCTAAAAAGTGAGGGAGGAGAAATCCATGTGAGTTCCCAAGTGGTGAGGTAGTGGTCTACTTGGGCTCACAAGTGGTGGGGTTGAGATCCTCATGTGACACTTTGCAGAAATATCACATGCATATAAAATTCATGTTCCCATCATTCTCTCATTTATTTCCTAACCATTTGACCATCACTATTTCTTAGTGCATTGTAGGTTCATTGTTGGCTCATTATTGGTTATTTACTAGTTCATTGTTGGTTCATGATACATATTCGAGGGTAAGTTTTAGGTCCATATAATACTAATGTAGCACCCATATTGTTATTTTTGTGCTCCATAGAAGCCCACTATTGTTATTGTTGTTCCCTTACATTATCATTTTTATGTAGGCCCTAATTATATTTTGACCCCTCAGACTCCTATATATGCCAATGAGGTCTTGTCATTTGAATCATCCAAGAATTGTTCATTTAAGTGATGTAAAAGGAGGCTTCCCACTCAAACAAGCTTTTTTTCAAGTTGTGGTCTATCTTTTATTCTGTTTTTGTGATCTGGTTACATAACATTTCATATCAAAGCTTTGGATCATAGGGTTTTCTTGCTTCAAACAGGTCATCTTGGTATTTTTTCTATAAAAAATTTCTATGAGGCTTCAGATGTTAAAAAATTACCACGTGGATTCGAAATCATTGTGGACTTTTTGTAAAAAAATCATATCTTGGCTCACAATATTTTCAGAGAAATGGTCTAAGTAATTTAGGGTTTCTGCATGCTCCAAAATTCAATCTCAAATAGGTGACCTAGGGAAAATCGTCATAACCTTATCTTCGAGCATCAGAATTGAATTTTATAAAAATTTAATTAAATTGCATGGATTGAAGTTTCTTAGGGATGAGTTTCATGGTTGAAGGTTGAAACAATGACACGTGGCAGTTCATACAAGTTCACTATATTGAAACCGTCCATAATCAAGACATTGTGGGATATTTGGTATAACTTTATCTTGAAGAATCCAATTTTGGTATATCTTGTGGAGTTGGAATGAAGACATAGAAATCTACCTTGAGATGAATTTTGAGACCTTCGTAGGCAATAATTATAGAGATACAACAATGTCAAGATCAAGCTCCTAAAAGCAAGAAAAAGGTGTATAATTTTTAAATTCGCATAACTTTTGTTTAAAGAACAGTTTGAAGTGATTCAAAGGGCATAGTGAAGCATAGATATCATTTTTTTGGTTCTTAAATTCCTTGAAACAAAAAAATTGATGCACCCGGTAACCAACAGAAATCTCTACTATGACGCATGAAGAAGAGGAAAAAATGCAACATGATATATCAAAATTACAAGACCAAGTGCAACGATTTTTTCTCTCGCAAAGAGTAAACACAAATGAAATGGAAGCTAAGATGGATGGTTTGAATAATGTTTTAAAAGAAGACATGTAAGGTTTCAAGGATGTTTTAAAAATAGAAATTACCTAACATGTTTGGAGGAAGGCTTGACAAAGTTTGTACAAGAAATGCTTCCTAGTGGTGACAAGGTACTCCATGAAAATTGTGATGAGGACAAAAGGAATATGAATTATGATTTTAGAGACTCCAAATTTGGGCTTAAGACCCACCACATTACAAATATAAATATGATGAAGATTGATGGAATGGATCCTTTAACATGGATACTATATATGGAGCAGTCATTTGATTTACACGATGTGTAACACACACAAAAGGTACACATTGCATATTTATATTTAGAACCCAGTCAATTTGTATGTTATTTGTGGTTTTGTTATTGTAAAGAACTAATCACTTAGACCATTTTTATAAAGCAATTGATAACACATTTTTAGGATACAAAGAGAAATACCTTCTTTAGCCAAATGATAAATCTCAAACAAAAGGGTTTAGTTGGGGAGCACATTGAGGACTTCAAAAGATTGAATATCAAGGTAATTGATTCCAGAGGATAATTTGATTAATGTCTTCATAGGGACTTTAAAGGATAGCATCCAACATGATTTTCACCTTTGGGAACCTAAGTCATTGGAGAATGCATTCATGGTGGTAAGAAAAGTTGAAAGCAAAACTATGGAAACAAGGAGGTCTACCACTCACAACTATAAATATGGAAGTGTTGTCACTCCTATCTTCCCACAACCTACAAGGTTGAAACCTGTTGGCTTTGTGGGGCTGTACCCAGGTTCAACATTAGTTAACCAAACAAATCCCTACACTACTGGCCCTTTCGGCATCAACCCGCGGAGTGCGGACCGAAGTCTGACCCGAAGCAGTATGGGGGGTGGTGGAACCAAGTTTTCGCACCATGAGATGGTCATGATGTTAGTTTATACCCTCAGCCCCTACTTTTGCGCAGGTCACTAAGACTTAGGGCTTTGTCAATCTACCCTTTATTCCACCCTTCAGTACCTCCATGAAGGTGTACAATCGACCTTCGCGCAACCCTAACCTGTGATCCATGTACTTTCGTGCATCTATGACAGCATATTGTATAGGTTCCCAAGTTATCTTAAGTGTTTAATTATCTTACTAACCAATCATAGTTAGCGCCGCATAAACTGATATCCTTACTTGCATTAAATTAACCAATACAATCACATATATTCGTGCATCACATAACATGGTAAATTAAACCCAAAATGCAATATAATCATATGAATTAACAAGAACTAAATACACAGTAATTGCAGAATACTTCTCTTTATTGATATCTTTAAGTTAATACAGACTCTATCTGCCCTACGCACACAGCTACAGGGGTCCACGCACTCAGCTGTGGACTTCCACCCTAGGCCTCTGCGCACTCAGCTACAAAGCCTCTACCTACACTAAGACTCGAGAACACTTAGACTCCTCTACCAAGACTCCAATGCTTAACTCCCCACTTGATTCTTTACTTCTTAGAACTTACTTATTTAGCTCCTTTTTATACAATCCCATGGTCCGTGGATCATGGGTGGATCTTTACAATTGACTTTACACTTTAAAAAATAAGGGTGGATAACCCTTTATTACTCTTCACACCTTCGCGCTCTGTGATCACAAAATGCAGAGACTTTACAACTTTATTACAAATTTGTCCCAAACCATGGGATTTTAGCCCCAAAACTGTCCTTGGGGGAACCCGTTCCCAACAGGCCCCCAACAAAAACATGGTGACTAGCCCTCGAGTCACTCTGCGGGTGCGGAGATCTTGGCATGAAGACCTCCCAGCTCGACCTGTATAACGCCCACCTTGGTGGTGCACTATGAGGCCATTTGCTTCACTTCTTCAACCAACTGCTCTATTGTTGGTCCTAAACTGACAGCTTGAAGTTTCTGCTAAGGTGCTTGCATATTATCAAGCTTTCCTTCAAATGAGTTCGTGACCGATAAGATTCGTCCAACCAGGGCTTCAAGCGAGCCTTTAGCACCGCCTGTTTGTGTTGCGCTACATCGACATGTTCCTTCAATGTTTTGGCCTCATGCAGCTTTGTCAGTCTCTGTGTGAGAGCGACGGTGTGTGTTGTACCTTTTACTTTATCATAGCATTGCTGCAGTTCTCGCACATCTATCTCCAATTGTTGTACATTGGGATCCTCCTGCAGGCTCATCAGGACCTCGAACCACTATTCAAACAGTCGTGTGCAGTCTGCTACTGCACTATCTACCGTCGCTATCACCTCTGTGACTGCGGTTATGCACTGCTTCTTTACTTCTGGCAGAGTTGAAGGTTGGGCCTTCAACTGCAAATCTGCAATATGTAGGTTCAGCTCTAGCTGAACCTTAGCTAACTCTGTGAGAGCGTCGCACACCCCTATAGCAAGCTTGTAGACCTATTCATTTGCCTCTGTATCCTCAAGAATGTCTAATTCGTGGACCATTCAGCAGGCTTCCCTCACAGCCTTAATCATGTGCATATTTGTGTTAGTAAGTTCCACCATGGAAGTGAGGGTGGTGTCTTGTTGTAGGGCTATCTATTCATTATTAATCCTCTGCCCACTAATTACCTGCAAAGTGTGGTGTTCGCAGGCCCTCGCTTCGCGATCAGTCCATCCTAAAGTAGGTGGAGCGCCTCGCCTAGGAGCACTGCCAAGTTCAACCCCACTCCCTTAAGGGCGCTGATAGCAGGCCTGTCAGCTTCGTTTTCTATGTTCATTGCTCCATTCAGTAGCACTATCACTCGAGAATCCTTCGCACGCAGGTTCTTGGCAGCTTTTGAAGTACCGATAGTGAGACTGGTGGACTTTGTGACAGCCTGTTATCCACAGATCTGCAGCTCATGCGAACCCGTCTGGATGGCCCCCAATAGTTGCTATTGTTATTGCTTGAACTGTTGCAGGACCTTCGCAATGACATCCCACACCATGTCTCCAATGTCATTCAAATCTCCCTCTGTGAGGGTGATTGGGTCCAGCGATGCCTTACTAACCTTGGATTTCTTCCGCAACCCCACTTTTTCTTGTTCTCTTGGACGTTTGATGTAGTATGATGTTGTCTATGGGTCCATTCCATGCTGTTATGTTTGCTCGTCTGTTTCATCTTCTGTTCAAGCGAAGGCGACCTCACACCTTTGTCAAAGCCAAGCTCTGTTTCGCCAGTCTTCTTTTCCGCCTGCTGGGTGGCATCGTGCTTTGCCTGAGACTTGTAGTGGCCTCCTTCCTCCTCTTCTCAGCCTGTTGTGCCATCTTGAGCTTGGCCTCCTCCTTTTTATGTTGCATAGTGGACTTGCTCGACCCCACCGCCAAGTCTAAGGCAGTTCGCCACTCTGCTGGCTAGCGATCAAGAACTACATCAATCACGTCATGCTTTTCCAAGTAAGGCAATTCATACCACGTCTGCTCAGGGTCCTTCTGTGCCCTGATCAATACGCGCTGAAAGTCTACCTTGAACTCCACGTACTCCTACAATTTGGCAAACATAGTAGGTGACAATCGTAGTTTGTGATTGATAGCCATGTGTATGTTCATTTCCATCAAGATCTAGAAGATCTTGATATCCTTGATGTGCTCAGCATCCTTGGTCTCCCACAGCGAAGTGTACTTCGTTGCTTCTAGTAGGTCCAACATGACCGAGGGGAATTGACTATCTTCCGATAGCTCCCAGGATACCAGCACAATGGACAACAAGAGCCACACATAGTGGAAGGTCTTGTTGAGCTCCTGTGCCTCACGGTAGTTCACAAGGAACTCACCGCAGAGATAGTGTGCCCAATTAAACTGGACTCCTTCGGCGCATTGGGCTGCAAGAGCAATGACTGGTGTCGGAACTTCATCTGCACAACACTTCCTCATAACCTTTCCTACCAAAATTTGCGTGGCCCCCTTGACTGCAGGATCGCTGATACTCGAGATGGCATAGCCTCGTGGCTTCTTCACAAGCTTGAATTTGTCCTTCATGACCTCTGCGAGGGCCTGTTCACCACCTTTTCTGCCCAAACATCATGGCCAGATTTTCCCCTATGTAGGGCAGCCACGTGATCCTATGGATCATCCTGTCGGTGATGCGAATCAACTCCTCCAGCCACAGACACCCATCATGCACCAAGCATAGTAGCTGCTTGATGACTAATATTGTAATGGCGGTGAGATTATAGTGCGACACCCATAGCAGGTTGAGAAGACCTACCTTATCTACTCCCCTGAGCCACTTTCGCGACTCCAATGCAGTCATGTTAGTGGTTGTGTGAACAACGCGGTGCATGAGTTCTTCTATCGCAAAGTGTGGGAACTTTTAATGGTCATCTAAGTCCCAATCTTCCAGTTTCAAAAAGGAAACCTGCCCCAAGCACAATCCTTCAAAGAAAATCTCGTCTGGTAGCAGAAGTGTGTGCAAGGCGACCTTACTTTCGTCAATGTCCTTTGGCACCTTGGTCTTTGTTGGGAGCAGGGTCCCCCAAGGGCAGTTTTGGGCCTAAAAGCCCTTGTTCGAGTAAAATTTCGTAATATAATTGTAAATGCTTCGCATTTTGTGGTCGTGGAGCGTGAAGCTATTATGTGTCATAAAGGGTAGTCCACCCTTAGTTTTGTAAAGTAAATTCAGCTATAAGAGATCTACCCATGGTTCGCAGACCATGGGATTGTATAAAAAGAGTTAAGCTCTAAGTAGTTTTAAAAAAGAGAGAAAGAATGATGAATAATGTAAGAGAGTCATAGCTCTGAAGTAAGAAGTCTAAGTCTTGAGTCGTAGCATAGGTAGAGGCTCTGTAACTAAGTGCGTAGAGGCCTAGGGTAGAAGTCTGCAACTGAGTGCGCGGAACCCTACAGCTATGTGCGCATGGTGGATAGAGTCTGTAAACACTTGGAAGATATTAATAAAGGAAGATATTCTACAATTTCTGCGTCTTTGTTTTACTGATGCATCTGATACTTTATGTATGACTTTCCTTTGTTGTGCTTATATAATTCACGAATAACCACAACTAAATTGAATAATTGAACACATTTACGAATATCTATTTATGCGGTGTTAACTATAATTGTCTGATAAGATAAGAAAGTCACTTAGATTAATTGGGGAATTTATATGGCACGCTGCCATAGCAACACGAAAGTACCTGAGGAGCAGGCTAGGGCTACACAAAGGCCGATCATACCCTTTCGTGGAGGTACTGAAGGCTAGAATAGAGGGCTCGTCTCGCAGGCCCTAGAGTGAAGCAACCTACGCGAAGACAGGGATAAAGGGGATTGAACGACATCACAGCCATCTCAAGGTGTGGAAACTTGGTTCCAGCATCCCCCCATACTGCTTCGGAGACTTCGATCTACGCTCCGCAGGCTGATGCCAAAAGGGCCAGTAGTGTAGGGATCTATTTGGCTAATTAACGATGAACCTAGGTCAGGCCCCCTCAAACCAACAAATGGTTCCGTTGTCGAGACCGAAATCTGCATAAGGAATGTGTGATGTCCTATCACTCGAATCCAACTAAAAAGGAGATTGGAGACTGGTTGGATAGGAAGATCCATGAATTCATGGTGCAGGAGGACAGAAACCCGTGACTGACAAAGGAATAGTGGTTGGATAGATACCTGTATACAGGGATCCACGAGATCTTTTTCTGCTTCTTCCCTATTGAGCTATATGAGTGGATCGCGAAGCTAGCAGATAGCCAAGGAAGGTGGAAACTTGACGGTCCTATTGTGTGGACCCTGGAGCTAGTGCGAAGGTAGGAAGCATCAGAGGATAATATCATCTGCATTGTCGACCATTGGCTCAATCACGTCATAGGAGGATTTGTGAGTGAATTCGCGGTCGACACCTCAGTCAGCTACAGCGAAGTAGAGTAGCGCTTTTTCAAAGGACCGCGAGGTAGGTATGTAAAATCTTTGAATACTTGGATTAAAATGTTATTATGCGAAAAAAGGGTTATGCAACTACCATGATGTTCGGAACTACGCGAAGCGGAAAAACTTATAGGAACGAAGGAAAATAGGGTCTGGAGTATAGCCCATTGATTTCACCTCCGCGAGGTGACAAAGAAGAGATAGTGAAGGTTTCTCGGTAAGGTGATGAAGAAGAGATAGCGAAGGTTTCTCCGCAAAGTGTTATTCAGTTCATAAGACAAGGATTTCCACGAATACCACCTCCGCCCTCACCACTTCCAACTTCACCACCATCGCCTCCAACTTCACCCGTACCACCTCCACCTCCACCATAGTAGGTATGACAAATACAGTGAAGCTCCCTTTGTTCAAAGGCTTGGGAAATGAGGACCCTGACCAATTCTGGTTCGTTGTGAGGGTTGTATGGGAATCTCAAGGTGTTACAGATGATCATATAAAGAAGGCAACATTGGTTATTGCTCTGCAAGATCACGCGCTAACCTAGTATATTAATTACTCTAATGATAACTTGAATGCTGGAGTGGCAGACATCCAGACAACACTGAATAAAGAATTCAGTAGGCCTAAATCTGAGGCGCATTCGATTGTGGGATTCAAAGAAATCATGATGCAACCAGGCAAGATGCCTTGGGAACTAGATCAGAGGTTGAAATGTACAATCTGCGAAGCCAACATGAACCTAACAAACGGACATCATCGCAAGTGGTTTGTTGTTTTGCTCCTGCCACACTTAAGGGTTGCACTGTCGTAGCAGAAGATAACCACTCAGGCGGAGGCCTTGGAAATTGCCATGAGAGGACATGAAACTACGATGCAAGATCCAAATCTAGGAGTTCTGCAAATCCATGTGCAACTAAAGGACCTATGCCTTGAGATGCAAAGTCTGAAGCAAGATAGGACGGTTCGACCAGAGGTGCATGAGGAGGTATGGTCCTTGAAATGCAAGAGTCAGGGTCATGACAAAGACCATTTCCCGGTCTTTGCGAACTATATTGCAAGAGGGGGACCGATGCCTTTAAGGCCATAAGCTCAAATAGGACCTAGCGCAGGGCCTGCATTATGGTGCGCTATCTGTCAGGTAGCCGAAAAACATGCCACGAATAACTGTCACTCACTACAGAAGTTTGTACAAGCACTGCAATAGCTGTTCTGCAACTTTTATAAGTCAGTAGGGCATGATGAGCGTACTTGCAGGAGCTACGAATTGATGATGGATAGAACTCCCGCCTATAGGGTTCAGACTGAAACGCGGCCCCCCGACCAGAGCGCAGGGATGGTGCAGACAGGATTTCAGGGGCGTGGATGAGGTCGAGGTGGAGGAGGACCTGGTAGAGGTTAAGGATAGTTGATTTGTTGTAATTGCGAAGGACTGGGACACTATGCCCGTGATTGCACTAATCCAGCACGTCCGTCGTTCAAGCATTGCATGATGTTTGATCATGAAATGGAAGACTATCCTACAGTAATAGCTAGGATACATGATAAAGGGGCACTACCACCTTCACCACTCAGAACCTGCAGATGATGAGGTCTGAGCCACATGAAGAAGATCCAAATGTAAATATAGTGCTCAGAAGTGGAATCGCGATAGGGGATGATAAGGGGAAAAATCAAGAAGAAAGTACATGGGTTCGCAAAGCTCCAGTGAAGGAGGCTGAGTTTGATTTGGAGCACACACGTGAAACCTTCATGGAAGCTAAGAAGAGCTTCGTTGAGGCCTCCACCTCAAGAAGCAAGGATAAGCCTGAGAAGGAAATGGACCCCTCTATGCTCACAAGTTTCCTGGAAACCTGTATGAAGTTATTGCATGAGAGTAAGGCTGTGAAAGGGTTACAAGAGCTCATCAATAGATGCACTGGAACCGCGTCGAGTGAGCCACGCGTAGTACGAAAGACTGGAAAGCATAAAACAAGGGCAAGATGGGATATGAGACTGACCACGCAAATAGGAGAGTATGAGATGGATCAGGTTATTTTGGACTAGGGGTTAGACGCGAGCGTCCTACCGAAGCAGACTTGGTAATGAATGGGGAGACCCTCACTGCAATGGTCTCCGGTTCAGCTAAGGATGGCCAATCAACATAACATCATCCCCATGGGGCAGCTGCAGGGGGTGACTGTGGATATTTAGGGAGCAAGCACGCTGGCTGATTTTGAAGTGATAGAAATAGTGGATGACAGCAATCCCTATCCCGTGCTCCTAGGAATTGACTGGGCCACTGATATGAATGAGGTAATCAATCTGAAGAAGTTGAAGATGATCTTAGAGGAGAAATCACTATGTGTAATAGTACCTCTAGATCCTACTAAGGGATCGCGCTATATGGAACTAGTCTGCGATTATGAGAGTGATGATGATTTGGATTGTATCTATAAGATAACGGAGCGAGATCAAGATTGGGTGAATCCCAAAGCGGATGGATGGATTACGTGGGATCGCGAGAGTTCTTGCACTTTGGACTCCGATGAAGAGTTAGAGCGCTGGCAGAACCGGTTACATGAAGTGACTACGCTGAACTGCAACATGATGACCTGATCACTGCGTTGTGTGTCCTCAAAGGTAAGAAATATGCCTACTTATGATGGTCTGAATGAGGTAGATATCTTTTTGGATGCATTTGAAAGGGAGGTACCAGAAAAGCAGCGCTTCCAGGTGTTGGACTGGGCATTGCGCACTACACCCGCAAGATGGTGGGGTATGCACAAAGGAAGCTTTTATGATTGGCACGAATGCAGGAGAATGATGAGAACTCACTTTGGGAAGCTGAAGATGTGAATGACAGACAAGTATGATGGGCAGGATGATCTGCGCGCGCATTTGGCCAAATGGACCCAGGCTTATGGAGAAAAGCCCCAACCTGAATGGGTGCACTTGTTCTATCACACCATGGATATTGTCCCGATGAACTAGTATGTAGAAACCAAGCTCCGCCATGGGACAGGTGAATGGGATATCCTGTGTGAGGGATTCATGATGACATTTAGTTTTGAGGACGGGTTTGACAGTATTGATGAAGCGCTACAAGAAGTGAAAGCAACAATCTTTAGGATACCGCAGGATCCTTTAGACCTGATTCAGCTTGAATGGGCTACTCAGCTGAGTCGCGCGCTAGAATGTTATAATGTAACTACTGAAGAAGAGGATGAGGATCCACAGAAGATTAACATTCCATAAACAGAAGGTCACTGCGAGGTTCAAGGACCACAGATTGAGAACCTTGATATAATCGCGTCATTGAAAATAAAACAAGTAAACATTGGTATGGAGGTATAACCCAAATTCATGAAGATTGGAGACTACTGGGATGACACGACAGTGGATAAGGTCGTTGAATTGCTCCGCGAATACCATCATTTATTCCCTACAAAATTCACGGATCTAAAAGGAATAATCGGGGACCTAGGAATGATGAATTATCACATTGAAACCCGACGTGGAGCTAGTTAAGCAAAGACATTACCGTCTCAATCTAAAATATAAAGAGAAGGTCCGCTTAGAGCTAGACAAGATGCTCGCGGTAGGCATCATTGAGCCCATGGAAGAATCTGACTGGGTAAGTCCAATGGTTGTACAGGAAAAGAAGTAGAAGGATGAAATAAGGATATGTGTGTATCACAGAAAGCTGAAAGACGCTTACGTACATGATCCTTTCCCCACTCCGTTCACTGATGAAGTGTGGGACAATGTAGGTGGCCAAGAAGCATATTCCTTCACTGATGGGTTCTCTGGGTACCACCAAATCAAAATTGCGCCGGAGGATAGGAGCAATACAACCTTCGCGACTGAGTGGGGTTGTTTTTAGTACACTGTAATTCCATTTGGATTGAAGAATGCGCCTGCGATCTTTTCACGCATAGTTGTTGTTGCATTCAAGGAATTTATTCATAAGTTCCTTGAGGTATATTTTTATGACTGGACTGTGTTTGGGCTGGTTAAACGCCATGTAGCAAGCTTGTGCCTAATGCTGGATACCTGTTGAAGATATTAGATTGCGCTCAATCTCAAGAAGTGTTTGTTTTGTGTTCCATTTGGGACCTTGTTGGGGCATGTGATTTGCAAATAGGCACTGATGGTAGACCCCACAAAGATCACTGTGATACTGAACTTGGAAGCGCCAAGAAGTGTGAAGCATTTGTATGCTACTCTGGGACATACAGGATATTACAGAAAGTTTATCAAAGGTTATGCCTAGATCACCACGCCTATGGAGAAATTGTTGAAGAAGGATGTCACATTCTATTGGAATGATGACTGCAAGAAGAGCTTCGATATATTGAAAGAAAATATGGTCACCATGCCAATTCTAGTCTTCCCAAACTGGAAAAAAGAGTTTCATGTACATGTCAATGCGTCATGTATAGTGCTCGGAGCAGCACTGACACAGGTTGGCTGAGAAGGCTTGGACTATCCTATTGCGTTCGCAAGCCGACGATTATCAAAACTGGAGAAGAACTATTCCACCACTGAGTGCGAAGGGCTGGCTACGGTGTATGCACTCCAAAAGTATAGGCACTACTTGCTGGGAGGCCATTTTTAGATGTATACACATCACTTTGTGCTGAAGAACCTAGTCAATAAGCTTGTGTTGGGGGGGAGAATCTGCAGGTGGCTCTTATTGTTCTGGGAGTATGATTTTGAAGTTGTTGTGAACCCTGGATGATTGAACAAGGGACCAGATCATCTGTCGCACATTGAAACAAGGGAGGAACCCACTAATTTGGAGGAGAGATTGCCTGACACGCAACTATTTGTAGTGCGCATCGCGGATGGTCATTTTGAGGATATGTTACATTACCTAACAACAGTTACTGCATCGAAAGGATACATTGTCTAGCAAAAAAAGGAATTAGTGGTGTGCGTGGAAGATTTCTCTGTCATTTTTGGGCATATGTACAAGATGGGAACTGATGAGATATTGTGATGGTATGTACCTGAGCTCGAAAGAAGCACCATCCTCGCTGATGCTCATGGGGGCACCGCAGGAGGATATTATG
The DNA here is from genome assembly GCA_031772625.1 of Pinus tabuliformis. Taxonomy (NCBI): domain Eukaryota; kingdom Viridiplantae; phylum Streptophyta; class Pinopsida; order Pinales; family Pinaceae; genus Pinus; species Pinus tabuliformis. Next base: position 924,083,965 of record CM062806.1, read on the forward strand.
CAAGAAGAGAAAACGCACAGAAGATTCTACGCGTAGGGTTGTGGTGGCTAACCCTCCATCATGACTCAAAAGCATATTGTAGGGCGTGTGATTTGTGTCAAAGGACTGGCAAGCCATCGCGGAGGGATGATATGCCTTTGAATCCACAGATGACGTTGCAACCCTTTAAGAAGTGGGCAATAGATTTTCTGGGACCCATTCAGCCCCAAGGAAGGACAGGAGCGAGCTACATTATCACTGCGATGGAGTATTTGACTCATTGGGCAGAGACACAGCCGGTGAAGGATTGTAGAGGTGCGACTGTCATGAAGTTCCTATTTGAGCATGTACTGACATGATTTGGTTTTCCGAAGATCTTGATGAGTGATCGTGGTATGCACTTCCTAAATGAGATAATACATGCACTGACGGAGGAATTTCAGGTACACCACCAAAAGAGCGCGCCTTATCACCCGCAGGCTAACGGAACGGTGGAAGCGTTCAACAAAGTTCTTGAAAATGCACTGATCAAGGTTTTTAATGCTCAGCGAAGTGATTGGGACCTACGCATTCCTTCAGTATTATGGGCTTATCGAATGACATGCAAGAAGTTGACTAGACAAACCCCCTTTAGGTTCGTCTATGTGGTTGAAGCGGTAATTCCTATGGAATACATCGTGCCTAGTCTGCGCATAGCAACACTCACAGGTATGACGAATCGTGAAGTCCTAGAGGAGAGGCTCGCACAGCTGGATGAGCCCGAAGAAGAGAGATTTTTGGCTGGATTTCACCAGCAGGTCCAAAAGCAGCGTGAAAAGGCATGGCATAATCGACACATTAAGTTGCGTTCATTTAAGGTAAATGACCTAGTTTTGTTATATGATAGTCAGTTTGATAGATTTCTAGGGAATTTCAGGATGCACGGGTTAGGGCCCTATGTTATTAAGGAGATTACCAATGGAGGAGCAGTACAGTTGGTCAAATTGAATGGAGAACCCTTCCCCAGAAAGGTGAATGGAAGTCGCTTGAAGCCATACACCGGCGGTTTGGACATGTGACTAAATGAAGGTAGCACAGTCTTAGTGCTCTAGGCAGCTAAAAGGAGGCACTGGAATATAAACTACATAACCCGGGTTGGGGAACTACGCGATTGGCGAATGGTGCGAAGCAAGGGAGTGTCACTTGGTTCATGGCAGTGCGGCGGGAGCTGCACTACCTAGGGAGAAATTGCGCAAGTCGGCCAGAAAGTGACCATTAAGGTCACTATTCATGAAAAGACAGCATAAGTGAGGCCAAATGGAGCGGGTGGTCGACATTTAAGACGAAATTTATGGCTTAGATCCTTGAAAATTTGTTGCCAATCTGGCATTAATGAACCGATTTTGGGGGGAACGGTCGGATTTGAATTCAAAATGCCCTATAAATTACAAGTGGCTGTCCAGCAAGAAACACTTGGCATTTTGAGAATTGAGTTGTTGCACTCTCAGGTGCACATGAACCATGAACTCTTTCAGGATCTGATAGCGAGTCCGACGTTTGAATAATTGCCAAAGGAGACATAGGAACTAGTGAATAGTGCCATGTTGACACATGCAGAAGCTATGAACACTGATGAAGTGAGGGCCAAGGAGAATCTGTAGGAAATTGATATGGAGGTTGAAGAAGCTGCCCCAAAGGTTGTCGAAGTATTGGCAGAGGTCCCTAAGTCACCGAGAATGTCGAGACCGAAGCCAACCCCAACCAAGGAAACCTGAAGGAAAAGAAGAGCAAGCAACCTGCCATACCAGTGCGCACCTCGCCAAGGTGAAACCCACCAAAACCTACTGCACAGGAGAAGGGCAAGGCCATAAACTTAGAGGCAGAGAAGGAGGACATCAAATACATCCCGATGGATGATGAGGATGTAGGGGTTGAAGTATAGGAGGTTGAAACCTAGGGTGCAGACCCTATTATGTGGTTGCCGAAGTATGTCCCTCCATGCAAGCCTAAGTCCAAGGTCCCAAAGGACATTGATGAGAGTAAGACTCCCCTGCAGACCCCTCTGCTACCGGATGAAATTGCTTTCGACAATCCACACTTAGCCTGAGTGTCGATACTGAAGCTTGAAGACTAAGACTTGGCGGATCACGAGAAGTTCCCGCACCTAGTGACCGAGCAGCTGATGCGCCGCATCATAGACACAAATACGGGAATTATCACCTTGGAGCTGTGGAGGTGGCTCAAGTGGGTAGAGAAGGCAAGATTGTTGAACCTACTCTGGGTGTCGTACTATAACCGCACCCCAGTGACAGTTTTGGTCATCAAGCAGCTACTATGCATGGTGCATGATGGGCGTCTGTGGTTGGAGGAGTCAATACCCATCACAGATATGTTGATTCACTGGATAACATGCCTATCGTATATAGGCGAGAACCCAACGATGATCTTTGGTGGCAAGGGTGGCGAGCAGGCTCTCGCAGAGTCAATGAAGGAGAAATTCAAGCTAGTGAATAAGTTGTGCAAGTATGCTATCTCCAACATCTGTGACCCTATTGTGAAGGTAGCAGCGCAAATCCTTGCAGGGAAGGTGATGCAGAAGTGTTGTGCCAATGAGGTGTCGACGCCTGTCGTCGCGCTCGCACAGCAATGCGCGCAAGGAGTCCAATTTAACTGGTCAAACTACATTCGCGAAGAGTTCCTAATGAACTGCCACAAAGCACAAGAGCAAAGCAAGACATTCCACTACGCGTGGCTCTTGCTATCTATTTTGCTGGTAGCATGGGAGCTACTAGAGGAGATCCAGTTCCCTTCGATCGCATCAAACCTCCCTGAAGCAGCAAAGTACACATTGATGTGGGCGACCAAGGATGTGCAACAAGTTTGTGACAATAATATCTTCTTGATCTTGATGGAGATGAATATCAGGATGGCCATAAATCGCAAGCCGCGATTGTTGCCCATGGTATACGCTAACATGCAGAGCTATGCCAAGTTCAAAGTTGATTTCCATTGAGTATCAATCAGGGCATGGAAGGACCCTGCGCAAAAGTGGTACGACTTGCTGTACCTGGCCACAGATTATGCCATCAATGCGGTGCTCGATTAATGGCCGACGGAGTGGCGCACTACCATGGACTTGGCGGTGGGTGGAAGCAAGTCCATCGCGTAGAGGAAGAAGGAGGAGGCCAAGCTGAAGATGGTGCAGCTGGTCGAAAAGAGGAAAAAGGAGGCCGCTGAAAAGGCCCATGTAGAGTAGGTAGGAAAACAGACAGGTGGCACAGAGTAGGGCTCTAACAAAGGCACGCTGTCACCTTCACCTGAGACAGAAGAGGAAGACATAGAATAGCATGACATGGACCCTCAGCAGACGTCCACCCGCATTAAGCGCCCAATAGAGATGGAGAAGGGAGGGCCCAGAAAGAAATCCAAGGTGACCAAGACCTTGTTGGACCCTATCACATTGACAGAGGACAACTTACATGATATCGGTGACATAGTCAGAGATGTCACCATGGAGGCCCTTTAGCAATTTGAGCTGTAGCAGCAGATCATACTAGGGGCTATCCAGACTGGGCTACAGGAATTTCAGACCCGTGCGTCGCAGGCTGGTACGATGTCTACCAACTTGACTATCAGCACTTCAGAGGTTGCCAATATGTTGTGCACGAAGGCTTCCAGTGCGATAGTGCTATCGAATGGAGCACTGAACATGGACAATGAGGCTGACCAGAATGGTCCTAGAGTTGGTCATTCTGGAGGAGGAGCTAGTCAAGGTCCACATCCACAAACTGGCCATAGGGGTGCATGACACTCGAACTGAGATGGCGCAGGTTCAGCTGGAGTTGAACCTGCAAATTACCAAGCTACAGTTGAGGGCCTAGCCCTCCACACCACCAGAAGTAAAGGAACAGTGGGCAACTGTTGTCACAGAGGCAGTCGCAGCGATGGAAAGTGTAGTAGCAGACTGCACGCAGTTGTTCAAGAAATCATTTGAGGTCCTGACAAGCTTGCAGGAGGACCCAAATGTACATAGGCTAGAGATGGAAGTGCACGAGCTATAACAATGCTATGATGAAGTTAACGGCATAGCGAGAATTGTCATGCTAACACAGAGGCTAGCTAAGCTGCAGGAGGCCAAGCAACTGAAGGAATAGGTGGATGCAGCACTGCACAAGGAAGCAATGCTGAAGGCATGACTAAAGCCCTGGCTGGAGGAAGCTTATGTAGTCACAGAAAATATTGAAGGCAAGCTTACGACTCTGCAAGCGATGCAACAAAAGCTTCAGGCTAACAGTGCAGGAGCAGTGACCGAGAAGACAGTGGAAGATGCGAAGAAGGCGGTAGCTCAGTGCACAACCGAGGTAGTGGTTATATGGGTTGAGCTGGATGGGGTTCACACAAAGATATCTACACCTACCGAGTGACTCAAGGGCAAGTAATGATGTTTGTGTTGGGGACCTGTTGGGAGCGGGGTCCCCAAGGGTAGTTTTGGGACTAAAAGCCCATGTTCGAGTAAAATTTTGTAATATAATTGTAAAGACTCTAAACTTTTTGGTCACGAAGCACAAAGGTGTTATGTGTCATAAAGGGTACTCTACCCTTAGTTTTATAAAGTAAAGTCGGTTGTAAGAGATCTACCCATGGTCCGCGAACCATGGGATTGTATAAAAAGAGCTAAGCTCTAAGTAGTTTTAAAAAAGAGACAGAGAATGATGAATAATGTATGAGAGTCGTAGCTCTAAAGTAAGAAGTCTAAGTCTTGGGTTGTAGCGTAGGTAGAGGCTCTGTAGCTAAGTGCGCAGAGGCCTAGGGTAGAAGTCTGCAGCTAAGTGCGAGGACCCTACAGTTGTGTGCACAAGGTGGACAGAGTCTGTAAACACTTGGAAGATATTAATGAAGGAATACATTCTGCAATTTCTGTGTCTTTGTTCTATTGATGCATCTGATACTTTATGTATGAATTTCCTTTATCGTGCTTATATGATGTGCGAATAACCACAATTACATTAAATAATTGAACACATTTAAGAATATATGTTTATGCAGTGTTAACTATAATTGTCTGATAAGATAAGCAAGTCACTTAGATTAATTTGGGAATTTGTACAGCACGTTGCCATAGCAACGCGAAAGTACTTGAGCAGTAGGCTAGGGCTACACGAAGGCTAATTGTACCCTTTTGCTGAAGTATTGAAGGTTGGAATAGAGTGCTCGTCTCACAAGCCCTAGAGTGAAGCAACCTGCGTGAAGATAGGGATAAAGGGAATCAAACGACATCACAACCATCTTAGGGTGCGGAAACTTGGTTCCAGCATCCCCCCATACTACTTTGGGTGAGACTTCGATCCGCGCTCCGCAGGATGATGCCGAAAGGGCCAATAGAGTAGGAATTTGTTTGGCTAATTAACATTGAATGTGGGTCAAGCCCCCTCAAGCCAACAGTCTTGCCCTTGCGTGGAGGAATGTATTTAGGCAACTTAGTGATAAGGTCAGAACCCTCGACTTCAACTTCCACCCCAAATCCTCATCATCCATCGGGATTTCCTCAATTTCTTCCTCCTTCGGCTCTAAGTTAATGGCTTTTCCCTTTTCCTATGTGGAGGGCTTTTCATTTTATGGGTTTCTTCTAGGCAACACGCGCACTGGTATTGCAGCCTGCTTTCCCTTCCTATCCTCTGCACTCTCCTTGGTAAGGGTAGGCTTCAGTCTAGGCATCCGTGGTTACTTGGGGACTTTAGCTAGTACCTATGAAACCTCTGGAGCAGCTCCCTCTACCTCCCTAACAACTTCTGACACAACCCCGTCAGTTGTCACTACTTCGGTGTCCATAGCTTCGATCTTGGGATAAAATCACGGATGAAATTGCGGTTGGACTCTGAAAACCGATCAAACACAGGGCAGTTTAGCAATTCTTCAAAGAATGCGCGGGTCATGCACGTCTGAGATCTCACCAACTCAATGTTCAAAATGCTAAGTGTTTTTCGTTGGGCCTCCACCTATAACTTATAGGCCATTTTTAATTCAAATCCGACCGTTCCCCCCACATTCAGTTCATTAATGTCAGATTGGCTGCAGATTTCCAAGAATCTTACCCATAAATTCTTTCTTAAAAGCTAATTTCCCTTTCCATTTGGCCGCATTCTTATCATCACATAATGAATAGTGACTTTAATGGTCACTTTCCAGCTGACCTGTGCTATTTTTCCCTGGGTAGCGCAGCTCTCTTCGCGTTGTTGCAAACCCTATGACATTTCCTCGTTCTACAAAATCCTCCAATCACGCAGTTCCCCAACCCGAGAAGTGTAGTCTATAGTCCTACACCTCCTTTTAGCTGCCTGAAACGCTAAGAATATGCTACCTTCATCTAGTCAGCCAGATCACTGGTGTATGGGTTCAAGTGGCTACCATTCACCTTTCCTGGGAAGGGATCTCCATTCAATTTAACCAACTGAACTGCTCCACCGTCATTAATCTCCTTAAGGACATAGGGCCCTAGCCAATGCATTCTGAATTTCCTTGGAAATTTATCAAACTTGCTGTCATATAATAAAACCAGATCATTTACCTTAAAGGTGCGCAGCATAACATGCCGATCATGCCATGCTTTTTCGCGCCGCTTTTGGACCTATTGGTGAAATCCAGCCAGAAATATTTCTTCCTCAAGCTTAGAAAGTTGTACAAGCCTCTCTTCGAGGGCTCCACAATCTGTCATACCCATGAGTGTTGTTGTGTGCAGACTGGGCACAATGGATTCCATGGGAATTACTGCTTCAACCCCATATACAAGCCTAAAGGGTTTCTGTCCAGTCAACTTCTTGCATGTCGTCCAATAGGCCCATAGTACTACGGGTATGCGCAGGTCCCAATCACTTCGCTAAGCATTGAAAACCTTGGTTAGCGCATTCTCCAGTACCTTATTGAATGCTTCCACCATCCCATTAGCCTGTGGGTGATAAGGCGTGCTTTTCTGGTGATATACTTGAAATTCCTTCGTCAGCACGCTGATCGTTTCATTCAGAAAGTGTGTACCACGATCACTCATCAAAACCTTTGGACACCCAAATTGCATCAATACATACTCAAAGAGAAAATTCGTAGTGGTCGCGCCTGTGCAGTACTTCACAAACTGTGCTTCTGCCCATCGAGCCAAATACTCTGTTGTAGTGATAATGTATCTCGCTTCTGTCTTCTTTCCTTGGGGCTGAATGGGTCCCACAAAATCTATCAACCATTTCTTGAAAGGTTGTAAAATCATATGTGGGTTAGCTCATCTCTCCGTGATGGCCTACCAGTCCTTTGATACACATTACACGCCTTGCAGTAAGCTTTCGAAACCTGATGGAGGGTTGGCCACCACAACCCTGCACGTAGAATCTTCTGCACGGTCACTCTTCCTACATAATGGCCTCCCGTGGCGCCCCCATGAGCATCTGTGAGGATACTTCTCCTTTCAAACTCTAGTACATATCGTCGCAATACTTCATCAAACCCCATTTTGTACAGATTTCTGGCAATGATAAAAAATTCTGTCACGCACACCACTAACTCCTTTTTCTGCTGGACGATGTAGCCTTCCAGGGTGGCTCCGATCGATAGGAAGTGTATGATGTCTTCAAAGTGACCATCCATGACGTGCACTGCAAATCGTTGCGCGTCAGGCAATCCCTCCTCCAAATTAGTGGGCTCTTCCCCTGTTTCAATGCGTGACAAATGGTTTGGTCCCACGTTCAGTTGTCTAGGCTTCACAATAACTTCAAAATTATACTCTTGGAATAATAACAACCACCTACAGATTCTCCCCCCCCAACACAAGCTTATTGACTAGGTATTTCAACGCAAAATGATCCGTATACATCTTAAAATGTCTACCCAACAAATAGTGTCTAAACTTTTGGAGTGCGTATACCATGGCGAATCATTCGCATTCGGTGGTGGAATAGTTATTCTCAACCATGGATAACCTTCTACTTGCGAATGCTATAGTATGGTCCAATTCTCCTCAGCCAGCCAGTGTCAGTATTGCTCCCAGTGCTATACATGATGCGTCTACTTGTACATGAAACTCCTTCTTCCAATCCGGGAAGACTAAAATCAGCGCAGTGACCATTTTCATTTTCAATACATCCAAGCTTTTCTGACAGTCCTTGTTCCAACAGAATGTGGCATCCTTTTTCAACAACTTCTCCATAGGCACGATGATTTGGGCATAGCCCTTGATAAACTTCATGTAGTACCCAGTATGTCCCAAGGTTACGCGCACCTATTTCACACTCCTCAGTGCCTCTAATTTAAGTATTATTGTGATCTTTATGGGATCTACCATCAGTCCCTATCTACAAACCACATAACCCAGCAAAGTGCCAAATGGAACACAAAACAGACATTTCTTCATATTGAGCGCAATCTGGTGCCTTCGACAAGTATCTAGCATTAAGTGCAAACTGGCCACATTGCGTTTTACCAACCCAAACATAGTCCAGTCATCAAAGTACACCTCCAAAAACTTATGAATGAAGTCTTTGAATGCAGCAATGACTATGCAAGAGAAAATCGCAGGCGCATTCTTCAATCTGAAAGGCATTACATTGTACTCAAAACATCCCCATTCAGTCGCAAAGGTCACCTTGCTTCTATCTTCAGGTGCAATTTTGATCTGATGGTACCAAAAAAACCCATCAGTGAAGGAGTACGCTTCCTGGCCACCTACATTATCCAATACCTCATCAGTGAATGGATTCGGGAAAGGATCATGCACGCAAGCATCATTTAACTTCCTGAGATCTACGCATATCCTTATTTCATCCTTCTGTTTCTTTTCCTGTAACACCATTGGGCTTACCCAATCAGATTCTTCTATGGGCTCAATGATGCCTTCCGCGAGCACTTATCCAACTATAAGCGGACCTTCTCCTTATACTTTGGATTGAGACGGTAAGGTCTTTGCTTAATCGGCTTCGCGTTGGGTTTTAATGTGATCTTCATAACGCCCATGTCTCCTATTATCCCCTTTAACTCCATAAACTTGGTAGGGAACAAATCCTGGTATTCGCGAGCAATTCGGCGACCTTATCTACCGTTGCATCATCCCAGTAATCTCCAACCTTCGCGAATTGGGTTCTGCCTCCATACCAATATTTACCTGCTTCGCTTTTAGTGGCACAGTTATATCAGGATTCTCGATCTGTGGTCCCTCGACCTCGCAGTGACCCTTGATTTCAGGTATATTAATCTTTCATGGATCCTCATCTTCTTCTTCAGCAGTCACGTTATAGCATTCCAGCGTGTGGCTCAGCTGATTGGTCCAATCAGGTTGAACTAGATCCAAAGGGTGCAGCGGTATCCTAAAGATTGCTACTTTAACTTCCTTTAGCGCTTCGTCAATACAGTCGAACCCATCTTCGAAGCTAAATGTCATTATGAACCCTTCGCGCAGAATATCCCATTCGCTAGTGACCTGGCGGAGCTCTGTCTCCAAGTACCAGTTTATCGGGATGACATCCAAGGTGTGACAGAACAAGTGCACCAATTCAGGTTAGGGCTTCATTCCATAGGCCTTATCCCATTTGGCCAAGTGTGCGTGCGGATGATCCTTCCCGTCATACTTGTCTATCATTCGTACTTTCAGCTTCCCAAAGAGTGTTCTCATCATCCTCCTACACTCGCTCCAATCATCAAAACTACCCTTGTGCGTACCCCACCATCTCGCGGGCATAGCATGCAGTGCCCAGTCCAAAGCCTAGAAGCACTGCTTCTCTATTACTTCCCTCTCAAATGCATCCAAAAACACATCCACATCATTTAAGCCATCATAAGTAGGCATATTTCTTACCTCTGATGACACAGTGCAGCGACTGCGTCATCATGTTACAGCTTAGCGTAGTTACATCATGTAGCCGATTTTGCCAGTGCTCTAATTCTTCGTTCAAGTCTGAGTTGCAAGAACTCTCATGATCCCATGTAATTCATCCATCCGCTGTCGGATTCACCCAATCTTGGTCTCATGTTTTTATCTTATATATGAAGTCCAAATTGTCATCGCTTTCGTAATCACGGACTGGTTCATTATAGCGTGATCCTTCAACAGGATCTATGGGTACTACTATGCGAAGTGATTTATTTTCAAATATCATCTTCCATTTCTTTAGGTTGATTACCCCGTTCATGTTAGTAGCCCAATCAATGCCAAGGAGCGCAGGGTAGGGGTTGTTGTCATCCATAATTTCTATTACTTCAAAATCAGCCAATGTGCTCGTGCCTTCAATATCGACAGTTACTCCTTGTCGCCATCCCATGGGGATGATCTTCAGTTGATTTTCCATCTGTAACTGAATCGAAGACCACTGTAGCGTTGTTCTCCCCATCTGTTCCCAAGAATGCTTCAGCAAAATGTTCATGTCTGACCCTAGATCTAGAATAAACTAATCCATTTCATATTCTCCTATCCGTGCAGTCAGTCTCATCTCACATCCTGGCCTTGCTTTATGCTTACCAATTTTTCGTACCACGCGCGGTTCACCCAGAGCATTTCCGGCGCATCTATTTATAAGTTCCTGTAACCCCTTCACAGTCATGCTATCACGAAACAGCTTCATGCAGGTCTCTAGAAAGGTCATAAGCATAAAAGGGTCCATTTCCTAAACAGGCTTATCTCGGCTCCCTGAGGTAGAGGCCTCAGTGAAGCTCTTTTTTTCTTCCAAGAACATTTCGCTTGCGCGCTCCAAATCAAATTCAACCTCCTTCTCTAGAGCTTTGAAACCCATGCACTATCTTCTGGTCGTTTTCCTTATCGTCGCCTGTTGCAATTCACTTTGGAGCACTATATTCACATTCAGATCCTCTTTAAGAGGCTCAGCCCTCATCATCTGTAGGTTTTAAGCTGGTTGCGGTGGTAGCACCCCTTTGTCACGTCTCCTTGCTATCAACGTAGGGCAATCCTCTGATCATGATCAAACTGAGTACAATATTTGCACGAAGGAGGCATTGGGTTAGTTCATTCACGGACACAGTGTCCTAGTCCTCCACAATTGTAATAGGTCAGTTGTCCCCAACCTCTGCTAGGTCTTCCTCTACCTCGGCCTCATTTGCAACCCTTGTTACACTAAAAAATGTCACCATGACTATTTACAGTTAGTATGGCTCTATCAACAGTCATGCTATCCTCTTAGGCAAGTCTTATGCCTCTGCTCTCCATGTCAAACTCCAAAAAGAGAGAAAGTCTTTATAAATGTATTTATCTCTGGGTACGCAGGTTCTCTCAACCTTACCTGCGGGTACGCACCCAATGTTCACAAAAGCTGCGTACTTGTACGCTTTGTATGTAAAGGGGCAGGTGCGTCCCCCTGTAAAGGTCAAAATGTGCAAGTTTCATCTTTAAAAAGTTACTTGTGGTCGTTTCTAGAGCATTCTAGAAGGTTGTTCGACGTGTATCGAGGGAGGTTGGTTGTGTCCGCACTATCGACTCTTTCCGCCTGACAAAATGGCGACTCCGCTGGGGAATCCATTGATGTGAAAGTCTTTTCCTTTGTATGCAACTTTGATCTGAGAAAAGTCATTTATTTTCTGGTTTTTGGCTCTATGACTTTGTTTTTGGGTGGGTTAGCTTAGGGTTAGATTCAATTTAGTTTTTTTTTTTGTTTTTTCAGTAGTACGCACCCTCTGAGTATTGCACAGTGCGTACTTGTACGCACTGTTTCTGTGTGAACAGAGCGGGCCCGCACCTGGCTTAACCGGTTGCCTGCGTACCCTGCTAAAAATTAAGAAAATTCCATTTTTTGCATTTTTTCTCTTAGATTTTGCTTTTTATTAGTTTTTACTGCCCAGATCCATTAGTCTCTTGTCAAAGATCTTCACCTGAACTTGTTTCGATAGCATTGAGTGTTTTAGTGGATTTCATAGAAGTTTAAGCCCTAGGGTTTGATTTTTAAGTAGGTCCTGTAGTGACTTTGGCGGTAGAAGTTGTCAAGCCTTAGATCTCTCTGGTTTTGTCAGCCTTCTTAGAAGTCGGACCTGTCATAAAGTCTACCTATGAGAGCAACTTACCTTTGAGTGGTCTCTTTGGAAAATTTCGAAATACTTGTTGATTGAGTATTGAATTCCATTTTACAAAAAGAACAAAAAGATTTGAGTTTTGTTTTGACTGGTTTTTGATTCTGCATTAGCTAGTCCTTGGCTTGATTTTGGTCAAGTAAAACAACCTAGAATCATCCTTGTAGGCTTTTGCCTCGTTAGGTTTGCTTAGAGTAAATTTCTTTTTGATTTGCTTGTGAGTCAAGTTTTCATAGATTTTATAGCTTTTGAGATTGATTTTTGTTAAAATAGATTTATATGCTTTATTAAATAAGAGAAAATACAAAAACATCTCCTTTGAAAAGTTTTGTTTCAAGTAGCTTTGAGGGATTTTGAGAGAAAAAGAATTTTTCGTGCACGTAAGGAGTGGTCATGTTTGTATGCTTGGAAAGATAAAGAGAATTGTTTCTTTGATTGTCTTTACTAAGAAAGTTGTTTTCTATAAAATTTGCATTTCTCAACTCTCTTAGTTAGGAATTTCATTGAAAGAGAAAAGTAGCGTAAATCATCCTAGGTGCATTTTTGTAGTGGTTTGAGTCGAGTCTACACACCATTGGTTTCACTTCCGCTACCTTTTGTCTTTAAGAAAAACCATAAAATTAACGCTTAAAGTAAAATCAACGTAGTAACTTTTATTTACTAGGGCTCTGAAACACCAATTTAGATCAGGCTAGTGTTTTGGAGTAGGAGAGTAATTAACTCTCCAAGACAACAAAACCAAACAAGTAGCTTATCTTGTGATAGAATAAATCCAATTGTCTCATTTGTACTCTGGGAAAGCTCCTCTTAAAGGAGAAGCACGAGCTCGTGTCCGAACCAGTGAGGGGATCAATCCTCCCTCGTTGGGAACGACGCCAGACACGCACGTATTACAAACGGTAAACCTCGGATTAACCATTGTCGAGGAGCCAGGGGTCACTTGTCGGTAAACCTTGGATTATTGTCAAGGAACCGGCAAGGGGATTGAGCTTGATACTCTGCCCTTGCATGCTGTCGGAGTGTAGACTGTTCCCCCAGGTGCATTTGTTGCGGTTGGTAACCTTAGTGACCATTATCTTTAGGATTCTACCGAGGTGACGGTGGAGGGAAGATCCCACTGTACCTGGAGCAGACGTCGGCTAGAGTCACTTGGATTTTCCGGGGGGTTCACTTCACTCGAGACGGTTAAAGTGAAGGAACTTGTGCCGGTCTATTCATTAAGCAGGTTGCCGGGGTAACTGTTCCACCCACCACTTCTGTACTGAATCCGGCGATGTTGGGTTTCATCTCCAACTAGCGTTTTCGGTCTGGAAGGCTACTGTTTGTGCTTGGTTTGACGCCCTAGATTCTTTAGGCGTGTGATTCAAATTTGTTTGGTTCTTTAGCGACTTTAGGTGGTTTGATTTGAGATTTTACTTTGTTTTCGTGTGTAGTAGTTAAAAGTTTTTAGCTGTGGCGGAATTACCGAGACAGTCCCGTAGACTTCGGGGCAAGTCACCTGAGATTGTTACCGGAACTGATTTGTTGAGGAAACTCCGTAGATCACGAGGTGGATCTCCCGAAGACGTCCCGGGTCAATACGAAGGATTGAAGGTCCTTGTAACTCCTCCTAGTGGCAGTAGAGTAGGATCACCTGAAGAAGGAGAATCTTCCTTGGTAGTCCATCCAGATTACCAAAGTCTAGAGACAGGTTATAATCCCGAAGCTGTTACAGTTTCCGAGCTTGCTGGTAGTTTTTCATCTACTAGTGATTTAGGTGAGGAACCTAAAATTTCTGAGCCTGTTACTCCGACTTCTAGTGTTCCAGATTCACCAAGAGTAGAACGAGTTATCACCGAAAATCTTCCTACTGGTTTGATTGCTATTGAAGAACTTGCTCCAGAGGAAGAAATAGGCATCTCTAACCTTGAAGATCAACTTACTATTGATCTAAGGGAGCGTGAATCTATCTTTTACAGTCCTCCTAGAAGTACTACTTGGTACCTTTCGTTAACTAACTATTTAGACAACTCAGGGTTAAGTTTTTCTCCACCTCGCACTCCTTTTCCACCTGGAGGTATTTATACTCCTGTAAATATGTCTGGTCAGTCGTCCGTGTTTACTCAAACTCCTGAATCTTTCTTACACGGCGGTCCTTCTGTTCCCACCGGGTATCAGTCACTTTCTGGTACCTTTGCGGGGGCATCTCCTCAACCCGTCGATCATGGGTTATTAGCTGGAAACAATGGTAATAGACCGTTGGGTGTAGGGGACATTTACATGATGTCAGGATCAGTTCCCGTTTCTCAACCTCAAGGTGGCCAATTACCGCCTGGGGGGCAACCTCAAGGTACACAAATTGTGTCTGGGGGGCAACCTCAAGGCCAGTATGTACCTATGGTACAATACATGCCTCAAGGTCAACCCCAGCCTCAATATGTACCCCAGGGTCAACCTCAGTATCAATATCAACCTCAAGGGTATCAACCTCAAGGTCAAGGTCAACCCCAGTATCAGTATTTACCCCAAGGTTATCAACCTCAAGGTCAATACTCGAGTCAAGGTTATCAACCACCTCAGGGTCAGTCTTATGTTCAAGGTCCGGGAAATGTACCTTTCAATTATCAACCCTACCCTCAACCTGGTTACGGATCTCAGTATCCTCAACCTGTTACGGGTCAATACCCCAGAATGATAGTGTGGGATCCATCCCAAGGTCAACAGGTGTTGCAGCCAAGTATACAGTTGTTACCTCAAGCTGGACAACCCGTAGTTTCTGGTTCACCCCAGCAACCGCAACCTGTCCAGTCAAATGTTCAAACTTCTGTAACTTCGGTAGTTACTCAGCCGCCAATTGCACCTAGTACTCCATCTCAAACGGCTGCTGCAACTACCGCTACATCTGCCGCACTTACTTCTGGAGTATCGACAGCTCCGGTTTCTACTGTCTCTGCAACCACTCCTCAGGCATCTTTACCGTTGTCTGGATCTACGATTCAAACCACGGTCCAGATGCCTATAGGTCAGCCTGGTATAAGTACGGTTGTCACTACTCAACCTCAATTTGTTCAACAACCGTACCAGGGACAGTACCAACAAGGGCAAGCTGTCCAACAGCCGGTTTACCAGTATCAACCGTATCCTGGGTACACTTATCAACAACCTCAACAACCCCAGTACGGTCCGGTTAATCCTGGTTTTCCAGGAGGATATAATATCCCTAATGCGATTCCTGTTCCTAGTTATCCTGGATATCCTCCTCCTGGGACTGGTCTTGTGACCCAGAGTTTTAGAGATCCTAACCGGCAATTACCGTTTATCGCAACTTTGGATTTACCAGATTTGACGCGCCTAACGAATGATCCAATTCAATATCTTCAGTTCTGGCCGCCAATGCCAAATAAGTTGCCCAGTGATATACCCAAGTTCGAAGGTAAGCCTGGAGAGGACCCGTCGAATCATGTGATGACTTACCACCTCTGGTGTGCTTCAAATTCTATCTCGGATGATTCGATCCGCTTACGTCTTTTCCAGCGTACACTCATTGGTCTCGCGGCCAAGTGGTACATTGAGTTGCCACGGGCCTCTTTTTACAATTTTAGCCAGTTAGCCACCTCGTTCTTAACTCACTTTCAGTTGCCGGTCAGATATGATAACGGCACGGAGTTATTAACTTCACTAAAACAATCGACGTCCACGTATATTTCTGATCACATTCATGAGTGGAGACGTCGAAGAAGGTTAGTGAAAGTTTTTATTCCGGACCAAATCTTAGCTGAATGGTTTGTTAAATCATTATTACCGAAGATTACTGAAGATGTAGCTAAGGCCGGAGTAGTTACTGAGGAGGAAGTCATTGCTCAGGCGCAGTACCTTGACTTAGTTTATACTCAGTCAGGTACGTTACACAAGAAGATCCCATATCTTCCAAAATCGAATCAAATCGCTGCTGCTCCTTCGGGATCTCATGCCGCTGATGGTATGATTGGTACGGTGAACACAAAGAGTAAGAAGAAGTCTTCCAAGAGTTCTGCTACTCCTATAATCACCTTGCCTGATTCCCCGACAGAAGAGTCTTCTCCTGAGCTTTCTGCCGATATTCACGCTGTAGAGTCATCTACGGCCAAATCAAAAAACGGTGGAGAGAAGAAAGGGAAGAAGAAGGCTAAAGCAAACAAGGCTCCGAATGAGAAAACAGAAAAGTTGGAAACTAATGATGAAAAGCGCAAACCTCGATATCCTTGTCTTATTTGTGAAGAGGATCATTTTACAAGAGACTGCCCTCATCGGGCCGAGGTTGTGAAAATAGTCAAAGTTTCTCCCACTCCTGCTGTGTTGAAAGATCCATTTCCAAAGCAGGAGAGTAAGATGATAGGTTCTTCCTCGACTGCCAGTGAAGAACCCATTTTGATGATGTCTCATGTGAGGATTGCGACTCGGTCGCGAGATTATGGTAGTAAGAATCCTGTTGATGGTAAGGAAGCAGAATCTTCTCATTCTAATCCATCAACCTCAGCTCCTGGTTCTGATCCACTACAGATCGAAAAACCTAACCCGGACTTAGTAATCAAACCGCCCGCTAAGGGTGTACTTCGAACGTCTGCTTTCAACCCACATGCGAGAGCGGCCCAGAATTACAACATTGTTGAGGACTTAGCTGTTTCACCCTTAGCAATGTCGGCTTTAGAAGTGCTGCAATCATGCCCAACACAACGGAAATTACTTTTGTCGGCTATCGGAGCTGTTGATGTTCAGGACCCGAATCTGATAATCTTTGATCTAGAAAATAGTACACCGCGTCTACCCCATCAAATGGCTTTCCAAATTCCAGTGATAGTCAAAAACAGGCCTATTCATCGGACTGTAATTGATGAGGGAGCTTCCACGTGTATTATGTCGATTCAGTGTTGGAGATCGCTTGGTTCTCCTTCGCTGAACCAATCCCCGACCATCCTTAAGGCCTTTGATGGCCGTGGGTTCCGTCCGTTTGGTATTCTACAGGAATTGCCTATAGGGGTAGAAGGTAAAACCGTTAGTCTGGATGTGGAGGTGGTTGATGCCCCTCTAGACTACAACCTTCTTTTGGGTCGAAGTTGGTCATATGCTATGACAGCGGTCGTTTCATCGGTCTTCAGAATAATAAAGTTTCCACATAACGGTAAGATCATGACAATTGATCAGCTGACATACTTTTCATCCGACCCAGCCTCTTCAGAGAGTATCCAGCATGTCGGTAAGACGACAATTCCTTATAGGGACGTTGGCGTAGGTTTAGTTAAAGATTCCGGTTTACTGGGAACTTTTCCTTTCCCTCCAATCAACGCAGACCCTTCATTTGCATCAATTCATATGATTACATCAGACACCATTATTTACGATGATCCTTGGATTGTCCCATCTGAATCTGAGATAGACTCATTCGGTGATGCTATGCCTTTGAGTCCATATGAAATTGCTTATGAAGCCATCATGTCTTTTACCAACTCGCGTTCAACCCAAATCGACCAAATGAATGTGGTCAGTGAAGAGTCACTTTTCACATCAACCTTAGAACGGATAGTGTTTCCCGAAGTCGTGTCATCTGACGAGCAACTTCGCGAAATCCTAAGTGTAGACGATCTACCATGGGAAGATCTTCATCATAGATCTTCGTTTTTACCTGAGGATGATGCTTTTGAAAACGATTTTTCATCTATCTTTACCACCGAATATGTCAAAGACGCTCAGAATCCAACGAAACATCCTGATTCAGAGTTGAATTTAGGGAATATTTCTCGCACTATTCCCATTGACATTTCAGTGAAGCCCGGAATTGAGGAAAACATTCATATAGGCGCCTCATGTACAGAAGATGAAATTCAAACTTACAAGGCCCTATTCCAAGAATTCCGCGATGTGTTTGCCTGGTCTTACGAGGAAATGCCAGGAATCGACCCTGCCATTGTTGTTCATGAAATAAAGACCTACCCAGACACTAAACCCGCCCGGCAATGGTTGCGTCAGATTCACCCTCGGAAAGCGGCTGCGATTAAAGCAGAAATCGAGAAGTTGTTGAAAGCAGGTTTCATTTATCCAATCCCATTAACGGATTGGGTATCGAATATTATTCCGGTTAACAAGAAACAAGGAACAATAAGAATCTGTATCGATTATAGGGATATAAATCGAGCTTGTCCAAAAGACAACTATCCAACGCCTTATATCGATCAAATAATTGATGATTGTGCCGGAAGTGAAATGTTTTCCTTTATGGATGGTTTTTCGGGCTATAATCAAATCAATATTCTACCTGCCAATCAACCAAAAACGGCATTCATTTGTCCATGGGGGACATTTGCTTACTGCAAATTACCTTTTGGGCTTAAGAATGCCGGAGCCACTTTTCAACGGGCGATGTCTTGTGCATTTCATGACATCAAGCACATTGTGCAACCGTACCTCGATGATTTGCCTGCTCATTCTTTACATCGAGCTGATCACCTTGTCCACTTACAAGCAATCTTTATGAGGTGTCGGCATTATCGTATTCGGTTGAATCCACACAAGTGTGTTTTCTGTATAGAAGCGGGTCGATTGCTGGGATTTGTTGTTTCAAAAGCCGGCATTCGCGTCGATCCCTCGAAGGTCGAAGCCATCATCAAATTGCCTCCTCCTTCGAGTTTGCGCCAACTCCAAAGTTTGCAAGGGAAAGCAAACTTTTTACGCCGATTCATTCCAAACTACGCCGAGGTCACTAAGGGTTTTACACGGTTGTTGAAACAGAACGCTCAATTCTTTTGGGACGAGATTGCCCAACAATATTTTGATGCACTTAAACACGCATTGACCCATGCACCGTTGTTGCATCCTCCCAACTACAACCAGGACTACTTCTTATACCTCGCAGCTTCGCATTCCACTATTGGAATGGTGTTAGTCCAAGAAGATGAATTCGGAACAGAACATGTGATATATTATCTTAGTAGGACGTTAAACCCCACTGAGCTAAAATATTCGCATGTGGAGAAATTGGCCCTGGCAGCCGTTCAAGCTGTCCAGCGTTTTCGTCACTACATTCTTCTTCGTAAAACTACAGTTATTTCGGATTGCAACCCTATGATTTATATTTTGACAAAACAACTGCTAGGGGGCAAGTACTCTAAATGGATTGTTATCCTGCAAGAGTTCGACTTGGAGTTTGAGAAGTCCAAGTCTAAGAAATCCTTAGTTTTTGCGGAATTGATGTGTGATTTCCCGCGTGCTGACACAGAGACTGTGGCAGAGGAGTCCATTGTGGACGAATCTTTGTTTCTTATCAGTACTTTAGATCCGTGGTACGGGGATATAATCATCTATCTCCAAACCCAAACCTTTCGTCCTGAAGCTTCAAAGTCGGAACGTCGAAAAATTCGGTTTCAATCCCAGCAATACAAGATCATTTGAGATACACTTTACCGCCGGGGGGCAGACTTAGTTTTTCAACGTTGTTTAACTCACGAAGAGGCTGAGAGGGTTTTGAATGATTGTCACTCTGGAGCACGTGGCGGTCATATGTCTGGGTATGCCACAGCTCAGAAGGTGTTGTGCGCTGGCTATTTCTGGCCGTCCATGTTTAAAGATTGTATCATTGCGGTCCGGAAGTGCCACAACTGTCAAGTGTTTGATCGCAAGATGTGCGCACCACCTGCTCCTCTCCATCCTATAATTGCCGTTGGTCCTTTCGCCAAATGGGGTATCGATTTTATTACTTGCAACCCTCACTCGGCCGGGGGGCATGCGTATATCATCCTCGCGGTTGATTATTTTACTAAATGGGCCAAGGCGATGCCTACATTCGACGCAAGCGGCAAAACAGCTGCAGTTTTCGTATTCAATCATATTATAACTAGATTTGGTGTCCCACAAGCAATCATCACTGACCGTGGGAGCCATTTTCGAAACATCATGATGACTGAGCTTACAAGCCAGCTTGGTTTGCGCCACGATAGCTCTACTCCTTATTATCCGCAAGCCAACGGTTTGGTTGAGTCTATCAACAAAGTTCTGGTTATCATGATCCGACGAATCATTGGCATTCATCGGTCGAATTGGCACAACATGTTATTTTCAGCGCTATGGGCATACTTTACTTCAGTAAAAACATCAACAGGGTTCACTCCTTTCCAGCTAGTTTATAGCTTAGAAGCTGTGTTACCTATTGAATGCGAAATCCCATCACTTCAAATGGCTATCGAATTACTCCCAGCTACTTCCGAAGAGGAGAAACGTTTATTATACTTAGCTCAATTGGATGAGACTCGACGTGACGCTGCATTGGCAATCGAGACTCACGCGAAGCGAATGAAAGCTCAGTATGATAGAAATGTGACCCCTCGAAGTTTTTCGGAGGGAGACCTAGTGCTATTATATGATCAAGCTAACGATAAACTAGGTGTTGGGAAATTCGTTCCTATGTGGCATGGACCCTACATTGTAAAGCGAAAGCTAGCAAAAGGGGCCTATGAGTTGGTAGATTTTGATGGGGACTCTTTGGGTAAACCCAGAAATGGATTTTACCTTAAGAGGTATTATGCTTAAATGATGGGTATGGAGAATGTTAGTTAGGTTAGGTTTTCTTTCTAGCTAGTATGTTTGTTAGTTTAGATAGTGTGCTTAGCTTAGAAAGTGTGTTTTTAGTCGTTATTCTGGCTTATCTTGGTTTTACTCTTGATATTGCAGATGTCGACGCCTCTCCAAACATACATTGGATTTGCTGATGGTGCTTGTCGTAGTACACGGAATATCTCTTCCGCAGCTTGGGTTATCTATTCGCCCTCTGACGAGTTAGTTTCTATGCATGGGGTAAGCCTCGGTCAAACGACGAACAACATTGCAGAATACAGTGCAGTGGTTGAATTATTGTCTGAATCTATTACATTTGGAATTCGACGTTTGATAGTGAGGTTAGATTCTGAACTCGTTGTATTACAGCTTAATAGAGTATATGCCATTAGAAATCCTGTGTTATTAAGGTTGTTTTTGAGAGTGCGTCTCTTGGAACGTGAATTTGATTACATTGAATATCAGCATATTCCAAGGTCTTTAAATACATTAGCAGATGCAATTGCTTCTCAAATGTTGGACAGACATTTACGATAATCATGCAAGTAAATTTAAAAACATCTCATCACATATGTTAAACAAAATAAGCCGGTAATAATGATATATATATAGATAGGAGTGTGTCAAAAAATATACATCGTCTTTGATCATAGGTTGAAAAACACCTTATGATCGCCAAAAATGATAAGTACAAAAAACCAAAAATGTCATATGTGTCTACAAAATTGACTAGCCAATCACTGGTGGTGCTCTCTATACGAGACCACTGCCCGTGCTACCCTACACAAGAACCTCCTAAAAGGTCCTGGGACTGCAACCACATAGCGCTAGAGTCGAATGGGAATATCATCTATGGTGGTCTCTGGTATATCCGCCGTCAGACGCTCTAGATCCTGTTCCAGCTCGGCTAAGGTCTCTGCGGCCGCATCCTGTGGGGCTGGCGCTGGTACAACTGGTACTCTCCTCTCAAAAGCCCGGAGGTTGGCTGGACGTCGTGGACCTACATCTGCATTTTGAAAATTTGTGCTGTCAGTTTTGAGGCGATATAAAAAACAAAAAAAAAATACATAATTTAAAAACTCGTGGAAAATGAAGTACCTCTGTCGTCCCATTGTTCTCCCTGTGGAAGAACCATGTCCGGATCACCTCGAAAATCTACTCCGGCATACGGAAAGTCCTGGATCGCAAAAACCTGGTCCTCTAACCAGTGAAAATAACCAGCAGGGAATCGAACAACTGCCGCGCCCTCGTCAGGATGCCGGGCCATCACCGTAACCCATCGTATCAGCTTTGGCTCCCGAGGACCCAAGATATCAACAGTGAGATGCTGAGGGATCAGCATCGGAACTCTCTCTAGGGCAAAGCTCACAACTAGAGGCCCATATCCAAAGGTCTTCAGTTGTCCGTTCTTTGCCCTAGTCAATTGGCCCTTCATGTTGGCCGACACAGCATCGCACCAGTTGAAGATGGTGCCTCGAAAACAGTCAATCGCCATCCGCATTTGGGACCCGGTGGCAATATGTAGAGCGGCTGCGCCGCAAATTCTGGTAACCGTGAAAGCTATAACCATGAGTTCACACCGAGAGATGTATTTGATTTCTATGCCTTTCGCATGGTTTTGATTGGGTATGCACCAATCTACCCGGAGACTAGCAAGGGATTGGCCACCCGGCCTAGTCCCGGCTAGATTGAGTTGCTCGCCCCTATTTGGCAAGCTAGTGAGAAAGTATATGTCAGAGGGCTCTATCTCGAGCTGGTGCCCTCCGATGTAAAAACATTGCTCATGAATGTTCCATCTCTCAACCAGCCACTCCAAGAATCTCACCTGAGCCCTCATGCCAGGTATGGCCCAGTATTTATATAGTCCGCATGCTTTTAGGGCATCAATGGAAGGTTGGTGACCAATTGCAGCTAAATCAACGTCCTCGTGCTCTCTTTCTCTCCAATCCAACATGGTAAGTGCCCTACACACCAAGAAATAAAGGTTAGAATTAATTTGGGAAAATTTAAATGGTTATTTTTGGGGTTTGGGGTTTCAAATTCCGCCCTTCGCGGGGTCCGCACCCCGCGTTTAGGACGCAGAGTGCCGGTACGCAGCTGGCCTGAAGGTGGGCTGCGTACCCCGACCTTTTTCCTGTGTAGGAAAAGGTCGGGGGACGCAGGTCACCCTTAGGGCACCTGCGTACCCCGCAGAGCGGTTTTTAAAACCTAAAACCCCCCAAAAACCAAAACTAAAACCTAAAACAAAATTTTAATCGGATGAAATTGAAGAGGAGGATGTTGTGAAATACCTGGAAGAGACGGCGTTCGATTATGACGGTCGGATTCTCCGCAATGACCACAGGAAGTTTCTTGCCAAAAGCCCTTTTCTCAACCTCAACAGTAAAATGGTAAAAATGACATGGTAAAAAGTCTTTTTATAGGTTTTTTGGATGAATGAATGCTAGGTTTGTTTATTTTTCACCATGGAAGGATATTTTTCAATGTATTTTTGCCTATCTTAAACAGGTATGAGTAATGTGTCGTTTTTGTGCAGGACAAAGGGATTTAGGGGGAAAATTGTCATTTTTCAGGAACCAAAATATCAGAGTCATCTTTTAAGCCCTTTTCTGACTCCTAAAATATGAAAAGATTGGCGAGCGTTTCTTTTACACTCGTTAAAACGGAATTAAAAGACGGTCCCCTTATAGCCCTTTTCTGACCGTAAAAACAGGAAAAGATTGCCGGGTTTTTGTCGTTTCAAACTCGATACTGGAAATAAAACGACGTGTCCTTGATCACTTCTTACTTTTCAGGTCAGAGACACTAATCATGAAAGTACTCCTTGGTCGCAAGATCAAGCGGTTCTCCCAGGTATTATTTTATACTTTTTCGGGCTTGGGGGACACAAATTTACGAAAAAGTTCAACTTGGAGTCTTCTTAAGTTTTTCAGACTCTCTAAAATTGAAAAACGCCAAGTTTCTCCTATACTGGGCTCGTTAAAATTTCACAGTAAAGGACCTGTTCAATTACAAACAGGAACGAACCACTCCTTCCTAGGGTTCGAATCAAAACTAGGTTGGACTCATCCGAAGGATGAGCTTATAATCAAGCATATGTTATCCTCCTCAAGCTTGTTAAAAATAAAGAGGTACTTGCCAGAAAAGGTGGGGGAAAAGAGAGAGGAATGAGCCTATTTGTTATCCTTTGTCTCAGAAGAAACTTTATTACCACTCTTGGACACGACACTTTTCATTCACCTGGGTTGGGAAATCCTTTACCTCACAGTTGATCAAACCACATTGAAAGTCTTCAGCCGGGTTCCGGGGATTAACTTTGAGTCGTTTATCACCAAGCCATCTGTTGTGTCGTTATGTGTTCAAGAGGTCTGCAAGAAAAACTTTCATCTGCAAAATACTTGTCATCCATTTGACCATCCCTGAGTCAGTACTTACAGCAACATTTCGTCAACTTGAACAATGATTTCGTGTTGTGGGCTTGCCTGCAACGGGTCGCTTTCTATCGACATCAGCACATTATCCAGAGAGATGACTTAGAAATCGTCAGTACCTTGAAGTCTGCATGCATCAATGGCAGGTTTCTCGCCTTTGACGTCAGTTTACATCATTGACTTTCGATCGAAGGATTCCGTGAAATGTTCGACATCAACTCATTCATTCACATCTCATGGATTGTACTGGGTACTTTGAGAACCATTGACATTACTGGTGGCCTCTCTCACACTTGTTAACAGTGTACATCATCGACTGGTAATCAAGTGGTTTCTACCATGTTCGACATCAACTCATTTATTCGCATGGCTAGAATCGTACCAATTCGGGAAGTAGAAATAAAGACCCTGGATCTAGTTTCCACCATCCAGGCTGCGAGGAGTTTTGTATTCATTATCTAAGTAGACTAATCATAAACAGATGGCTGCACCCATACTATGTCTACAAAAGTCTATGATTATGATGTACTACAAGATCATTCCTGTATCAGAGTAGTTAGTCTGTTAATTAAAGTTTTGATCTGAGTATGGGAATGCCTACCTCAGTGATGATATAATCTTATACATGTATTTTGTGTTGAAAATTGAAGGTTCTGACCAGGCTCTCCATGAGATAATCCTTGAAATGATAAAGCGCTTCACCCTTCCTAGATAAAACAAAACCCTAATCTATTACAGGCTTCGCACTTTAGGGGGCAATCTGTTACACTAAAAAATGTCACCATGACTATTTACAGTTAGTATGGCTCTATCAACAGTCATGCTATCCTCTTAGGCAAGTCTTATGCCTCTGCTCTCCATGTCAAACTCCAAAAAGAGAGAAAGTCTTTATAAATGTATTTATCTCTGGGTACGCAGGTTCTCTCAACCTTACCTGCGGGTACGCACCCAATGTTCACAAAAGCTGCGTACTTGTACGCTTTGTATGTAAAGGGGCAGGTGCGTCCCCCTGTAAAGGTCAAAATGTGCAAGTTTCATCTTTAAAAAGTTACTTGTGGTCGTTTCTAGAGCATTCTAGAAGGTTGTTCGACGTGTATTGAGCGCCTCCAGATGGTTCATGTACCCCTACCAAAGAGGAACTTATCCCATCAATAAGGGAGCTATCCCATCCAAAGAGGGGATTATCCCATTGATGGTGGACCTGAATAACTTCCTCTAGAGCACTATAAATACAGGCATTGGGCCAGAAGGAGGGAAGGTTGAAAGCTAAACATTTCTAAGGGTAGATGCTGCAGGAATTAGGACTCCCATTTAGAAGCTTGTGAGGAGAGATTACCATCTTTGCTTGTTCTATTTGGAAGTGGGTGAGCTTTGTCAAAGTAAAGGAGAACTCTTGATGGACCCTGGGAGGGACTTGCACAACACCAAGGCTTAGGTTGTAATTGTTCCTTTTGTTTCCTATTAATGCAAATGAGTCCATTCTTCTCAATAACTTGTTATTTATGAGTTGTTTCATGTACTCCTTGGTCTATGTGTTAAATATGTTTTATTTTATTAGATTATCAAGTGCTATTTAATTGTTTGATTGTTAGTGGATGTAGGTTTCAAAGTGAAGGAGGAGCTCATCCGGATCAGCGGAGCTGGACTGCTACAACAGCGTTGGATTACAGGTAGGATCTAAACACTTGATTTCTTATATAGTAAATGCATGTTTAGAGAAGGATTGCTCTTATTTGTCTTGTTTGTCACTAGAGAGTCTTAGGCTCCTAGGGAGGTTGGTTGTGTCCGCACTATCGACTCTTTCCGCCTGACAACCCTGAAAGCCTATTCAAGCCATCCCAGTGCTCTGGTCAAGAGGTCATGTTTTTGCCTGAACTCTATAGGTGGGTGTTCTATCCATCACTAATTCATAACTTCGGCAGTTGCACTCATCATGCCCTACCGACCTGCCGAAGTTGCATAACAGTTGTTGGGTGTTTGCATAAACTTCTATAGCAAATGATAGTTATCAATCGTATGTTTCCCTACTACCTGATATATAGCACACCACAACGCAGGCCCTACGCTCTGTCCTGCTTGGGCTTCCGGCCTTAAAGGCATCGGTCCTCCTCCTGCAATATAGTTCACAAAGACCGAGTAGTGGTCTTTTTCATGCCCCTGACCTTTACATTTCAGGCACCATATCTCTTCGCGTGCCTTCGATCGAACTATTCTACCCTGCTTCAAACTTTGCATTTCAAGGCAAAGATTTTGCAACTATGCATGGATCTGTTGAACCTCCAAATTCGGATCTTGTGTCAGTGTTTCATGCAATCGTATTGCAATCTCCAAGGCCTCTGCCTAAGTCGTAATATTTTGTTGTGACAGTGCAACCCTGAGGTGAGGCAGGAGTAAAGCGACGAACCACTCATGGTGTTTCCATCTGTTAAGTTCATATTAGCTTCGCGGATTTTACACTTCAATCTCTGATCCAATTCCCAAGGTGTCTCACCTGGTTTCGTCGCGATTTCCTTGAACCCCATAATTTATTGCGCCTCGGATTTAGGCCTACTAAACTCTTTATTCAACATGGTCTGGATCTTTGCCAACCCAGTGTTTGGGTTATCATTAGAGTACTTTATGTACCAAGTTAGCGCACGATCCTGTAAAGCACTAACTAACATTGCCTTCTTCATGTGATCATTTGTGACGCCCTAAGCTTCCCATATAGCTTTTACGATGAACCAACACTAGTCCTAGTCCTCATTTCCCAAGCCCTTAAACAAAGAGGGGGGGTGAATCAGTATTCCTTAGCAATTAACACTTTTAAATCTTTTCAGAGCATTAGTTAATCTTCAATTATCATTAATGTTTATGTAGTAACAACAGTGAATAAAAGAACACATGAGGCACAAAAATTTTAGGTGGAAAACCCCCTTCAAGCCAAAAACCACTGAACGCTTTTCTAATAATTCTTTAATCTTCAACTCCAATTGAAAAGAAAGCTCCAACTTCCTATAATCTACAAAAGCATTCTTCTCCAGCTCTCACTGGATGGATGCTCCAATGCCCAAGATTCTTCAGTAGTCAACTGAACGGATGCCCCAACATCTAATGAGCTACAACTTACCCTAGCACCACCCTACCACCCTAAAGTTTTCACAGGCATGAACCTGTTGGTGACTTCATGAACCAGCCCAGAACCACCTTACCACCCTATAGAAGAATAAAAGAAGAATGGACTCCCATACCAGGGAAAATGGTCCACTTTACAATGATATAGAATGATGTAGAAGAAGAAGACACACTAGACCATAACCCCAACT
This sequence comes from Pinus tabuliformis, assembly GCA_031772625.1. Lineage (NCBI taxonomy): Eukaryota > Viridiplantae > Streptophyta > Pinopsida > Pinales > Pinaceae > Pinus > Pinus tabuliformis. The sequence continues at coordinate 924,111,263 of CM062806.1, forward strand.
ATGACTCAACCACCTAATTATGATCCTAGACTTCTCGACACTGCCTCTTCAACTCTTGGCAGATAGACACTTGTACAACTTTTACAAATATGCTTTTAGAATGACTTTGTACAATTATACTTTTACAATGATTGTATGTAGTGCTTCCCACTTGAAGACTTCATGTGGTGAACTTCTTGTTGTTATTATTCACCTTGATTGCTGCTCTTGTCATGCTACCCTTTCTTACTCTTCAAAACATTAGATTATGCATTGAGTCTTCTCTTGATGAATATATAATACCTGCAAAAAGTCTTCAAGGAAATACCCATGACATGATAATAGAAAAACATACCTCATCCTACAGAACATATGTCAGTGCTAAACAAAAGCAACAAATTAGAATACAAATAAACTAATGCAATTAAGAGATGAACATGCATATACAGAAGATACTTACCTGTATCTTACCTCTGTTGCATCATTTTGCTACACCTTGCTCTATGCTTCGCTAGAAAGTCTAGTCCTTTGCACCCCTTGATAACACTTGACCTAGTTTTTCTTGCCTTCTAGGAGTGTGATATTTAATCTTATGTATCTCTGCAATTTCAGATCCCCAACATGTTACCTTTGGTCCTGTACAAGCCCTATGAGTCTTCCTTCCAAAGCCACATGTCATTGTTTCCTCCTTTGGCTCTGAAATTGATACACAGAAATCTAAAGTCCATGCATTGTCCGTCACTTTTTACATAATTCCAATCCTCTTCTCTGAGAGAGAGTTATGATGATTTTCCCAAGGTCACTTCTTTGAGATGAAATTCAGCAGCCTGCAAAAACCCTAACTTCCACAGATCATATCTCCAAAAATATAGCGAACCAAGATCTGAAATTCAGTCACAACGTTCATCAGGATTGCAAATCAAATGGGTTTTAATTTTAGAATCTAAGACTTCGCAAAAATGAAGTTATAGCGAAAATTCCACGATCACTACATTTGGAGGATATATGAGATTTCTTTTTATAGAGTTGAGAGGGGCTTCTATAGAGAATGTTGGATGGATTTTAGGAGCTTAAAAAATTATTAATTATTGACTATTCAATGACCAAAATCAATTACGAGTGCCATGCCACAACCCCATAGGGTTTTAGCCCACTAAGTGGGGTTACTAGCTTCAAACATGAATATCTCTCAAACCGTGAAGAATTACTTAGTGTTCCATATATATAAACGGAAACATCTTGACGAGTAGAATCTATATAGAAGATCCATGGCTCAAAATAGAGTAAGTTGTCAAGTCAAAATTCCCTTGCAAGATCAGGGTAGCCCCTGGTGTTGCTTGGGTTGACATCAATGACAACCTCAGATCATCTTTAGATCAACAATCTCCCCCTTTGGCATTGATGGCAACATCAGTACTCCCCCTACGATCAGGGTACCTCTTCCTACTACCTTCTCTCCCCCTTTGACATCAATGGCAAAGGGTAACTCCCCCTAACACACAACCATCCTGCGGTCCTGTACACACTTCCACTCCCCCTTTATTTTCTGAATAAGGAAAATCTAATGAAAACTTGGGAGAATACCAAGCTTCTCGTGAAGATATTCAAATGCTTCATGAGGTAAAGATTTAGTGAAGATATCAGGGATGTGTTCTTTTGTACCAACATATTCAAGTTTTATATTCTTTTCAGTAACTTGTTCTCTAACAAAATGATATTTTATTGGAATGTGTTTTGTTTTTGAATGCATGACAGGATTCTTGGAGATGTTGATGGCACTGGTGTTATCATAGAAGATGGAAATAGGCTCATTGAATTGTACTTGAAGATCTTGCAAAGTTTGTTTCATCCAAAGGACTTGAGTACAACAAGCTTCCATTGCAATGTATTCTGCTTTCGCTGTAGATAACGAGATTGAGGTTTGCTTTTTGCTCAACCATGATATGAGACAACCACCTAGATAGAATGCTGCTCCACTAGTAATCTTACGAACATCAATGCTTCTTGCCCAATTTGCATCTGTAAAGGCTTGAATAATGAGATTGTTTCCCTTGGTGTTGTGGGGAAAAGTATCCGATGCGGATGACACTAACCCTTTCTAAAGGTGACAGACTTTAGCAACAACTGAATGACAAAGTTTTCATGTTCATCTTTATGAAAGCACAGAGAGAATAGAAAGAGGATCAACCAACCTGGTGTCTTGCGCTTAGTCGATCCTTGTCCTTCTCGCTTTGTATCCCGTTCCCAGCTCTTTACTCTCCAAGCCGATCCAGCTACACACAGAATCTGCACAACAAAAGGGAGCAAACTACGAGATACAAGCAATCATAATTGAAGCATGGATTAGGTTGCATCAAATATACATGTAAACACAAAAGCATCTATGTAAAACAAGTATATAGAAGAACATGCAAACTTTATTGATAGAAAGTAACAGGGTTCCAGAGGAAGTTACAACCAATGATGTTGGCCCCAATCCAGCAGCACCTCCTCGGCAGCAAGAACTCTCTTCTTCACCTCTAGTAAAACAATCACCCAATAATCCTGGCAGTATACCAACAGCACCTCCTTGCTTATACCAAAATTCCAGCCTCCTTAGACCTCATAGAAGAGCTCTATATATAGGAGAGAAGAAGAGAGGATGAGTCAGCTTGAGGCTGGCATAGAGCTGACTAGTGTCCTCTCCCTCTTCAGTTAATCTTCAGTTCTTGAGTCCACTTGGAGATCCTTGCTTACACATGGTGATCAAGGACCTCTTACTCATCACAGGGCGAATCTCATGAACCAAGTGTCAGTTTGGAAGCTTCCTGGGCAGTTGACACCTTGCAGAATGACTGTGCCACTTGGCCAATCTCGCCCAGCGCAGGTAGCCTTCATTAGATTTGACTTCCAGCGCAGGTACAAAGAGGAGCAGTTGACATTCAGCGCAGTTGCTCAGTTAAGCAGCTGACATGATCCAAAATAAGCCCGTTTTGAAGTGTTTTCAGGTGGAGAACTGATTGGAAGTGTTGTTGTTTGATGACCTTGTTCTTTTAGGGGTAAGAACAACATGTTTAGGGACTGAGGATCCCTGTAATTATTGACATTCCATGCTCCATGATGCGAGGCACAAAAATGTCTATAACACTTGGGATACCACAAGCCATATTCTGTTGTGCCCTTTAGATATCGAAGAATTATTTTGACGGCAATAATATGTGATTCTTTTGGTGCCGCTTGGAATCTTGCTACTTGTCCAACTACTTGCATAACATCTAATCAGGAGGTTGTTACATATAAAAAGGTAGTAGCTAAGGTACTGAAGTTGTCGAACGAAGCTCTAGGCAATTCAATGTACCATTTTGCCGCTGGACCCGTTAACGTCCTCTGAAAGAGGCGAAGTCTTATCGAATCATCATTCAGAGTGTTCGATGAACACCATAGATGGAATGTCATCACATGATTCGACGGATCTTCACCCGGATTTCCATTAAATTTAGGAATATCTGACGGAAGTTTATGTGGAATCGCTGGCCACCAAGGGGCATAAGCAATTGGATCATTTGTCAGCCGGTTTAGATCTGGTAATTCTAGAGTTGCTACAAAGGGCAACTGTTGATTCAGGTTAGGCGAAGCATATCCAGGATAAGATGGTATCGCCTGAGCAATGGGTCTTTGCAGACCAGCATTATGCCGACAACTTAGACAAGGTTGATGGGCGTAACCATTATAGTATGGTTGCCCATTACTTACAAAGACTTGTTGCTCAGGTCCTTGATATGATTGCTGGAAAGGCGGTTGTTGAGATTGAAGCAGCTCTGGTTGTTGGACCATTTGCTGTTGACCAATACTGGATGATTGACCAGGATGAGGAGTCACAGTACTTGTTTGGGCCTGAGTCGCTCCAGATAAGGAGGCACTACCCTGAGATTGTGATTGAGTCGCTGAGCCAAGAGGTTGTTGTATTACAACAGGTAACGCTTGTACTTGCGACACATTCGCCATAGCAGGTGTGGTGGTAATATTCGACACAGGGTGGACTGGTTGCATAGAATATACAACTCCTGGTTGTTGAGGCAGTATCGGTACCCAACTGCTGGATGTAATTCCAGTTTGACCTGAACTTTGTTGTGAACTCACGGATGGGCATCCTCCCGGAGGAGGTAATGAAAAGGCATACTGCCCCCCATATGGTATCAATCCGGAACTCAAGGGGATCGATTGCCCAGGTTGACCTCCAAATGGATCAATTTGGCGAGTTTCAACATAAGAAATACCAGATGATAATCCGGACGAAGAAATAGGAACTAACCATGTCATCGTCCCTGAGGGGACTCCGGCTTGTTGTTGACAATTTGCCGAGACAGATGGTATACCAGCGAACATCGTTGGAGTAGCAGTAGGAGCCTCTGCTGCTGCTGTGTCGGACGACACAGTCCTAGATGTCGACGGTTGTTCAGACATATCTAGTCTATCCAAAAGATTTCTTAGCGATTTTACAGGAACTTCCACTTGTGGTGGACTAACTTCGAAGATCAACGAGGGAAGGGTGATGATTATTCCGCTTAAAATAAATTTTATAACGACGCTTTAGACACAACTTGCTTTTTCATGTTTTAAGAGTCGAGAAAAAGCTAAAGATGACTCTAGTCGCCTTCGATGTATTAACGAGCCCGAAGTGACAAATGCTCGGTTGGACTTTTTCAGTTATAGAGTTTGAAAAAGGCCAAAAGAAACTGCTCTGGAGATCTAGGCAGAGGGTGTGCCAAACCTTTCGCGAAACCACAGAATACGTTTTACGGTACGGGTGGTCGATCTTCGTGAATGCTGTGTTCACTGCATCGCGATCAGTAGGGCGGTCGACACGGCTTCCTAAGGATAAAGGATAAAAGCCTATAGGGGTCTCCCAATATACGCGACGGTACGCGGGAGCACAAGTCCGTATTAGTGCCACCAACTCTCAGGAGGAATCACCCACCTTCGTAGAGATCGACAGTCACTATGTTTAACGACGCCGGAACACGTCTCTACCTAGACCTCTAGATGTTTGCGTTATGTTACAAAGCGTTGTTATGTAAATTGGTTTTATTTTAATGTTGATCTTGTTTAACAGTTTGTCTTTCAGGATCACCACGAGATGTATTGGTACAAATTCCTAGATGCAGCTAAAATGATAAGCAAGCTTTTACAATCTTTTTAGCTTTGAAAATCCTAGCTACCGAGGGGAGACAAAAACAATATCTTTCCACACAGAGCACAAAGCACAAACTAATGCACTTTCTCCTAGATCAGACACGCAAACTTATCAAAAATGCAAATGCAAGATGTATGTATTTCTTTTCTTTTCCTTTAATGTTGATGTAGACAAAAGGAAATCGTTGTATAATTTTCGAATTCAATTTGAAGCGTAAACAAACAAGTTTCGTCTAAAATGAAAAGACACCTTACAGGTACTTGTTTCAACACTAAAAATATATGAATTCAAACCATAATATGAAAAACAAACAAACTCAAACAGCCATGAACAGTAATAAAACTAGCTCTTAAGATCACTACGACACTTTTACAGTTCTGGATCTAAGAGGTCACAGCTAGACTAGTTCGCTTTTCACAATGGAAACTGTAAATGAAACAAGAAATACTGAAAGAACAATCACAGTTTCATCACACAACTGAGGCGGAATAATGGCAAGGACAGTTGGTTTCAGCAAGGTACAATGACAAGCAACAGCAGCAAAACAATGGTGAAAACAGGGCAAGAAACAGCAGGAAACCTTAGTAGCAATAGGCAAAACTGGTTCAGTGCAGGTGATACACTGTCAGTTTGACATTCAGCGCAGGTAGCCTTCACGGGACCTGCGCTGAAATGCAGAATGCCTTTGGACAGCCTGCACTGAAGGATGAGAGTTGCGTTTTCTACAGTTTCCGGGTCATAAAATGCTCAAAAATTCACAGTTTTTGCTGAAATCAAAAGCTATAGGTCAAGTACAAGTTAAGGGATGATCAAGAGGATGAAAAGCTATCACAAAGAGTAAAGAGTCTTTTGTAGATAAGCTCTTCAAATCTTGAATTTGCTTAGCAAATGAGCAAGAGTAGCAGTCCCTCTACTTCGCTTTTGATATAGTCAAAAGCTTTTCGATTTGGTACTCTTTTCTTCAAGAAATGAATAGCAAAATACTACAAACACCAACAAGATACTAGGCTCCCCAGCGGAGTCGCCAGTTTGTTGTGGGGAAAAGTATCCGATGCGGATGACACTAACCCTTTCTAAAGGTGACAGACTTTAGCAACAACTGAATGACAAAGTTTTCATGTTCATCTTTATGAAAGCACAGAGAGAATAGAAAGAGGATCAACCAACCTGGTGTCTTGCGCTTAGTCGATCCTTGTCCTTCTCGCTTTGTATCCCGTTCCCAGCTCTTTACTCTCCAAGCCGATCCAGCTACACACAGAATCTGCACAACAAAAGGGAGCAAACTACGAGATACAAGCAATCATAATTGAAGCATGGATTAGGTTGCATCAAATATACATGTAAACACAAAAGCATCTATGTAAAACAAGTATATAGAAGAACATGCAAACTTTATTGATAGAAAGTAACAGGGTTCCAGAGGAAGTTACAACCAATGATGTTGGCCCCAATCCAGCAGCACCTCCTCGGCAGCAAGAACTCTCTTCTTCACCTCTAGTAAAACAATCACCCAATAATCCTGGCAGTATACCAACAGCACCTCCTTGCTTATACCAAAATTCCAGCCTCCTTAGACCTCATAGAAGAGCTCTATATATAGGAGAGAAGAAGAGAGGATGAGTCAGCTTGAGGCTGGCATAGAGCTGACTAGTGTCCTCTCCCTCTTCAGTTAATCTTCAGTTCTTGAGTCCACTTGGAGATCCTTGCTTACACATGGTGATCAAGTACCTCTTACTCATCACAGGGCGAATCTCATGAACCAAGTGTCAGTTTGGAAGCTTCCTGGGCAGTTGACACCTTGCAGAATGACTGTGCCACTTGGCCAATCTCGCCCAGCGCAGGTAGCCTTCATTAGATTTGACTTCCAGCGCAGGTACAAAGAGGAGCAGTTGACATTCAGCGCAGTTGCTCAGTTAAGCAGCTGACATGATCCAAAATAAGCCCGTTTTGAAGTGTTTTCAGGTGGAGAACTGATTGGAAGTGCTGTTGTTTGATGACCTTGTTCTTTTAGGGGTAAGAACAACATGTTTAGGGACTGAGGATCCCTGTAATTATTGACATTCCATGCTCCATGATGCGAGGCACAAAAATGTCTATAACACTTGGGATACCACAAGCCATATTCTGTTGTGCCCTTTAGATATCGAAGAATTATTTTGACGGCAATAATATGTGATTCTTTTGGTGCCGCTTGGAATCTTGCTACTTGTCCAACTACTTGCATAACATCTAATCAGGAGGTTGTTACATATAAAAAGGTAGTAGCTAAGGTACTGAAGTTGTCGAACGAAGCTCTAGGCAATTCAATGTACCATTTTGCCGCTGGACCCGTTAACGTCCTCTGAAAGAGGCGAAGTCTTATCGAATCATCATTCAGAGTGTTCGATGAACACCATAGATGGAATGTCATCACATGATTCGACGGATCTTCACCCGGATTTCCATTAAATTTAGGAATATCTGACGGAAGTTTATGTGGAATCGCTGGCCACCAAGGGGCATAAGCAATTGGATCATTTGTCAGCCGGTTTAGATCTGGTAATTCTAGAGTTGCTACAAAGGGCAACTGTTGATTCAGGTTAGGCGAAGCATATCCAGGATAAGATGGTATCGCCTGAGCAATGGGTCTTTGCAGACCAGCATTATGCCGACAACTTAGACAAGGTTGATGGGCGTAACCATTATAGTATGGTTGCCCATTACTTACAAAGACTTGTTGCTCAGGTCCTTGATATGATTGCTGGAAAGGCGGTTGTTGAGATTGAAGCAGCTCTGGTTGTTGGACCATTTGCTGTTGACCAATACTGGATGATTGACCAGGATGAGGAGTCACAGTACTTGTTTGGGCCTGAGTCGCTCCAGATAAGGAGGCACTACCCTGAGATTGTGATTGAGTCGCTGAGCCAAGAGGTTGTTGTATTACAACAGGTAACGCTTGTACTTGCGACACATTCGCCATAGCAGGTGTGGTGGTAATATTCGACACAGGGTGGACTGGTTGCATAGAATATACAACTCCTGGTTGTTGAGGCAGTATCGGTACCCAACTGCTGGATGTAATTCCAGTTTGACCTGAACTTTGTTGTGAACTCACGGATGGGCATCCTCCCGGAGGAGGTAATGAAAAGGCATACTGCCCCCCATATGGTATCAATCCGGAACTCCAAGGGGATCGATTGCCCAGGTTGACGGTACCTGATCCTATAACATTTGAAGATCCATCATTTCCAAAGGTCACGGTTCCATCCTTCTTCTCTTTTAGAGATACAAATTTCTTTCTATCTCTAGTCATATGCGTTGAGCAACTGCTATCAACATACCACACATCTTTGTTGTTTTGAGCCTTGAGAGTGAGAGCATAATTATCAATGTTCTTCTTCTTCCATGTTCGTTCGTTCTGTGGCTTTGAAGATTCTTCTATGGGATTTTCAAGTCTGCAGTCTCTAGCTATGTGTCCAAAATTTCGACATTTGTAACATTCATTATTACTTCTTAAATGTTCAAATCTATTGATGTTTTGTTGAGCCCTGGGAGGTTCATATTTGACAGATCTCCTGGAATTGTATTGGTTCTGAAGGTACGTGCAACATTCTACAGCTTTATGACCAAATTTTCCACATGAATAAAAATAACCATGAAAAATATGTTGGTACCTGGATGGAAATCTTCATTGGGGAATTGTCTTCCAAGGTTGTTCTTGCGAATCTTTTCCAATGAAGTCTACATGCCTATCAGATCTCATAGGTTCATTGTATTTTGTTGTATAAGGTCCTACTTCTTCTTCTTTGTAACCGAGGCCAGTTCTGTCGTTGTAAGGTCATTGATTTTTGATGAGTTCTTCCAACACCCTTGAGTTGTTGGCATAGTTTTGGACAGTTTTTCCTTTCTTCACCTCCTTACGCAACAAGACTACTTCGGCTTCTAATGCTTCCCTTTCTTGGTTGCTTTCTTCCAACTTATTTGGAAGTGACTCTTCAATACATTTGTGTTCTTAAACTTCAATTTTGAGAACTTGAACTTGTTCTTCAAGAGTGTTGGAATGGATCTTCGCAGCCTTGAGCTCTTTTATAAGCTTGATTGCCTCCTTAGAAAATTATTCTATGGTCAACCCTTCTTCTTCGTTGTTTGATACCTCTTGTTTATTGTGCTTGGCCATAAACAATACTCTCTTATTGGTTTCTTCTTCACTGTCACTGTCTTCATTAGATGATGAGCTATCTTCTTTAGAGAGAAATTTCCTTTTGAACCCTTTCTTCTTGCCTTGCTTGTTGAATTTCTTAAAGCCTTTCTTTCCTTTTGAGTTTCCATCACTTCTGTTTGGACATTTTGTTGCAAAATGCCCAACCTCACCACAACTGAAACATATCAATGGAAGTTTACCTTTGAATTTTCCCTTACCAATTTTTAGTTTTCTCATAAAGTAAGCATATTCTCCATCTGAAAAACCTTCTTCATCATCTTCCTTTTCTTCACACTTGCAGGTGCAGGTCTTTGCCTTTGAAGGTTGTTTGTCCTTATTGGTTTTCTTAGATGCAGTGAACGTAGTTTCTAGATGCGAAGTACCCTCTTCTTCATCAAGTCTCATTTCATATGCTATGAGAACTCCATGTAATTCCTCTTTGCTGATTTTGTCTAGATTTGCATTGTATTCTAAGAATGATACCTTTGGGTTGAATCTTCCTAGTAACGTTCTAAGAATCTTTCGTATAATAGTCTTCTCGTCAACAAGTTCTCCCAATCCTTCTAGAGTGTTGGTTATTTCATCAACGTGTTGGAAGTATGCAGCAATGTTGTCATCTTCTTTCATTCTGAGTTGCTCAAATTTTGCTCTGTAGATTTGAAGCTTTGCTTCTTTGACATTTGAGTCACCTGCATATATATTCTCAAGCTTGTCCCATACATTTTTGGCAGTTTTACAACCCAACACCTTATGATAAGCAGATTCAATAAGTCCACTAATAATAATATTCTTTGATTTTGCATCATTTACCAAATTCTTATTTCCTTGTTCATCCGCGGTTAGTGTAAAGCCATTTTGAACAGTGTCCCATACTTCATAACCTTGTGCCAAGAGATAGACCTCCATTCTTCCTTTCCAGAGTGCATAATTATTTTCATTGAATAGAGGTACACCATTCTTGGTATGCTCCATGATCTCCTTCCAATTGTTAAACTACTATTGACGGAACCAAGCTCTGATATCAATTGTTGGAAAATACTGGCGCGGGGGGTTGGGGGTGAATCAGTATTCCTTAGCAATTATCACTTCTAAATATTTTCAGAGTGTTAGTTAATCTTCAATTATCATTAATGTTTATGTAGTAACAACAGTGAATAAAAGAACACAAGAGGCACAAAAATTTTAGGTGGAAAACCCCCTCTCGGTAAAAAACCACCGAACGCTTTTCTAATAATTCTTTAATCTTCAACTCCGATTGAAAATAAAGCTGCAACTTCCTAGAATCTAGAAAATCATTTTTCTCCAACTCCCATTGGATGGACGCTCCAACGCCCGAGATTCTTCAGTAGTCAACTGAACGGATGCCCCAACACCCAATGAGCTACAACTCACCCTAGCATCACCCTACCACCCTAAAGTTTTCATAGGCTTGAACCTGTTGGTGACTTCATGCACCATCCTAGCACCACCTTACCGCCCTATAGAAGAATAAAAGAAGAATGGACTCCCGTACCAGGGAAAATGGTCCACTTTACAATGATATAGAATGATGTAGAAGAAGAAGACACACTAGACCATAACCCCAACTATGACTCAACCACCTAATGATGATCCTAGACCTCCTAACACTGCCTCTTCAACTCTTGGTAGATAGAAATTTGTACAAACTTTACAAAGATGCTTTTACAATGACTCTGTACAATGATTGTGTGCAGTGCTTCCCACTTGAAGACTTCATGTGGTGAACTTCTTGATGTTGTTATGTACCTTGATTGTTTCTCTTGTCATGCTACCCTTTCTCACTCTTTAGAACATTAGATTATGCATTGAGTCTTATCTTGATGAATATATAATACCTGCAAAAATTCTTTAAGGAAATACCCATGACATGATAATAGCAAAACTTACCTCATCCTGCAGTACATTTGTCAGTGCTAAACAAAAACAAAAAATTAGAACAAAAATAAACTAATGCAACTAAGAGATGAACATGCATATACAGAAGAGACTTTTGTATCTTACCTCTACTGCATCATTTTTTTTCACGTTTCTCTTTGCTGCCCTAGAAAGTCCAGTCCTTTGCACCCCTTAACAACACTTGATCTAGTTTGTCTTGCCTTCTAGGAGCACAATATTTAATCTGATTTATCTCTGCGATTTCAGATCCCCAACATGTGATCTTTAGTCTTGTAGAAGCCCTCTAAGTCTTATTTCCAATGCCACGGGTATTACCTGATTTGAACTCTCTAAGGAAAAGTTATGCCCAATCTCTCACAATGACCTAATTATGGACTAGTTCAGAAGAGAGAATTTGTACGACGTACCACGTGTCTTGTTTCCTCCTTCAGCTCTGAAATTGATACACAGAAAACTACAGTCCATTCACTATCCACCACTTTTTACATAATTCCAATAATCTTCTCTAAGAGAGAATTATGACGATTCTCCCAAGGTCACTTCTTTGAGATGAAATTCAGCAGCCTGCAAAAACCCTAACTTCCACAGATCATATCTCCGAAAATATAGAGAACCAAGATCTGAAATTATGTCACGATGTTCATCAGGATTTCAAATCAAATGGGTTTTAATCTCAGAATCTAAGACTTCGCAGAAATGAAGTTATAGCGAAAATTCCACGATCACTAAATTTGGAGGATATATGAGATTTCTTTTTATAGAGTTGAGAGGGGATTCTATAGAGAATGTTGGAGAGATTTTAGGAGCTTAAAAAAAAATTAATTATTGACTATTCATTGACCAAAACCAATTATGAGTGCCATGCAACAACCCCATAGGGTTTTAGCCCACTAACTGGGGTTATTAACTTCAAACATGAATATATCTCAAACCGTGAAGAATTACTTGGCGTGCCATATATCAACGGAAGCATCTCGACGAGTAGAATAAATCTAGAAGATCCTTAACTCAAAATAGAGTAAGTTGTCAAGTCAAAATTCCCTTGAAATATCATGGTAGCCCCTGGTGCTTCTTAGGTTGACATTAATGACAACCTCAGATCATCTTTAGATCAACAAGGCAAGAGTGAAGCCACGAACCACTCGTGGTGTTGTCCATCTGTTAAGTTCATATTAGCTTCGCAGATTTTACACTTCAATCTCTAATCCAATTCCCAAGGTGTCTCACCTGTTTTCATCATGACTTCCTTGAACCCCACAATCAACTGCGCCTCAAATTTAGGCCTACTAAACTCTTTATTCAGCGCGGTCTAGATCTCTGCCAACCCAGCATTTGGGTTATCATTAGAGTACTTGATGTACCAAGTTAGCGCACGATCCTATAAAGCACTAACTAATGTTTCCTTCTTCATGTGATCATCTGTGATGCCCTAAGCTTCCCATATAGCTTTTACGACAAACTAGAACTAGTCTGAGTCCTCATTTCCCAAGCCCTTAAACAAAGGCAACTTCACTGAATTCGCCATGTTGAACTGTGGTGGAGGTGGTGATGGTGTGGGTGAAGTCGTAGGGGGCGATGGTGGTGAAGGTGGAGGTGGTGTGGGTGGAGGTTGTAGTCATGGGAACCCTCACTTTATCAACTGAACTGCACTCCATGGAGAAGCCTGCACTACTCCCTCTTCATCACACAAAGGAGGTGAAATCAGTGGGCTATATTCGAGACCCTTTCTTTCTTCGTTTCTGTAAGTCTTTCCACTTTGCGTAGCTCCAAACATTAAGGTAGCTGCATAACCCATTTTTTGCACAATAACATCTTAATCCAAGTAATTAAAGACTTCAAGTACTTACCTCGTGGACCTTTGAAAAAGCGTCACTCCGCCTTGATGTAACTAACTAAGGTCTCAACCACGAGTTCAGTCACAAACCCTCTTATGATACGATCAAGCCAATGACCGAAAGCGCGGGCGATCTTATCCTCAGAGGCTTCTAGTCTCTGTACTAATTCCAGGGTCCAAACAATAGGATCATCAAGCTTCCACCTTCCTTGGCTATCTGCTAGCTTCGCGATCCACTCGTATAACTCAACTGGAAAGGAACAGAAAAAGATCTCATGGATTTCTATATACAAGTACCTATCCAGCCATTGTTCCTTTGTCAGTCATGGGATTTTTGTTCTTCTGTGCCGCAAATTCGTGCATCTTCCTATCCAACCAGTATTCGACCTCTTTCTTAGTTGGATTCCAGTGATATGACATCACACATCTCTTATGCAGATTCTAATCCTGGCAACGGAACCATTTGTTGGCTTTGTGGGGCCTAACCCAGGTTCAGCGTTAGTTAGCTAAACAAATCCCTACACTACTGGCCCTTTCAGTATCAGCCTATGGAGCGTAGACCGAAGTCTCACCCGAAGCAATATGGGGGGATGTTGGAACCAAGTTTCTGTACCCTGAGATGGTCGTGATGTTGGTTTATACCCTTAGCCCCTACTTTTGCGCAGGTCGCTAAGCCTTAGGGCTCTATCCATCTACCCTTTATTACGCCCTCCAGTACCTCCACAAAGGTGTACGATCAACCTTCATGCAGCCCTAACCTATGATCCAGGTACTTCCGCACAGCTATGACAGCATGTTGTATATGTTCCCAAGTTATCTTAAGTGTTTTACTTATCTTACTAATCTATCATAGTTAGTGCTGCATAAATGGATATCCTTACTTGTGTTCAATTAACCAATACAATCATATATATTCGTGCATCACATAACATGGTAAATTAAACCCAAAACGCAATATAATCAGATGCATTAACAAGAACTAAATACACAGTAATTGCATAATACTTCTCTTTATTGATATCTTTAAGTTAATACAGACTCTATCCGCCCTGCGCACGCAGCTACAGGGTTTCACACACTCAGCTACGAACTTCCACCCTAGGCCTCTGTGCACTCAGCTGCAGAGCCTCTACCTATGCTAAGACCTGAGAACACTTATACTCCTCTACCAATACTGCAATGCTTAACTCCTCACTTGATTCTTCGCTTCTTAGATCTTACTTATTTAGCTCCTTTTTGTACAATCCCATAGTCCGCGGATCATGGGTGGATCTTTACAGCTACCTTTACACTTTGTAAAATAAGGGTGGACAACCCTTTATGAATTTTGACACCTTCACGCTCTGCGATCACAAAATGCAGAGACTTTACAACTTTATTACAAATTTGTTCCAAACCATGGGCTTTTAGCCGCAAAACTGTCCTTGGGGGAACCTGCTCCCATCAAAACCATAAAAACTGGAGGAAAAAAGAGGAAAAGGGCCTTGTTACAGTTGTGATATCAAATACACTAAAGGTCATAAGCTGATAAGAAGTTATTTTACATAGATTGTGAAGAGGAGGAATAAAAGGAACAAGAAACATAAAAAGAAGAAGACATGCACCAGGAACCAACCCTAGAGGCTGAAAAAGAAGAAATGTATCCAACCATATCTTGTAATGCATTGGCAGGAATTACCACTCCTCAAAACTCTCAAGATAGAAGGATATATCAAGAAGAAAATCGTAATAGTGATGATTGATTTAGGTAGTACTCATAACCTTATTCATTGTAAGATAACTAAGGATTTGAATTGCTTTCTATATCCAACACCAGAGTGTCATTTGATGGTTGCAAATGGAGGAACTATAAATTGCTTAGGGAAGTGTGATAATATCAATATAACCATGGGGGAATATGTATTTAATAGTCTAATGCTTTCCATTCCAATGGGTGGGGTGTATGTTGTATTAGGGGTCCAATGATTACAAACTTTGGGGACAATAGCTTTTAATTTTCAAGGATTTATCTTGAATTTTTGCTTGGGAGGAAAGAAAATTGAATTAAGGGGTATCACAAGGAAACTTGGGATGATAATAAGCTTTATAGGCATGAAATTTTTTTTGAAGAAGGAATGAGGATATGTTCACTAGATGTTTAAACATCCAAGTCATCCATTTCTCTAGATCTCCAAAGAGTCCTTGACAATCATTCCAAGGTATTTGAGACTCTCAAAGGTATGCTGCCTATTTTCGATCATGATCATTCTATTCACTTTATTCCAGGAAGTGTTCCTCTAAACGCTAGACTTTACAGATATCCTTATGCGAGAAGAGTGAAATTGAATGTAAGGTTGCATAAATGTTAGAGGTAGGTATAATTCAACCTAGCCAAAGTTCCTTCTCATCCTAAATAGTATTGGTGCACAAGAAGGATGGATCATGTAACAACCCCACCCCACATTTACCCAATTTTATAAGCCTGCCAAGGTAACCATGAGATGAATAGTTACTATGCCATCACCTGGCCTCCAAGCTTTAGTTATGGAAGTGGGGTTGACAACTGAAGACTTACATATATCCCTTGGGGCTTACAGGACACTCAAGACCAGAAAACCACCTCAAGTGACCAAACCCTAAGATGGATAGATTTTATAGTGACCTAGGCCCACAACCGCATGCACAAGCCTGCAATGGTGTGGTTATGACCCAAAATCCTCGATTCATAGGGTGTGATCCCGAGATATGAGCCACAATTCTTGGCTAGACTCCATACCAATGCCTAGAACTTCGTCAGACTTTCCAAAATGATAAAAGACTTCATAACAATTTTATTCATACAAAACTTGAACAAGAACTTGACCTAACCAAGCCTAACCATGACATTCTTTTGTAAAACACATGGTAAACATGTAAGGTATAGGTAATGAATGTATATATGATCATAGGAGTCTGAAACTTATCTAAGAATAACCAAGAAGGTCTAATTCCCTCTCATAATAGCTACAATAACACTTATTATCCCATGCATTCGTTAAGCATCAAATACTTGTGAATCTTAAACAAATCCTTAGCTATAGCACATTACAAATACATTCTTATAACCAGAATATAACAGCCATATTATTAACCATGATAGAAAAACCATCCAACCACCATAATCACAAGTACAAGTTCTCATAGATTACAATAGGAAAAATAGCTTTTACTAACCGATGAAAAATTCAACCAACTCAAGGAATTCCACATACCACCTGACCATAGATTTGGTTGAACCAAATATTTCTTTCTAAGAATGAATGTGGGATCTCTAGACATAAAAAACTAGGGCTTCCTATAGATTAAACCACCTACAGCCTTAGGCTACCGTGATCTCACCAAAACCAGTTAAGAGATCACGAATCCCAAAACAAGCTTGGATGCCTTAGAGTTTATTCACCAATACCTTGAGGAATTTTCCTATCTCCACCCACCAATTGAGGGCTTCCCGTATATTAAAACACCTCCACCCTTAGGCTACAATGATCTCACCAAAACTGGTCAAGATATCACAAATCCCAAAACAAGCTTGGATGCCTCAAAATTTCTTCACCATTAGCTTGAGGAATTTTCCTATCTCCGCCCACTTGTCAAGGGATTCCTAGAGATTAAACCACCTCCACCCCTAACCCTTGGGAATTTTCCTGAGACCACCTCACTCGGTTCCAAAACCTTCCAGCAATCCAAACCTCAACCAGAAAAGAATCTCATCACACCATCGCTATCCAGGAAATGGAAAGGTAAGGTTGAAACCATTGTCAAACTGGGAAAAACCCATGCCAATGACAACAAATGGACCGAATGAACAAATGAATCTACCATGCATTCACACTTCAACTAGGAAATCACATATGCAACCTATTACCTTCAAGTCCTCCTGTTGAAGTTGTTTGATTTAACCTTCCTTGCTTCTCCTTTGCTTTCCTTTTCTTTCCTTTCTTTTCCTTATCTTTCCTTTCTTGCTTGCTTCCTCCTCTTCGTGCTCTTCACTCTCTGAAACCGATTTCAAACTTAAAAAAGGTTGTGAATTGATCCTCAGAAGCCTTTTTATTATTAAGGCCTCTATTTTCTTCATTTTCCTCTATTTTTCCTTTAATTTACCTCTCATGCAAATTTGTGGCCCGTCATCTCCCTTTTCTCCTATTTTCCTTTGTTTTCATAACTACATGCTAATCAATTTCTTTTCTCTTTTGAAAATTCCTTTCCCAATTTCCTTAGCCATAAATAAACTGAAGTGATACCCACTAGGATGTTTTTCCCAACATTTAGCTTGGAATACATGTCCCATTACCTTAGTCTTATTCTTTTGCCTTCATTAACTTTATTGCGTGAACTTTTAACCCCGGATTGTTACAAACCCCTCCCCCTTGGGGGAACACTGTCCTCAGTGTTATATGACACCTATGGCTAGAAATACTACTAAAACCAAAAAATATTGTGTATGGAGATTTATAACTTAGCTTCATGTAGTATTACAATAAAAAACTGTTGAAAACAATGACCAACATGACAAACATGACAATCATATCGCTTATTGGATCTTTATAATACAACTCATTGCAATATTTACAATAACAACCATACATATATATGTACATATACGAAAAATCCTTTGTTTCAACTAGAAAACAATGAAGGATACAAAGCCCGCATCTGATCAACCATCTCCAATGTAGCTTAATCGGGCCCAAACTGCTTCCACTGCACTTTAACTTGCTCAATTGCTCTATTCTAGAGCATGAGTTGTTTCCACTGCAATATGCATTGAGGTTCCAACTGGAATTCTCCTTCTAGCTCCACCTAAAATACAGACCATCCAATCACATAATCATCATCCTTCACATATCTTTTAAGCAATGAAACATGAAAACATCATGGACTTTCACTGTTGGTAGAAGTACAAGTATGTAGGCCATTGGTATAATCCTCTCAAGGATCTCAAAAGGATTTCAATTCTGAGGTGCCAATTTGGCACATGATCCAATCCTCAAGGAGCCCTTGTTGGGCTTGATGCAAAATTACATATGTTGCCCAACCTAAAACTCCTTAAATGCCTTGTGTTGATCAACATAACTCTTCCACCTATATTGTGTTGCCTTCATATTCTTCTTGATAACCTACATTTCTTGTTCCATCTCTTCCAACATGTCTGGTACAATCAATACCTTGTTCACTAGATCACTCAAGCTTATGGGAGTATCACAACTCTGCCCATAAAGAGCCTCAAATGGACTCAGCCTCAAGGAATCTTGATACCCATTATTGTACGCAAACTCTACCAATGGAAGATACTCTTCCCACTTCCTCTATTGGTGAATGACATACATCCTCAAAATGTCCTCAAGAATTTTGTTAACCCTCTCTATATGTCCATCTGTTTGTGGATGATAAGTTGTACTGAAATCCAACTATGTCCCCAAACCGACAAACAACTCCTTCCAAAACCTGGAAGTGAACTTAACATCTTTGTTTGATATGATATTCTTAGTAACAACATGCAATCTCACTATCTCCCTAATGAAGAGTTGAGCTACCTCACTAGCCGAATTAGTAGACTTCACTAGAAAGAAGTGATCTACCTTGGTCAACCTATTGTTGAAGAATCTAGGGAAAATGTAGTTAATGTGATTCTTCTTGTCATGATAACTATTTGTGAGGTGTTTTTCAATTTTCTTTCTTATTCCAATTTTCACTTATTATTATTATAGTGTGTCTTTGTTAGTTCATTAAATAGCTACCAAAATAAAGAGACAAGAACACAAGATGTTGGCATTCTACCTGGGCCAAAACCTCTCCCTCTTGGAGAGGAAAACTTGCACAAATTTATTCTTATAGAGATTCCAATTGTCGAATATCAAGACCATGACCCTTGACCTACTATGCCACTCCAAGACCAAGACACCAATCCTCTTCTTTGTCACTTTTGAGATCATCATTATTGTTGCTCCATTTAGGCCATCACTATTGCACCACCAAAGTCTTCATTACTACTACAACACCATTGTTGTACCTTCATTGAGGTCTGCACCATTGCTGCTTCCTTCACTAAGATCTTCTCCTTGTGACTATGTCTCCTTCAAGATCGAGATCATAGTTATGCTTGTCACTGTATCTTGAAGTATGTCAAGGCAGTGTGTGCTATATTGAGACCATAGTTGAACTCTAGAGATATGCCAAGACAGAGTGTTTTTTGTTGGATATATATACTGAAACCATTATTGTGTTTTCTTACTACACCTAGATCTTCATGTGACTGTTCACTATGCCAAGACTATGATCATTGAGAGGCTTTACCCATAGGACTATTGTACTCTTTAAAGTACTAAACCACTGCTCTTGTCTGAGGTCCTGAACCAATGTAATTTCCTTTGAGAATCATTAGATGAATCTGAGTTCTCTATGACTGCAATTACCCGAGGTTTCAGAGATATCTGAGGTTACTGCTCCTCATCCGAAGTTGCAGAGCTTGTCCGAAATTCTGTAATTCCTTTGGTGACTTTAGCCGCCTATTTATAGTAGTTAGGTATCTGTAAATAAGCCAACATGTCACCTTGAATTGTTGTGTCTCGTTATTGATTCGACATAACATTAATATTCATTTTGAGGCCGATTAGTTGTTCTCTTCATCATTTTCCAAACAGACTTCTTTGTGCTTGTCTTTGTATGATTGTGCTTGTCTTGGAGGGTTGTTCTAGACTTGTATACATATTTACACATATGCTCAAGAAGAGATCTTTACATGTCTTTGACTCTTTGACTTTCTTAGACCTATGGAATGAGAAAGAAACTCATTCTTATAATTTACAAAAATAATATTTATTTTTCTTAACAAGTACAAAGATCAAAGTTACATTTGTAAATACCAAACCTAGTTACAATTTCTTCAACACTCCCTCTTAATTAGGGAGGTACTTATAATGGTACTTGGTCATTCTCAATTTGAAGAATTTCTCATAATAAGAATCAAATTGGTAACCCATCTGTTATAGAATCATAGTAACCAACATTGTTTATAGCAAGGCCTTAACTAACAACTCTATCTCTCATAAGATCAGAGCACAATGTTGGTCAGACCAATTATTTATAGACACCTTTATCATTGTCTCTAAAGGTACATACCCACCCCGATGTTCACTGAGTATGACCTTCTAGGACTATTCTTATCTTGGGTTCCCAACCCTCAAATAATATAGGTCCTCTTGCCTACTCTTATCTTGGATGCCCTGCACATCCTCAAAGAGCATCGAATGCCAGATGATTACCCAACCCTCCATTATTTCTTCCAAAGTGAAGACAAGAACGTTGTGTCTATCATGTGTCTACATTTCCATTCATGGCCTTCACCTAGAGTTACGGTTGTTAGTCCTGGTTTAGTGCATGACACATGAAATAGAGGAAAACACAACTGTCACTCCTTTTTAATTAGGGGTGATCTAATCCAAGATCCCTCTTGATCAGGGACCTGTCAGAGCTCCGTCTTATCTAGGGACTCTTCTATAACTCAACAACTTCTTCTTCGTGGGTCCTTCAATTGCTTGATCAACTTCTCTCCTTGATGTCATGAAAGTTACTTGAGCTTGTTTCTTGTAGGGCAACAATAATCGATCACTTTCCTCCTTAGTTCGTTATGTCATTCCTTTCTTCATGGAAAGTGGCCTTCTTCATATCTGGAACCTTCATCATATGACTACTTCTTTCTCAGCATGCTTCTTCCATTCATCACATCAATTCTAGTTGTACTTGCAGGTAGCCCTGCATGAACTTATCCAAATATTATTTAAGAGATCAAATATATCATTAAATCAAATGTACCTTACTAGGGCAGCTCTTCATCGGGACATCTTTCTATAGGTATCGTTATCTTGCATTCATGTTGACCAATATCCCAAAGATATCCATTGTCAAGGGTCTACATCTTTTCCATCAGAGTATTCATATCTTTCCGGTAAATTTTCTAGTCAAGTCTTCTTGATATTTTAGATGTTGATTGCCTTCATCAGGGTTTCATATCTCATGATCTCTTCCTTCCTTACACATTCCATTCCTAGGTTCCTTTTAATTAGAGTTTCTTAGTTGTGATCAACCACCTCATACTTCATATGAGGATATATTATGTTGATTTCATCTAGTGTAACTTATGCCTTCTTGCATCCTTTCATAGGAGGAGATCCTTTTTCCTCTCGATCATGCTTCTTAAGATAGAAGTAATGATCCAAGTTACATGAAACCAATGACATGACATTATAATATTAAACACAAGAATACATACCTTACTTTACCTTTAGTTCATCAAGCCTTCTTCTAGCAGCTTCCTTGATTGAAGAGATCTTCAATCCCTTGATTTTCTTCATGTCATCACATCATCATCTCATGGATTCCATAAGTTGGAGTTCCTGTTGAAACACTTGCTTCCTCTCTAGATTAGTGAACACTACGATGAGTATTCCATCAGATAATTTTGAGGATCTTGTATATCCCCAACTAGCAGATTTTCCCTTTTTGACTTAGATTTTATCCTTCATGGTTTCCATGGTGATGTCACGAGCACTTGTTTATGATTCTTCCATGATGCTACGATGCATCTTATCATCATTGTCATATCTTATAACAGAAGCTTATGATAGGACCCTCTTGTGTGGGATACTATCCCAAACATAGAGATTTGTTACTTCCTCTTTTCTTGGTCCTTTTTCTTCAACTTCCTTCATTTGTTCAATGATATGAGCTTCCGTCATTTTAGCTATACCTATACTACCTTGATTAAGGACCAAACTTCCCTTTCCTTTCTGCACATGATTTAGTTCTTTACCCATTCAATATTTTTGTCATCAACTTGTCTTTCTCTATTTATCATAGAGATCATAAGTTGTTGAATGAGGTAACCTTCTTATCTCATGGATATTTGTTACCTTGATTATCTATTATGGTTAAAACCTTTGTAGATGGAATATATCCTACATTATTTGATACCCTTTACTTTCATGTAGATCAAATTACATTTTCAAAGAATGAATTTATCATCTACCTCACCTTGAAGTCTCCAATTTTGCTATGTGAGGGGATATTTCATAAATGTCCCTTATAAATTCAAAGGAGACCTTTTGATGACTTCAGCTACTTAGAGGATGCTGCCTATCCTCCTTCTTCATGCAAGGAATCTTGATAACCCATCCAATTCATAGATTTCCTTGCAATAATGAAGTCATATTACCCAACCTTGAACATAGAATGAAAAGATACTTACTTTTCATGTGAAGATGAAATTTTCACCTTAATGCTTTCTTGAATGATCTCCTTCAATGAGATTCTTACTTGAGCCGCTTGGTACGATTAAGTTCCAAGATTTTTCTTGAGACTTCCTTGCCTTGTTCAAAACTATGTTGAGATTACTTGATTGCTTGTGAGGGTATGAAATTGAAATCATGAATTTGATAGTATTGTCATGATGCCCATCCAAGATGTGGCATTGTGTTCTCCTCTTGTAGTGATATTGTTGTAATGTATGATGTGATTGTATATCCTTGTAACCTTGTTGTAGTGTTCCTTGCTATAGTATACTATTATAGATCTTTTCTTGAGATGGCTAGCATGAACAAGGATTTCGTTTAAAACCTTCAATACCCAGCACTGAGACTACTTCTAACTATAAGTTATTGAGATTTTTGTGGTATGACATAGGTTGTAATGACATCCATTCTTGAGGCTAACGCCAAGACTGTGAGAGGTACCGTGTTTTCCTTCTATTATAGATTAGGATTGTTTCTTGGATTTTCGACTTTCTTCAAGATGATGATTTTTAGACTCTGAGGTTCTTTGAGTTATCTTTCTTTGTAGACTTATTGATAAGGTTATTGTTGTTCTAGACTGCTTGTTTTCGACTTGATGCTTCCATCTTGAAAAAAATATTTAACTTGCCTTGATTCCCTTCTTGCAGACTAATCCTTGTATGTCTCTTTTGTTTCCCTTCCTTTGACTCCAGCACCTTATCCCCGATACCATGTTGAAGAATCTAGGGAAAATGTAGTTAATGTGATTATTCTTGTCATGATAACTATTTGTGAGGTGTTTATCAATTTTCTTTCTTATTCCAATTTTCACTTATTATTATTAGAGTGTGTCTTCGTTAGTTCATCAAATAACCAAAACACAGAGAAAAGAACACAATATGTTGGCATTCTGCCAAGGCCAAAACCTCTCCCTCTTGGAGAGGAAACCCACACAAAATTATTCTTATAGAGATTCTAATTATTGAATACCAAGACCATGACCCTTGACATACTATGCCACTCCAAGAACAAGACACCAGTCCTCTTCTTTGTCACTGTTGAGATCATCATTATTTTTGCTCCATTTAGGCCACCACTATTGCACCACCGAAGTCTTCATTACTACTGCAACACCATTGTTGTACCTTCATCGAGGTCTACACCAATTATGCTTCCTTCACTAGGATCTTCTCCTTATGACTACGTCTCCTTCAAGATCAAGATCATAGATTTGCTTGTGACTGTATCTTGAAGTATGTCAAGACAGTGTTTGATATGCTAAGACCATAGTTGAACTCTGGAGATATGTAGAGACAGAGTGTTCTTTGTTGGATATATATACTGAAACCATTACTATGTTTTCTTACTACACTGAGGTCTTCATGTGATTGTTCATTATGCCAAGACTGTGATCATTGAGAGGCTTTACACATAGGACTATTGTACTCATGAAGTACTGAACCACTACTCTTGACCAAGGTCCTGAACCGCTATAATTTCCTCTAAGAATCATTAGATGAATACAAGTTCTGTGTGACTGCAATTACCCGAGGTTTCATAGATATCTGAGGTTACTAGTCCTCATCCAAGGTTACAAAACTTGTCCGAAATTATGTAATTCATGTGGTGACTTTAGCTGCCTATTTATAGTAGTTAGGTCTCTGTAAATAAGCTGACATGTCACCCTGAATTTTTGTGTCTCTTTATTTAGCCGACATAACATTAATATTCATTTTGAGGCTGACTTAGTTGTTCTCTTCATCCTTTTGCAGGAAGACTTCTTTGTGCTTGTCTTTGGAGGATTGTGCTTGTCTTAGAGGGTTGTTCTAGACTTGTATACATATTTACACATATGCTCAAGAAGAGATATTTACATGTATTTGACTCTTTGACTTTCCTAGACCTATGGAATGAGCAAGAAACTCATTCTTATAATTTACAAAAATAATATTTCTTTTTCTTAACAAGTACAAAGATCAAAGTTACATTTGTAAATACTGAACCTAGTTACACTTTCTTCAACACATGTCAACCACAACCATTATGGAATCATGTTGTCTATATGTCCTTAGAAAACCTACGAGGAAATCCATTGAAATGACCTCCCATTTCCATTCCGAAATAAAAATCGGCTACAATAAACCTGTTGGATGCTTGCACTCTACTTTTACCTATTGACAATCCAAACACCTTGCGAAGAACTCAACTACCTCTTTCTTCAGATTCATCCAATAGTATAACTTGTTCACAGTTGTCAACATATTTTATATCCCAGGTTACCTGAATACAACTTAACCTAAAATTCCCTCAAGATAAGCTTCTTGAGTTCAATGTTGTCCGACACATAGATCACCAAACCGTCTGTTGTGAGGTGATATTCCACATCACGATCGCCTGTACTTTGTTGTTGTAACCTATGCTTAAGTTGTTGGTACATATCATCTTGTTGCCCTCCCTATAAGATCTTCTCCTGGAAATATATCCCATATGAACTCATAGCTGTAATGTGATTTACCTGCACTCTTCTGCTAAAAGCATCTGCAACCCTATTCTCTTTACCCTTAATATACCTAATCTTGAAGTCAGATTAGGTTGGTCAAACAAGTATCTCAGCCCACTATGACCAATCATCAAAACAAACTTAATTCCAAGAAGATAGTGCCACCAAATATTCAATTACAAGAATGGTCCCTACCAACTCAAGATCATGAGTCACATAATTATGTTCATGCTCATTTAGTTTCCTTTACTTGTATCGTACCACCTATCCCTCCTGCATCAGGACTCCACCAATTCCTCTCTTTCAAACAAATGTACACACCATGAACTCTTTATCTGGATCTGTAATCTTTAAGATCAGAGCGTTTGTAAGCAACTTCTTCAACTGCTCAAAACTAGCTTCACATTCCTTTGTTCATTCAAATTTGTTTCATTTCCTCTGCAAAGATGTAATAGGATAGGAAATTTGTGAGAAGTTCATGATGAACCTCCTATAATAACCTGCTAACCCCATGAATGATCTAATCTCATCCACATTTTTAGGAGTTGCCCATTTCAGGATAGCTTTGATCTTTTCCGGGTCCACTACTATACCTTCCCCTACAAGATTATTTTCTCTCCATTATCGTCCAAGCAATCAATAGCCTTCTCATAACAATCTACCTTAGTCTTGTGAAGGTACAACCAATCCATACCTAAAATCATACTATATGATCCCAATGGAAGCACATTTAGATGTGTTGATGTAGGCATACCATTAAGCTCAAATGCACAAGCTCTCACCCAATGATGAACTCTTTTCTTAGTACTTGTATCCAACTACACCAACCAAGACTTTGCATGCACTTCTTTTCTCAAACCACACTTATCTTCCAAGTCCCGATTAACATAACTATAATTAGATTCTTCCATCTAAATAACGGATGCCTGGTTATCCCCCTTCTTGTTATCGAATGTTGCATAGATCCAAGGAATGCTTTGGTCCACATCCCCAACTATTTGTGCCTCCTAAGCACTGTAAATATGAGGTCTACCACCTTGATACAACGGATAATATTTATTGGTATGTTCTTTTCCACATATCCAACACTGCAATCATTATATGTCACTTCCCTTGTTCTGTTGTTCCCTAGGCTGAGGTCCATGTCTCTTCGCTACCAAATTAAACTTCTTGTGAGGAGAAACATTTTTCTTCTCACCTCCATCCTAAGGTCTTCCTCGCTTCAGTGTCCACTTTCCCTTAGTCTTAGCATTCCATTTCCAACCATGCTTAGACTTGGACTTACACCTCGATTGTTCATAACAGTGCTTCAATTTTCAAATGACTTCCTCAAGTGACTAAGTCTCATCATACTCAATCTAATCCTTGAATTCTAATAGTAGTCCATTGATTAACCTTTGAACTTTCATCTTCTCATCTTTGAGGTAAGGTACATACCTCAACAACTCCAAGAACTTAGTCATGTACTCGTCATCTATCATAGATCCCATCTTCAACTCATAGAACTCCTTGGACTTACATTCATAGTATATGTTTGACAATTACTTCCTTTAGAAGAGTCTTTTAAACTCATGCCAAATCAACTCCTCTATCCTGATGCCTCTGACATGCTTCACATCTTCCCACTAGATGTTCTCTTTTCCCTTGAGACTGAAAATAGTTATCTCGACTTTCATGTTCTCTGTATAATCATGTAGCTCAAAGAACTTCTTCATCCCAAGCAGAAATGCCTATGCATCTTATGGTTTCTTCATCTCTCCATCGAATGTAGGTGGATTGGCTTTCTTGAACTCATCTGGAAAGTATTCCCTCTCATTCCTCATGTAAGGATGATAGTGATGATGACCATGATACTTATCTGAACCAAAACTAGAATATAACCCATCATTAGGGGAATTTTGAGGTCTAAAATGGGCCTCCTAAGGAAATTATAAAATAAAAGCGGAAATAATAAAATAAGATTATATTACATCATCAAATTTTTTAGGGAAAAAATAAAAAACTATTTTTTCAACTCGTATTTACAACTTATCTCCCTATGGGTTTACTCAAATTTTGAGCAGAAACACTTATTGGATGAAAAATTTGATTCCTCATCCAATGATTACCCATGTTGCATACTTTTGATGGACCCTACTACATGAGAAATGAGAAATACATGAAAAATGTGATTGCAATCATGTTTTTTCATGTATTTCTCATTTTTCATGTAGTAGGGTCCATCAAAAGTATGCAACATGGGTGCTCCATAGATGAGGAATTAAATTTTTCATCTAACCAATACTCCAGCTTGAAATTTGAGTAAAACTTTAGGGAGATAAGTTTAAAATACGAGTTGAAAAAATAGTTTTATTATTTTATTAATTTTTAATCTTTTCATTTTTTTTGTTCCAAAAATGGTAAATCATTCCCCATGATTGACATCATCATCTTGAATCCTATTGTTTCTTATAAAGTTTATTTTGGTTTTAAATTTTCTTAGGGGGGCAATTTTAGACCTCACAATTCCCCTAATGAACTATTGCCTCTATTGTCAAGTGCATCCAAGAACCTAACATCTCGGATTGTGTCATCCATGTCTGACTTGTACCCTCCATGAGACCTACTACCATATTCCCCCTTAGTCCTATCCTCATGTCCATAACTTATCTGTGTTTTTCCATGTCTATGCAAATCTGACAAACTCTAAAGGATAATTGCATTGACCCCTACTTTCTTTTCTTGTACCCTGGCAAGTCTTTCTTGCTATTGAATGATATTGTCATTATCTGCCTTGCAACTTTTGATCTCTTCCTTTAGACTTCTCAAGGTATTTGCAATTTTAGGGGAGTACTCATTGGCTATTGATCTGATCTGTAAGGAGAGTATCATGAATTGTAATCCATCACTCTACTAGTCATCTATGATCTTGTTTTTCCTACAAACATTCCATGTTACATAAACCAAATATAAACATAATAAGCATACCTCAATGAAGTTCAGGGGAAGTTATCTCATCTACAAAATCAATCCAGATTAGCAGAATACATATAAATATTTAATCATATCAATATATTGACAGCATGCATGATAACACTAACTACATACAATGACCTAATGCATGACAACCATAACCACGACAATGCATGCATAACGACATGCATCTAGCCCATCCATTCCAAGTATTTGAACCATGATTTGATACTACCCTGTGGTATTAGATATCACCCAAAGAGAACGAACCTGCTCTAATACCACCCTGTAACACCCCCACCCCACATTTATCCAATTTTGCTACCCTGTTAAGGTAAACATGAGATGAAGAGTTACTATGACATGACCCAACCTCTAAGCTTTAGTTATGGAAGTGGGGCCAACAACTGAAGACTTACAAACATATCTCAGGGCTTACAAGATACTCAAGGGCCAAAGAACCACCCCAAGTGACCAAACCCTGAGTTGGATAGCTTTTTCAGTGACCTGGGCCCACAACTGCATGCACAAGCCTGCAAGGGTGTGGTTATGACCCAAAATCCTCAGTTCAAAGGGTGTGGTCCTAAGATATTAGCCACAATTCTAGGCCAGCCTCCAAACCACTACCCAAAACTTCCAGTCTTTCCAGAATGATAAATGACTTAATGACAATGGTATTCATATAAAAATTGAACAAGAAGTTAACCTAACCAGGCCTAACCATGCTATTCATTTCGTTAAACATATGGTAAACATGTAAGCTATAGGTAATGAATGCATATCTGATCATATGAGTCCGAAAATTATCTAAGAATCACCAAGAAGGTATAATCCCCTCTCATAATAGTTGTAATAACACTCGTTAGCCCATGCATTCATTAACCATCAAATACTTATCAAATCCTGAACAAATCCATATCTAGATCACTTTACAAATCCATGCTTATAACCATCATATAACCAAATTATTAACCATGATATAACATCCATCCAATCACCCTAATAACAATTACAAGTGCTCATAGATTACAATAGGAAAAACAGCTCTTATTAACTGATGCAACATTCAACCAAGTCAAGGACTTCCATGTACCACGTGACCATAGATTGGGCTGAACCAAATCTTTCCTTCAACCAATCACCCTCATGTCATATTCCAAGCATGAATGTGGGATATCAAGGCATAAACAATTAGGGCTTCCCAGAGATTAAACCACCTCCACCCTTAGGCTACCATGATCTCACCAAAACCAGTCAAGAGATCACAATGCCCAAAACAAGCTTGGATGTCTCAGAGTTTCTTCACCAATACCTTGAGGAACTTTCATGTCTCCACCCACCTATTGAGGGCTTCCTAAAGAATAATCCACCTCCACCCTCAAGCTACCACGATCTCGTTAAAACCGGTCAAGAGATCACAAACCCCAAAACAAGCTTGGATGCCTCAAAAAAATTTCACCATTACCTTGAGGAATATTTTTGTCTCCATTAACCTGTTGAGGTCTTCTTGTAGATTAAACCAATCCCACCCCCAACCCTTGGGAATTTTCCTAAGACCACCTCACCCAGTTCCAAAACCTTTCGACAATCCAAAGCTCAACCAAAAAAGAATCCCATCGCACCATGGTTATCTAGGAAATGGAAAGGTAGGGCTGAAATCATTGTCAAATCAGGAAAACCCCATGCCAATGACAACAAATGAACCAAATGGGAAAATGCATGTACCATGCATTAACACTTCAGCTAGGAAATCACACATGCAACCTGCAACCTATAAGTCCTCTTATTGAAGTTGCTTTATCTAACCTTCCTTGTTTGTCATTTGCTTTCTTTGTCTTTCCTTTTCTGTCCTTGTCTTTCCTTGCTTGCTTGCTTTCTCCTCTTGGTGTTCTTCTCTCTCTAAAACAAATTCTAATGCCAAAACTAACAAAAAAATTTGAACTGATCCTCAGAAGCCGTGTTATTATTGAGGCCTTGATTTTCTTCAGTTTCCTCTCTTTTTCCTTCAATTTTCCTCTCATGCAAATTTTTGACCCTTCATCTCCCTTTTCTCCTATTTTCCTTTATTTTCATAAATAAATGCCAATTAATTCCTCTTTTTCAATTTCCTTAGCCATAAATAAACCGAAGTGACACCCATTAGGATTTTTTGCCCAACATTCAACTTGGAATATGTGTCCCATGAACTTGGTCTTATTTGTTGCCTTTATTAACTTTATTACAATAAATTTTAACCTGGGGTTATTAGATATCATGGTGTATGTGTCTAGATTATAGAGAGATCAACAAGCTCAATATTAAAGATAAGTTTCCCATCGTTGTCATTGATGAATTTTTGGATGAACTACATAGAGAAATTTACTTCACAAAGTTTGATTTTCATATAGGATATCATCAAATTAGAATGAAGACAAAAGAAATTCTGAAAACAACATTCAGAACTCATGAAGGACATTATGAATTTTTGGTCATGCCTTTTGGCCTTACTAATGCACCTTCCACATTTCAAGGTTTAATGAATTCCACTTTCAAACCCTTCCTTGCAAAATTTGTGTTAGTATGATTTGATGGTATACTAATCTATAGCAAGTCTTGGAAAGATCATGTTCAACATGTTGATAGGGTGCTCAAACTATTGGAGGAGAAACAATTTTATGCAAAATCCTCCAAATGTTTCTTTGGGTACAAGAAGTGGAATATTTGGGTCATATTGTATCCCATGAGGGTGTTGCGGCAAACCCTAACAAAATTAAAACCATCAAGGTTTAACATCCTTGGTGAAAATTTCATGTAATAAAGTTAAAAAATAATAATAATAACCATGGTTGATGGGGCACTTATTTTAAGCAGAATGTTGGGCAAGATAACCTAGTGGGTGTTCGTGGGTGTTCATTTGGTTTATTATGGCTAAGGAAATTGGCAAAGGCAATAGCTAAGGCTTTGGAAAGGAAAAAAGTCATTTTTGGCACAATTATTTATGAAAATAATGGAAATTAGGAGAAAAGGAAGGGGAAAGGTCACAAGTTGCATGTGAGGAGGAAATTGAAGGAAAATAATGGACAATGAAGAAAATAGAGGCCTAATTGATAAAAAGGCCTCTGAGGATCAGTTTGTAATGTTTTTTCAGTTTAGTTTTGGAGCTCTCTCATCATTATCTCTCTCTTACTCACCCTTGGAAACTTAGATTTTTCTTAGAACACTTTGTCATTGGATCAAAAAAGGCAAAGAAGGCAAGAGGAAGGAAGGAGCGAGCAAGGAAGAGCAAGATCAAGCAGCTACAATAGGATTCTTTGCAAGTGTGATTTCCTTGCTAGATTTGGGATGCTTGGGATTTCATGTGGTTTTTTTCTGCCATGGCATGGGTTTTTCCAGGTGTGATAGTGTCTTCAGCCTAGCCTTTCCATTTCTAGATAGCCTTGATGAGATGGGTTCTCATAATTCGATTGAGCCAGATTGTCGGATGGATTTGAAGCTGAGTGGGGTGGAACTCTAAAATGACAAACACATGGCCTAGTGGTCCATAAACTAGACTGTGGATCATGGTAAAGCCACTAGCCTAGCAACCCCTAAGCCAGACTGTGGGTTGCAGTAAAGCCAGGATTGTGTGCATCGATGGGCATAGGAATCCTTTCCTATGAATGGCAGGATATACAGTAAATCCAAGAGGTGGACTACTCTCCATTGGGCCTAATAGTCCTGGGATGGGATGTATGGTAAAACCTAGAGAGTGGGTCTCGGTGTAGGGCCTAGTGATCCCTATATCGGACTGTGGATAATGGTAAAGCCTAAGAGACTAGGAGGCACTCAAATTCCTCACGGTGTAGGTGGATAAATACGATAGCATCCATACTTGTTTGGTTATTTTAGTTGGTTATGAGTCCCACATTCATGCTTGGAATATGGCACGGGGGTGATTGGATGAAAAGAGATTTGGCTTAGCCAATCTATGGTCGGTTGGAACGTGGTAGTCCCATCCTCAGTTGGTTTCTACATTCATTAATGATGTAACACCCCCTCCTCCCAAGTCCAATCAAGAAACCAACCAGTCGGGCAAACATGTGATGAGAGAGGTTACTAGGGGATTCAATCTCCTAAGTGGCCTTTAGGAAATGGAATTGATGGAACTCATCAAACAAACCCATCCATATCAGCAAAAACACCCTCAGGAGATATGTGAGCCACTCAGACAGCCTTTCCCTGAGTCCCACTGATTATTTAAGCCTTTTAACCCAGAGTCGCTCTCATTTTATAGGCAAGACAACAACCAACAACTCAAAGTCACTCTCATAGGCCTCTATGCTAGTGACTATGGAATTTTCTCAGCAGACTTGTGCTAGCAACCCCAAGATTTGAGCCACTTTTCTAGCCCAGAATCTCGACCTATGCCTAGAACTTGCTACAACCTTCAGAATCCATCAAATACATCATAACAATATTGATAAATCAAAATCAATCTAAGGACTAGACATGAGCATCCCCAACCGGGACTGAAATTCTATCAAACACTTGGCATCAATGCAACCTACAGGTCTATGATACAAGACAGAGAATAAATGGCTAAAAGAACTTATGAAACATAACCAGAAGGATCACCTCCTTCTCCATTGGAATATTATATCATCAATTATGTCTTGCATCCATCCATTTAATAATTACAAGTAAATACATGAAATAACCATGACATGGACCAATCATATAACCATGCTTATAACCAACATAGAACCATACAAATAATAGAGATATGGCAACCATTAAATCCACATATAAACAAGTGAAAAAGTAATCTAACTTAGATTTTATTAATCATAGGCAAATCTGACTAGGTTCGAGACTTCCGTGTACCACCTGACCATAGACATGTCTAAACCAAATATCTCTTTCACCAGTCACCCCAGTGCCATATTCCAACCATGAATGTCGGATCTCATAGAAAAACCAATCCAGGACCAACCAAGGGAATCTAGACATTAACCACCTCCACCCTCACCAAATTGTGATCACACCAAAAATCGGTGCTCCGATCACAACCGAACGGAATTTGTAATTCCATCTGGAATCCATCACTATCCTTGAGGAATTTCCCATCTCCTTGTCTCTGATGCTTTACCACAATCCAATCCTAGATCACTAGGCCCTAAACCAAACCAGTCTCTCAGGCATTACCGTAATCCAAACTCAGATCACTAGGACCTAAACTAAGACTTCGCCCTCGAGCTTTACCGTGTATCCTGCCAAAATAGGTCAAGGGATTCCTAGGCCTTTTGGAATGAACCTTGAGACCACCTCCACCCTGGATTCTAAAATCCAACTGGAAAGCCAAAGCTCAAAATTGAAATAAACATCCCAACACCCTGGCGTCTAGAAAAAGGCAAGGCTAGGCTAAAAACCACTATTACAACTCAACAAAACCATGCCATTGACAGCAAGAGAACCATACACCAACACGAAAAGCTATGCATGTCCAAACCAGCTAGGAAATCACACTTGCAAAAGTTTACTAGCAAGTATTCATGTTGAAGTTGCTTGATCCTTCTCTTCTTCCTTAATCCTTACTTTACTTCCTTTCCCTTTGCTTTCTTTTCCTTCCTTAATCCAAAGCTAGAGTGCTCCAAGAAAACTCTAAGTGACCAAGAGTGAGAGAGAGAGAGAGAGAGAGAGTAATGAGAGAGCTCCAAAATTGCACTAACAAAAGGTTACCAATTGGTCCTCATAAGCCTTTTTGTTAATGAGGCCTTTATTTTCTTCATTTTCCATTATTTTCCTTCAATTTCCTCCTCAAATACAACCTGTGACCTTTTACCTTCATTTTCTCCTATTTTCCTTTATTTTCTATAATAAGTGTGCCAAAAATGCCTTTTTGCCTTTTAATGCCTTTTCCTTAGGGAAAACACACATGTAGTGATGCCCACTAAGATATCTTTGCCCAACATACAGCGTGGAATAAGTGTCCCTTGCCCATGGTCTCTTTTTTCCTTTATTAACTTTTATTACATGAAATTTTCATCGGGGTTGTTACAGAACCCTCCCCCTTGGGGAACACCATCGTTAGCGTTAAACCACACCATGACCTCAACAAAACCACTAAAAAGAAAACATACTACTCATCAAGCTTTATAACTTAGCTCATTGTGGTATTTACATCCATATACATATACATACATATACCAAAACATCATCAAAACATATGCCAAACATATACCAACATCAAACCAAAACTGCTTTGCCTCAATGTTATGAAACCAGCTCAAGAAAAGATAGAAAAGATAGATCAACGCCTTAGAATTCAGCCTCTTCGAGGGGGCAACCTCCTTTACATTACATAAATGAACAATTCTTGGATGATTCAAATGACAAAACCTCCTTTCTATATATAGGAGTCTATGGAGTCACAATATAATCCAGCCGACCTAACAATAATAATATAAAGCCACAAAAATAACAATAGAGGGATTCTATGGGCACATTAATAACAATATGGGGGCAATGGGGGCACAACAATATAAATAAGGGGTATAACTACAATAGTAATGGGGTAATCACTAGTATTATAGGGACCCAACATGCCCCTCTCCTTCAAAAAAGTGTTGTCCTCAACGCTTGAGTAGTTCTGGATACTTCTGCATAAAATTCTCATCCTCCCATGTGGAATCTTCAGTGGATAAGTTCTTCCACTTGATAAGGTACTCTGAAATTGATCGATTTCGTAGCTGTCGAGTTCTTGTTTCTATAACTGCTTCCAGTTCCAATATAATTTTTCCTTCCTCATCAAGTTCTGGCAATATTGTTTGAACTGGAGCTTGTCGCCTATAACCTTCTTTAAGCATGAAACATGGAAAACTGGGTGCAATCGAGAAGCTGCAGGAAGCTCCAATTTGTATGCCATAGTACCAATCTTTTGCAACACCTTGTACGGACCATAATACTTTGGTGATAATTTATTATCCTTCTTAGCTTGCTTGAGGGACATTTGCTTATATGGTTGTAGCCGTAGGAATACCCAATCACCTACATCAAAACTTCTTTCACTGCGATGTTGATTTGCCTGTTGTTTCATTCTATTCTGTGCCAACACGAGGTTATCCTTTAAGAGTTGGAGGACTTGTTGTTGATGTTCGATGTGATGTTCCACTGCCTGAACCTTAGAATTTTCTCTTAAATATGATGTGATGGATGGTGGTTGATACCCATAAAGTGCCATAAATGGGGTCATTTTTGTTGCTGTATGAAAGGAAGTGTTATACCACCATTCAGCCAGAGGCAACCATTTGACCCATTGTGTCTGTTTATCAGATACAAAGCAACGAAGATATCCTTCCAAACATTTGTTTACTATCTCAGTTTGCCCATCAGATTGAGGATGATAAGATGAGCTATGAGCTAACTGAGTACCAAGACAAGAAAATAATTGTGTCCAAAAATTTCCAGTGAAAATGGGATCTCTGTCACTTACAATAATCTTTGGGTTTCCATGTAGCTTTTGAATTGTTTCCATAAATGCAGTAGAAACTGTACTGGCTTTAAATGGATGTGATAATGCACAAAAGTGTGCATACTTGGTAAGTCTGTCAACTACCACCATGATGACACTCTTCCCTCAGACTTGGGTAAACCTGTGATAAAATCCATTGAAACCTCCTCCCAACGTTGGCTTGGAATGGATAAAGGTTGTAATAGACCCGGTGTCTTAATTGTTTCAACTTTATTTTGTTGGCAAACCAAACATTCTGCCACAAACTTTTGAATATCTGATTTAAGGCCATCCCAAAAAAATTCCTTCTTAACCCTGTGGTAAGTTTTTAAAAATCCTGAGTGCCCTCCTAAGGGAGAAGTGTGCAATTCCATAAGAATCTTTTGTTTTAGCTGGGAATTCTTACAGAGGTATAAGCGATCTTTGTACCATAACGAATCATTTTTCCAGCTAAATGTATCAGACGTACTGGAATCTTGTTGTAGCTTTCGAATAAGTGCCCACACTTCTTCGTCATTCTTCCATTCCTCCCTTGCTTCATTTATCCAATCTGGTTGGATAATAGAAATAGCGCACAACAATGCTTCCACATCCTCATCCTTTCTTGAGAGTGCATCTGCCACCACATTTTGCTTCCCTTTTTTGTAGATGATTTCAAAGTCATAACCCAACATCTTTGTGACCCACTTTTGTTGCTCTTCAGAGGATAATCTTTGTTCTAAAAAGTATTTAAGGCTATCATGATCCGTTTTTACCTTGAAGTGTCTTCCCATTAGGTAGGGTCGCCATTTCTTAAGTGCATGGAGTATTGCCAACATTTCCTTCTCATAAATAGCTTTTCTTAAAAACTTTCCCTTGATTGGACGACTTTCAAAAGCAATGGGTCTTTCATCTTGCATTAGAACAGCACCAATTCCATTTCCTGAAGCATCACATTCCACAATAAAGGTTTTTGTGAAGTCCGGTGTAGCTAAGACCGGTGCTTGGCACATTGCCTCTTTAAGATGTTCAAAGGCCTTTGTTGCTTCCGGAGTCCATGAAAATGCATCTTTCTTCAATAATGTTGTTAGAGGTGCTGCTATTCTCCCATAATTCTTAACAAACTTGCGATAATACCCTGTCAACCCAAGAAATCCTCGCAAATGCTTTATGGATGTGGGGATTTTCCATTCCTTAATGGCTTTAATTTTGCTAGGGTCTACCTTAACTCCTTCATGAGATACAATATGACCCAAATATTCCACCTCCTGGACTCCAAAGAAACATTTGGATCTTTTGGCATATAATTGTTTCTCCTCCAATAGTTGTAGCACCCTGTCAACATGTTCAACATGATCCTTCCAAGACTTGCTGTAGATAAGTATATCATCAAAAAATACTAACACAAATTTTCTAAGGAATGGTTTGAAAATTGAATTCATCAAACCTTGAAATGTTGAAGGTGCATTGGTAAGGCCAAAAGGCATGACCAAAAATTCATAATGACCCTCATGAGTTCTAAATGCCGTTTTCGGAATGTCTTCAATCTTCATTCTGATTTGATGATATCCTGAACGAAGATCCAACTTGGTGAAGTAAATTGATCCATGCAATTCATCCAGTAATTCATCAATGACAGGAATGGGGAACTTATCTTTAATAGTGAGCTTGTTGAGCTCCCTATAATCCGGACACATGCGCCATGATCCATCCTTCTTGTGCACCAATACTACTGGAGCAGAGAAAGAACTTTGACTCGGTTGAATTATACCAGCCTCTAGCATTTCTGCAACCATACGTTCAATTTCACTTTTTTGGACATAGGGATATCTGTACGGTCTGATGTTTGGAGGAACACTTCCTGGAATCAGATGAATAGCATGATCATGATCACGCATAGGTGGGAGACCTTTGGGAGTCTCAAATACCTTGGAATGATTGTCCAGGACTTTTTGGAGATCTGGAGAAATAGATGATTCTAATGTGGAAACATCTAGCGAACATAATTGTGCAATTACACCCCTTTGCTCCTTTTTTAGAAGCTTTGTCATACCATTAGAGCTGATTATCTTTCCTGGTTTCCCTGCAATACCCCTTAATTCAACTTCCTTTCCTTCCACAGAAAATTTGATGAAAAGTTCTTGAAAATTAAAAGCTATTGTACCCAAGGATTGTAGCCATTGGACTCCTAGTACAACATCAGCACCTCCCATTGGAATGGAAAGCATTGGGCTAGTCAATACATATTCTCCCATGGAT
The DNA here is from genome assembly GCA_031772625.1 of Pinus tabuliformis. Classification (NCBI taxonomy): domain Eukaryota; kingdom Viridiplantae; phylum Streptophyta; class Pinopsida; order Pinales; family Pinaceae; genus Pinus; species Pinus tabuliformis. The sequence continues at coordinate 924,148,788 of CM062806.1, forward strand.
AGCTTGATATTATGGCACTTTCTAGAGCAATTTATTGTTCCTCCATTTGCAATCATCACTTGACACTCTGGTGCTGGATATAGGAAGCAATTCAATTCTTTTGCTACCCTACAATGAATAAAATTGTGGGTGCTTCCTGAATCAATCAACACTATCACCTTTTTCTTCTTGATTTGTCCTTCTATCTTGATGGTTTGAGGAGTGGTAATTCCCGCCAATGCATTACAAGATATGGTCGGATTTATTTGTTCTTCATCTAGGCTTTGTTCTTGGAGCATATCCTGTTCTTTTGACCTTTCTTGCTCCTTTTCTTCTTCCTCTTCACAATCTATGTAGAATAATTTCTTCTCAGCACACTTATGACCTTTAGTGTATTTGCTATCACAACTATAACAAAGCCCTTTTGCTCTTTTTTCTTCCAATTGTTGTGGTGTCAACCTTATAGGTTGTGGAAGACTAGGGGCAACAACACTTCCGTCTTTATAGTTGTGAGTGGTATGCTTCCTGGTTGCCATAATTTTGCTTTCCATTTTTCTTGCTAACCTGAATGCCTTCTCTAATGAATCAGGTTCCCAAAGTCGAACATCATGTTGGATATTATCCTTTAAAGACCCTATGAACACATCAATCCTATGCTCCTCTGGAATATCTTTTACCCTTATGTTCAATTTTTGGAACTCCTCAATGTGCTCCATTATTGAACCCTTTTGTTTGAGACTTATCAATTGGCTAAAAAAAGTGTTGCTTTTTGTATCCTCATAATGTGCTATCAATTCTTCTGTAAAAATTGCCCAAGTGATAAATTGTTTACGAGAGCAAAGCCATTGATACCATACAAATTGATTTGGTTCCAAATATAAAGTTGCCATACGTACCTTTTGTGTGTTTTGCACATTATTGAGATCGAAGAACTGCTCCATCTGTAATATCCATGTGGCGGGATCCTTGCCATCAAACTTCCTCATATCGATTTTTGGAATATGGTGGGTCTTCGATCCAACATTAGAGTCTATGGAATCATGATTAACATTTCTTTTGTTCACATCATGAGTTTCCTTTACAACCTTTTCACCATTAGTAAGTATTTCTTGTAGAAAATTTGTCAAATCTGTCTTCAATTCTGCCATGTCTGTCTTCAAATTTGTCCTCAAATCTGTCTTCAGATCATCCATCTTAGCTTCCACGCCCTTTATCTTAGATTCCACGCCATTTATCTTAGCATCTGTTAGCTTTTGGGAGCGTGACATTTGTTGCACTTGTTCTTGTAATTTTGATATATCATGTAGCATTTCTTCCTCTTCTTCATGAGTCATGCTAGATCTTTCAGGTTCCTTACTAGGTGTTTGCATTTTCTTTCCTCGGGGCATCAGTTACCGATAATAATGCTTTACTATGCCCTTTGAATGCCTTCAAACCAAGCTTATGCAAAAATAAAAAATAAAAACTACACACCTTTTTTTACTTTGTAGAAGCCTGATATTGAATCTGATGTATCTCTGTAATTTCGAATCATCTAGTTCTGAAATTGTGACCTGTAGTAGCCTTCTATGTCCTCTTTCCAATGCCACTAGTCTGATCCAAATTGGATTCTCCAAGAAAGAGTTATGCACAATCTCCCGCAGTGACCTTCTTACGAAATTTCAATGTGATGCTCAGAAAGAAACTTATGACGATTTTCCCCAGGTCACCTGTTTTGAGTGTAATTCAGGAGTCTACAAAAAGACCAACTTCCTAAGATCATATCTCCGAAAATATCGCGCGAAAAGCTCTGAAATTCGGACCCAAGGTTCAGCGCAATTTCTTCTCAAATGGGTTTTTTTTGCGACTTCTGAAACGTCACAGAAAAAAAGTTATAGCGAAAATGCCATGATGACCTGTTTGGAGCAGCGAAACCCTAGAATCCAAAGCTCTGATACCAAATGTTATGAAACCAGCTCAAGAAAAGATAGAAAAGATAGATCAACGCCTTAGAATTCAGCCTCTTCGAGGGGGAAACCTCCTTTACATTACATAAATGAACAATTCTTGGATGATTCAAATGACAAAACCTCCTTTCTATATATAGGAGTCTATGGAGTCACAATATAATCCAGCCGACCTAACAATAATAATATAAAGCCACAAAAATAACAATAGAGGGATTCTATGGGCACATTAATAACAATATGGGGGCAATGGGGGCACAACAATATAAATAAGGGGTATAACTACAATAGTAATGGGGTAATCACTAGTATTATAGGGACCCAACACTCAACCGGAAAATAATGAAGGATACAGGGCCGACATCTTATCTGACATCTTCCATGTAGCTTCTTCAGGCCCAAAGTGCTTCCACTACACTTTAGCTTTCTCTATGGCTTTGTTCCTAAGCATGAGATGTTTCTGCTACAATATGCACTGAGGCTCCAGCTTGAACTCCCCTTCTCGCTCCACTTGCAATACAGACCAATCAATAACATGATCAACATCCTTTATATACTTCTTAAGCAATGAAATATGGAAAAAATCATTGAATTTCACTGTTGGATGCAATGCAAATTGATATTCCATTGGTACAATCCTCTCAAGGATCTCGAAAGGGCCACAATATTGTGGTGCCAACTTTGCACATGAAGCAATACTCAAAGAGTTTTTCTTGGGCTTGATGTGCAAATACACATGATGCCCAACCTGAAAATCCTTGAAAACATTGTGTTGATCCACATAAATCTTCTATCTATCTTGTGTTGCCTTTAGATTCTTCTTTATAACCTGCATTTCCTACTCCATGTCTAGTCCAATAAGTACCTTGTTCACTGGATCACTCCAACTGATGGGAGTGTTACAACTCCGTCCATACAATGCCTCAAAAGGACTCATCCTCAATGACTCCTGATAACCATTGTTGTATGTGAACTCAACCAATGGAATATACTCCTTCCATTTCTTCTATTGGTGCATCACATACATCTTCAACATATCCTCTAATATCACGTTGACCCTCTCTCTGTCTATCTGTCTACAAATGATAAGTTGTACTGAAGACTAACTCTATATCCAAGCTTGCAAATAGCTCCTTCCAAAACTTGGAAGTGAAATTTGCATCCCTGTCTGACACAATCTTCTTTGGAACACCATGTGGTCTCACTATCTATCTAATGAACACCTGTGCTACCTCACTGGCTGAATATGTAGTCTTTACTGGAATGAAGTGAGCTATCTTGCCACGACCATAATAGAGTCATGATGCTCTACTATCCTTGGAAGACCTGTGATGAAATCCATGGAAATGACCTCTGATTTCCATTCTGGAATCGCTATAACCTGTAGTAAACCACCTAGATGCTTAAATTCCTCCTTGACCTACTGAAACTCTAAACATATAGTCACGAACTCTGCCACTTCCTTCTTCAGATTTCGCCAATAGTAGAATTTCATCACCACCTTCAATGTCTTCTGATATCCTAGATGACAGGGGTATGACTTAGCATGAAATTCTCTCAAGATAATCTTCTTGAGCTCACTGCAATTCGATACATAGATCCTATCTCTAAATCTCACCAAACCATCTATCGTGAGACAATAATCTACATCCCGGTTGTTTGCTTATATGGGCCTGAGCCAGGTTCGGAAGAATTAGTTAGCCCAACAAATCCCGCAGCTACCAGCCCTTTCGACAACAGCCCGTGAAGCGCAGATTGAGGTCTCACCCGAGGTAGCAGGGGAAGGTGCTGGAACCAGGTTTTCGCACCCTATGGATGTCTAGGTGTGGTCTGGAGGCTTCGCACACTGGTTTACAGCCCAGCGCGGCTCAGTTTTCACACAGATCCAGCTTGATTATTTCTTTCTTATTAGTGTGCTTCTTCTAATTAGATGAAGTAGTTACCAATTATCAAGGTCTTTAAGCAAACATTTAATCAACACAACTAATTTGCGCATAAAAATGAACCCAGATTTACATTCATTTAAACCATAAGCAAATTAAATCAAACAGATATTATGACAGCTAAGAGAAACACAGAATTTCAGAAGAAACTTATCTTTATTTCCACTTTATCTTTCCTACATCGAGATCCGCCCTGCGCACTCAGCTGCAAGGGTCCGCGCACACAGCTGCAGACTTTCCAGGCATCTGCACACACAGCTACAGATCCTCTACCTACTACCCTTATCCCTCGACTCGAACTTACAGATGCTTTCAATCTCTCTCTACTTCAGGTACCCATTACATTTCATCTTTTTAAAAACTGTCTTTTCCCCATAGAGCCTTGCTCTATTTATACCCTTCCCTAGCCTATGACCCTTGCGCGAGCCGACTCTATTTATCTTTCTTTACATTATTTTCAGGCAGACTACCCTTTGACTCAACCTTTTAAAATTCACGCTCCGCGCGTTTAGCAGAGTCTTTACCCTAACTTTACCCAAAATATCTGGCTTCGCGCCCCCTAGTCGTTGCACGAGGCTTCCGCTACCCAACAGTCCCCCAACACAATCATCGTGACTCGTCCCGAGTCACTCGCTGGCACGGCTAGACGCTCTACCTTGGCTTTGTGGTTCACCTCCCTTTGAGTGGTGCTCATCGTCCTGCTGCTCCTTCATTGTCTCCTGCAACGCTTCGTCTAGCTCCTGCTTCAGTGTTTCTACCATGTCTCGCAACCGATGACTCTCATTCTGCTCTGCTCGGTTAACACAGAACACCCCCTCGTAGCATTTTAACGTGAGTGGGGGAGTCGCATACAGGACCTCCTGGTACCACCGCTGCCACTTTCGGCCTTCATATCTTCTATTCACACTGTCTGTCGCAGCTTGTGTTGCAATTTTGCAAGACCCTGGCTGTTGTTTGCAAGATCCCAATCTTTGAGGGACATCAGAGACGGCTTACTAACTGCATATCTACCCGTGGTTTCCATCTGCCCATCCTTTCGTTGTTCTGTTGTAGTGCGTCAGCCTACCCCTAGGCGAGGCGATGACATCTGAACCAATTCTGCTTCATGTTCCCTCTTTTCCGATACATCTCCTACTGGTGATGCTGCAACCTGCGGGATGCCCACAGGGGTCACCCCCATATTCCTTAGAACGTCCTGCTTCTCCATCAGCCAGATTACTACCTTTGGGTGCATGCCTTGTGCCGAGATAATGAAGAGCTCCATCGGTGTTTCCAAAGTGTATGCCACCCAGTGGGTTTCCCTCGGTGATTTCTAAGCCCTACGAATTTCAAATGCACTGAATGCCGCCTATGCCAATTCATGTAAACTTATCGTGTCAACCCTGTGGTAGCTTGTTCCATATCTGGCTCGTACTATTCCTCTTAATTCCCCTCCGCCTGCTCCCCTTTGCCATAATGCAGACATCTTGTCATGAATAGTGATATCAACGGTCATCATTCCTTTTATCAACACGTCCATGTGAGCCTTCCCGTGCGACCGCGATCCTTGTGGTTGGTCAAATGTACGCACACCTTACTACTCGCGCATCTGTCCCCCAGGCTGCTTTATCATCCCACGATCTCTTTCAACTAGGTGGAGCGGTGAGACTATCTTTTGAACGGTCAATCAGGCGGTCGGCTCACCCGTGTAGAGCTTCAAGTCACTGCCATTCACTTTTCCCGGGAAGGGGTCTCCATTGAGTTTAGCAAGTTGAACCACACCCCCATTAGTAACTTATTTTATGACGTAGGGTCCTAACCAATGCATGTGGAGTTTACCTGGGAATTTTTCGAACTTACTGTCATAAAGCAATACTAGATCATTCTCTTTGAAGGTGTGCACCTTGATATGGCGATCATGCCACGCTTTCTCGCGTTTTTTCTGTACTTGCTGATGGAATCCAGCCAAAAATCGATCTTCCTCTAATTCTTCGAGCTGTGCGAGCCACTCTTCCAATTCCCCGTGGTCTGCCATACCAGTGATTGCCGCAATCCGCAGACTAGGCACAATATATTCCATAGGCATAATGGCCTCTTTGCCATAGACTAAGCGAAATGGTGTCTGGCCAGTCAGCTTCTTGCACGTCGTTCAGTATGCCCATAGCACAGTAGGGATGCACAAATCCCAATCATTGCATCGCGCATTACAGACCTTAGTCAACGCATTTTCCAAAATTTTGTTGAAGGCCTTGGCAGTCCAATTGCTTGCGGATGGTAGGGTGTGCTCTGTTGGTGATATATCTAAAATTCCTTAGTGAGTGTGCTAATCATTTCATTCAGAAAATGTGTTCCCCTATCACTCATGAGAATTTTAGGGCAGTCAAACTTGGTCAGGACATTCTCAAACAAAAATTTTGTTGTTGTCGCAACCGTGCAATCCTTAACTTGTTGTGCCTTGGCCCATCGGGTAAAGTATTCAATCACAGTAATAATATAATGTGTGCCCGTCTTTCCTCGTGGTTCAATAGGCCTGATGAAGTCGATCACCTAGTTCTCAAATTGTTGTAGCGTTATTTGTGGTTGAAGTGGAATTTCATCCCTCCGCGATGGTTTTCCCATTCGTTAACATACATCGCAGGCCCAACAGTATGCTTTCAAATCCTGATGTAGGGTGGGCCACCATAATCCGGCGCGAAGAATCTTCTGCGCTGTGGCGCAACCCACATAATGTCTACCACCAACCGCTCCATGTGCTTCGGCCAGGATCTATTCGCGCTTGAATTCCAGTACATATCGATGCAATATCTCGTCGTTGCCCATCTTGTAGAGGTGGCCTACAATTACAGTAAAGTTTGTTGTGCGTATCACTAATTCCTTCTTTTGATGAACAAAATACCCCTACGGCACAATGCCTATGGTTAAAAAGTGGATGATGTCTTCAAAGTGGCCATCTACAACGCGCACGGCATATAACTGGGCGTCCGGGAGTCCCTCCTCTAGGCTTGTTGGTTCCTCACTAGTTTCAATCCAGGACAGGTGGTCTGGTCCTGCATTAAGATGTCCCGACTTTACAACCACCTCAAAGTCATATTCTTGGAACAGTAGCAACCATTGGTAGATGTGTCCCCCCAACACAGGCTTATTCACTAGGTATTTGAGCGCAGAGTGATCAGTGTACATCTTAAAATTTCCTCCAAGAAAATAGTGACGGAAATTTTGGAGCATGTATACCATCACCAATCCCTCTCGCTCAGTAGTAGAGTAATTCTTTTTTGCTTTGGACAACCTGCGACTTGAGAACGCAATCGAGTGATCAATTCCTTCCGCGCCTTCTTGAGTGAGTACCGCACCCAATGCTATACACGATGCGTCGACATGTACATGAAATTACATGTCCCACTTTGGAAAGACCAAGATAGGGGCAGATACCATTTTTGCCTTTAGCATTTCCAGGTTTTTGTTACATTCCTCATTCCAGCAATACGTAGCATCCTTCTTCAATAACTTTTCCATTGGAGCCGTGATCTAGGCATAATTTCTTATAAAATTCCAGTAGTAGCCCATGTGTCCCAATGTAGCGCGTAGCTGCTTTACACTTCGCGATGCTTGCAGATTGAGTATGATAGCGATCTTTGCTAGACCCACCATCAGTCCTTGCTTACAAACCATATGGCCTAGCAAGTTCCCGAAAGGGACAAGGAAAGTACGCTTCTTTAGATTGAGCCCAATTTGGTGCCAGCGGCAGATATCCAGCATCAATCGTAAGCTCGTGACATGTTTCTTAACCAATCCAAATACGATCCAGTCATCCAGGTAGACTTCTAAGAACTTGTGGATAAATTCTTTGAACGTGGCTACCACAATATGGGAAAATATTGCTGGCACATTCTTCAGCCCAAATGGCATTACCTTATACTAAAAATAGCCCCATTCGGTAGCAAACATTGTCTTGCTCTGATCCTCTAGTGCAATCTTGATCTGATGGTACCTGGAGAATCCGTCCGTGAAGGAGTATGCTTCTTGCCCGCCCACATTTTCTAGTACCTCATCCGTAAAGGGTGTTGGAAATGGATTGTTAACATAAGCATCATTGAGCTTCCGCAGATCTACGCAGATGCAGATCTCACCCTTCTACTTCTTCTCCTTCACAACCATAGGACTTACCCAATCGAACTCTTCGACTGGTTCAATTATCCCTGCTACCAGAATCTTATCCAGTTCTTCGCGGACCTTGGCTTTGTATTTTGGATTCAGTTGATAGGGTTGTTGTTTCACTGGCTTTGCATCTAGCTTCAAAGTTATTTTCATCATTCCTATGTCTCCTAAAATCCCTTTCAGCTCTGTAATATTTATAGGGAATAAATCTTGGTATTCGCGGAGCAATTCGACGACTTTTTCCACCGTGGCGTTGTCCCAATAGTCTCCAAGTGTAGCATATTTCGGCTCTTCCTCTATTCCGATATTTACCTACTTTGTTTTCAACTGCACCGTGATGTCTGGATCTTCTACATTGGGACCGCGCACCTCATGACTCCCTTCGGATTCTGGTATATTGATGTTACGCGGGTCATCCTCATCATCTTCTAGTTGTACATTGTAACATGCTAAGGCCTGGCTCCACTGTCGCGACCAATCCGACGGCACGACTTCTTCTGATTTTGGCGGTGTTCTGAAGATGGCAGCTTTTACCAACTGTAATGCGTCGTCCACAGTATCCATCCATTGATCTTCAAAGAGAAATGTCATCAGAAACCCTTCGCGCAAGATATCCCACTCATCAGTGCCATGCCGGAGCTCTGTTTCTGTATACCAGTTCCTTGGAATAACATCTAGGGTGTGATAAAATAAGTGCACCCATTCTAGTTGAGGCTCCGCACTATAAGATTTGGTCCATTTTCTTAGGTGTATGCATGGATTTTCTCATCCATCATATTTCCCTGTTATTCAGAGCATTGGCTTCCCGAATCTTATCTGCATCATCTGCCTGCAGCTTCACCAATCTTCGAAGGTTCCTTCATGGGTACCCCATCATCGCTCTGGTGTTGCACGCAATGCCCATTTTATCACATCAAACCATTGGTACTTGGGAATCATGCTTTTGAATTTAACCAGGAATTCATCTACTTCTGTCAACCCATCATACATTGGCAATTCACGGTTCTAAGCTTTGATGCAATACAGTGATTTCATCATCATATTACAGTGCAGCGTGGTTACCCCATTCACCCTGTTTCGCCATCGCTCGTCCTCTTCGTCTGAATCGCTAGTGCATGAGCTATCGTAATCCCACGAGGGTCTCCTTTCCTCCATTTGTCTATGTACAACAACCTTGTAGATGCAATCCAATGCATTGTCCCTTTCGTTGTTGCGCACAGGTTTTGTGTAGCGTGGTCCTTCTGTGGGATCTAGCGGAATGACTACTCGGAGTGACTTCTTCTCAAATATCATCTTCCTCTATTTGAGGTCAATAACCCCATTCATGTTAGTGGCCCAGTCTATCCCTAGCAGCGCAGGATATGAGCTACTTTCATCCATGATTTCAATAACTTTGAAATCTGTCCGGGTACTTGCGCCATCAATATCTACTGTAATTCCTTGTAGTCTTCCCATGGGAAAGATCTTCTATTGATTGACCATCCACAATTGAATAGGCGACCATTGTAGGGTAGGCTTACCCATGCGCTCCCAATTCTATTTAGGTAATACATTGGCATCTGAACCGAAGTCCAGAATGACCTGATCCATTTCGTAGTCGCCAATCTGCACCGTTAATCATACCTCTCGACCCATTCGTGATGTGTGTCTTCCTATTTTCCAGACTGCGCAAGGTTCACCCCACTCTGTGCACCTATTAATCACTTCTTGTAACCCTCTAACTGCCATGTTGTCACGAAGCAGTTTTATGCATGTCTCTAAGAAGGTAGTCAACATTGAGGGATCCCTATTCGGCTCAGGTCGTTCCCTACTACCTTGGGTAGAGACCCCCATGAAGCTTTCCCTAGCTTCCATATTGGTCACCCTATTGACCTCTCCTACAACTACACCGCTCTGTAATACCATGTTTACCTTGGGTTTATCGTCGCGTGGTTCAGATCTCATCATCTGCACGTTTTGCATTTTTGTAGGAGGCGTTGCCTTTTTGTCACGGATCTGTGCTATCAACATGGGGCAATCTAGTAGCTCATGATCGAATTGCTCACAATAAGGGCATGACACTCGGGTTGGATTGGTACAATCCTGCACGTAATGTCCTGGTCCCCCACAGTTGTAACAGATTAGTTGGCCGCAACCCCTTCCTGGTCCCATTCCGCCCCATCCTCGACCACGTCCTAGGAACCCACCACACACAAATGCCATGGCTATGTCCTGACCTCGCCCCTCAATTTGCATTCTGTAGGCTAGTGTCTGGTCCATTAACATTCAATAGCTACAACAATCTCTTTCTTCGTGACCCCCCGATCAGCAAAAGTTGCAAAAGAGTTGCTGGGAGGTCTGGTTGTATCTTGGCAATAGATGACAGTTATCAATGTTGTGCTTCCCTCCCACCTGATAGATTGTGCACCAGAGCGAGGAAATCGTGCTTGGTCTTGCTTGTACCTCTGGTCGTAAGGGTGTTGGCCCCCCTATTACCACAAAATTTGCTGAGACTGGACTGTGATCTTTATCGTGTCCTTGGCCCCTACACTTTATACACCATACTTCTTCCCAGACTTCTCGGCGCAATGTTTGGTCTTGTTTTAACTTCCGTATTTCTAAACATAGATTTTGGACCTATGCTTGAATTTTTTAATTCCCAACCCTGGGTCTTGTACCAGGGTTTCGTGCAACCACATTGCTGCCTCCAGCGCTTCCGCTTGGGTTGAGATCTTCTGTTGTGACAAGGCTAATTTCAGATATGGCGTTAGTGATGCGATGAACCAAGCGTGGTGCTATGCATCCATCAGGGTCATATTGGCCTCGCGAATAGTGCTTTTCAACCTTTGATCCAAATCCCACGGAGTCTCACCAGGCATCATCGTGATCTCTTTGAATCCCACAACTAACTGTGCTTCTGACTTAGGCCAACTAAATTCCTTTTTTAATTCAGTATGGATGTCCGCTATCCCCACTGCTAGGTTGAGGCTCGAATACTTCATGTACCATGTTAGCGCGCAATCCTGCAGTGCACTGACTAAGATGGCTTTCTTGATATTATTGTCTGCGACCTGCTGCGCGTTCCATACTAATGTTAGTACAAACCAAAATTGTTCCACGTCTTCGCCTCCTACTCCTTTGAACACTGGTAACTGAATCATGCTCACCATAGTTACCCTTGTTCGTCCCTGATTCTTTTGATTTTTCGACGCTTACTTCTTATCGAGTCCCCGCACTTCACACCAGACACCCCTTATGCAGATCTTGGTCCCGACAATGGAACCATTTGTTGGCTTATATGGGTCTGACCCAGGTTTGAAAGAATTAGTTAGCCCAAAAATCCCATAGCTACCAGCCCTTTCGGCAACAGCCCATGGAGCGCGGACTGAGGTCTCACCCGAGGTAGCAGGGGAGGGTACTAGAACCAGGTTTCCGCACCCTAGGGATGTCTAGGTGTGGTCTGGAGGCTTCACGCACTAGTTTACAGCCTGGCGCGACTCGGTTTTCACACAGATCCAGCTTGATTATTTCATTCTTATTAGTGTGCTTCTTCTGATTAGATGAAGTAGTTACCAATTACCAAGGTCTTTAAGAAAACATTTAATCAACACAACTGATTCGCGAATTAAAATGAACCTAGATTTACATTCATTTAAAGCATAAGCAGATTAAATCAAACAGATATTATGATAGCTCAGAGAAACACAGAATTTGAGAAGAAACTTATCTTTATTTCCACTTTATCTTTCCTACATCCAAATCCACCCTGCGCACTCAGCTACAGGGGTCCGCACACACAGCTACGGACTTTCTAGGCCTCTACGCACCCAACTGCAAAGCCTCTACCTACTACCCTTATCCCTCGACTTGGACTTATAGACGCTTTCAATCTCTCTCTACTTCAGGTACCCATTACATTTCATCCTTTTAAAAACTATCTTCCCCCATAGAGCCTTGCTCTATTTATACCCTTCCCTGGCCCGCAACCCCTGCGCGAGCTGACTCTATTTATCTTTCTTCACATTATTTTCGGGCGGACTATCCTTTGACTCGATCTTTTATAATTCGTGCTCCACGCATTCATGGAGTCTTTACCCTAACTTTACCCAAAATATCTGGCTTCGCGCCCCCTAGCCGTTGCACAGGGCTTCCGCTACCCAACACCGGTCACCTATACTTGTACCTGCATCTCTACCTATACCTATGCTTTGTTGTAACCTATGCATAATCTCCATGTATTTGTCATTCTGTTGTCTTGCCTGCAAAATCCTATCTTGTAACTCTGTTGGCTTAGTGGGTCCTAACCCAGGTTTAGAGTTAAGTTTTCCAAACAAATCCCTACACTACTTGCCCTTTTGGCATCAGTCCATAGAGCGCAAGCTAAAATCTCACCCGAAGTAGTATCGGGGGGTGCTGGAACCAAGTTTTTGCACCCAAAGATGTCTATAATGTTGTTTTAGGCCCTAAACATGTCTTCGCGCATATCGATAAGCCCTTGAGGCTTATCGATATAACTTCCTCTTACCAGCCTCTATACCTTCGTGAAGGTCTACTATTGTCTTTCGCAGACCCTAAACAGGCGAATCAACCACTTACATGCCTCTATAATCACTCATAAGTCTGTTATTACCCAGATCGGCTTAAGTGTCTGATATCTTTAGCATGCATTAAGATATTCTTCGTGTAAATAGATAGTATTACTTGCGTTCATATAACAATGTAAACCATACAGAATCACGCATCAATACAGTATTAATTCATAAACCCAATATTTATCATAACATAAACACATTCATTCATAATAGAAGTAAATGAATAAAACACATATATTTCCAGAATAGTCTCCTTATTGATACTTCATATTTGCTTACAGACTCAAAAATACCCTGCGCACTCAGTTGCAGTGGTCCGCGCACTCAGCTGCAGACTCTACTCTAGGCCTTTGTGCACACAGCTACAGAGCCTTTCCTCTACTCTAAGACTCTTTGCTCGTTACTTCTACTGATCCATTACATTCATATCTTTTTCTTCGAATTACTACCTTAGACTCTTCTAAGAATTTCCTTTTTATACAATTCCATGGTCCACGGACCATGGGTAGATCTTCTAAAGCTGACACATCTTACATAAAATAAGGGTAAAAACCCTTTATGACACTTTACATCTACGCGCTTCGCGACCACATCTTGTGGAGACTTTACTCTTTATACACAAAAGCTTGGGCTTTCAACCCCAAAACTTGGGCTTTTGCCCCAAAATTGACCTTAGGGGACCCTGTCCCAACAGGTACCCAACACAAATATTGTGACTCACCCTCAAGTCACTCTGTTGGTGTGGAGATCTTACTGTGAAGACCTCCCAACTCCACTTGTGCTACTGCAACTTTAGCTGTGCACTGCGTAGCTGCCTGCTTGACCTGTTCAACCAGCTGCTCGGTTACTAGTCCTGTGCTATCTTCTTGGATCTTCTGTTGTGTTTTCTACAGGCTGGCCAACTTCTCCCCAATGGTGGCGGATATCACATAGGCCTCATCTAGCCAAGGCCCCAATCTGGCCTTAAGGACTGCCTCTTTCCGTTGCATTGCTTCCACTTGTTCATGCAGTTTCTTTGCCTCCTATATTTTTTCCAATCTCTGGGTGACAAAGACGGTGCTTGTTGTCGCCTTTGCTTCTCATACTGCTTCTATAGTTCCCGAGCCTCCATGTTCAACCTCTACAAGTTCAGATCTTCCTGTAGACTTGTGATTAGCTCCATAGGTCGGTCGAAGAGCGTAGTGCCTTCTGCCACCGCGGCATCTACTACAATGACTCCATCCCTCATAGTAGCTTCACGTTGTTCCTTGACCTCTAGTGGAGTTGAAGGTTGTGTCTTCAACTCAAGCTCTGTAATTTTCAGGTTCAGCTCAAACTAAACCTTGGCCATCTCAATCTTTACATCGCACACACCTACAGCCAACTTCTGAATCTTGGTTTCCACCGGCACTTCTTCTGGGACATGCAGTTCCAGAACGATTCTGCATGCTTCGGCTACTACTGTTGTGGTGTGCTCATTCTTCTCCTAAAACTTCTTCCAGGCTTCTAGCACGGCTATATTCTCAACGAATATATGTTCGTTGCTGGTTTTCTATTCATTGATCATGCACAGCGCATGCTTCTTTCAGGCCTTAAGCTCTTCAATCATACCTTCTTGTAGGGTGTGAAGGAATTCACTGGGGAGCGCAGGCCAAGTTGAGGTCGGCATTCCTCAATGTGGTGACAGTAGCCTTGTCAGCTTCCACTTCCATGCTCAAATCTCCATCCAGTAGCACGACTGCCTGGAGATCCAAGGATCCAACCAACTCTGCAGCCTAAATGGTCACCAGCGCCAAAATAGTTGATGTCGCGCTGCTCTGTCCTGCACCTCTCTGCAGTCTGCTTACTTGGATCTGCAGCTCGTGCAAACCCGTCTGTATGGCACTGAGTACCTGCTTTTGTTGTTGCTCAAACTGTTGCATCATTTCTGCAATTGTATCCCTTACCTTGTCACCAATGTCATATAAGTCACCTTCTGTCAAGGTGATTGGGTCGAGTGATGACTTAGAGGCCTTGGTCTTTTTGTGTGGCCCTTCCTTCTCTTGCTCCCTCTTCTGCTTTACCTGGAAGGGAGTGCTTTCCAGATCTCCACCACCCTGTTATGGTTGCTCCCCTTCCTCTATCTGTGGTGAAGGAGATTTCTGACTTCTGTCAGAGTTGTGCTCTTCCTCTTTTTCCTTCGCGACGCGCTCTGCTTCTACTCAGGCCTTTTCCTTAATCTCCTTCTTCCGCTTTTCAGCCAACTACTAAACCTTCAACCAGGTCACTTGCTTTTTTCTGCTTTTCCACGGACTTACTAGACCCAGTGGAAAAATAAGATGTTGTTCGCCAATTTGTTGGCCAACACTCAAGGACCGCTGCAATGGCATCATCCGTCACGAGGTATGGTAAATCATACCACTTCTGTTCTAGGTCCTTTCACGCCCAGATGGAGATATTATAGGTTTTAACCCCATATAGAAATTACTTGCATACGAATTCTAAAACACAGAAAATAACCAATGCGAGAGCATAACACAAAAAACACAAATACAAAGAGATTTCCCCCTGGATCCCAAAACCAGGACTACCAACTTGATTTTTCTTTATTTTCCTTTCAATGTTACAATACATATTTATACATGTCAAAGCATCTAATACCATGGACCGAAAACCATCGCATCCAAAACCATGTGCAAAAATCGTGCACAAAACCATAGGCAGGTCCGCCCAACCTAATATAGGGTCCAAAAGAAATTCCCTCGAGGCTTTGCCCCAGAACCCATAGAGGGGGGCTTCCCGACCCCTCAAAACCCCTGGACAAGGGGGAATGTCACCCCCCCTCTAACCCCCTGGTTAACTACGTAAGCTAGTCGTGGAAAGAATATAACACAACCCAACATTCTCCCACTTATTGTTTTCTTTCCACAGGGGGCCACAGGAGAGCTTAGTCATTTATCTAGCCCTGAAATGCCCATTGTTTCTCTACACCAAGAGAACTTCTCAGAGCTCACAAATTTTTTCAATGCATCTACAGTATTCTTCAAAGTGTCCACCTTTACCAGCAACACCTTTTTGTCTTCTATCATATCCCTCACAAATTGATACTGAACATCAATGTGCTTTGTCTTTGAATGATAAGCAGGGTTCTTTGCCAAGAAAATTACACTTTGGCTGTCATAGTCTATCCTTATAGCTCCCTGTACTAACCCCATACTTGAACACAATCTCTACAACCAAACTGCTTCCTTGCTTGCATGAGTGGCTGCCATGTATTCTACCTCTGTAGTTGATAATGCCACTACAAATTGTTTCTTACTCATCCAACAGACTGCACCTCCAAATAGGTTAAACACATACCCACTTGTAGATCTTCTCTGATCCAAATCTCCAGCCCAATCTGCATCAACAAAGCCATGGATATCCAAAACTTTGTCCAATCCTAGTCTTCCTTCGTAGCACAAACCATAATCACTAGTGCCACGTAAATACCTAAAAACCCACTTCACTGTTTTCCAATGCTCCTTCCCTGGTTTTGACATAAACCTGCTCAATACTCCCACTGCATGTGCAATGTCTGGTCTAGTACAAACCATCGCATACATCAGACTACCCACTGCACTTGCATATGGAACACGGGACATGTCCTCTTCCTCTTCTTGTGTCTTGGGACACTGTTTGGCAAATAAATTTACACCTACAAGAATAGGAACCTTCACCGGTTTACTATCATGCATATTAAACCTCTACAGTATTGTCTCAACATACTTCCTCTTGTTTAACCAAAGCTTCCTCTTTGCCCGATCTCTTTTAATTTCCATGCCCAATATATAGTTTGCAGCACCAATATCTTTCATGTCGAATTTGGAGGACAATTGGGTCTTCAAATCCTGGATAATTTCTTTGTCATTTCCAACCAGCAACATATCATCCACATACAAGACTAGATAAATAACACGGTCACCAATTAATTTAAAATGCACATAGTGATCTGCTTTACTTCTGGTGAAGCCAAGTCCCCGTATAAATGTATCAAATTTCTGATACCACATCCTTTGTGACTGTTTTAACACATACAGAGACTTATTTAACTTGGATACCAGTTCTTTCTTACCCTTCACCACAAAACCTTCAAGTTTCTTCATGTAGATCTCCTCTTCTAGATCCCTGTGAAGAAATGTTGTCTTCACATCCATCTGTTCTACCTCAAAATTAAAATCAGCAGCAACAAATAAAAGTAATCTAATAGAAGCTACCTTGGTAACAGGAGAAAAAACATCACCATAATCAATTCCCGACACCTGGGAATAACCTTTTGCTACCAACCGAGCTTTGTATTTCTCCACCTTTCCTTTTGCATTTTTCTTCTTCTTGAACACCCATTTGCTGCCAATGGGTTTGCTTCCAGCTGACAACTCCATCAGATCCTAAGCCTAATTTTTGTGCAAATATTCCATTTCATCAACCATGGCCTCTTTCCAGAGTTTTCCATCCGTTGAATCTACTGCTTCCTTCACAGTTCTAGGATCATCATCAGTAATAGATAAAGCAAAATTTGAATAGAAAGCAGATTGACTATACCTTTCTGGTTGCCTTCTTTCTCGAACTAATCTTCTCACACCAGATTTTGTGGCTCTTCATCTTCTGATTCCTCCTCTGTTGTAGAGTCTAATTCTTCCTCCTTTAGCTCAAACTCTATCTTCTCAGGTTCCTTCGATGGGACTTCATGTTTAATAACATCTTTCACCTCTTTGAACACCACATCTCAGTTGTACACAACCTTCCTTGTTATTGGGTTCTAAAGCTTATAACCCTTTAAACCATCATTATACCCAATAAAGATTCACTTTTCAAATTTACTATCCAACTTGGTTCTTTTCTCCTTTAGAACATGTACATATGCATCACATCCAAATACCCTCAGATGTGAAAGAGGGGGTTTCTTACCAGTCCATACCTCTTGTGGGTCTTATCCTCCAACGCTGATGAAGGTGATCTATTGACCAGGTAACATGTTGTCTCCACCACCTCTGCCCAGAATTCTTGTCCTAACCCGGCACCACTGAGCATGGTTCTTGCCCTTTCCATCAACGTCTTTTTCATTCTTTCTGCAACTCCAGTTTTCTCAAGTGTATATCGAGTAGTTTTCTGTCATGCTATACCACACTTCTTACAGAATTCTTTAAATTCCTTATTGCAAAACTCTCCACCGTTATCTATCCTTAACACCTTTATCTTCTTCTCTATCTGGTTTTCCACCAGAGCCTTAAATTCTTTAAACCTGTCAAAGACTTCAGATTTGTTCTTAAGGAAATATATCCATGTATTCCTTGAGAAGTCATATATAAATGATACATAGTACACAGACTTACCCAGTGATGGAACCTTCACAGGTCCAAACACATCACTGTGCACAAGCTCTAATATCTGTTTCACCCTCTTACCACCAGAGGGGAAACTTACCTGATTCTGCTTTCCATATACACAATTTTCACAGAAATCAAAATCCAGAGAGCTGTGATTCATACCTTCTACCATACCTTTACCATGAAGTATTCGAAGGCCCTTCTCTCCAATATGTCCAAGCCTTTGATGCCATAGCATGTTCTTTTCTCTAGAGACCACTAGATTTTCTGCTCCACTTTCAGGAACCATAGATTTGTTGCACCCATCAACAATAGTGCTACCTTGCAGCTTGTACAGATCTCCAATCTGAACTCCCTACATCAATACCAATTCTCCCCACACCATCTTGCAGGTATCTTTCTCGAACACTATTTTTACACCTACATCATCCAACTTGCTAACAGAAATCAAATTTCTAGCCAATGTAGGAATATGCAGAACACCTGGAAGTGTTCTAGCCCTTCCACCTTACAACTTCAACTTTACTTTTCCAAGACCAATGATTCTAGCCTTCCTGTCATCCCCCAAGAAGACATCATGACCATCATATTTCTCATACTCGTAGAACCACTCTCTATGGGGAGTGAAGTGAAAGGATGCACCTAAGTCAATCAACCATGCCTCATGATCTACATGTGTACTTGAAGAAGCCAAGTAGACATCCCCACCTTCATCTGAGGTGGTTTTCGCCTTTACAGAAGGAGCATCATCAGATCCCTTTCCTTTGTCAGGAGCTTTAGATTTACAGTCCCTTTTATAGTGCCCTTCATTTCCGCATTTCCAGCACACCACCTTTACAGGTTTTCCTGGAGACTTAGATCTCCATCTAGATTTATATCTCCCACTCAATGACTTATTTTTGTTTATGTTCTGGGACTGTCCTCGTACAGACAAGGCATCACCATTCTGGCTCTCCATATTTTTCTGTCTCATCTCCTCCATTAGCAAGGATGAGACTATTTCATCAAACTGAAAGGCAGTTTCATTGCTACCTATTGCAATAACCAAACTATCCCACGAATCTGGTAGAGAACACAACAAACTAATGCACTTATCTTCATCTGAAATTTTAATATCAATAGATAATAACTGACTTACAATAGTATTAAATGCATTCAAAGGCTTTATCACCTAGTCTCCATCTTTCATCCTTAGGTTATACAACTTTTTCTGTAGGAACATTTTATTCACCAAAGACTTAGATTGGTACAAAGTCCATAACCTGTCCCACAAAGCCTTAGTCATAGCTTCCCCTGATACATTCAACAATATTGAATCTGAGACACACAATCGTATTGTGCTCTTTACCTTCCGATCCAACTTCTTCCATTCTTCATCGAACACTCTCGTTGGTTTAGTACCCAGATCTACCAGGATCCACTGAACTTTATCCACCAACAGATCCTCCATTTTGTGTTTCCATAACTCAAAACTCTAACCATTAAATTTCTCAATCTCTAATTTTCCACTGCTCGCCATCTTCTTTCACCACCAAAATTGATCCCGCAGATCTCCGACTGAACAAGGTCTACCATAGGCCCGAGCAAAACCCTCAGCAACAAAGGCGTCCCCTTGAAGCCAAAATAGCTCTGAAACCAAATGTAGGTTTTAACCCCGTACAGGAATTACCTGCATACGAATTCTAAAACACAGAAAATAAGCAATGTGAGAGCATAACACATAAAACACATATACATAGAGATTTTCCCCTAGATCCCAAAACCAGGACTACCAACTTGATTTTTCATTATTTTCCTTTCAATGTTACAACACATATTTATACATGCCGAAGCATCCAATACCATGTACCAAAAAACATCGCATCCAAAACCATGGACCGAAAACCATCGCGTCCAAAACCATGTGCGAAAACCATGCACAAAACCATAGGTAGGTCCGCCCAACCTAATGTAGGGTCTAAAAAAAATTTCCCCAAGGCACTACCCTGGACCCCGTAGAGGGGGGCTCCCCATCCCCCTCAAACCCCCTGGACAAGGGGGGATTCCGCCCCCCCTCTAACCCCCCGGTTAACTATGTAGGCCAGTTGTGGAAAGAATATAACACAACCCAACAGATACAGTGGAAGTCTACTTTGAACTCTGCATACCCAGATAGCTTCTCGAAAATGGTTGGTAACAACCATGACTTTCAGTTGTTGGCCATATTAATGTTCATCTCCATCAATACCCAAAACACCTTGCTCTCCTGGATAGCTCAGCATACTTTTTGACCCATAGTGAAGCAAACTTCACTGCTTCTGGAAAATCTAGCATGATTGGAGGAAATTGGTTGTCCTCTGGCAACTCCCATGCAACCAGCACAATCGAAAGTAAGAGCCATGAGTAGTGAAACGTTTTGTTGTGGTCCTCTACTTCTATGTAGTTCGCGAGGAACTCGCTGCATAGATAGTGTGCCCAATTGAATTGTACGCACTTCGCGCACTGGGCCACTAGTGAAACCACTGGTGCCGACATCTAATCTGTGCGACACTTCCTCATCACCTTGCTAGCCAAGATTTGGGTGGCCACCTTCACCGCGGGGTATTTAATGCTCAAAATTGAATACTCGCATGGCTTCTTGACAAGCTTAAACTTGTCCTTCATCATTTCGGCGAGGTCACGCTCACCTGTCTTTCCGCCAAATGCGTTGGCCAGATTTAACCCTGAATGTCGTAGTAAGGTGATCATGTGGATCAGCATGTCGGTTATAGGGATCAGCTCTCCCAACAACAGGAACCCGTCGTGCACCAGGAATAGCAATTGTTTGATACTAATCAAAATTATGGGAGCACAATGGTAATGCGGCACCCATAGCAGATTCAACAATCCTGCTTTTTCCACCCCACAAATCCACTTCACCGGCTCTAGCATGGTGACACCAGACTCCTTGTAGAATACTCACTTCATGAAGGTATCGGTAGCTAGGTGGGGGAACCGCTCAGTGTCCCCCAAGTCCCAATCTTCAAGCTTCAGATGTGGGATGTGCACCAAGCGCGGACCTTCAAACGTGATATTTTCTGGCAGCAGGGGTGTATGAAGGAGAAACTTTCCCTCATCTAGGTCCTTTGGGACCTTCACCTTGCCCTAGCGCAGAGGGATGTATTCTGGCAGCTTTGAAATAAGGTCTACCCCCTCAATATCAATGTCTTATGCGCCCTTATCGACCTCTAGATCTACCACTTTTCCTTTCTCCTACGCAGTTGGATTTTCTTTTCTCTGATGTTTCCTTGGTGACTCGCACACTGGCAGTGTCTTCTTCTATTTATCTTTCTTCAGCTTGGGGACCTCACTTGCCGGTGTAGGCTTCGGCCTAGGCGACTTCGGCACTGCTGCAGGAACCTCCATACTTACGACCTCAGGGGCAGCTCCCTCAAAGGCAATAGACCCTCCAGCACTTGCAGTTTCCATAGGTGCAGACATGAAGTTGTTAATGAGCTATTGGGTTTCCTCAAGTAACCTGTCAAACACTAAACTAGCCACCAAGTTCTCAAAGAACGCATGTTTCATGCACACCAGGTAGCACAACACATAAACCCTCAGAATGTAAAGTGTCTCTCATTGGACCACCATTTGTAATTTATAGGCAATTTCAAATTCAAATTCAACCGTTCCCCCCAAAATCTGCTCATAAATGCTAGATTGGCAGCGGATTTTCAAACATCTCACTCTTAAATTTAGCCTTAAATGTTCCCCCCCCTCCCGCTCCTATTAGTCATTTTCTCCCTATCAAATCATGAACACTGACGGTAACGGTCACTTTTTGGATACGTTGCACAGTCTCTCTTCCTGTAGTGCAGCTCCCTTCGCGCATCTACTGACACTGTGACCCTCGTCTATCCCATGCAGGCCCCTCATCGCGCAGCTATACAACCTGGGTAGTGTAGTTTATAGTCTCGCGCCTCCTTGCAGTTGCCTGGAGTGCTAAGACTGTGCTACAGTCATATAGTCATCTGGTTGGATCCTCGGTGTATGGCTTCAATCAGTTGTCATTTACCTTCCCAAGAAATGGATCTCCATTCAATTTCACAAGCTAAACTGCTCCACCATCGGTAATCTCCTTGATCACATATGACCCCAGCCAATGCATCTGAAATTTTCCTGGAAATTTATAAAATTTGTTGTCATATAATAGAACTAAATCGTTTACCTTGAAGGTGCGCAGTTTGATGTGTCGATCGTGCCATGCCTTTTCGCACTCCTTCTGAACTTGTTGATTGAATCTAGCCAAGAATCTATCTTCTTCCAGCTCTGTCAGCTGCACGAGCCTCTCTTCTAAGGCTTCGCGGTCTGCCATACCTGTGAACACCGTTATCTGTAGACTAGCCATGATGTACTCCATCGGAATCACCTCTTCTACACCATAGACCAGTCAAAAAGGCATCTGTACAGTCAGCTTCTTACAAGTAGTTCTATAAGCCCATAACACTACTAGTACGCACAAATCCCAATCATTCCTCTACATGTTGCAAACCTTTGTCAGTGAATTCTCCAATATCTTATTAAACGCTTCCATCGTCCCATTAGCTTGAGGGTGATTTGGCGTGCTTTTTTTATGATAAACTTGGAATTCTTAAGTCAGCGCGCTGATCATTTCAATAAGGAAGTGCGTCCCGCGATCACTCATCAACACCTTCGGGCAACCGAACCTGGTCATCACATATTCAAATAGGAACTTCGCTGTTGTTGCCCCTGTACAATCCTTTACATGTTATGCCTCCATCCATCTAGTCAAATACTCAGTCGCGGTGATGATATACTGCGCACCCGTCTTCTTTCCTGGAGGTTGAATCGGTCCTACAAAATCAATTGCCCACTTTTCAAATGGTTGCAACGACACTCGTGGATTCAGAGGTAGCTCATCCCTCCATGATGGCTTGCCCGTCCGCTAACATTCATCGCACGCCCTACAATATGCTTTCGAATCGTTATGCACTGCTGGCCACCACAACCTAGCGCATAAAATCTTCTGCAATGTTGCTTTTCCTGCATAATGTCCTCCCGCAGCCCCTCATGAGCTTTGGCTAGGATGATGCTTTGTTCAAACTCAGGTACATAGTGTCTAATATCTCATCCTCTCCCATCTTATACAAGTGACCTGCAATAAGAGAAAAATATGTCGTGCGCACCACCAATTCCTTCTTTTGTTGACTAATGTATCCCTTTAGAGCCATTCCCGTAGTTAGGAAGTGGATGATG
The DNA here is from genome assembly GCA_031772625.1 of Pinus tabuliformis. NCBI lineage: Eukaryota > Viridiplantae > Streptophyta > Pinopsida > Pinales > Pinaceae > Pinus > Pinus tabuliformis. The sequence goes on from CM062806.1 coordinate 924,171,920, forward strand.
TCTGCAAAATGATTGTCTTCCACGCACACTGTAAATAGTTGCGTGTCTGGTAGTCCTTCCTCCAAATTAGTAGGCTCCTCTCTGGTTTCAATGCACGATAGATGATATTGTCTGGCATTTTATCTCCCTGGCTTCACAATGACTTCAAAATCATACTCCTGAAACAACAGCAACCATCTGCATATTTTCCCCCCCAACACAGGCTTGTTGGCTAGGTACTTTAATGCAGAATGGTCTGTATACATCTTAAAGTGTCTACCTAGCAAGGAACGCCTGAACTTCTAGAGTGCGTACACCATAGCCAACCCTTCGCGCTCCATCGTCAAATAGTTCATTTCAGCCTTTGACAACTTCCTCTTTCCAAATTCTATCGTGTGATTGAATTCTCCTTCGTTGGCCTATGTTAATACTACCCTCAGCGCAATACATGACGCATCCACATGCACGTGAAATTCCTTCTTCCAATTCGGGAAGACTAGGATCGGCGCGGTGACCATCTTTTTTTTTAACACATCCAGGCTCCACTGACATTCGTCATTCCAACAGAATGTAGCATCCTTCTTCATCATTTTCTCCATCAGTGCGGTAATCTGGGCATAACTCTTGATGAACTTTCGGTAATAACCAGTATCACCCAGTGTTGCGCACATCTGTTTAACACTTCTTGGCACCTCCAAATTGATTATAATCATGATCTTAGCTAGATCCACCAGTAATACTTGCCTGCACACCACATGACCAAGCAAGATTCCAAAGGGAACATAGAACAAACATTTCTTCAAATTTAACGCGATCTAATACCTCCTGCATGTATCCAACATCAAGCGTAGACTAGCTACATGGCACTTCACCAGCCCAAACACCATCCAATGGTCAAAGTATACCTCCAAAAACTTGTGAATGAAGTCCTTGAACGCCACGATGACTGCACGCGAAAAGATCGTCAGTGCGTTCTTCAGTCCAAAATGAATTACTTTACACTAGAAGCATCCCCACTTGATTGCGAAGGTCATCTTACTCCTATATTTCGACGCGATCTTGATTTGACGGTACCTCAAGAACCCATCAGTGAATGAATATGCTTCCTGTACTCCTACATTATCCAGCACTTCATCGGTGAATGGAGTTGGAAAAGGATCATGTACACAAGCATCATTCAGCTTCCTGAGATATACGCATATCCTTATTTCATCGTTCCGCTTCTTTTCTTTAACTACCATAGGACTGACCCAATCGGAATCCTCCATTTGTTTAATGATTCCTGTTGCCAACATTTTGTCCAATTCTAAGCGAACCCTTTCTTTGTACTTAGGATTAAGGCGATATGGCCTTTGTTTCACAAGCTTCGCATCTAGTTTCAAAGTTATCATCATCACCCCTAAATTTCCTATAATCCCTTTCAGGTCTGAAAAAATTGTATGGAACAAATCCTGGCACTGGCGGAGAAACTCAGCGACCTTATCCATCGCAGCATCATCCCACTAGTCCCCTATCTTTGCAAACTTCAGCTCCACCTCTGTCCCAATGTTCACTTGTCTCGTTTTCAATGGCGCGGTGATATCATGATTCTTTATTTGTGTCCCCTCAACTTTGTGGTGACCTTTTTCCTCGGGGATATTTATTCTCCTTGGATCCTCCTCTCTTCAGTAGTCACATTGTAGCACTCTAGCGCATGGCGCAACTGGGTGGTCCAATATGGTTGAATCAAATCCAAGGGATCCTGCGGGATTCTAAAGATCGCTGCTTTGACCTCCTGCAGTGCTTCGTCAATGCACTTGAATCCATCCTCAAAGCTGAATGTCATCAAGAATCCTTGTCTCAAAATATCCCATACGTTCGTGTCGTGGTGGAGTTCAATCTCCAAGTACTAATTCATTGGTATTACATCCAAGGTGTGACAGAACAGATGCACCCACTCTGGTTACGGTTCTGCTCCATAAGCATCAGTCCATTTTGCTAAGTGATCACATGGATCACTCCTTCCATCGTATTTCTCTATCAATCGTACCTTTGGGTGACCAAACTGTACCCTCATCAGTCTTCTATATTCGTGCCATCCATCAAAATTGTCTTTATGTGTACCCCACCATCTTGCAGGCGTAGCGTGCAGTGCCAAGTCCAAGGCTTGGAAGTGATGCTTCTCTGGCACTTCCCTTTCAAATGCATCCAAAAATTTATCAACATCAGTTAAACCATCATAATAAGGTAGACTTCTTACCTTTGACGATACACAGCACAGCAATTTGGTCATCATGTTACATCATAGCATAGACACTTCGTGCAATCGATTTTTCTAGTGTTCCAATTCCTCATCCGAATCCGATGTGCAGGAGCTTTCACGGTCCCATGCAATATGTCCATCTGCTGTCAGATTCACCCAATCTTGATCTCGCACCGTTATTTTACAAATCTGGTCCAAATCATCATCACTCTCATAATCGTGGACCAGTTTAGTATAGCGCGGTCCTTCTGCAGGGTCCAAAGGTACTACTATTTGAAGCAATTTTCTTTCAAATGACACCGTCTGCTTCTTCAAGTTGATCACCCTATTCATGTTTATAGCCCAGTCGATCCCAAGGAGTTCAGAGTAGGGATTGTTGTCACCGATAATATCTATTACTTCAAAATCTGCCAATGCGCTCGCGCCTTTAATATCGACTGTCACTCCCTGCAATCTTCCCATGGGGATAATCTTTTGTTGATTCTCCATCCTCAATTGAATAGGAGACCAATACAGTGCAGGTCTCCCCATTCTCTCCCATGTTTGTTTCAGAAAAACATTCACATTTGACCTAAGACCCATAATAACTTGGTCCATTTCATACTCTCCTATTTGCGGGGTGAGCCTCATCTCACACCCTGTTCTTTCCTTATGCTTACCAATTTTCCTAACCAAATGCAGTCCCTCAGGAGCATTACCAACACATTTATTGATCAACTCTTATAATACCTTTATGGCCTTGCTATCACATAACAGCTTCATATAGGTCTCCAAAAAGGTAGTAAGCATGGATGAGTCCATTTCTTCAAACTGCTTATCCTGGCTTCCTGAGGTAGAAGCTTCGACGAAGATTTTCTTTACTTCCATGAAGTTTTCCTTCACATGCTCCAAATCAAAGAAAACCTCCTTTTCTGGAGCTTTGCAGACCCATTCACCTTCTTCAGGCCGATTTCCCTTATCTTCACCATTCGTCATTCCACTTCGCAACACAATAATCACATTGGGATCCTCTTCAAGGGGTTCGGCCCTCATCATCTATAGGTTCTGTGTAGGCTGCTGAGGTTGTGTCCCCTTTTCACACATCTTAGCTATTAATACCGAGCACTCTTCTGTCGCGTGGTCAAACTAAGTACAATATCATCACGATAAGCGCGTCGAGTTTATACATTCCTGTATGTAGTGTCCTGGCCCTCCATAATTGTATCAAATAACTTACCTTCGATCTCGTGCAAGTCCTCCTCTGGCTCAGCCTCGTCCGTGCCCCTGATATCCTCCTTGCGCTTCCCCGGCACCTTGATTTATAGGCTGAGTTTTTGTCTACATTCGATACACGGGTGTTCTCTCCATCATTAACTCATAACTATGGCAATTGCACTCATCGTGACCTACTTAATGGCAAAAGTTGTAGAAGAGATGTTGCGGTGTGTGTACAAATTTTTGTAGCAAGTGGCAATTATCTGTCACATGTTTTCCGGCTACCTAACAGATAGTACACCATAGCGTGGGCCCCATTCTTGGCCCTACTTGAGCTTTTGGGCTTAGAGGCATCAACCCTCCTCCTGCAACATAATTCGTGAAGATAGGTCATTGATCTTTATCATGCCCTTGACTCTTACATTTCAAGCAGCAAACCTCTTCGCACACCTCTGGTCGAGCTGCACTTTCCTTCTTCAGACTTTGGCATTCTAAGCAAAGGTTCTGCAACTCCACGTGAATCTGCTAAACTCCCAAAGAAACATCTTGAATTGGTGTCTCGTGCAATCTCATCGCAATTTCCAAGGCCTCCGCCTGGGTCCCAATCTTTTGTTGTGATAAATAAACCCTTAGATGAGGCAAGAGCGAAGCCACAAACCATTCGCATGTTGTCCATCCGTAAGATTCATGTTAGCTTCGTGGATCTTTCACTTCAATCTCTGATCCATCTCCCAGGGTGTCTCGCCAGGCTTCATCATGATCTCCTTGAATCCAATGATTGATTGCGCTTCAGATTTGGGCCTACTAAATTCCTTATTTAGCGCAGTCTGAATGTCTGCCAATGCAGCTGTTAGGTTACCAGTACAGTACTTAATGTACCACGTTAGCGCACGTTCCTACAAAGCAATAACTAACGTTTCTTTCTTCATCTGATCATCTGTAATGCCCTGGGCTTCCCACACAGCCTTCGCAACGAACCAAAACTGGTCTGAGTCCTCATTCCCCAAGCCCTTGAAAACGGGAAACTTTATTGAATTCGCCATATTGAACGGTGGCTACTGAATTCTCCATATTGAACAGTGGCGATGTGGGTGAAGGTGTATGCAGTGGAGGTGAAGATGGAGGTGGTGTGGATGGATGTGGTATTTGCGGGAACACTCGCCTTATTAACTGGAAAGTGCTCTATGGAGAAGCATGTGCTACTTCTTCATCGTCACTCAGAGGAGGCTCGATCAACGGGAAATATTCAATTCCTATTCCCCTTCTATCCCTGAAGATCTTTCCACTTCATGTAGCTCCAAACATCAAGGTAATTTCATAACCCACTTTTCACACAAGAGCATTTAAATCCAAGTATTCAAAGATCTTAAATACTTACCTTGCAGTCCTTTGAAGAAGCATCACTCTTCTTCGTTGTATCTGACCGAGGTATCGACCGCGAACTCTATCACAAACCCTCCGAGGATATGATCAAGCTAGTGATCGACGGTGTGCGCGATCTTATCTTCAGAAGCTTCCAATCTTCGCACTAACTTCGGGGTCTAAACTATGGGACCGTCAAGCCTCCACCTTCCCTAGCCATCTTTCAATTTAGTGATCCACTCGTATAATTCTACTGGGAAGGAATAGAAGAAAATTTTGTGTATCTTTGTGTACAGATACCTGTCCAACCATTGTTCTTTCGTCAATCGCAAGTTCCTGTCCTATTGCGCCGTGAATTCGTGGATCTTTCTATCTATCCAATCTTCAATTTCTTTATTTGTTGGATTCCAGTGATGCGACATCACACATCTCTTTATGCAGATCTCGATCCTAGCAACGAAACCACTTTTTGGCTTAGTGGGTCCTAACCCAGGTTCAGAGTTAAGTTTTCCAAACAAATCCCTACACTACTCACCCTTTCGGCATTAGTCTGTGGAGCGTGGGTTGAAATCTCACCTGAAGCAGTATGGGGGGATGCTGGAACCAAGTTTCCGCACCTAGAGATGGTTATGATGTCGTTTGAGGCCCTAAACCTGTCTTCGCGCAGATCGATAAGCCCTTAAGGCTTATCGATATAACTTCCTCTTACCAACCTCTAAACCTTCGTGAAGGTCTACGGCTATCTTTCGCAGACCCTAAACAGGCGAATTAACCACTTACACACCTTTGTAATCACTCCTAAGTCTGTTATTACCTAGAACGACTTAAGTGTCTGATATCTTTAGCATGCATTTCTTCATGTAAATAGATATTATTACTTGCATCCATATAACAATGTAAACCATACAGAATCGCGCATCAATATAATATTAAATCATAAACCTAATATTCATCATAACATAAATGCATTCATTCATAACAAAAGTAAATGGATAAAACACAGATATTTCCATAATAGTCTCTTTATTGATACTTCAAATTTTCTTATAGACTCAAAACTACCCTACGCACTCAGCTGTAGGGGTCTGCGTACTCAGCTATGGACTCTAATCTAGGCCTCTGCACAGATAGCTATAGAGCCTCTCCTCTACTTTAAGACTCTTCGCTCGTTACTTGTTGGCTTGAATGGGCCTGACCCAAGTTCAAAGGTGATTTTGCCAAACAAATCCTGGTACTACTGGCCCTTTCGGCAACAGTCCGCGGAGCACGGACTGAGGTCTCACCCGAAGTAGTATGGGCAGGTGCTAGAACCAGGTTTCTGCACCCTAGAGATGTCTGATGGTTTGTCAGTGGTCCGCGGTTTGACCCTGCGTGCACATCACTACGCGCACCTATCAGTACCTTGCAGCCTGCAATGCTTCCTTCGCGCAACTTTGTTTGAGGTGTGATCTGTGTTATTACCCAAGTTCTTAACTCGATATTATCCAATTACTTAACTTATCTGTATGAGCCCAATTATACTTAATAGTGTTCAATATTCATATAAGTGCGCACGATAAACAACATAGTATAAATGCATAGAAAATCATACAAAACCAGATACACAATATTTAGAATCAAACTTCTCTTTATTACTCTTCTTCTTGGGTTACAGACTCAACTTTGCCCTGCGCACTCAGCTGCAGGGGTCCACGCACTCAACTGCAGACTCTACTAGGCCTCTGCGCACTCAGCTGCAGAGCCTCTTCCTACTACTACGACCTAATACACTTAGACTTCTTCTCTATCCGCTACTAGATCATTACATTAATCCATCTCTCGTTATCTCCAATTAGCTATCTTTACAACTTAGAGCCTCGCTCTATTTATACAATCCCATGGTCCGCAGACCATGGGTAGGCCAACATGACATTACATTACATTACAACACTTAGGGCAAACAACCCTATGACTCAATATACATTTCGTGCTCCGCGCCCACAATTCGCGGAGTCTTACAACATTTTTGATAAAAACTTGGGATTTGAGCCCCAAAACATGTTGTGGGGGGATTCCATGCCCAATATTACTTCTACTGACCCGTTACATTCATATCTTTTTCTTTGAACTACTACTTTAGAGTCTTCTAAGAATTTTCTTTCTAATAATTCCCATGGTCCATGGACTATGGGTAGATCTTCTAAAGCTGACACATCTTACATAAAAGAAGGGTAAAAACCCTTTATGACACTTTACATCTACGAGCTCCGTGACCACATCTTATGGAGACTTTACTCTTTATATACAAAAACTTGGGCTTTCAGCCCCAAAAATTGGGCTTTTGCCCCAAAATTGACCTTAGGGGACCCTGTCCCAACAAACTCTATCCTATAATAGCTCATATCTTTTATATGATTTACATGTACCTTCCTGCTAAGAGCATCCGCAACCCGGTTCTCCTTCCCTTTGATGTATCTGATCTTAAAGTCAAGCTCACTATGAGTAGCCAACCATCTAGGTTTCATGGAATTCAAATTCGACTGATCAAACAAATGTCTCAACCCACTGTGATTGCTCATCAATGTAAAAATCATGCCAAGAAGATAGTGCCTCCACATCTTCAATGCATGTATAATCGTTGCTAGCTCAAGATCATGCATTGGATAGTTCTACTCATGTGCATTCAGTTTTCGTGACTCATAGCACATTGTCTACCCTTCTTCCATGAGAACTCCACCAAGTCCTCTCTTGCAAGCATCTGCACACACTACAAACTCGTCCGGATATGCCATCTTTAGAACTGGTGCATGTGTCAACAACTGCTTAAACTGCTCAAAACTAGCCTCACATTTTTCTATCCATTCAAACTTCTTACCTTTTCACTGCAATTATGTGATAGGATATGAAATGCGTGAGAAGTTCTTGATGAACCTCCTCTAGTAACCTGCAAATTCCATAAATGATCTCACCTCATCCAAATTCTTAGGAGTTTCCCACTCCATAATAGCCCTTATATTTTCGGGATCCATTGTTATGCCATCCTTGGAGAAAACATGCCCCAAATAATGTACCTCCATCTGAAAGAAGTTGCACTTGCTAAGTTTAGCATACAACTGATGCTCTCTTAGCAACCTCAAAATTGATGCTAAATGCTTGGCATGTTATTCCTCATTCTTAGAATATACATTATGTCATCAATGAATATAATAACAAACTTGTCCAAATAAGGACACAACAAGTTATTCATCAAACACATAAATGTAGCTCGAGCATTAGTCAAACTAAATGGAACAACAATAAACTCGTAACGCCCATACCTAGTCCTAAACACAGTCTTGAAGATATCCACATCCTTGATGTGTACCTGATGGTATCCCAGTCTCAATTCAATCTTAGAGAACAATGTTGCTCCCTTCAACTGATCAAACAAATCATCAATCCTCGACAAAGGGTACTTTTTCTTGGTCGTGACTTTGTTCAGCTCCCTGTAGTCAATTCACAATCTAAGAGTACCATCTTTATTCTTCACGAACAACATTGGTGCACCCCAAGGCGATACACTCAGCCTAATGTACCCCTTGTCCAACATTTCTTTCAGCTTCAACTTTAACTCAACCAACTCAGGTGTGCTCATCATGTAAGATGCTTTTGATGTTGGATCTACCCCTGGCACCAACGCAATAGAAAAGTCTACATCCCTTTGAGGTGGAAACTCTGTAATGTCCTTAGGAAATGCATCCTGAAACTGCTACAAAACTAGGTATCTTCTTAACACATCTACATCCTCAACCTCCTTACCCTTGTCACAAGAAATGTGTACTACGAACATCACACAACCTTTTCTACAACTACGCTTAGCCTACATAGCAGTAACCATCCTCACTGATGTAGGATTCTTCTTTCCCTACAAAGACCTATTTTCCCCACTATCATCCACACACTCAATGGCTTTATGAATAAATCCACATTGGTTCTGTGAATGTATATCAAATCCATACCCAAAAGCATACTATATGAACCCAATGGAAATACATTCAAATGTGCTGCTATAGGCATACCATTTAACTCAAATTCACAAGCTCTTACCCAATGGTGAACTCGCTTCTTTTTACTTGTAGCCAACTGTACCAACCAATATTCTGCATGCACTTATTTTCTCAAACCACATTTATCCACCAAATCATGATTAATATAACTATAGTTAGATCTAGGATCAATCAAAATAGAAACAACTTGATCACAAAGCTTACTATCCATCTCAATGATCGATGCCTGATGATCCGCCTGCCTGTTGTACACATTTGCATAGATACGAGTAATGTTATGACCAACATCACCAACTAGATGCGCCTCTTGAGCATTGTATATATGGGGTCTACTGCCACTCTGATACTACGGAAAATCCCTCTTACGATGATCCTTACCACATATCCAACATTGCAATGGTTCCCTACCACCACCTCTAGCGTGTTGCTCTCCACATCCTTTCTCAGTTGTATTGATCTCTCGTAAGGAACTGCATTTTCTTTCTCACTTGCATCTTGAGGTCTTCCTCTCTTTGGTGGCCATTTTCCTTTATCTTTCTCATTTCTTTTCGAGTCATGCTTAGGCTCAACTTTTTGATTCGACTACTCATAACAATGCTTCAACTTTCAGATGGCCTCCTCCAACAATCTAGGCTCATCGAACTCAATCCGGTCTATGTATGCAGCTAGAAATCCACTGATGAATCTCTGAACCTTGGCCTTCTCCTCCTTGAGGTAAGGCACATATCTTAACAACTCCAAAAATATGCTAGTATACTCATCATCTATCATAGAACCCGTATGCAACTCATAAAACTCCTTAACACTGTCATCATAGTACCTCTCTGACAAGCACTTCTTCTTGAAGAGCCTTTCAAATGCATGCCAAGTTAAATCTTCCTCATGTATACCTCTGACATTCTTCATGTCTTCCCACCAAATATCCTCTTTACCTTTGAGACTGAAAGTAGCTATCTTTGCTTTCATGTTTTCTGAATAATCATGCAATTGGAATAATTTCTTCATACCAAGCAACCATGCTTCTGCATCCTATGATTTCTTCACCTCTCCATTAAAGGTAGGTGGATTTGTCATTTTAAACTCATCCAACAAGTATCCCCTATCACTCCTCTTGTAAGGATGATGACGATTATGATCATGATGTCTATCAGAACCAGAATTGGAATAGTACCTATGTCGATCACCTCTCCTATAGAGTGTATCCAAAAATCTACCATCTTTGATCGTGTCAGATATATCTAACCTATGTATACTAGGAGACCTACTACCATATGCCCCATTATTTATGTCCTCATGTCCATGGCTAATCTAAAGTGGTCCTTGTCACTGTATATCTGACAAACTCTGTAGTACTATCACATTCACCTCTGCTTGTTTCTTTTGTGCCTGCATGATTTTGTCATTATCTTGTTTGCAAATCCTTATTTCTTCCTTCAGGCTTCTCAATGTGTCTTTTAGGTCAAAAGAGTGCCCCAAACCATGCTGCCCATTTGATGCATAGGGAGATTCTATGTAGTCTACCACCTTGTTATCCATCTGATTTCTTTCCTGCAAGGCATACTATGTAAGCTAAACCAAATCACAATAAAACAATGTACCTTAGCAAAATTCAAGGAGGATACCTTTTCTACAATATCATCAAATCAACGCGATATATGTATAACATAATCATAACAGCATATAGACATATCTCAAATAAGTGTATCAATGCATAAATATCATTCTAGCTAGGGTCCAGTCATCAATGTAAGGCCATATCAATAATGCATGTTGTGACCTCATGCATGACAACAACCATTACTCCATTGCACACATTGCCACATGCAACTATCAACATGCATAAGCAATGCCTAATCAACTACACATATATATGAACGCATGTAGTCAAGCATAAGTGATCAATTCTTGTAATCAATCTAAGAGATTGATGCATGTAATCAAAACATTCAAGAATGCACCTGACATACAAGGATGTAGTCAAGTGACATATAATCAACATGTAAGCGACATATAACCATATGCAACCAATCATAAACTTCCGATGATGCATCCCACAAAATCACATCAATCTCCTCATGACAACCTTACTACAATCATGATCAACATGATGCAATGAAACAAGCACATGGAATGCAAGTGTAAGAGACACACATGCAACTGACATGCATGCATGACCAAGCACCTTCACCCAAGGAGAGCGCAACCACACTCTGATACCAATCTGTAACACCCCCTCCTCCTAGGTCCACCCAAGCAACCAGCCAGTCAGGAAAACATGTGATGAGAGAGGTTACTAAAGGATTCAATCTCCTAGGTGACCTTAAGGAAATGGAATCGATGGAACTCATCAAACAAACCCATCCACATTAGGAAAAACACCCTCAGAAGACATGTCAGGCACCACTCCGAAAGCCTGTCCCTAAGTCCCACTGATGATTTAAGCCTTTTAACCCAAAGTCACTCTCATGCTATAAGCAAGACAGTGACTAGCAACTCAAAGTCGCTCTCATAGGCCTCTGTGCCAGTGACTGTGGACTTTTCTTAGCAGACTTGTGCTAGCGACCTTGAGATTTGAGCCAGATTTCTAGCCTAGAATCCCGGCCTCTACCGATAACTTTCTATAACCTTCAGAATCCATCAAAGACATGATAACAATGCTGATAAATCAAAATCAATCTCAGGACTAGGCCTGAACATTCAGAACCGGGACTGATATTCTGTCAAACACTTGGCATCAATGCAACCTACAAGCCTAGGATACAAGACAGAGCATAAATGACTGAAAGAAATATTAAGCATAACTAGAAGGATCACCTCCTTCTCCATTGGATTATTATATCATTAATTAGGTCTTTCATCCATCCATTTAACAATTAAAGTAAATACATGAAATAACGATGACATGAACCAGTCATATAACCATGCTTATAACTAGAATAAAACCATAAAAATATCAGAGAATGATAGCCATTAAATCCACATATAAACAAGTGAAAAAATAAGAGAACTTAACTTTTATTAATCATAGGAAAATCTAACTAGGTTTGGGACTTCCACATACCACTTGACCATAGACATGGCTGAACCAAATCTCTCTTTCAGCCAGTCACCCATGTGCCATTTTCCAAGCATGAATGTGGAATCTCATAGAACAGCCAATCCAAGAACAGCCAAGGGAATCTAGAGGTTAAACCACCTCCGCCCTCACCAAACAATGATCACACCAAAAGTCGATGCTCTGATCACAACCGAACTGAACTTGGAATGACATCTGGAATCCATCACTATCCTTGAGGAAATTTTTGTCTCCTTGTCTCTCAGGCTTTACCGCAATCCAATCTGGATCACTAGGTCTAAACCGAGACCAGTCTCTTGGTATTTACCACAATCTAAACTCGGATCACTAGGCCCTAAACCAAGACTTCTCCATCAGCCTTTACCATGTATCCCACCAAAACGGGTCAAGATATTCCTAGGCCCTTGGGAATGAACTTTGAGACCACCTCCACTTGGATTCTGAAATCCATCTGGTATACCAAAGCTCAAAACCGAAATAAACATCCCAATACCATGGCATCCGTAAAAAGGCAAGGCTAGGCTGAAAACCACTATCATAACTCAACAAACCCATGCCACTAACAGCAAGAGAACCATACACCAACATGCAAAGCCATGCATGTCCAAACCAGCTAGGAAATCACACAATGCAAAAGGTTACCTACAAGTATTCCTCCTGAAGCTTTTTGATCCTTATCTTCTTCCTTTATCCTAGCTTTCCTTCCTTTCCCTTTGCTTGCTCTTCACTCCTTGATCCAAAGCTAGAGTGCTCCAAGAAAACTCTAAGTGACCAAGAGTGAGAGAGAGAGAGATAATAATGAGAGAGCTCCAAACTTAAACTAACAAAAGGTTACCAACTGATCCTCAAAATCCTTTTTATTAATGAGGCCTCTATTTTCTTCTTTTTCCATTATCTTCCTTCAATTTCCTCCTCACATGCAACTTGTGACCTCTTACCTTCCTTTTCTCCTATTTTCCTTTATTTTCATTAATAAATGTGCCAAAAATGTATTTTTGCCTTTTAATGCCTTTGCCTTAGCCTTTTCCAATTTTCCTTAGCCAAAACACACATCTAGTGATGCCCACTAGGATATCTTTGCCCAACATTCAGCTTGGAATAAGTGTCCTTTACCCATGGTTTTATTTTGTCTTTATTAACTTTTATTACATGAAATTTCACCAGGGTTGTTACAAATGAGAAATTCATTCCCTTGGTTTTTCATGTGTAAATGTACTATCTTATATGTGGATTTTATGGCTGATGTATTCATGGTATTATTTTTGTTATTATGTTGGTTATGTACATGTTCTATGACAATAGATATGTATGGCTCTTGTCGTGTCTCTACTTGTAAATGAATGGACAATGTATATATGACCTTGTTATGAGACCAGCTCAAGAAAAGATAGAAAAGATAGGTCAACGCCTTAGAATTCAGCCTCTTCGAGGGGGCAACCTCCTTTACATTACATAAATGAACAATTCTTGGATGATTCAAATGACAAAACCTCCTTTCTATATATAGAAGTCTAAGGAGACACAATATAATCTAGCCGACCTAACAATAATAATATAAAGCCACAAAAATAACAATAGAGGGGTTCTATGGGGCACAGAAATAACAACATGGGGGTAATAGGGGCACAACAATATAAATAAGGGGTATAACTACAATAGTAATGGGGTAATCACTAGTATTATAGGGACCCAACATGCCCCTCTCCTTCAAAAAAGTGTTGTCCTCAACGCTTGAGTAGTTCTGGATACTTCTGCATAAAATTCTCATCCTCCCATGTGGAACCTTTCGCGGATAAGTTCTTCCACTTGATAAGATACTCTGAAATTTATCGATTTCGTAGCTGTCGAGTTCGTGTTTCTGTGACTGCTTCCGGTTCCAATATAATTTTTCCTTCCTCATCAAGTTCTGGCAATATTGTTTGAACTGGGAGCTTGTCGCCTATAACCTTCTTTAAACATGAAACATGGAAAACTGGGTGCAATCGAGAAGCTGCAGGAAGCTCCAATTTGTATGCCATAGTACCAATCTTTTGCAACACCTTGTACGAACCATAATACTTTGGTGATAATTTATTATCCTTCTTAGCTTGCTTTAGGGACATTTGCTTATATGGTTGTAGCCGTAGGAATACCCAATCACCTACATCAAAACTTCTTTCACTACGATGTTGATCTGCCTGTTGTTTCATTCTATTTTGTGCCAACACGAGGTTATCCTTTAAGAGTTGGAGGACTTGTTGTTGATGTTCGATGTGATGTTCCACTACCTGAACCTTAGAATTTTCTCTTAAATATGATGTGATGGATGGTGGTTGATACCCATAAAGTGCCATAAATGGGGTCATTTTTGTTGCTGTATGGAAGGAAGTGTTATACCACCATTCAGCCAGAGGCAACCATTTGACCCATTGTGTCTGTTTATCAGATAAAAAGCAACGAAGATATCCTTCCAAACATTTGTTTACTATCTCAGTTTGCCCATCAGATTGAGGATGATAAGATGAGCTATTAGCTAACTGAGTACCAAGACAAGAAAATAATTCTGTCCAAAAATTTCCAATGAAAATGGGATCTCTGTCACTTACAATAATCTTTGGGTTTCCATGTAGCTTTTGAATTGTTTCCATAAATGCAGTAGAAAGTGTACTAGCTTTAAATGGATGTGATAATGCACAAAAGTGTGCATACTTGGTAAGTCTGTCAACTACCACCATGATGACACTCTTTCCCTCAGACTTGGGTAAACCTGTGATAAAATCCATTGAAACCTCCTCCCAATGTTGGCTTGGAATGGATAAAGGTTGTAATAGACCCGGTGTCTTAATTGTTTCAACTTTATTTTGTTGGCAAACCAAACATTCCGCCACAAACTTTTGAATATCTGATTTAAGGCCATCCCAAAAAAATTCCTTCTTAACCCTGTGGTAAGTTTTTAAAAATCCTGAGTGCCCTCCTAAGGGAGAAGTGTGCAATTCCATAAGAATCTTTTGTTTTAACTGGGAATTCTTACAGAGGTATAAGCGATCTTTGTACCATAACGAATCATTTTTCCAGCTAAATGTATCAGACGTACTGGAATCTTGTTGTAGCTTTTGAATAAGTGCCCACACTTCTTCATCATTCTTCCATTCCTCCCTTGCTTCGTTTATCCAATCTGGTTGGATAATAGAAATGGCGCACAACAATGCTTCCACATCCTCATCCTTTCTTGAGAGTGCATCTGCCACCACATTTTGCTTCCCTTTTTTGTAGATGATTTCAAAGTCATAACCCAACATCTTTGTGACCCACTTTTGTTGCTCTTCAGAGGATAATCTTTGTTCTAAAAAGTATTTAAGGCTATCATGATCCGTTTTTACCTTGAAGTGTCTTCCCATTAGGTAGGGTCGCCATTTCTTAAGTGCATGGAGTATTGCCAACATTTCCTTCTCATAAATAGCTTTGCTTAAAAACTTTCCCTTGATTGGACGACTTTCAAAAGCAATGGGTCTTTCATCTTGCATTAGAACAGCACCAATTCCATTTCCTGAAGCATCACATTCCACAATAAAGGTTTTTGTGAAGTCCGGTGTAGCTAAGACCGGTGCTTGGCACATTGCCTCTTTAAGATGTTCAAAGGCCTTTGTTGCTTCCGGAGTCCATGAAAATGCATCTTTCTTCAATAATGTTGTTAGAGGTGCTGCTATTCTCCCATAATTCTTAACAAACTTGCGATAATACCCTGTCAACCCAAGAAATCCTCGCAGATGCTTTATGGATGTGGGGATTTTCCATTCCTTAATGGCTTTAATTTTGCTAGGGTCTACCTTAACTCCTTCATGAGATACAATATGACCCAAATATTCCACCTCCTGGACTCCAAAGAAACATTTGGATCTTTTTGCATATAATTGTTTCTCCTCCAATAGTTGTAGCACCCTGTCAACATGTTCAACATGATCCTTCCAAGACTTGTTGTAGATTAGTATATCATCAAAAAATACTAACACAAATTTTCTAAGGAATGGTTTGAAAATTGAATTCATCAAACCTTGAAATGTTGAAGGTGCATTGGTAAGGCCAAAAGGCATGACCAAAAATTCATAATGACCCTCATGAGTTCTAAATTCCATTTTCAGAATGTCTTCAATCTTCATTCTGATTTGATGATATCCCGAACGAAGATCCAACTTGGTGAAGTAAATTGATCCATGCAATTCATCCAGTAATTCATCAATGACAGGAATGGGGAACTTATCTTTAATAGTGAGCTTGTTGAGCTCCCTATAATCCGGACACATGCGCCATGATCCATCCTTCTTGTGCACCAATACTACTGGAGCAGAGAAAGAACTTTGACTTGGTTGAATTATACCAGCCTCTAGCATTTCTGCAACCATATGTTCAATTTCACTTTTTTGGACATAGGGATATCTGTATGGCCTGATGTTTGGAGGAACACTTCCTGGAATCAGATGAATAGCATGATCATGATCACGCATAGGTGGGAGACCTTGGGGAGTCTCAAATACCTTGTAATGATTGTCCAAGACTTTTTGGAGATCTGGAGAAATAGATGATTCTGATGTGGAAACATCTAGCGAACATAATTGTGCAATTACACCTCTTTGCTCCTTTTTTAGAAGCTTTGTCATACCATTAGAGCTGATTATCTTTCCTGGTTTCCCTGCAATACCCCTTAATTCAACTTCCTTTCCTTCCGTAGAAAATTTGATGAAAAGTTCTTGAAAATTAAAAGCTATTGTACCCAAGGATTGTAGCCATTGAACTCCTAGTACAACATCAGCACCTCCCATTGGAATGGAAAGCATTGGGCTAGTCAATACATATTCTCCCATGGATAGCTTGATATTATGGCACCTTCCAGAGCAATTTATTGTTCCTCCATTTGCAATCATCACTTGACACTCTGGTGCTGGATATAGGAAGCAATTCAATTCTTTTGCTACCCTACAATGAATAAAATTGTGGGTGCTTCCTGAATCAATCAACACTATTACCTTTTTCTTCTTGATTTGTCCTTCTATCTTGATGGTTTGAGGAGTGGTAATTCCCGCCAATGCATTACAAGATATGGTCGGATTTATTTGTTCTTCATCTAGGCTTTGTTCCTGAAGTATATCTTCTTCTTTTGACCTTTCTTGCTCCTTTTCTTCTTCCTCTTCACAATCTATGTAGAATAATTTCTTCTCAGCACACTTATGACCTTTAGTGTATTTGCTATCACAACTGTAACAAAGCCCTTTTGCTCTTTTTTCTTCCAATTGTTGTGGTGTCAACCTTATAGGTTGTGGAAGACTAGGGGCAACAACACTTCCGTCTTTATAGTTGTGAGTGGTATGCTTCCTAGTTGCCATAATTTTGCTTTCCATTTTTCTTGCTAACCTGAATGCCTTCTCTAATGAATCAGGTTCCCAAAGGCGAACATCATGTTGGATATTATCCTTTAAAGACCCTATGAACACATCAATCCTATGCTCCTCTGGAATATCTTTTACCCTTATGTTCAATTTTTGGAACTCCTCAATGTGCTCCATTACTGAACCCTTTTGTTTGAGACTTATCAATTGGCTAAAAAAAGTGTTGCTTTTTGTATCTTCATAATGTGCTATCAATTCTTCCATAAAAATTGCCCAAGTGATAAATTGTTTACGAGAGCAAAGCCATTGATACCATACAAACTGATTTGGTTCCAAATATACAGTTGCCATACGTACCTTTTGTGCGTTTTGCACATTATTGAGATCGAAGAACTGCTCCATCTGTAATATCCATGTGGCGGGATCCTTGCCATCAAACTTCCTCATATCGATTTTTGGAATATGGTGGGTCTTCGATCCAACATTAGAGTCTATGGAATCATGATTAACATTACTTTTGTTCACATCATGAGTTTCCTTTACAACCTTTTCACCATTAGTAAGTATTTCTTGTAGAAAATTTGTCAAATCTGTCTTCAAATCTGCCATGTCTCTCTTCAAATCTGTCTTCAAATCATCCATCTTAGCTTCCATGCCCTTTATCTTAGATTCCACGCCATTTATCTTCGATTCCACGCCATTTATCTTAGATTCCATGCCATTTATCTTAGCTTCTGTTAGCTTTTGTGAGCGTGACATTTGTTGCACTTGTTCTTGTAATTTTGATATATCATGTAGCATTTCTTCCTCTTCTTCATGGGTCATGCTAGAGCTTTCAGGTTCCTTACTAGGTGTTTGCATTTTCTTTCCTCGGGGCATCAGTTACCGATAATAATGCTTTACTATGCCCTTTGAATTCCGTTAAACCAAGCTTACGCAAAAATTAAAAAAAAAACTACACACCTTTTTTCACTTTGTAGAAGCCTGATATTGAATCTGATGTATCTCTGTAATTTTGGATCATCCAATTCTGAAAATTCAACCTGTAGTATCCTTCTGTGTCCTCTTTCCAATGCCACAAGTCTGACCCAAATTGGATTCTCCAAGGAAGAGTTATGTGAAATCTCCCACAGTGACTTGCTTCTAGACTAATTCAGTAGAGCGAACTTGTACGACGTGCCACGAGTCACTGTTTCAACCTTTGGATCTAAAACATGCATACAAGAAGCTACAGTCCGTCCTATTTCTATACCTTCTTACGAAATTTCAATCCGATCCCCAGAGAGGAAGTTATGACTATTTTCCCCAGGTCACCTGTTTTGAATGTAATTCAGGAGTCTGCAAAAAGACCAACTTCCTCAGATCATATCTCCGCAAATATCACGCGAAAATCTCTGAAATTCGGACCCAAGGTTCAGTGAGATTTCTTCTCAAATGGGTTTTTTTTGCGACTTCTGAAACGTCACAGAAAAAATGTTATAGTGAAAATGCCACAATGACCTGTTTGGAGCAGCGAAACCCTAGAATCCAAAGCTCTGATACCAAATGTTATGAAACCAGCTCAAGAAAAGATAGAAAAAATAGGTCAACGCCTTAGAATTCAACCTCTTCGAGGGGGAAACCTCCTTTACATTACATAAATGAACAATTCTTGGATGATTCAAATGACAAAACCTCCTTTCTATATATAGGAGTCTAAGGAGTCACAATATAATCCAGCCAACCTAACAATAATAATATAAAGCCACAAAAATAACAATAGAGGGGTTCTATGGTGCACAGAAATAACAACATGGGGGTAATAGGGGCACAACAATATAAATAAGGGGTATAACTACAATAGTAATGGGGTAATCACTAGTATTATAGGGACCCAACAGACCTAATAGATGATAATGCAGCAAATGATATGAGGGAACAATGCTTCAGATTAACTCTCAGATAAGTATGATACCCCTATGCTTAAAGTTGTTGTTTACACTTGTATATTACATATTCATGGCATTTTTGATGAAATGCCTGTCATGGATAGTAGAGGTCGGGTTAAGGGCGTGTTCTAGTATTTGCATTTGCATCATTGTTTCATTGTTATCTTTCTGTTTTGAAGGTGTCGTTCAATTCTGGGTAGTGACCTGATATCTAGGCCTAAAAACTTGGCTCAAATCCTAGGGACACTGGCATAGCATTGAGAAAAATACTCCCTGGACGTTGGCATCCCTTGTCATGAGAGCATCCAGAGCCTCTTGGACGTTGTCAGTCCCATAGCATGGGAGCGTATAGTGGTCAAGTGGCCTAAAGCCTCAGTGGGACCCAAGGGTTGGTTACCAGAAGTGTTGGCATGGTTCTTAGGGGTCCTGTAGATGATGTGGAAGGTCTATATGATGTGTTTCCATCGATTCCATTTCCTTAAGGTCACCTAGGAGGTTGAATCCAATCATAGTAGCCTCTCGTCACATGTTTACTCTAGTTGGTCGGTTACTTGGGTAGATGTGGGAGGAGGGTGTTACAAAAGGAATGGAAAATTGCCACAAACTTAAGGCATCTTCAAGGATTTATTAGGTTGATAAGGTATTATCGCAAGTTTGTTAAGAATTATGGGAAGATAGTAGCACCTCTAACAACATAACTGAACAAAGATGCATTTTTTTTGGACTCCATAAGAAACTAAGGCCTTTGAACATCTTAAAGAGGCAATGTGCCAAGCTCCGTATTAGCTACACCATACTTCAAAAAAATATTTATTGTGGAATGTGAAGACCCATTGCTTTTGAAAGTCGTCCAATCAAGGGAAAGTATTTACATAAACGTATTTATGAGAAGGAAATGGTGGAAATACTACATGCACTAAAGAAATGGTGGCCTTACCTAATGTGAAGACACTTCAAGGTAAAAACAGATCATGGTAACCTTAAATACTTCTTGGATCAAAGATTATCTTCAGAAGAGTAGAAAAAATGGGTCACAAAGATGTTGGATTATGACTTTCAAATCATCTACAAAAAAGGGAAGCAAAATTTTGCTGCAAATGCACTCTCAAGAAGGTATGAGGATGTGGAAGCATTTCTCTATGCCATTTCTATTATCCAACCTGATTAGATAACTAAATCAAGGGATAAATGGAAGAATGATGAAGAGGTATGGACAATCATTCAAAAGTTACAGCAAGATCCCAATAAATTTGATTCATTTGTTTGGAAGAATGATTCATCATGGTACAAATATCACTTATATCTATGTAAGAACTCCCAACTTAAACAAAAGGTTCTTCTAGAATTGTAGACCTCTCCTACAGGAGAGCACTCAATATTTTTAAAAACTTACCACAAGGTCAAGAAAGAAATTTTTTATTTTTTTTTATGGACTTAAATCTAATATTCATAAGTTTGTGGTAGAATGTTTGGTTTTCCAACAAAATAAAGTTTATACAATCAAGACCCCACGTTTTTTACAACCATTATCCATTCCAAGTTAGTGTTGGGAATAAGTTTTAATGGATTTTATCATAGGTTTATCCAAGTCTAAAGGAAAAAGTGTCATCATCGTGGTAGTTGATAGACTTACCAATATGCACACTTTTGTGCACTATCTCATCCTTTCAAAGCAAGTACAATCGCTACTACATTTATGGAAACAATTCAAAAGCTACATGGAAACCCAAAGATTATATAAGTGATATAACCCAAAGATTATATAATTGATAATGGTGGTATAACACTTCCTTCCATACCGCAACAAAAATGAACCCATTTATGGTGCTTTATGGACTTTATTGATATTTTTATCAATTTGAATTTTTTCGTTTTTAAATTAATTTTAATAAAAAATATTTTAAAATTAATAAAATAATAAATATTGCAAAATAGAACTATAATGAAAATATTAAAAATAATCATTATAATTTAAAATACAATTTTAATAATTATTTTATAATAAATAAATAAATATTTTTTAATATTTTAAAAAAATTGTCTATTTAGAGCTTTTAGTTGAAATATGGAAAATTATTTTTTAGTCAAATTGTGATGTTTTGTTGTTTAAACTAAGTTTTTAAGTGCAAATATATATGGATTCAACATAGTGACCAAAAAATATGCCCCAAAATCTCCAAAACATATAACAAATAAACTACAACTTCTCAAAATCAAAACCAATATAAATTAACTATAATTTTATGTTCACAAAGTTATTTGACCATTAATAATATATTTTTTCTCTCGTCTATAGATTGGCCATAAGAACACACTACTTTATTATATACTTACATCATCATGACTAATTGTTTTCATCAAGTTTAAATTACTATTATGTGTGTCTTTAACACACTACTTTATTACATATATCATCATGACTAATTGTTGTCATCAAGTTTAAATTACTATTATGTGTGTCTTTAGTGAGTTGGCAACACAAATCCTTAATTATTATTTAGCTTGACTTTATAAAAATTAATTATATAGCTTGACTCTTTAATTATTACATTAAATAGTATGTATCACCAACCACTCACAATTATAAATGTTAAAATGAGCAATAATTAGGCATTAATAATGGGATTCTCTTTACATTACTAGGAAGAGAAGTCATAAAGGAACAACTCTCTTTACACTACTAGGAAGAGAAGTCATAAAGGAACAGCTCCACATGTAGATGGTTAGATTTTTTATTTTTTATTTTTTGAACTTTAAAAATAATAAAAAGCTAAAGCCATGCATGCCTCCAATTCAGTTGAAACATTGACAACTAAATTTAAATAATTTGGAAGTACACCTAAGGGAATTATTAAATAACTTAACAAATATCATATTCATTAAAGCAGGTCAACATGATTCCCTTTAACTGTTAAAGAAAGTGTAACTAGGTTCGATATTTACAAATGTAACGTTGATCTTTGTACTTGTCAAGAAAAAGAAATATTATTTTTTAAATTATGAGAATGAGTTTATTGCTCATTTCATAGGTCTAGGAAAGTTAGATTCAAAGAGCTTTTCTTGAGCATATATGTAATGGATACCTAGTGACTAGATTAGCCCTGCAAGACCATCACAATCCTCATGAAGAAGATAACAAGTAAAATGATAAAGAGAGATGTCATCTCGGCCTCAAATCAAATTAAATAAACTAAAGAATGTCATAACACTTCACACTATCACGTCGACTCAAATATAGAGACCTAACTACTATATATATGCAGTTAGGGTTACCACAAAAAAGCAAGATTTCACATTTCTTCTCTGAAATTCGGATGGGTGCAGTAGGTACAGGAATCTCGGATCAATGCAATAGAGAAGAACTCAGACAGAGATCCACATTACAGGAGTTAGGATTTTGATATTTCGGGTAAGTACAGACATCACTGTAATTTCGGATAGGTACAGGAAGGCTTAGTCTTGGATGCCTCTACAATTTCATGGACAATTACAGTGAGGAAAGATTGCAGTCTCATCCTCCTCGGTGGTGGCAATCTCAGCATACCTGCAATCATGATCTCAATACAAGGAAAGCAGTCATTGTCTCAGTGTAGCAACAATAATGAAGGTCTCAATATTGGTCACTGTCTCAACCTACTAACATAGTGAAGCAGCCTCACTATCTCAGCATATGTGTGAAGAGAAGGATCTTGAAGTGACACCCTTTATCTCAACAAGTATTCTGGAAGCAGTCATGATCTTGCTCTAAATACCTCAGTATATAGATCTCAACTTCATGGTAAAGGTCTCAATGAAGGAATAACATTGATCTTAGTAAAAGTGCAACAATATTCTCGGTGAAGGTGCAGCAAGGTGTAAAGATCTCAGTGATACAATGATGATGACTTTGGTTTAGCAGCAGTGACAACTTTGGTAGCAATGATGATGATCTTAGCCATGACAAAGAAGAGGATTGGTGTCTTGGTCTTGGAGTGGCATAATAGGTCAAGGGTCACGGTCTTGGTATTCGTCAAATGGAATCTCTATAAGAAGAATTGTGTGTGGGTTTTCCTCTCCAAGAGGGAGAGGTTTTGGCCCTGGCAGAAAGCCAAACATATTGTGTTCTTGTCTCTTTGGTTTTGGTAGCTATTTGATGAAATAAGAAACACACACTCTAATAATGTCAAAGAAAAGATTGTGCTAAGTAGAAAAATTAAAATGCCTCACAAATAGTTATCAAGTTGTTGGCTTGTTGGGGCTTGACCCAGGTTTAGAGATGATTTAGCTAAACAAATCCTAATACTACTGGCCCTTTTGGAAATAGTCCGCGGAGCGCGGACTGAGGTCTCACCCGAAGTAGTATGGGAGGGTGCCAGAACCAGGTTTCTGCACCCTAGGGATGTCTGATGGGTTCTAAAGGTCCACGGTTTTACCTTGCGTGCACGCCGCTACATGCACTTATCAGTACCTCACATCCGGTGACGCTACCTTCGCACAGCCCTACTCGGGGCCCAAACAGTGTTATTTCCCAAACCCTTACTAGAAACCCAATATTAGTTGGTTAACTTAGCTTATCTGTATGCTTTCATTTATACTCAACAATATTTACCATTCATACAAAAGTGCGTAGTAAATAAACAATGTAATTGCAGTTGATATCAAACAGGTAATAACATAAGAACGAATACATAGAATTCAAATAAACTTCTCTTTATTATTCCTCTTCCTTGGTTATAGACTTGACTCTGCCCTATGGACTCTACTAGGCCTCTGCACACTCAGCTGCAGAGCCTCTTCCAACTACTACGACCCAAGACACTAGACTCTTACTCTATGCTTGCTATCTTTCAAACTCCATCTATTGGTCCTCTAACTTAATTCTTAACTTCTTTACAACTTAGAGCCTTGCTCTATTTATACAATCCCATGGTCCGCGGACCATGGGTAAGCCGACACTACATTCAAAACTTAGGGCAGACAGCCTTATGACTCTAACATACAATTCACGCTCCGCGCCCGCAATTTGCGGAGTTTTTACAACGGTGTCACTCAAAACTTGGGCTTTGAACCCCAAACCTATGGGGGGATTCCATGCCCAATAGGCCCCCAACACAAACATCGTGACTCGCCCTCAAGTCAATATGTCAGCGCGTCGATCTTGGAGTCGAGTCCCTCCAGCTGGTCCCGAACGGTCTTGATATCTGCCATGCACTGAGCTACTGCTTGTTGAAGCTGTTGCATTCATTCCTCCGTGTCTGAATTGTGTCCTTACATCTGGACCGGCATCCACTGCGAATGTTTATAGTCCTGTGCCCTTGTCCGGGTCCTCGGGTCGCGAAGACTATCCTTCGGCCAGTTAGTCAGATAGTCGGCCCACCCATGTAGGGCTTCAAGTGGTTGTCGTTTAATTTGTCTGGGAAGGGTTCTCCATTTAATTTGACTAGCTGGATTGCGCCTCCGTCTGTGACCTCCTTAACCACGTATGGTCCCAGCCAGTGAATTATGAATTTTCCTGGAAATTTTTCAAACTTACTATCATACAGTAGCACTAAGTCGTTTATCTTGAAGGTGTGCAACTTGATATGGCGATCGTGCCAGGATTTTTCACATTGCTTTTGTACTTGTCGATGAAACCTAGCCAAAAACCGTTCTTCCTCGAGTTCTTCTAATTGCGTGGGCCTTTCTTCCAAAGCTTTGCAGTTTGTCATGCCTGTAAGCGCTGCTATTCGCAGACTAGGTACAATATATTCCATTGGCATGACAGCTTCCACGCCATAAACTAACTGGAAAGGTGTCTATCTCATCAGTTTCTTGCATGTTGTCCTGTAAGCCCATAGCATGTCAGGTACACGCTGGTCCCAATCGTTTCACTACGCATTGCACACTTTGGTAAGTGTAGTCTCTAGTATTTTGTTGAATGCCTCTACTATCCCATTCTCTTGTGGGAGGTACGGTGTACTTTTCTGATTATACACCTGGAACTCTTCTGTGAGCGCGTTGATGGTTTCATTCAGGAAATGTGTTTCGCGATCACTCATTAAGATTTTCGGACAACCAAATTGGGTCAACACATTTTTGAACAAAAACTTTGCAGTCATGGAGGTTGTGCAGTCTTTGACCGGCTGCGCTTCTGCCCATCGTGTCAGGTACTCCATCGCGATGATGATGTAGCATGCGCCTGTCTTTCCCTGAGGTTTGATCGGTCCCACAAAGTCAATTGCCCATTTCTCAAATGGTTGCAGTGTCATTTGTGGATTTAACGGCATCTCATCCCTCCACGATGGTTTTCCAGTCCTTTGACATATATCGCAAGCCTTACAGTGCACTTTCGAATCCTGGTGCAGGGTTGGCCACCATAACCCTGCGTGAAGAATCTTCTGTGCGGTCGCACGTCCTGCATAGTGTCCTCTTGCAGCACACCCATTTGCTTCCACAAGGATCTGGCTTTGTTCGAATTCAGGTACATATCTTCGCAATATCTCATCATTTCCCATTTTATATAGGTGCCTCGCAATGACAGAAAAATCCATCACGCGCACCACCAATTCCTTCTTCTGTTGGACGGAATATTCCTTCAGCGCTGTCCCTGTTGTCAGAAAATGGATTATATCTTTGAAGTGCCTGTCCATGATGTGCACTGCAAAGAGCTATGCATCAGGTAGTCCCTCCTCCAAATTAGTGGGTTCCTCGCCCGTCTCAATTCGCGACAAGTGATCTGGTCCTGCATTCAGGCGTCCCAGCTTGACTATGACCTCAAAATCATATTCCTGGAACAATAAGAGCCACTTGCATATGTGCCCCCCCAACATAGGCCTATTGGCCAGGTATTTCAATGCGGAATGGTCGATATAAATCTTGAAATGTCCTCTGAGTAAATAGTGTTGGTACTTTTGGAGCGCGTACACCATTACTAACCCCTCGCGCTCGGTGGTGGAATAGTTCTTTTCTACTTTGGACAACCTCCGCCTTGCAAATGCAATAGGGTGATCTAAACCTTCCCCACCCTCTTGTGTGAGCACTGCTCCCAGCACAATACATGACGCATCAACATGGACATGAAACTCCACATCTCATTTTGGTAAGACCAGGATTGGAGTGGAGGCCAATTTCCCCTTTAGGACATCCAAAATTTTCATACAATCATCATTCCAGCAAAATGTAACATCCTTTTTCAATAATTTTTCCATCGGCGCGGTGATTTGGGCATAGCTTTTGATAAATTTTCTGTAGTATCTGGTGTGTCCCAAGGTAGCGCGCAATTGTTTAACACTTTGCGATGCTTCCAAATTTAAAATAACAGTAATCTTCACAGGGGCCACCATCAGTCCTTGTTTTCAGACCACATGTCCCAGTAGGTTTCCAAAGGGAACGAGGATGTGCACGTCTTAAGGTTCAGCGCAAGCTGGTGTCGGCAGTAAGTATCCAACATCAAGCGTAAGCTTGCTACATGGTGCTTAACTAATCCAAAGACAATCCAATCATCCAGATAGACCTCCAAGAACTTGGGGATGTATTCTTTGAACACAGCCACAACGATGCGTGAAAAGATGGATGGTGCGTTCTTTAGTCCAAACGGCATAACGGTGTATTGAAAGCGGCCCCATTGCATTGCGAAGGTCGTTTTGCTTCTGTCTTCTGACACGATCTTGATCTGATGGTACCCTGAGAACCCATCCGTGAATAAGTATGCTTCCTAGCCGCCAACGTTCTCCAGTACTTCATCTGTGAATGGTGTCAAGAATGGATCATGTACATAGGCATCGTTCAACTTCCTGAGGTCCACGCATATTCTTATTTCACCCCTTCTACTTTTTCTCCTGCACTACCATAGGACTCACCTAGTCAAATTCTTCCACTGGCTCAATAATTTCGGCTGCAAGCATTTTGTCTAATTCTCTGCAAACCTTTTCCTTATATTTCGGATTCAAGCAGTAAGGTCGCTGCTTAACCGGCTTCCCATCGAGTTTCAGGGTGATCTTCATCATCCCTAAGTCGCCAATGACCCCTTTTAAGTCTGTAATTTTGGTTGGGAACAAGTCTTGGTATTTGCGGAGTAACTCAGAGACCTTATCCACCGTGGCATCATCCCAATAGTCCCCAAGCGTTGCGTACTTCAGCTCCGCCTCTATTCCAATGTTTACCTACCTTTTTTTAGCGACGCGGTGATGTTAGGATCCTCAATCAATGGTCCTCGAACCTCGCGACAGCCTTCCAGTTCTGGAACGTTAATATTTCATGGGTCCTCATCATCCTCTTCGACATTTACATTGTAACACTTTAGCGCACAGCTCAGCTTTGTCGCCCATTCTGGCTGAAGTAATTCCATTGGTTCCTGGGGTATTTTGAAGATAGCTACTTTTACTACCTATAGCGCATTGTCAACAGTATCCCACCAACGATCTTCAAATGTGAATGTTAACAGAAATCCCTCGCGCAATATATCCCATTCGCTCATACCATGGCGGAACTCCGTCTCAGTATACCAATTCATGGGTATGACATCCAAGGTATGATAGAATAAATGTACCCATTCAGGCTGTGGCTCTTCCCCGTAGACCTTGGTCCATTTCGCGAGGTGTGTACATGGATCATCCCATCCATCATACTTGTCTACTAGCTGCATCTGCGATTTCCCAAATCGTAGGTGCATCATCCTTCTGCATCCACGCTAGTCCTCAAAACTTCTCTGATGTGTACCCCACCACCTTGCAGGCATCGCGCACAATGCCCATTTCAGAGCATCGAACCATTGTTGTTTTGGCACTACGCTTCCAAATTTGGTCAAGAATTCATCCATCATTGTCAACCCGTCATACATAGGTAGATCCCTTACCTCTGTTGTCACGCAGCGCAGTGATCTAACCATCATGTTGCAATTTAGCGTGGTTACCTCGTGTAACCGGTTCTACCATCATTCTGTTTCCTCATCTGAATCTGATGTGCAGGAGCTTTCGCGCTCCCACGAAATCCAGCCATCCGCTGTAGGATTCACCCAATCCTGTTCCCGAGCAGTTATCTTGTAGATACATTCTAGCTCGTCGTCGCTTTCATCATCGCGCACTGGCTCTATTTAGTACGCTCCTTCCACAGGGTCTAAAGGCACCACTACGCATAGTGACTTTTTCTCAAAAATCATTTTGCACTTCTTTATATTTATTACTCCATTCATATCGGTGGCCCAGTCTATTCCTAGTAGCGCGGGATAGGGATTGCTGTCATCAACAATCTCTATCACTTCGAAATCCGCGAGCGCACTCGCACCTTCAATATCCACCGTTACTCCTTGCAATCTTCCCATGGGTAAGATCTACTGTTGGTTCACCATTCACAATTAAATAGGAGACCATTGTAGCACGGGTTTGCCCATGCATTCCCATGTTTGTTTTGGCAGTACATTCGCATCCGATCCTAGATCCAGAATTACTTGATCCATTTCATACTCCCCAATTTGCACAGTCAATCTCATTTCCCTTCCTGTTCGCGATGTGTGGTTTCCAAGCTTTCAGGCTACACGCGGTTCTCTTGACCTAGCGCACCTAGTGATAAGTTCTTGCAGTCCTTTCATAGCCTTGCTGTCACGTAGCAGTTTCATACATGTCTCCAGAAAGGTAGTGATCATTGAAGGATCCATCTCTGGCTCTAGTTGATCCTTACTACCTGAAGTGGAGGCCTCCGTGAAGCTCTTCTTAGCTTCCATGAATGTCTCCTTCGCGCGCTCCAGATCAAATTCAGGTTCCTTTGTAGGAGCCTTGTGAACCCATGCACTTTCTTCAGGCTACTTACCTTTGTCCTCTCCTATCATGATACCGCTTCTGAGCACTATGTTTACATTCAGGTCCTCTTCGCACGGCTCAGACCTCATCATTTGCAAATTTTGAGTCGGGGGAGGCTAGAGTACCCCTTTCTCGCGCAGCCTTGCTATCAGTGTAGGGTAGTCCTCTGCCTCATGATCAAATTGAGTACAGTATAAACATGATGTTCTCGTCGGATTCATACAATCGCAGGCATAGTGCCCTGGCCATCCGCAATTGTAACAAATTAGTTGTCCATGACCTCTTCATGGTCCCATTCCTCCTCGACCTCGTTCGTGCCCCAGGAATCCAACGCGTGCCATTCCCATATTTGGGTCGAGGGCTCATGTTTCGGCCTGCACCCTGTAGGCAGGAGCCTGATACATCATTAGCTTGTAACTTCTGCAGGTGCACTCATCATGGCCTATCGACCTGCAGAAATTACATAATAATTGTTGGGACGTCTGCGTATACTTCTACAACAGATGACAATTATCTGTAGTGTGTTTTCCTCCTATCTGACAGATCACGAACCACAATGTAGGAACCTCACTTGGTCCTGCTTGTGCTTCTAGTCTTAAAGGCATTGGCCCTCCTCCCACCAAGTAATTCGTGAAGACTAGACAATGGTCTTTATCATGCCCCTGGCCCTTGCATTTTATGCGCCATACCTCCTCGAGCACTTCTGGGCAAGTTTTCATGTCCTGTTTCAAACTCTACAATTCTAGACACAAATTTTGCAGTTGCATGTGGATTTGTTGGACTCCCAGACCAGGATCTTGTATTGGGGTCTCATGCAGTCTCATTACAATCTCCAAAGCTTCAACCTAGGTGGATAACTTCTGTTGTGAATCATTGTTCTTAGATGCGGTGTTAGTGATGCTACAAACCATGCGAGGTGTTGCCCATCTGTCAAGGTCATGTTGGCTTTGCGAATCATACTCTTCAATCTCTGGTCCAAATCCCATGGGCTCTCGCCTAGAAGCATCGTGATTTCCTTAAACCCGATAATCGATTGTGTCTCCGACTTTGGCCTGCTAAATTCCTTGTTTAGTGCGGCCTGGATATATGCGATCCCCGCATTCGGATGGTCATTAGAATGCTTAATGTACCATGTCAGTGCACGATCCTGCAACATGCTCACCAACGTTGCCTTCTTTATATTGTCATCCACAACTCCTTGTGCTTCCCATATGGCCCTTACCACAAACCAAAATTGGTCCGGATCTTCGTTCCCTACTCCTTTGAATACTGGAAATTTTATCATGCTCGCCATATTGAACTGTGGTGGTGGCGGAGGTGGTGTGGGTGGAGATGGAGGTGAAGATAGTGAGACTGATGGTGGTGTAGGTGGAGGTGGTAGGTGTGGAATTCGTTGCCTTATCAGACTAACTGCACTTCTCGGAGAAAATTTCGCGAGCTCTTCCTCGCTTTCCCACTGAGGTGAAATCAAGGGGATATTCTCTATTTCTGCACTACCTTCATTTCTATAGATCCTCCCACTTCGCGTAGCCCCGAACATCAATTTATTCGCATAACCGACTTTTCACATAATAACATCTTAATCCAAGTGTTCAGAGATTTAATGTACTTACCTCATGGTCCTTTGAGGAAGCATCGTTCCACCTCACTGTAGCTGACTGTTGTGTCTACCGCAAATTTGGTGATAAAACCCCCTATAATTCGATCGATCCAATGGTCCACCACGCGCGATCTTATCTTCTGATGCTTCTAGTCTGCGCACTAATTCTGGAGTCCACACAATTGGTTTGTCGAGCCTACACCTTCCCTGACTATCTGCTAGCTTCGTGATCCACTCATACAACTCAGAGGGAAAGGATGCAAAGAAAATTTCATGGATTTCCGTATATAAGTAGTGCTCCAACCACTATTCCTTTGATACTCACGGATTCCTATTTTCCTGCGTCGCGAACTCGTGAATCTTTCTGTCTAACCACCCTTCAATTTCTTTCTTCGTTGGATTCTAGTGACACGACATCAGACATCCCTTATGCAGATCCCGGTCCTAGCAACGGAACCATTTGTTGGCTTGTTGGGGCCTGACCCAGGTTCGGAGATGATTTAGCCAAACAAATCCCGGTACTACTGGCCCTTTCGGTAATAGTCCGCGGAGCGCGGACTGAGGTCTCACCTAAAGTAGTATGGGAGGGTGCTAGAACTAGGTTTCTGCACCCTGGGGATGTTTGATGGGTTCTAAAGGTCCGCAGTTTGACCCTACGCACACGTCGCTACGCGCACTTATCAGTACCTTGCAACAGGTGATGCTACCTTCGCGCAGCCCTACTCGGGGTCGAACAGTGTTATTGCCCAAACCCTTACTAGAAACCCAATATTAGTTGGTTAACTTAGCATATCTGTATGCTTTCATTTATACTCAACAACATTTACCAATGATACAAAAGCGCGCAATAAATAAACAGTATAATTGCACTTGATATAAAACAGGTAATAACTTAAGAACAAATACACGGAATTCAGATAAACTTCTCTTTATTATTCCTCTTCCTTGGTTACAAACTCGACTCCACCCTAAGCACTCAGCTGCAGGGGTCCATGCACTCAGCGGCAGACTCTACTAGGCCTCTACACAATCAGCTGCAGAGCCTCTTCCTACTACTATGACCCAAGACACTAGACTTTTGCTCTATGCTTGCTATCTTTCAAACTCCATCTGTTGGTCCTCTAACTTACTTCTTAACTTCTTTACAACTTAGAGCCTCGCTCTATTTATACAATCACATGGTCCTCGGACCATGGGTAGGCCTACACCACATTCAAAACTTAGGGTGGACAACCCTATGACTCTAACATACAATTCATGCTCCACTTCGGCAATTCACGGAGTTTTACAATGATGTTGCTCAAAACTTGGGCGTTGAACCCCAAACCATGCTGTGGGGGGATTCCATGCCCAACACAAGTTAAAGAAGAATCACATCAATCCTACTTGCCCTAGATTCTTCAACATTAACATCATGCTTTGTCACATCATGGCCCTCGATTATGATGAGGGAAAAAAGGGTTTATTATTGTGTTTTTCATTAAGAAATGTTTTAATTATACTAAGAGGTTCTCTTTAATGAAATATTTTATGTATAATGTTGCATTTAGATTTTGGTATCAAATATATTTTTAGATCTTTTTATTAAATTGAATATTCTTTTTTGTTTGTCGAGTTGTCTGTGATCCTCTAGGCTTGACCAATGGCTTTAGACAGCCCAACTCAGGGGCATGTAATTCGTCAAAGTCACCCGAGGATCACACCTAGCCTGGGCCACACCAGCGATAAGCTGATTGAATTTTTTAGCATATCTCCCCCCCCAACACAAGCACAACTACCCTTGTGAGGTTTTATCCTGGGTCGCCTTGCTAACGAGGCCCATCCTCAATCAGTTGTGCCAGTAAGACTTCATTATTAAATTGAATATTATAGTAAATGTTTTTTGTTTTTATTTTTTTAATAAATATGTTTTAGATTTTTTTGAAATGTTAGTCATTGTTGCACAATAAATAAAAGCTACATGGTGGAAATGTGCAAAAAAACAAAAGCAATGACATTGCCACCACGTGGCTCTTGTTTGTTTTGGATCTTTCATTTTAAAATAGTAGAGTATTCACTTACAAAGTGATAGGCCTCCATTTTGATGACTTCATAGATACATGAAATCCCTTTTTTAAGCTAAAACCCATTTCAAATTTTCCATCAAATGGCATGCAACAAATAATTTTTGCTAAATAGTTCATTAACATTGTAATGTTTAACCACCAAGATTAGTACTCCATTAAAAATGATTGTATTTGTATGGCATTAGACAAATGAACCTCCTCTAGAGGTTTTTGTTTATTCGATATACTTGGGTTGAAAGGAATTTATGGACATCTTATAATATCAATAGACATTACAACAACAAGCTAATAGAAATTTATGTGTGATATCATGAGGACTACCCCTTCATGGGATCTAATAGATGCACACCATTATCAACATCGTAATTGGCCTTGTGTGTAACTACGTATAGGTGTGTGGTGATTCTAAAACCTACTCCTAACAAAAAAAAGTTTTGTAAAGTGCCATGTGACACAAAAAGGGATGAGAGTGAAGTTCTTATCTATAGTGTGGTGCCACAAGTTCTTCCTTGAGTGTTTCTCAATAGCTACTTGATATTCAATTCTTTTTTACAGAGTAACACTTACCTAAATACCATGCTTATTTTGTTGGCACATCTCTACCAACACCAACTTAAACAACATACAACATAGGCAACCTAAGCAAAATTGAGTAAATTTTAACATTATAAATATATTATCAATTAATGATTTTTATATATACTCAAATTTTTAGAACTATTCTAATTATTGTAATTATTTCACTCATTATTCTTTTAACTAACTACCATAACAAGATCACTTAACTACTTAACTAAACATCCATTCCATTTTCTACAAATTTTGAGACTAAATATTTTTCTACAGAAATTGAGATGACAACTTTATCTATCTACAAGAATAATGCCAAATCCAAAACACGTGTTTTCTATTGAAATTGAATTTTAAAATGGAATATTTATGAGGATAATGACAAGTCTGAAACACATAGTGCTCATAGTTGATCATCAATATGAAAAAAAAAATCTAATTATTTTATCAAATTTGTTGATAAATTAATACATATTTCAAGTGGAGTATAATATAACAAAAAGATTTTGGTAGATGATTCCACCATCCATCTACGCTATCTATGAACCAACTCCCATCAAGATTTTGACAATCACATGGCATGTCAAGACCATCTTGACCTTGTGCGTAAGTGCATTAAGGTGTTTAGTGATTCTAAGGGGTCTCCCTATTCTACTCGACATGATTTTTTTGCAAAGTGCCACATGACACAAAGAAGGATAACATTGTAATTCTTATCTATAGTGAGACCCCACAATTTCAATGAGCATTTATCCATAACTACTTGATATTTGATTATTTTTGTAATGTAACACTTGCCCACATATCATGCTTATTGTGTTATTTCATCTCTACCAACAAAATAACACATGTCAAGGCAACCTCGAATAATATCTCAATCTTGAGTCAATTTTAACATTATAAGAAGATTTTTTAATGATTTGTATAGATATCCAAATGCAAAAACAATTATTCCTTTATTACTATTGTTTCATTATTTCTTATTTTAAGTAACTACCATGGTAAGATCCCTTAACCACTTAACTAACGAGTCTCTTCCATTTTCTACAACTCTTTCAAACTAAATATTTTTCTATACAAATTGAGTTGATAACTTAAGCAATTTACAATTATAATGAAAATTTCAAATCATGTTGCTCATTATTTTGTATAATCAAATATTAAAATTAAATTGAAAGCTAGAACATTTATGAGGAAAATGACAAGTCCAAAACACATAATAGCTAATAGTGTATCAACAAGATGAAAAAATTATAATTATTTTATCAAATTTGTTGAAAAATTAATATATCATTTAAGTGGGGAATTGTATGACAAGAAAAATATTTTGGTAGATTATTCCACCATTAAACCATGTTATCTTTAAACCAACTTCCATCAAGACCAACTCCTATCAAAATTTTAATAGTTGCATTATATTGTCAAGATCATTATTGGCCTTGTGTGTAAGTACATCAAGGTGTTGAATGATTCTAAAGAGGCCCCTAATATTTTGTTCGCAAAAAAGTTTCGCAAAGTGCCATGTGACACAAGAAGGATATTCGTGTAGTTCTAATATACAATGAAAACCCACAACTTCCTTGAACATTTCTCCATGGCCACTTGATATTCAATTCTTTTTGTAGGGTAACATTTACCCACATATCATGTTTATTATGTTATCACATCTCCACCAAAATCAATTTGAACAACATATGGCATCAACAACCTCCCATAAGCTTTCAGCTATGAATAAATTTTGACATTATAAACATGTCTTTAATTAATGATTTTTATACCAACCCATATTCATGGATATGAAGTGCTTTAACAAAACACGATCTTACCAATTACTCTTCCCTAATTAGTCTCTTACCAATTACCCATATATATATATATATATATATATATATATATATATATATATATATATATATATATATATATATATATCATATATCATATTCTTATTATTGTAATTATTTTACTCATTATTCTTTAAACTAACTACCATGATATGATTGCTTAACTACTTAACTAAACAAGCCCATTCCATTTTCTACACATATTTGATAATAAATATTTTTCCATTGAAATTGACTTGACAACTTTACCCTTTTACAAAGACAATAACAAGTTCAAAACACATGTTTTTATTGAAATTGAACTAAAAAAGGGGGAATATTTATGAGAAAAATTACAAATTCAAAACACATAATATTTAATTATCAATATGAAAAGTTATTATCTATTTTGTCATATTTATTCATATAACAATATATCATTTTAAGTGGGGCATAGTGTAACAACAAAAAGATTTTGGTAGATGATTCCACCATCCATCTACATTAACTTCTTTCAAAATTTTGATACTTGCATGGTAATGGTCTTGACTTGTAAGTAAGTACATATCATGCTTATTAGAATAACACCCACTTACATAACATGCTTATTATGTTGTCATATTTTCACCAACATTAACTAAAACAACATACATCATAAGCAATTTAATCCAACTTCTAAATCTTAAATAGATATATTTTTAATTAATAACTTTACACATACTCAATTTTTTAAAACAATTATTCTCATTATTATAATAATTCCACTCATTATTCTTTTGACAAATTACCATTATTTCCATTATTATAACTATTTCATTTATTATTCCTTTAACTAATTACTATAGTAAGATCCCTTAACTACTATGATGAAATCACTTAACTAAAAAACCATTCCATTCGTACAAATCTTAAATCCTTTAACTACCTATCATGACAAGATAACTTAACTAAAAGACCCATTCCATTTGTATAAATCTTAAAAACAAAAAATTGAGTTGACAATTTATTTTATTTATAAAGTTAATGATAAATTCACATAATAAGAATAATAATTAATCATTTACATGTGTGTGTGGGGACAACTTAATAGGTCATTTAAGGATAATTTAACTAAAAATACCTATTCTATTTGCATAAATTTTAAAAAATAATGTTTTCTAGTGAAATTGTATAAATTTTAAAAACTAATGTTTTTCTATTAAAATTGAGTTGACGATTTTAATTATTTATAAAGATAATGATAAATTCATATAATAACAGATTATGGGGTGTAGAATAGACAGTGATGGGGTGTCCTGTTAAGTCATTTAGTGATGTGAAGATCACCCATTCAAAACTCCATGGGCAAAAAATTAGTCATGTTAAGGGTTGGTGTGGCCCAAGCCAGGTGTGATCCCTAGGTGATTTTTGACGACCTGGATACCCCTGGGTCACAGTTTCTCAAACCATAGGTCAAGCTGACATAATCTCTATAAAAATTTAGACAACTTGATAAACAAAAAAATCACATAATAACAATAATAACTATTTTTTTTTTGAATTCAAGCTTTTATGATCCATATTATGAATGTTGAGAGATCTTTTGTTAAAAATCACATAAAGAAACTTTAAGTTGACACGTTTCAAACCATCTAGTGTGGCTCATCTTCAGGACAAGATGAATAGCTAGATCATGGCATCACACTAAATAGATGAAGAGAGATGTTTTCTAGCCATTATAATATAACGACTAGTTTTGACTAAAGAATTATCATTAATTAATAAATAATATTTTAATTGAAATGAAGTAATAGATTGAAATTACTTGTAAATAAAAAAATAAATTAATTTTATTATTATTATTATTATTTTAATCAAAATGAAGGTCAATAATAATAAGGTCAAACTTAATTATTCTAAACAATAAAACTGAAAAATAGTAATAAGAAAATGAAAAAATAATAAATAAATAAACAAACAAAATAAAAATAATAAGGTCAAATTTAACTATTCTAAAAAATAAAACTAAAAATAGTAATAAGAAAATGAATAAATAAAATATAAATCAAAATAATGAATTAACTCAATTTTATTATTTAAATCCAAAAAATAAAATAATATGGTAAAAGAAAAAAAAATGAAAAGTAAATAAATAAGAAATAAAGGAATACCAGCAATTCAAATAATAAAAAAATTACTTAATTAAATATTATAAAAACTTAGGAATACAAGGTAGGGATCCAACACCTGCTAATACTCCAACCATCGTCTCTATTCAGATTGATAGGCCTCCTTTCAATTTCCAAGGCCTCCCTAAACTTACGGTGATGAAAATGATCAATCCTTGCAATGACCCTCACCTCTTCAATGCAGATGTGATGTTTTGTCTTTTCCGCATGTTCTGCCAAAGCGGAGGAGCGAGACCTTCCATGTTTGATGTCAGTTGCGTGCTCAAGAATCCTTTGATTAATTGAGCGGCCAATTTCACCAATGTACGAAGTCCCACAAGAGCAAGGGATGACATAAACACCTTTCCCATCTTTAGGGTTCACAGGGTCCTTCACTGATCTTAGGGAGCTTCAGATAGTGTTTAGGGGCCTAAATGTCAAAGGAACCTTATGCTTCTTCAAGATTTTAGAAATCTTGTCTGTGGTTCCATTGATAAACGAAAGATGCACCCCTGAAAATCGATCTTTAAGATCATTTTTAATACTAGGACATTTTTTCAGCCTTGAGGACGGCTCTAAGACATTGACGCTTACTATAACCATTCTTATTAAAAACACTAAAGAGATGGGTTTTTCCATTAGAAACTCATAATGAGTGGCTAAGGTGTTGAGAACACCTAGCTTTTGAGCGGGGAAATGATGTGAATATATACTTTATTAAATTTATCAACAACTTAATATATCATTAATATATCATTTAAGGATGGAAAAGTATAACTAGGAAAAATGTAAGATTTTGACAGAGGACTCCACCATCCATCCACACTATCTATAAACCAACCCCCACACAATCTATAAACCAACTCTCATTAAACATTACCAACCATATTTTTAATAATATCTAGAACCAAATTGGTTGATAGTATCTCACATGGTTCTCATTTTATTATTTATATTAGATAAGGTTAACATAAAGTTACTGAATATGGTGTACCAATCGACAAAATGATAACCATAAGGCAGATCAGGGTGGGAATGACATTTAATGATGTTTACCCTCTCAAATTCTTCAGTGTCAGAATCTTTCATTGTCACCATTCTAATTTCAAGTGACCGAGACAAAAGGCTATAAGACATTGTGTACATGGATATATATCTATACAGGCATGGTGATACCATGATGGCAATTCACGCTACCATGACATTCCTCATTGGAATTAAAACGATCCAACAGAATCTGTGAAGTAGGTCGGTTATTTGGTGTAACATTCAAAGCCAAGGAGACATGAAACTTGAGGTTTCCATGAAAGTGTTGTAAAATGTAACTAGGTTCGGTCTTCATAATGACATTGTAATTGTGATTCTGTAAATGATGTAAAGAATAAAATAAAATTATTTTGTAATGCCTTGCTTCGTGGGTTTCACGAGCAAGAAGTTTATTTTTAGATGGCTCCCATTGAGAGCCTTAGGATTTTTCAAAAGGTCAATGTCATGTATAATGATATGTCAATTTTATTCTAGCAAATGACCCTCCAAATACAAGCGCAATCCTCCTCTTCCTATGTCCACCTGTAAGATGAAATGATAACTCATGTCGGCTCACGTTATGGAGACACACCAATTCATCAACTCACATTGGCTTATATTGAAGGATAGACTACCATATATACCCACCTCGGCCTATTCCATAGTCAGCGATTTTTGTATACCTCTCAGAGTTTTTCGGATGGGTAGAATAGAGAAGCATTCAAAAATCTCTCTGTAATTTGGATAAGGTGATAGACAAAAGTTCATACATCTCCATGACTTTGGTGGACAGCTAGATTGAACAATTTGAATACTAGTGTAGTCAAGGGAATAATGGATCCCTCTGGAATTTGGGTATCAAAGCACTGTGATAAGTTCGGATCCCTGTGGTGACTACAGTGATGCATATAGTTCGGTGTCATGATTTCAGAAATAATTTGAAGGCTACAGTTTCAAGAAGAAATCACAGTATGGTGCCATAACAAACACCATTGCTGAGTGCTATGAAGGAGTTGCATATCACAGTGATTCTGTGGGCTCTTAGTATAAGTTTCGGTGTTATATTAAGAAGAAGGATATCAATGCTATGTTAAGAGAAATGGCTCAGTGCCATCATAGAATTAAGGTCTAGATAATATGATAGCAAGAAGGACGACAGTAAGAATATTTTGATGATGCCATGAAGGTTGAAATCGAAGAAGAATCAAGAAGGAGGTTGACTATCCAGAGGATATGTCTCTTGGTCTTGGAGTGGAAAATAGGTCAAGGGCCTTAGTCTTAGTATTCGTCAATTGGAATATCTATAAGAATAATTTGTGTGGGTTTTCCTCTCAAAGAGTGAGAGGTTTTGGCCCTGACTCATAGCCTACATGTTGTGTCTCTTGTATATTTATGTTCATGCATTGATTATGTTTTGATGAAGAAGAACACTAATAATCTAACAAGAAGAAGATCCTTATCTAAAGAAGTAAAAATAATTCACAAGCAGTCACTAATAGAAGAGAAATCACCTAATGCTAATGCCCTAGATTTCTCAACAGAAAGTAACTTGGCAACAAACTCTGTAGAATTATTTTCATATCATATAATGATTAGGTAGAGTTATAGGTAAAAGGTAAAATATTGTTAGTTACAGATAAGGTGTAAGGGTGGTTTGTTATGTGGATGAAAGGTAGGGGTGGTTTGTTAGGTTAATGGAAGTGGAATATTATTATTACTTCTAACGAAAATTTAATTTTTAATATATACATATATTTTTTAAAGAAATATTTGGGCAGATCCACTCAAAGGGATTACATCTTGTTGGTTTATTAGAAAAGCCTAATTGACCTTGTGACCTCTCATTAGCAATATACTTTAGCAATGGAAACTCAACCAATTGAGCTAACCGTTGGGACTATATAAATTTAAAAAATATAGAGAATATATATATATATATATATATATATATATTAATTAAAAAAATTGCAACATCCTTACCTATTTGCGAACCCATAAATTTTCCCCCCATCTTACTCGTGATGATCAACGACATATTCGACATCAAGCCCCTCACTATATCCTCCTCGATGACAATATTTATCGTCACAGTGTTGATATTGTCCTCTGTCATTGTCTCACCCATGCTGAAGCTAAGTAAGTGTTCAATGTCTATCACAGTGGAGCTTGTGTTGGTTATCTCTTTGGAATGGCCATTACCCAGAAAATCATGCGCATCAAATACTTTTGATCTTCTCTCTTTAACAATTGCATTGAGGCAAAAAAACAATGTCCCAATTGCCAATTATACTCCCCTAAGGCTCGAGCTCCACCTGCTCTCCTCCATCTTGTCATCGTAGTCGATCCTTTCTATAAATGAATCATTGACTTTATGGATTATCAACCCCCATCTGCTAATAACCATAAGTATATTATCACAGTCGTCGACTATTTCACCAAATGGGTTGAAGCCATGCCCATGTTCAATAACACTGCAACCACTTGCAACCCTATTCTTTTTTAACCATGTTATCACTTTATTCGGGATTCCAAAGCAATTTCTTTCCGATAATGGCCGACACTTCAAAGATGATATCTTGTGTGAGCTATCCTCACTGTTCGGCTTTGAACACCAATATTCATATTCTTATTAACCCCAAGGCAATTGCCAAGTTGAAGTTGTCAATAAATTTCTTAAAACTATCCTTCAGCAGACAATGAATAAACACGAGACCAACTAGCACATTATGCTCTTCCCTACATTATGAGCCTATAGAACCTCTGTAAAAACTGCCACCAGGTCTACTCCTTTCCACCTTGTTTTTTGATAGGAGGAAGTCTTAATGATCAAGTGTGAAATCCCTTCCCTCCACCTTATTGTCAAACTCCTCCCGGGCACCCAACCTTTAGAACAAGACTTATCATGCTTAAGCACGCCAATGAAGATCATCATGTTGCATTGCAAACCATTGAAGCAGCTAGAAAGTGCACCAAAGCTCAGTATGGATGTAAATTCCACCTTCGTACCTTTCACGAAGGCAAACGTGTTATTATCTATGACCAAGCTCATGATTTCCTAGGGCATGGGAAGTTTGAACCATTATGGCTAGGTCCTTACATCATTCGTGAGTGTTTGGGAAAGGGGGCATACCCCTTAGAGGGTCCAAAATGATAAATGCTTCCTAACCCTCGTAATGCACTCTACCTGAAGAAAATTTACCCATAACATTTCCCATCAAAATGCATGTCCTTTTTCCTTTCTGCATTTAGGTAGCTTGCATTCCCCATCATCTCATTTGTTGTCTTCTTGCGTCTTTCAGATGGATCCATCATCCACACCACATATCGGTTATGTCAATGGTGTGAGTCGCTTCTCCAGGAATCTAGCCTCGACATCTTGGGCCATTTTCATCCCTTTGCATTCATTGGTTCGCTCCAAAATGTCTGCATTTGATCTGCCACCGATAACTAGGATGAATATGATGCAATGATAGGTTTGTTAGCTAGTGCCCTTGATCATCACATCCTTCAACTTCATGTTTGTCTTGATTCCTTGCTACTTGTCATGCAATTGTACGAAGTTTATCATCTGCATAATCCTGGCCTATTTAGAAAATATCTACGAGTTAAGCTTTTGGAACATGAATTTGAATCCATTTCATCCAGTCGTTTTCCTAGAGCACAAAATAACTATGTAGATACCATTGCAAATAACATTCTAGATTGGCATTTATCACATGAATATACAAGAAGACATCCATAACATAAACAAATGGTGAACCACAATCATCACAAAAGATGCATAACCATATTATGTATCATAATATCCAACATATAGTGTTTGGATTCCATTACTCTAAATACATCTGACATGCCCATATCATGTTACAACAAAACAAAAATAGGGGCCCACATTTCCCTATGTCTAATCACTGTAATCTGGAGGATCCCAGGGCAATGGTTCCATCCCACCCACCCATAAGTCTCGAACTTCCTGACCGGTCATAGTTATGTGCCTCGTGATTCCTCGCCATTCTAAGGGAAGCCCAGTGCACTCATATGTATATTGATCTTCTAACTCATCTCATTCGTGATTTGTCACCCTAGTCAGTAGCACGTCGAACCTACGGTTGAGATCCTCTAATAGCGCATCACTATCTGCTCTCTCTTGTGATGTTGAACCTCTATGATTTGCAACCCCAGGTGTTGCGACTCATCCTTCATATCCTGTCGGCCTCACCAATGCTATATCTACATACCACAAGTTTGGAAATCAGTACCACATACATATATTTTCTAAACTTTACATGCAACCAAAATATAGCAACTATTACTTACCATATGGACCCCATGCTCATCCTGATGGTAGTGCTAGATTAGGATCCCCCTTAAAGCTCATTCCACTATATGGATAGTCATCTATGAACAGTGGCATTTGGTCCCAATGAGCAAATAACTCAGGTCAGGACACCCGTTTGACCCCCCTCCCACACCTCGTCTTAGTATTTTCCTCCAGTGGCACATCCTAGTCTCCTGTGTACCCCCATCACATATCTGTACATGTGGACAGATAGTCAAGATCTTCTCAAAGAAGAATGAGCACACCACTATCCCAAATGAACAGTTATCATTGGTTTATCACCTGCATAGTCCCAAATGTCATTTCAATGACGACAACATCATTTGGACCCACAAATAGTAGGTCCCTTCTAGTACACTCTTTACGAGCATCATCTTCCCCCCAATGATGTGATGAAAGACATGACTACCCATTACACGAGCACTAGGTACACAATGTCGCTCCACAAACTCCCCTATATGCCTCCCATGAGGTAGTACTAGATGTATCTCACCCACCACCCCCAAGGGTGGAAATCTTGTCAAAAAGTGTATGTACTGGATAGTGATCTCAATCCTATGCCCTTGTACCATAAAGGCCTCCAGATTTGGATCCAAATAACTTAGAATATTGGGCAATAATGGCTCACCCACCCTCATCAATGGGTTCTCTAGGAACTTCAGCAACCCATATCATGCTATAGTCCCTCTAACTACTTGGTTCCCCTGAACGTCAGCACGAAGAGTACCGAATTCTCGTTCTCACCACACCATCTTTAGCTCTGCCATATCTGAAAAATACCATTGTGTTTTGTCAATTTAGATTCAAAAGCATCCACTCTTATTTCTTAGTTTTTGCCCTCAAAACTACGTTGGACGCACTTTTTGCCCCATTTTTGCATTCCAAAACACAGAAAAAGGGAAAACAGGTGCATTGCAACCGTGAGGAAATGCAAGGGTTTCTCCCACTGAGATGAGGCCCTAATCTGAAATTTTAATCCACCAAAATTGATGAGTAAGTTAGGCCACCTACCTGCAACTCGCAGACCGGATTTTGACAGTCAGTTTGTTTGCTATAATCTCCTCAAGATTTAGGGCCTTCTCCTCCTCTCCAAATTCTCCAATAGCTCAATTTGCAAATGAATTGGATTTGGGGGCAAGAAACCATTTTATAGGAAAAACCCTAGTTTTTTCCGTCGCCCATTGCGACCAAACCGTAGCTCGATTTGATGAACCATCAACACTACTGGAAATATCTCACCGAGTTATATAATGGGTCTCTCTTTATTTTTGGTAATTTTACAC
Source organism: Pinus tabuliformis (assembly GCA_031772625.1). Taxonomy (NCBI): domain Eukaryota; kingdom Viridiplantae; phylum Streptophyta; class Pinopsida; order Pinales; family Pinaceae; genus Pinus; species Pinus tabuliformis. Next base: position 924,215,692 of record CM062806.1, read on the forward strand.
TTCGCAAGGAAGCCATTCTTTTTCACAAGGTCTCACTTTGTCACCTATTAAATATAATTTCTTCATATGAGTCGCCTGTACTCTAGTACCACTTTACCTTTGCACTGGTCGACTCACTTGTCGATTTTCGTCATGAGTAGCCATTATTTACTCATGTTTTTATGATCCACTTTGGGCCTCCCCCATGTGGCAACATCATCGAGTCGCCCTTGTTCAGAGCATCAGAGATGAGTCACCCTTACATCTATGGAGTCTATTCTAAATCCCATTGTGCTCATATTTGGCCTCCAACTATACTACTCCATCTTTGAAAATCCCTCGTCTGATTAATTGACCATCCCCTCTAGAATCGAGTCAGTCTTTTTTAGGTCAACCATGTATATCATGCTCTGATAAGGGAAGTCGTTAGTCCGCCTCTCATTTTGTATATTTCCATCATTATCCCTTGTGTCATTCCATCAGTCACATTTTTATGACCCTTGTGCCTTTGTTGAGGAATCCTCATTTCCTCACCTCCGGCAGGCCCTCTTCTGTCGACTTCAACACATTTATTCCAGGTGAGTGGTCTAGAGGGCGGTGTACCTTGGTTCCAACTTTCATCATTTTTCGATGCCTCAGATCAAGCAAAGGGAATCATCATTTCCCTTTGACTTGGTTGTTTCTTGCGTGCTCGACTCCAGCTCATTATTGCATGATCGAGAATCGTACACTTGATGGTCTGGTGATCCAGTAGATTGCATTAGTATTTCCCGGGAGTGCATGAGATGTTCCAAACCTCATGAGGGGGTGGCCCTTCAGGTATCCCCCCTCATGCCCAGATGTCAACAGCTCATGATCCAGCCTCATATGCAATTTTAAAGATTTGAATGGCTATGTTCCTGCTGCTTACAGCACCCACAACATGCATGCCTCAATTAGATGATCCATTCAGATCTTCATAGCCCTTTCTTGTGTAGCAGGGATTCTTTGGTTGTGATCTCCCCCTCCCCATATCAACTTAGTGGCATTATGTCTCATGTACTCAGATCAACAGATGTTATTGTATTTATTCATGGCCTCTATTTTCCAGGAACATTATGTATATGGGACTCATTTTATTATTGTATCACATTCTGGCCCATTGATGTTAGTGTATCATGTACTTTGTAGCTCAGTCCCACATTGTTGGGCACACCATTATTATTTGTACTAAGTTATATCGGCAGGTATGGGTATGCCTCCCCCGCCTCATTTGAGATCATGTACTCCAAAATAAAAGGAGACCTATATAAGCTTAGTAGGTCTCACCCCCTCCATTCCTCCATCCTCCATTCCTCCATCCTTACTTGCATTGCTTCAACTATCTCTCTCTCTCTCTTTCTCAGACTCCCCTTTAGTGTCTCGTGGAAGTGTAACCTACAATGTATTTGGGTCAAACAATTTTCTCCTTACGCTTACATTGGGGGGCAATATGTTATCACCTAAAAAATGATCACCTAGCCATTTCTAACTAGGTGGACTGAAATACACCATGTAGGATTAATTTTACCATAGTAAAATCGCTTTCACCATATGAAATAATTTAGTAATCCATTTTTATTAAATTATTTATGTTTAAATAAAAATAAATAAATAAAACCCAAGAGAATAATTGAATAAATCATTATTTATTTAATTTTATGTATAAATAATTATCAAACCATTATTTGATAATTATTTCTTAACACATTTGACTAAGTCATCTTGGAATACTTAAATAAATCACTATTTATTTATTATTCCTTATTCTTATTTTTGGAATAATTGTTAAATCATTATTTAATAATTATTTCAAATTCACACTTTTCTTAATCCTTGCAAAGTGTTAATAAATCATTTTATTTGTTAATTTCTTCTATTTTGTAGATAAAAATATTTGACCACTTTGAATATCTTTTCCCTCTCCAAAAATATAATAAAGTATTCCTAACGATTAGATCCTCACTTGGTCAATAATATTTTATTATTTTCCAATTTCTAATTTAGCCCACTACTTTGTTATAAATAAGATGGTTTTCCATTCATTCTTCACCACGATCATTATCATCGCCACCACTATCGTCTTCTCACATTTGAGCTCCCATTTGAGTTCTATCTTTCTTTTGGGTTTTTCTGCATGTTGAGAGAGAGAAACAGATTGTTGAAGCACAAGGACACCAAAATACCCATCCCACGGAGGGGGATTTGCGGACCCTTGTTGTAAACCTCCTTCACTAGGTGTTTTCTAATAAAAAGATTATTCATTTAAAGTCTTCTTCTATTGGGTTATTGCATCAGCTATTTCTTGTTGTTCTATATTTTGGATTGCATATGATCATTTTGTTGCATGGTTTTCTTATTTTTTCATTGCAGATCTAAAGCGTAAACAACCATATCTTGTTGTGAGGGTAACTTGTCACCAGTGACTTAAGTGAAGCATATTTGGTACACCTTTCTAAAATCTTTACACTAATGGTTAGTTGGTTGTGATTCAGGTTAACCAAAATAATATGTCAATCAAATATTAGCTGGGTCAACCAAAATGATATGCGATTTGACCACAAAGACAAAATGACTAAACATTTGACTCAATCAATCCATTAAATGTGTTGATCAACAACATTTATGAGTCAATTGACCAAAAAATTATGTTGACAAATAGTCAACTTGATTGACCATCTAGTCAAATCGACCCATATAATATGCTAGTTGATTATAAGGAAGATTTGACTATATCAATCAACCACTATATTATGTAAATTGACTAAGTAGTCAATTTAGTCAAATAAGTAATTGACTCAACCAACCATATTTTTCTAGATTTCTTCAAGGTTGACTCTACAATTTCTAGTCTAATGCCCAATGTAGGTCCAATGTTTGAACCATTTGTCTCTAATGCCATTTTGTTACATATCTAGTGTTGTGGATTTTTCTAGCACCTATAGCATGAGTGCTTTAGGGGACGTAGAAAGCCTCCTAGAGACAACCTCTGGGTTTATTTTAGACCAGTGTCTAGGACATCTTAAATAGAGGAGTGTATTGACGATTATCTACGAGGGGGTTTCAACTGCACTCCAATTGTCACGTAATTAAAATAGAATAAAGGGGGCTTGGTTCAATAGTCTATCATGCAGGTAATCTCAAGCCGATACATGGATCCAAATGCTCAATGGGTAATTTGGGCCAACCTCAAAGAGAAATGTCTAGTTCTAGTGGCCAACACACAACAACAGGAACATTTATATTGAAGTTGTAGTGAAGTAAAGAGGAGGAAAGGAAGGAGGGAATTCGATGCATAAGGTTGTTAACAAGACATAATCCTAAGCAACAATGTTCCGTCAGAAGGGTGGAATTAGATGCATAGGGCTGTAAACTGGACAGAATCCTAAGCAATGATTTTCCAATAGAAATATGGAAGAGGGGGGGAGATGAAAGAGTGGAGTACTTACTAAGGTTCCATACCAGATATAACATGGGCACCATTAGCACTAAACAAAAAAAGTAAATGTGAGCTCACACAGATACTGCAGGTTAATCAAATAACACAAGGAAATATGTCTTGTACACAAGTATTGTAGGTTATACGCTAACACAAGTAAATATGTCTTATGGACAGGTATTGTTCACTTATTTAGTAGCCTAGATAAATCCATGAACCAGAGGGAAACCAATAGATTCATCACACTATTTTAGAGAAGGAAAAACATATATGAAATGAGATTACAGAAGGGAAAACATATTGCGCATTGATTTGCTTGGAATCACCAGGGAGTTTCATTAATACTTGAAGGGTCCAAATAACCAGTCCATTACATTCAGCATGTGTTGCTCTGATCCCTCATGAACAGGCAAATAGAACCAAACATGGAATTGCAAAATTCAGAGCCTCTAGGTGAGAAATTTCGGAACCTTTTCTAAGAGTTTCTTCCCCTTATTTATATGAAGAAGGGGAGCTTTGGATCAATACTTAAAAAAATATCTCATCCAAGGGCCATCTGTCCGATGGACTAGCTGCCTCGGCCTACGATGGCTCTGTTGCCCAGAATGATTACAATCGGGATTTGATCCCTTCTTGGAAATAAACAGAAATTACAAAATAATTGGAAATAAGGAAAACTGAAAGATGATGGGAGGAAGTACCCCTCTGTTGTTCCTGTGAAGGCCTCTGATCAGGCCACGTCTCTATGTTGGAGTGTCTTTCCTGCTACTCAGCTGGCTCTCGTCGCTTTCATTTTAATTGTCTAACTTCCCCACTCTCTCAGACTGATAGCAATTGATCATGGTTTACTTGTCATAGAGTAGAAGCAAAGCTTGTCAGCATAGTCCCTTACATTTACGACTGAGTGGAGATCCATGCTGAGCTATAAATCTTCCTGAGTTCCCCCATACTGTCATTTACTCATAGTAGTCATGCAATGAAGCTGTCAAATCCATTTCTACGGCCCATGAAGTCCTCGGTTTCTTGTTGCAGGGGCTTCTATAGGATTAGCCCATATCGATGTGCCACCGCCCCATGCCTCTATTCAATACCCTAGCTACCAACCCACCTTCCTTTAAAGCTTTGTACCTTGCTCCTAGGGCCTCGATGTATCAGAACATTTTTTACTAAAAGGCATCACAGAACAACGGGTCTTAATCGCCCTTTAGCCCCCTTTGGATTGGCCCTCATTCTGCCTTTATTTTCATGTGACCAGGGGCTATGATCAGATGCTTAACCCTTTGGGTGCTAGGGGTCTCTTTCCTTTGTTACTTTGAATCCCGCATACTGAAAATTTTCAATGCTTTATCTTTGATTTCTCCCCTTGACCCTTGCAGTCGCTGATCTGCAGGATTCAGCCCATCCAAGGTATCTCAATCGCAATATGGGAGAGAAGGTGAGGATGAGTGGTTTTCCGGGGGGGCATGAGCGTAAGTGGTAAGTAAAGGGGGGGTGCAAAATGATATGAGAGGGACATGTAGCGAAGGGTCCCGGCAGGGAAATCGCTTTTCAAACCCCCCCCCCCCTACTGGTAAAGGGAAACATGGCAAGGGGTCTGAAAAGGCCTGGGAGCCGATGATCTGAGCGAATTCAATCTGGACCCTTCAAAGATGGGGGGTGTTTTAGTAATATGCAACCTTTGGAAAGGGATGAACCCAATAGCCCTTTAATTCTATTATATAAAATATCGCATGCGGAATAGGGTTCTTGCGTATCGCAATCGCAAGCCGAGAAGGAGTTCGACAAAGGAGAAACTTTGACCTGTGCGATCTCAGATCTGCAGGATTGGTTACATCATCCATGCCACGTGGCACCTCCTGAGTGGTGACATGTGTCACCCAGAAATTCCCCCATGGGACCTCTGAAAAAGTTGATTCCGTGTGCCACATGTCCTCTGTACTGCCATGTCATGCTGACGTCAGCTGCCATGTGGATTCATCTAGACCAATGGTGCTCTGCCACATGGCCCCTTGGAGGAGAGAGAAAAGGCCCGCCTGCCTCTGGTTTTGCAACTGATTTCCTTTGTAAAATGAAATCAGCCCCTCCGAGCACTTTAACACTAAAGCCCAATTTTTGGCAATTTTGTGTTATCGGCGTATCCCCCCCCGCAATTCCTTAGGAATGGTATGTTGGGCCCACTGATTTACCGATATTTCAGGTTCTGATGTGCGGGATCGTGGGACTGTGAGACTGTGATATCACAAGACAACGGGATGCCCGATATGCGGGACCTACCTACCCTCGATAAGTTGATAGACTGTGCCCGGGGCCCGCCGCTATTTCTTGACTACTGGGACCTCTGATATGCGATTTGAGATATCGGTGATCACTGATCTCACTGCCCTCCTCTGCTACTACTGGAAACTCCAACCTCCGATTACGATGAGCCTCCCTTAACTTTTTCTCTTTGTTTTCTGGCTTTCAAAGGGCAGTTTAAATTTGCTCTAACTTCTGATCTAAAAATCCATTTTTAGACTTCCATATACCGTTGGAAAGCTTATTTCAAGCACTATGAAATGGAGAGGGTATGATTAAGCTTTTAGAGCTTCTGTGTCTTAAAAGTTTGCTTAAAAATTCACTGCTCTTTCTCACCCTTTTTACAACTAAAATCACATTTAGTAGTGAGTGATAACACCTAGTACCCTTTGTACATCGTTGAGAGTATGAAGTACTTCAAAAAACTCAAATTTTGACTTCTCTGCACACCCACACCAATTTTTTCCTCTTGAAACTTGATTCTAATATAAAATTCATCCCAAAAGTTGAATTCATCCATTAGTCGACAAATAAAACCAACTCATCGAGGTTACACATGGTTCTTTTGTCCATAAACGATCCATATATTGATGGTCGATTACACTTTCCATTGATTGTCATTCAAATGCATAAATAGGTTTACTTCCCATCAATCATATGCACAACTTATTGCCACTTATTTAATTCTATTGTCCATTAACAATATATGTGAAAATTCCATCCATCAACTATATCTAATAATTATGCCTACCTATAATTAGTTCCACAATATAGCATCCAATTCTTCAAATACCAATTTTGTTCAATATTTTGGTAGCCTCGCTAGATCTAATTCAACTACCTATGTAGCTGTGAATTATAATAGGCATTGAATGTCCACAACACAATTTTGGGGGAGTGCAAGTACAACTTTGAATATCCCATTAAATTTTGAGATCAGGTTTTATGTCCTCCTTGGCCTATAATGGGCTTTATGGCCCCTAGGCCTCATCTATATAGTATCGAGCATCTAGTAAGGTACATTATCCTGCATGTGTAGGCATTTAGAAAGGATGGGCTAAACTTATAACTCCAACTAGGAATTCAACCATGTGCATCAAAATCCCATTATCGGAGCTCCATAAGCAAGTATAACTCCATCCTCCTTCTCATACTTTTGGTATTAAAGGAGGCAAAGTAAACATTGGTATAGAATTAGTGATTGAGAATGTCTCCAACTAATAAAGCACAACTTATGAAAAGATCTTTCCTTTCTATTTATTTTCTCCATCAAGATCTTTAATGAATTATCTTTCGAGGCCAATGAAATGGCTCTTCTATCCAACTTTACCTCACATCGTAAAACCAAGCATTAGTTATATAACATCATCATCCTGTAATGAATATAAAAGAATGACATGCTACCACATGCCATCGTGAGAACATAACATCATCATGAGATCAATATTAAAGAACCACATGTTAACTATTGCATACCATCATAGGGAATATAACATCAACCTCGGCATAATAGAACCATGTTGTCAACCACATGTATTCATGAATAGCATAAATCTATGCAATATCATTGTAAGGAGTATAAAGATGCATAACATCATGAAATAATCCTACCATGATAATAAATACAACAATAACTTAAGTAGAAACATAATAATTGGTGATACATGATCATATGTGCAAATGAAATCTTAGAGTTCACATTTGATGGCATGGTAAAAGATTATCTTGAAATACCAACTTAATGTTTGGGTTAGTTTGTGTTAGGTTCACAAATCCTACCTAACTATATTAGAGATGAGGCATTACAAAAGTTTTTTTCACATGTTATTTGTTCCACACAAGCATTACGTTTTTCATCAAAATTGTGCCTCCATGAAAATTTAAAACATGATATTAAAGACATTCAAATGGTGAGAAAGATAAAACAATAACAAAATTGCAGTTCTCAATGATTATTAAATAGGGGAGAAAGAAAAATGAGAGAGATAGCCCCATACATAAGGATACAAAAACAATAAGAAATCATTTGTAATAGATATATAGTGAGAAATATGCAGTATGTGTATATTTTATCCATTTAGTAAGCACTAAAGTTGATGCCCACAACTCATTGAATCTACACATTAGGCTATGACGTAGGTAATTTTTAATTAGGTCAATCATTAACCACTTTCAACTATTGTCACATCTCTACCAACACCAACTTAAACAACATACAACATAGGCAACCTAGGAAATCTTGAGTAAATTTTAACATTACAAATATATTATCAATTAATCGTTTTTATATATACTCAATTTTGTAGAACTATTCTAATTATTATAATTATTTCACTCGTTATTCTTTTAACTGGCTACCATGACAAGATCACTTAACTACTTAGCTAAACATCCATTCCATTTTCTACAAATATTTGAGACTAAATATTTTTCTATAGAAATTGAGATGACAACTTTATCTATTTACAAGAATAATGACAAATTCAAAACACATGTTTTCTATTGAAATTGAATTTTAAAATGGAATATTTATGAGGATAATAACAAGTCCAAAACACATACTACTCATAGTTGATCATCAATATGAAAAAAAATCTAATTATTTTATCAAATTTGTTGATAAATTAATACATATTTCAAGTGGGGTATAGTATAACAAGAATATTTTGATAGATGATTCCACCATCCATCTACACTATCTATGAACCAACTCCCATCAAGATTTTGACAATCACATGGCATGTCAAGACCACTATTGACCATGTGAGTGAGTACATTAAGGTGTTTAGTGATTCTAAAGGGTCTCCCTATTCTACTCCATAGGATTTTTTTGCAAAGTGTCACATGTCACAAAGAAGGATAACGTTGCAATTCTTATCTATAATGGGACCCCACAACTTCAATGAGCATTTATCCATAACTACTTGATATTTAATGATTTTTTTATTGTAATACTTGCCCACATATCATGCTTATTGTGTTGTTGCATCTCTACCAACAAAAGAACACATGTCTAAGGTCTAAGGCAACCTCCCATAATATCTCAATCTTGATTAAATTTTAACATTATAAAATGATTATTTAATGATTTTTATAGATATCCAATTGAAAAAACAACTATTTCTTTACTAAAATTGTTTCATTATTTATTCTTTTAAGTAACTACCATGATAAGATCCCTTAACCACTTAACTAAGCAAGTCCCTTCAATTTTCTACAACCCTTTTAGACTAAATATTTTCTATAGAAATTGAGTTGATAACTTAAGCAATTTAGAATGATAATGACAAATTCAAAACACGTTGTACATTATTTTTTTATAATTAAATATTGAAATTGAATTGAAAGCTAGAACATTTATGAGGAAAATGACAAGTCCAAAACACATAATATCTAATAGTTGATCATCAATATGAAAAAAATATATATTTATTTCGTCAAATTTGTTGATAAAGTAATATATTATTTAAGTGGGGCACACATAATAGCTAATAGTTGATCATCAATATGAAGAAAAAAAATTATCAAATTTGTTGATAAATTAATATATTAGTTAAGTGGGGCATTGTATAACAATAAGAAGATTTTGGTAGATTATATACAAGAAGAAGATTTTAGTAGATTATTCCACCATTAAACCACATTATCTTTGAACCAACTTCCATCAAGACCAACTCCTATCAAATTTTAATAGTTGCATTGCATTGTCAAGACCATTATTGGCCTTGTGTGTAAGTACATGAAGGTGCTCAATGATTCTAAAGCGTCCCCTAACATATTGTTTGCAAAAAAGTTTCGCAAAGTGCCATGTGACACAAGAAGGATATGCGTGTAGTTCTAATCTACAATGAAAACCCACAACTTCCTTGAGCATTTTTCCATAGCCACTTGATATTCAATGCTTTTTGCAGAGTAATATTTGCCCACATATCATGTTTATTATGTTATCACATCTCTACCAAAATCAATTTGAACAACATATGTCATCAACAACGTCCCATAAGCTTTCAATTATGAATAAATTTTAACATTATAAACATGTCATTAATTAACGATTTTTATATCAACCCATATTCATGGATATGAAGTGCTTTAACAAAACACCCTCTTACCAATTACTCTTCCCTAATTAGTCTCTTACCAATTTCCCATTAAAAAAATAAAAATAAAAATAAATATTCTTATTATTGTAATTATTTTACTCATTATTCTTTGAACTAATTACCATGATATGATCGTTTAACTACTTAACTAAACATGTCCATTCCATTTTCTGCACATCTTTGCTAATAAATATCTTTCCAACTTAACTAAACATGTCCATTCCATTTTCTACACATCTTTGCTAATAAATATCTTTCCAACTTAACTAAACATGTCCATTCCATTTTCTACACATCTTTGCTAATAAATATCTTTCCATAGAAATTGACTCAACAAAGTTAGCTTTTTACAAAGACAATAACAAGTTCAAAACACATGTTTTTATTGAAATTGAAGTGAAAAATGGAATATTTATGAGGAAAATGATAAATTCAAAACACATAATAGTTAATTATCAATATGAATTTTTTATTATCTATTTTATCATATTTGTTCATATAACAATATATGTTATATCATTTAAGTGGGACATAATGTAACAACAAAAAGATTTTGGTAGATGATTCCGCCATCCATCCACACTAACTCCTTTCAAAATTTTGATAGTGGCATGACATTGTCAAGACCATTGTTAAGCTTGTGATTGAGTACATAGCATGCTTATTAGAGTAACACCCACCTACATAACATGGTTATTATGTTGTCATATTTTCACCAACATCAACTCAAACAACATATATCATAAGCAATTTAGTCCAACTTCTAAATCTTAAATAGATATATCTTTAATTAATAATTTTAGAGATACTCAATTTTTTGGAACAATTATTCTCATTATTATAATAATTCCACTCATTATTTTTTTTGACAAATTACATCTATTTCCTTTATTGTAATTATTTCATTTATTATTCCTTTAACTAATTACTATAATAAGATCACTTAACTACTATGATAAGATCACTTAACTAAAAAAGTCAAGACCATTGTTAGATTTGTGAGTGAGTACATATCATGATTATTAGAATAACACTCACCTACACAACATGCTTATTATCTTGTCATCTCATATAATTAATAACATCAACTCATATAATTAATAATTTTACAGATACTCAATTTTTTAGAACAATTATTCTCATTATTATAATAATTCCACTCATTATTCTTTTTGACAAATTACAACTATTTTCATTATTAATTATTTTATTTATTATTCCTTTAACTAATTACTATAATAAAATCATTTAACTACTATGATAAGATCGCTTAACTAAAGAAGACCATTCCATTTGTACAACTCTTAAATCCTTTAATTACCTATCATGATAATATAACTTAAATAAAAGACCTATTCCATTTGTATAAATCTTAAAATAAAAACCATTGAGTTGACCAATTTAATTATTTATAAAAGTAATGATAAATTCACATAATAAAATAATTAATAATTTATTATCATGATTTAAAAAAATATTCATTTTATTAAATTTATGGATAACTTAATATATCATTTAAGGATAATTTAATTAAAAAGACACATTCTATTTGTATAAATTTTAAAAACCAATGTTTTTGTGTTAAAATTGAGTTGGCAATTTTAATTATTTATAAAGATAATGATAAATTTATATAATAATAGTTTATGGGGTAGAATAAATGGTGATGGGTGTAATGTTAAGTCATTTAGTGATGTGAAAGTCACCGATTCGAAACTTCATGGGCAAAAATCCAGTCATGTTAAGGGTTGGTGTGGCTAAGGCCGAGTGTGATCCGTAGGTGATTTTAACGACTTAGATAAACCACATATCAAACCGACATAGTCTCTAAAAAATTATACAACTTGACAAACAAAAAAATCACCTAATAACAATAATAACAAATAATTTTTTATCATCGCATCACATCACATTATATTTTATATATTTATATATAATTAAATTTTTCATCACATCACATTATATTTTATATATTTATATATAATTAAATTTTTCAACAACTTAATATATGATTTAAGGATGGAAAAGTATAACTAAGACAAATTTAAGATTTTGACAGAGGACCACACCATCCATCCACACAATCTACAAACCAACCCCCCACGCAATCTATAGACCAACTCCCATTAAACATTACCAATCATATTTTTAATAATATCTCGAACCAACTTGGTTGATAGTATGTCACATGGTTCTCATTTTATATATGTTGGTGATGATAGATCTCTTAGTGTTGTAGGGACTGGAACTGTTCATATGGACAATGGTCAATTTAATGATGTATTATGTGTTCCAACCTTATCCTGCAACCTTCTATCTGTATATCAGATAACTCATTCAAGTGAAGGTAAAATCGTTGAATTTTCACCTCACGATGTTGTAATTAAGGACCTAAGAGATCCTAGACAGATTTTAGCTACTGGCATTACTGATGATTCTACAAGGTTGTATAAGTTTCACAACTTTGGGTCATCAAATCTTCCCTCGATATTTGTTGCTCATAACGATGAAGTGAACAAACTTTGGCATGAGCGATTTGGTCACTTAAACTATCGCTCCCTTCAGAATCTATGTAAAGAAAATATGGTGACAGGTCTTCCAATGGTATCTTGCAAAGATGGTGTTTGTTCCGGATGTGTACTCGAAAACATCATTGGGATAGTTTTGAAAAACGTGCCTCTTGGCATGCCTCAGCCCCTTTACAGCTTGTGCATAGTGATTTATGTGGTCCACTTCCAGTTGTTTCATTCTCTGGCTACAAGTATTTCTTAACTTTCATTGATGATTTCTCCAGACGCACTTGGGTATACTTCTTAAAACTCAAGAGTGAAGTATTTAACATGTTCTTGGCCTTTAAGGCCTTTGTTGAAAAACAATCTAGACATCAAATTCTTAAGCTAAGATCTGATAATGGCGGAGAATATGTTAACAACAAATTCATCAACTTTTGCACTGAGAATGGAATTCAAATGCAACATACTGTTCCATATACTGCACAACAAAATGGTGTAGCTGAAAGGAAGAATCGCACCTTAAAGGAAATGGCTAATTGTATGCTTCAATCTAAAGGAATTGGTCTTAATTTTTGGGAAGAAGCAATTAACTATGAAAATTACATAATAAATCGCACTCCTACTAAGGTTTTAAAGAATATCACTCCAGAAGAAGCATGGAGCTCAATTAAACCAGATGTAAGTCACTTTCATGTTTTTGGAAGTGAAGCATGGGCCCATATTCCAAATGAGAAACATAAATCTTTAGAACCTAAGAGTGAAAAATGTATTTTTGTGGATATTCTGAAGATGTCAAAGGATATAGACTTATTCCACTTAAGTCCAAAAATGTTATCATTAGAAGAGATGTAAAGTTTGCTGAAAATATATCGGCCTACAAGCCTAGTTCAGCAGATGTGCCACCTTTCCCTATCTCTTCTACTTTTGAAAATATTTCCTCTTTAGATGATGAAAGTGAGGATGACAATCCTCTCCCACCTTCTCAAGATCCTCCTTCAGCTCCTCAGGTTCCAAAATGGGTTCGTGCTACTCGGGATGCAGCAGGTGATCTTGCCGGTGATCCTACAGATCAGCAACGTACACGTTCTCAGTTTGATAGAGCCTCTTCTTTACTAGCTCAAGCTTCAGTGAATTATGATCCTGACACCTTTGCAGAAGCTTCAGGCCATCCAGATTGGGAAGCAGCTATGAATGAAGAATATCATTCATTATTGGCAAATGATACATGGGATCTTGTTCCTATACCAAAGGGACGAAAACTTGTTAGATGCAAATGGGTTTACAGAACCAAGTATGGACCAGATAGGAAAGTTGATAAACATAAAGCTCGTCTTGTTGCTAAGGGTTTTTCACAAGTTGAAGGCATTGACTACACTGAAACCTTCTCCCCTGTTGCCAAAATGAACTCTATCCGCCTTGTTCTTTCCTTTGCTGCCTCTTTCAATTGGGAAGTCCATCAAATGGATGTTAAATCTGCCTTCTTGCATGGGGACTTGCATGAAGAAATCTATATGGAACAACCTATTGGCTTTATACAAACAGACTCCAGCCTTGTATGTCGGCTTAAGAAATCCCTTTATGGTCTTAAGCAAGCTCCTCGAGCTTGGTATGCCAAAATGGATAACTTTCTTTTAGAAAATGGCTTTTCTAGGTGTCATTCTGACAATACTGTCTACACCAAGAAAGTGGGCAAGTCTCTTATCATTCTTGTTCTTTATGTTGATGATCTTATCCTGACTGGTAGTGATCCAAACCTTATAAACCATGTGAAGTCTAGCCTTAAAAGGAAGTTTGAAATGACAGACTTAGGACACTTACATTATTTTCTTGGTCTTCAAGTCTTGCAATCCAAGGAAGGTATTTCCCTTTCCCAGTCCAAGTATGCCTGTGATATTCTTCTCCATTTTCACATGGAAGACTGTAAGCCAGCCCCTTCTCCCTTTCAGTCTGGAGTCAAACTTTCAGTCACTTGTACTTCTCCTGAAGTTGATGCTACCTTATACCGTCAACTTGTAGGAAAACTTTTGTATCTAACCCATACTTGTCCTGACCTTTCCTTTGTTGTTGGCCTTGTTGCTCGGTTTATGCAAAACCCACATGCAAGTCATTGGAAAGCAACTAAAATAATACTTCGTTATGTTCGAGGTACAGTTCAATTTGGGATTCATTACAGTGCCGAAGCAGCTCCTCTATTGGTTGGTTTCACTGATTCCGATTGGGCTAGTGACCCTGATGATCGGAAGTCTACTGCAGGTTATGTGTTCACTCTTGGTTCAGGACCTATTACATGGGCTTGCAAGAAACAAGGTGCCATTTCTCTTTCTTCAGCAGAAGCAGAGTATCGTGGTGCCATAGAAGCTAGTAAGGAATCCTTGTGGCTTCGTCAGATCCTGTCAGAGTTTGGCTTTGAGCAGCAACATCCGACTACACTTTGGTGTGATAATCAAAGTGCCATTCAACTATGCAAAGATCCAGTCCAACATCAGCGCAACAAACACATTGAACTGCATATGCACTTCATCAGAAAGCTCATTCATGACCATGTCCTTGAAGTGCAATATTGTTCAATAGATGATCAAGTTGCAGACATCTTTACAAAGGTTCTCACAGAGGTGAAGTTTACTAAACTTCGATTTATGGTTGGAGTTCAGGAAGTTGTCACTAAGGGGGGATAGGCTCTAGTGCCTCCTTCCTTCTCCTATTGTGTCATATTTGTAAATCCTTAAATCCTATCCCAAGTTGTTCTTAAGGGGGGATGTTAGGATATTCCGACACATAGGAAATAGTTAAGTATAACTTGGTCTAGTGTAGAGTTAGGTAAAGTGTGTTTCTTTACTATGTACTTTTGTAACTTACAATCTGACGGTCACGATATGTAGTGATCCGACGGTTCATTCTCTCCTCGGTATTACCGACACTTGATCCGTGGCTTAACACCCGATTGGTCCATGATCTCTATTTAAAGAGCATGGAGGGTCATTTGTAGGTTAACTGTTCATTAGAGAAGCTTATGTAAAATTTCATTCTTTTATTAATAAATTGCCTGAAGTGGCCGCGTTGGCTCAGGCCGTGGACTGTTTTGCCTCTTTGAGGGTTTTAACCACGTCAAAATACTGGTGTATTGATCTGTGATCTGTTTGTGAGCGATGTCCTTTGGTGTTCTGTCTGAGGAACTTACCCTGTAAATTCCTACAAAGCTAATAGAAATTTATGTGTGATATCATGAGCACTACCCCTTGATGGGATCTAATATATGCACACCATTATCAACATCGTAGTTGGCCTTGTGTGTAACTACGTATAGGTGTGTGGTGATTCTAAAACCTACTCCTAACAAAAAAAAGTTTTGTAAAGTGCCATGTGACACAAAAAGGGATGAGAGTGAAGTTCTTATCTATAGTGTGGTGCCACAAGTTCTTCCTTGAGTGTTTCTCAATAGCCACTTGATATTTAATTCTTTTTTACAGAGTAACACTTACCTAAATACCATGCTTATTTTATTGGCACATCTCTACCAACACCAACTTAAACAACATACAACATAGGCAACCTAAGAAAACTTGAGTAAATTTTAACATTATAAATATATTATCAATTAATGATTTTTATATATACTCAAATTTTTAGAACTATTCTAATTATTGTAATTATTTCACTCGCTATTCTTTTAACTAACTACCATAACAAGATCACTTAACTACTTAACTAAACATCCATTCCATTTTCTACAAATCTTTGAGACTAAATATTTTTCTACAAAAATTGAGATGACAACTTTATCCATTTACAAGAATAATGACAAATCCAAAACACGTGTTTTCTATTGAACTTGAATTTTAAAATGGAATATTTATGAGGATAATGACAAGTCTAAAACACATAGTGCTCATAGTTGATCATCAATATGAAAAAAAATGTAATTATTTTATCAAATTTGTTGATAAATTAATACATATTTCAAGTGGGGTATAATATAACAAAAATATTTTGGTAGATGATTCCACCATCCATCTACGCTATCTATGAACCAACTCCCATCAATATTTTGACAATCACATGGCATGTCAAGACCATCTTGACCTTGTGAGTGAGTGCATTAAGGTGTTTAGTGATTTTAAGGGGTATCCCTATTCTACTCCACATGATTTTTTGGCAAAGTGCCACATGACACAAAGAAGGATAACATTGTAATTCTTATCTATAGTGAGACCCCACAATTTCAATGAGCATTTATCCATAACTACTTGATATTTGAATATTTTTGTAATGTAACACTTGCCCACATATCATGCTTATTGTGTTATTTCATCTCTACCAACAAAATAACACATGTCAAAGCAACCTCCCATAATATCTCAATCTTGAGTAAATTTTAACATTATAAGAAGATTTTTTAATGATTTGTATAGATATCCAAATGCAAAAACAACTATTCCTTTATTACAATTGTTTCATTATTTCTTATTTTAAGTAACTACCATGATAAGATCCCTTAACCACTTAACTAACGAGTCTCTTCCATTTTCTACAACTCTTTCAAACTAAATATTTTTCTATAGAAATTGAGTTGATAACTTAAGCAATTTACAATTATAATGAAAATTTCAAAACATGTTGTTCATTATTTTTTATAATCAAATATTAAAATTAAATTGAAAGCTAGAACATTTATGAGGAAAATGGCAAGTCCAAAACACATAATAGCTAATAGTGTATCAACAATATGAAAAAATTATATTTATTTATCAAATTTGTTGATAAATTAATATATCATTTAAGTGGGGAATTGTATGACAAGAAAAAGATTTTGGTAGATTATTCCACCATTAAGCCATGTTATATTTAAACCAACTTCCATCAAGACCAACTCCTATCAAAATTTTAATAGTTGCATTATATTGTCAAGACCATTATTGGCCTTGTGTGTAAGTACATCAAGGTGTTGAATGATTCTAAAGAGTCCCCTAATATTTTGTTCGCAAAAAAGTTTCGCAAAGTGCCATGTGACACAAGAAGGATATTCGTGTAGTTCTAATATACAATGAAAACCCACAACTTCCTTGAACATTTCTCTATGGCCACTTGATATTCAATGCTTTTTGTAGGGTAACATTTACCCACATATCATGTTTATTATGTTATCACATCTCCACCAAAATCAATTTGAACAACATATGGCATCAACAACCTCCCATAAGCTTTCAGCTATGAATAAATTTTGATATTATAAACATGTCTTTAATTAATGATTTTTATACCAACCCATATTCATGGATATGAAGTGCTTTAACAAAACACAGTCTTACCAATTACTCTTCCCTAATTAGTCTCTTACCAATTACCCATTAATATATATATATCTTATTATTGTAATTATTTTAATCATTATTCTTTAAACTAACTACCATGATATGATTGCTTAACTACTTAACTAAACAAGCCCATTCCATTTTCTACACATATTTGATAATAAATATCTTTCCATTGAAATTGACTTGACAACTTTACCCTTTTACAAAGACAATAACAAGTTCAAAACACATGTTTTTATTGAAATTGAACTAAAAAAGGGGAATATTTATGAGGAAAATGACAAATTCAAAACACATAATATTTAATTATCAATATGAAAAGTTATTATCTATTTTGTCATATTTATTCATATAACAATATATCATTTTAAGTGGGGCATAGTGTAACAACCAAAAGATTTTGGTAGATGATTCCACCATCCATCTACATTAACTTCTTTCAAAATTTTGATACTTGCATGGTAATGGTCTTGACTTGTGAGTAAGTACATATCATACTTATTAGAATAACACCCACTTACATAACATGCTTATTATGTTGTCATATTTTCACCAACATTAACTAAAACAACATACATCATAAGCAATTTAATCCAACTTCTAAATCTTAAATAGATATATTTTTAATTAATAATTTTACACATACTCAATCTTTTAAAACAATTATTCTCATTATTATAATGATCCCACTCATTATTCTTTTTGACAAATTACCATTATTTCCATTATTATAATTATTTCATTTATTATTCCTTTAACTAATTACTATAATAAGATCCCTTAACTACTATGATGAAATCACTTAACTAAAAAAACCATTCGTACAAATCTTAAATCCTTTAACTACCTATCATGACGAGATAACTTAACTAAAAGACCCATTCCATTTGTATAAATCTTAAAAACAAAAAATTGAGTTGACAATTTTAATTATTTATAAAGGTAATGATACATTCACATAATAAGAATAATAATTAAATATATATATATAGATGTGTGTTTGGATGGGGACAACTTAATATGTCATTTAAGGATAATTTAACTAAAAAGACTTATTCTATTTGTATAAATTTTAAAAAATAATGTTTTCTATTAAAATTGTATAAATTTTAAAAACTAATCTTTTTCTATTAAAATTGAGTTGACAATTTTAATTAATTATAAAGATAATGATAAATTCATATAATAATAGATTATGGGGCGTAGAATAGACAGTGATGGGGTGTCCTGTTAAGTCATTTAGTGATGTGAAGATCACCAATTTGAAACTCCATGGGCAAAAAATTAGTCATGTTAAGGGTTGGTGTGGCCCAAGCCAGGTGCGATCCCTAGGTGATTTTGACGACCTGGATACCCTTGGGTCACAGTTTCTCAAACCATAGGTCA